>CM077645.1:30788349-31988349 GCA_039707465.1 Rhabdophis nuchalis
AACTTCTAGATGCAAAGTGCTCTAAAAACAAAGTAGAGGGTCACAGGCAAGTTGGTTTCCTTGGCTCACCTCTTTGGCTCACCTCCAGAATGCATTCATTCACAGAGTAGTGATTAACTTAATCTGATAGGCCACACACCTCTCGGTCTGACGGCCATGAAGGCAGTCGTCTTAGCAATCCTGCCAGTTCATATTAGAAGGAGAAGAGCCAGCCTGCTGTTTGAAACTTAACTGTGAAATTGTAACTCAAAATAATTCGCAAAGCTTTCAATCAAGCCCAAGCATAATACCTGTGCAAAATTCAGAAAGAATAGTTGTTTATGGTTCAGGTCAAGCCCAGGAAGCTGTTTCTCTTCTCCATTCTTCTGTACATAAGACTCATAGGCCTAACAAATAAAGAGGGAAGGGAAAGACATTACTGTTTTGAAACAAGACAATACAAGTAAGCCAGTGGTGGGTTCCAGCGTTTGCTCAGGGGCACTTCACGTGTGCTGTGCGTGCTTGCTGTGCGTGCTTGCTGTGCACACATGCGCAATACAATAAAAATTGCTCTGTGCATGCGCAGAAGCCAAAAACAAGATGGCAGCACCTACAGCGCCACTGGGAGAACCAGTTCGGATGTGTGGCAGGCCTGGGTCACTGCTGGTTCCAGCGACCGAGGCCACCAAGCTACTACCAGTTTGGCCAAATTGGTAGGAAACCACCACTGAAGTAAGCATCTCTGATTTCGGCTCCCAGGTAAATATACATTGGAAAGAAGTCTAAGAGCTCTGAGTTATCATAAGAATCAAGGGAATTACCGGTGCCCAGTTAATAAATGGAAAAGGAGAGAATCGATGCAGCACAGCGTGATCACTAGCTTTTCCTTTCAAAATGCCTTATTTCCCTCTCCTTAAAAAACATGGGCAGAGGGTAATGTTCAAGTGGAGTTCAGGAACTCTTCCTGCCATATTTGATTAGTTTGCTGAGAGGCTAATGTAAGACAGCAAAGATACCTCGGGGCCTAGCTATATATGAGACCGCCTCCTGCCCCATACATCCCTTCGTCCGATCTGCTCCCACAGAGAGGGTCTTCTCCGGGTGCCGTCAGCCGGGCAATGCCGGTTGGCGACACCCAGGGAAAGGGCCTTCTCTGTGGCGGGCCCAGCCCTCTGGAACAACCTACCCCCCAACCTACGCACTATCTCGGACCTCCGCCTCTTCCGCCAATGTCTTAAGACATTTCTATTCCAACAGGCCGGCCTAGCATAGCCCCCCGTTTCTGACTTTTTATGTATAAATTGTAATTAGGCAGGGTTTTAAATGGTTTTTTTAGCATGGGTTTAATAATTTAATATGTTTTTAGCAATGTATATTGCTTTATTGTGGTTTTAGGTCTGCGCTTGCGCGAAGATGGCGGGGTAGCTCTGAAGCTCCGTGTGGGCTGCGGAGGTCGTTGGCATTTTGAGTGCCCCCCTGCCCTTGTTTGTGATCTTGGAGGGCATGGGAGGATGAGGGACCCACCCGGACACCTTAGGGTGGGGTTCGCAACATCGGGGGAAGAGCGGACGGAGCGCCGGCGACTGGAACGCTCGGCGGTGTGAGCGCTGGGCGGGAACTGCCGCAACGGAGGCCGGTGCAGAGGCCGCCGCCCGGACGTTTTAATAGGGCGGAGAGAGGCCGGCTGCACTGAAGAGCTCCGAAAAGCTAAAAGCTGAAAGCAACTTGGTGGCGTGCCGTGGGTGAAGCGGTGGTGAGAGCACCGGTGGCCAGCGGGAATGGTGAGAGAGGCGTGGAGGAAGATGGCGGAGGTGGCGGAGATGCTGGTTTGTTGGAGTGAAGAAGGTGGAGAGAGAGAGTGGAGAGTGTGGAGGGAAGAGGTTGCCGCTGGAGGCCGAGTCGACGGCGGTGGGAGCGCCGGAAGGCGAGAGACGAAGGCGGCGACTGAGGAGCCGGTTGGGGAAAGGCGGAAGGTGGTGGCTGTGAGAGAGCCATGTGGTGGTAGCGGAGAGGCGGCTGCTGGAGGCCAGGCTGACGGCGGTGGGAGCGCCGAGAGGCCTTTGGGCGAAGGCGGTGACGCGGGGATTGCGGCGGTGAGAGCGCCAAGGTGGATGGGGACAGCCGCTGACCACTGTAATTTCATTTTCCCCCATGGTCACTCTCCCAAGTCTGGGAGAATTACACCACCAAGGCCTTAATAGGCCCGGAAGAACTGACTGACTGTCTTAAAGAAGAACATGTGACAGCAACCAGTTATGGTCACCCCAATGGTCATCATTGCGAACTATCTAATTTAATTTAATTACATCTATTTACCAATTAATTTATTGGTTTACCCATCCTGCACTTTATTTCACCTGATTTCATCCTACCATCTAATGAATTGACTTGTGTGAATTGTTTTTAACCAACTGCCAACGACTTTTAACATCTGTGCTTTTTAACATCTGTATTGTTCCCATACCCACCCGAGTTTTATATATATAATTATTGAATTTTAATTATCTATTTAAAAATATTTAAAATGTATTCCAGAGCAAGCCTGCTATCGCTGCGAGAGTCCCTGCTCTCGCAGGTATGGCCCCTTGATTTATCTAGGGCACATCTCGATGATGGTATTGTAAATCCGAAGAGATGGGCGAAGCGCGGCCTTAGGGGATTTTTAGTTTTTAACTTATTTAAATTATCTTTTTTAGGGGGTTCAAGGGAGGGGGGTAGATATAGACAGATGGAGATGGAAACAGCAATTAGTAGTAAGGGCCAGGATAGCAGTCGACGGCGGGAAGCGGAAGGCGAAAGGCAGGGGGATACCCGAGTCGTTCCTCAGGAGGGCATACCAATTCAGAGGGTCGTGGGGAGGGGCAGGACCGAGGGGAGACAATTTTCATCCTCCCGGTTGGTGGCACGCAGCCGTTGGTTACAAACGGTCGGGTGCCACAACCCTCGCAGGCTAGGTGGCCAGGGAATACAGAGCCAGGGTCTGCGGCTGATGTTTTGCAATGCCAGGTCCGTTGTCAACAAAGCCCCCCTCATTAGTGACCTTGTGTCAGAGGGGGAGCCGGACCTGGTAGGAATTGCGGAGACCTGGTTGGGCCACGAGGGAGGTCATCCCCTCGTTGAAATGTGCCCACCAGGTTACCGCGCATTTCATCAGCCGCGGGCCCTAGGCAGGGGTGGTGGGGTAGCGGTCATTATCAAGGAAGGCCTGGAGCCGAGAGAGACCATTGTGCCGCAGACCTCCGGCTGTGAGTCCCTCTGCATGAAGTGGGGCCTAGGGAGGCAGTTGGGCTTGCTGGTTGTATACCTGGCTCCCCGCTATGTAGCAGCAGCCCTGCCCGAGCTCCTGGAGGTGATCGCTACGGTGGCAGTGGAGACCCCCAGACTTATAGTTATGGGGGACTTTAACCTGCCATCGTTGGGCGAATCATCCGTGGTAGCTCGGGAGTTCATGGCTTCCATGACGGCCATGGACCTGACCCAAGTAATTCAAGGCCCCACCCATGAGGGTGGACATACGCCGGACCTCATCTTCGTCTCGGGCCAATGGAAGAGTGATCTGGGTACAGGGGACATAGACATCATACCCTTGTCATGGTCAGACCACTCACTTCTCCGACTCGACTTTCCGACCGCTGCTCCCCTCCGCGGGGAGGCGGAACCAGAGTTACCAATCTGGTACCGCCCCAGGCGCTTGATGGACCCGGATGGGTTCCAGACAGCGCTTGGGCCATTTCCTGTATCCCTGACCCGCGCCCCGATGGAGGACCTCACGGCCGCATGGAATAGTGCGGCCGTGGGAGCCTTGGATCGGGTCGCGCCCTTGCGGCCTCTCTCGCGGCGGCGAACCACCCTGGCTCCTTGGTTTACTGAGGGGCTGCGGGTGATGAAACACCGCAAGAGATGCCTAGAGAGAAGATGGAGGGCTAGCCGCTCTGAATCTGACCGGACACAGGTAAGAGCCCATTTACGGACTTACATTGTGGCGCTGAGGGTGGCCAAACGTCATCATTGTGCCACCCTCATAGCATCCGCAGAAAACCCCCCTGCCGCCCTGTTTAGGGTGACCCGTTCCCTCCTTCAACAGAGGGAGCGGGAAGCCCCGTTACAGGGTAGGGCAGAGGAATTTGTGATTTTTCTGCAGGAGAAAACCGCCCAGATACAGAGTGAGCTAGCCCCCATTCATGGCCCAGTGGGATGCCACGAGGGAGATCTTGTTTGGGAGGAGTTTGACCCCGTTACTTCCGAGGATATGGACAGGTTACGTGGGCGACTGCGAGCCACCACATGTTCATTGGACCCGTGCCCCTCCTGGCTTGTACTGGCATCCTGGGAGGTGACACGAGGCTGGCTCCAAGAGGTTATCAACGCATCCTTGAGTGAGGGTTCCTTGCCTGCCTCCCTAAAAGAGGCCATGGTGAGGCCCCTCCTCAAGAAGCCCTCTTTGGACCCAGCTCTTTTGAACAACTACCGTCCAGTCTCCAACCTTCCCTTCTTGGCGAAGGTTGTTGAGAGTGTGGTGGCACAACAGTTTCCCCGTCACCTGGAGGAAGTTGACTATCTAGATCCGCGCCAGTCCGGCTTTCGGCCCGGGCATAGCACCGAGACGGCATTGGTCGCGTTGGTAGATGATCTCTGGAGGGCCAGAGATGGGGGATGTTCCTCCATCCTGGTCCTATTAGACCTCTCAGCGGCTTTCGATACCATCGACCATGGTATCCTATTGCATCGGCTGGGGGGGTTGGGGGTGGGAGGCACCGTTTTGCGGTGGTTCTCCTCCTACCTCTCTGGCCGATCGCAATTTGTGCGGGCAGGAGAGCAGAGGTCGACCCCGAGACCCCTCACATGCGGGGTGCCTCAGGGGTCGGTCCTCTCGCCTCTCCTGTTTAATGCATATATGAAGCCGCTGGGTGAGATCATCCGTGGTTTTGGGGTAGAGTACCATCTGTACGCTGATGACACCCAGCTGTACATATCTACCCCAAACCACCCCAACGATGCCGTAGCGGTGATGTGCCAGTGCCTGGAAGCCGTGCGGATCTGGATGGGAAGTAACGGACTTAGACTCAACCCGACCAAGACCGAGTGGCTGTGGTTTCCTGCTGCCCGATTCAACCAGCTTTCTCCAACGCTGGCCATAGGGGGCGAACATCTTGCCCCTGTGGATGGGGCGCGCAATTTGGGTGTCCTCCTGGATACCCGGCTGTCTATGGAAGAGCAAGTGACAGCCGTGGCCAGGAGGGCGTTTTACCAGGTTCGCCTGGTTCGCCAATTGCGCCCCCTATTGGATCGGGACGCCCTTCGCACAGTCACTCATGCCCTCGTGACATCCCGACTGGACTATTGTAACTCTCTCTACATGGGGCTCCCCTTGAGGTGCACCCGGAGGCTTCAGTTAGTTCAGAATGCGGCCGCGCGAGCAATTATGGGCACCTCTAGGTTTGCCCACGTAACACCGCTCCTGCGCGAGCTGCACTGGCTACCTGTCGTCTTCCGGGTGCGCTTCAAGGTGTTAGTTATCATCTTCAAAGCGCTCCATGGCTCGGGACCTAGCTATCTGCGAGATCGGATCCTGCCCCACACATCCTCACGGCCGATTCGCTCCCACAGAGAGGGGCTTCTCCGGGTGCCGTCCACTAGACTTTGTCAGCGGGCGACGCCCAGGGGAAGGGCGCTCTCTGTGGCGGGCCCGGCCCTCTGGAACGACCTTCCCCCTGATATTAGAACGACCACCGACCTCCGCTCCTTCCGTGTAAAATTGAAGACCCATCTCTTTCGACTGGCCGGCCTTGAATAGTTCTCTCTGTCTTTTAATTACAATTATTTTAATGGGTTTTTAATTTATATTTTTAGCACGGGTAATTTTATTTAATTCTATTTTAAGTAATGTTTGTATTATTGTATATTGTTTTTAATTATGCCTGTGCACCGCCCCGGGTCCCTGTGGGGAGAGGGTGCGGTTAATACATCTCAATTTATTATTTTTATTATTATTATTTAATAATGCCTGTGTGCCGCCCTGGGTCCTAACAAGAAGAAGGGCGGGGTATAAATTTGATAAAATAAATAAATAAATAAATACCATTCATACATTCCTTGTTTCAATAGCATCGTTGGGGTGGTCCGGGGTAGAGATGTACAGCTGAGTATCATCAGCGTACTGATGGAACTCTACCCCGAAACCATGGATGATCTCGCCCAACGGCTTCATTTAGATGTTAAACAGGAGAGGCGAGAGGACCGACCCCTGTGGTACCTCACAAGAGAGGCACCTCGACGTCGACCTCTGACCCCCTGCCAACACAAATTGTGACCGGTCGGAGAGGTAGGAGGAGAACCACCATATAACAGTGCCCCCCACCCCCAGCCCCTCCATTTATATGGATAAAACAGTGTGATTCTTGCTTGAATGTACCTTGCCCTAGACATTTGGTTAACTTAATAATATGTACACATTCAATTAAGATTTTAAAAGCAATATCAGGCAGGATGCATTTTTTCCATTACTACTATTCCATTTCCATTACTAGGAAATTTTTACATCATTTAGAATTTCATCAAATGATATTTCAGTAAATTAACTCTCAATAGTTTGCCTAATTCACTATAACATATTATTTATAACCTCATATCCACTGATTACTTTTTATAAGTAACAACTTTGAATTGTATGCTTAATTCTGTAAGCAGCCTGGCAGCTTTTAAAAATTAAGAAACAAGAACATGATGGAATGTTGAGAAGATGCTTAGTGAAATAATGGAGTAATGTATCTTTGAGGGACCATTAAACACATACAAATTCATAGATCTTAGCAGATTTGCAGAATACTATCTTTCTTATTCTGGCTGGGGATGATGAATCTATTACAACATTTAAGGAGGGCAACTGGCTGAGGAAGCAAGTGTAGAATTCCCATTTCACAGTCTATTGTATTCAGAACTTGCACAACTATACAATGAAAATAATGATGACATGCACCAGAGGTGAAGAGCTTCTGAAAGATACAATAATACAATACAATAATACAATAGCAGAGTTGGAAGGGACCTTGTAGGTCTTCTAGTCCAACCCCCTGCTTGGGCAGGAACCTTATACCATTTCAGACAAATGGCTATCTAACATCTTTTTAAAGACTTCCAGGGTTGGGGCATTCACAACTTCTGGAGGCAAGCTGTTCCAGAGGTTAATTGTTCTAACTGTCAGGAAATTTCTCCTTAGTTCTAAGTTGCTTCTCTCCTTGATTAGTTTCCACCCATTGCTTCTTGTCCTGCCCCCAGGTGCCTTGGAGAATAGTTTGACTCCCTCTTCTTTGTGGCACCCTCTGAGATATCGGAACACTGCTATCATGTCTCCCCTGGTCCTTCTCTTCATCAAACTAGACATACCCAGCTCCTGCAGCCGTTCTTCATATGTTTTAGTCTCCAGTTCCCTAATCATCTTGGTTGCTCTTCTCTGCACTCTTTCCAGAGTCTCCACGTCTTTTCTACATCGTGGCGACCAAAACTGTACGCAGTATTCCAAGTGTGGCCTTACCAAGGCACTATACAGTGGCATTAACACTTCACGTGATCTAGATTCTATCCCTCTGTTTATGCAGCCTAGAACTGTGTTTTGCTTTTTTGGCAGCTGCTGCACACTGCTGGCTCATATTCAAATGATATGGAAACAAATGAGAGGAAGAGAGAAAAGTTGGAGACAGAGCAAAATTGAGGGATACGATCACCAACTATGCATTTAAAAATGATGTATATAAGTTTGTATGGAAGAAAAAAACTTTAGGGGTTTAATAAACCAGACCTGAGTCAAAGAAGCTTGTATTTCAATGAATATATTCTGAACATATATAAATAATCATTTAATTTGTGAAGAAAGAGAAAGTAGCCATTTCTCACCCTGTATGCTTGTCTAATGCCACCATTATCAGCAATATTTTCACCAAGAGTATTGATTCCACTGAGCTGAAAGGAAAAAAATATATGAAGAAATGAAAAATGATCCTGGCTTTCTTTTTATATATATATATTATTATTTTCCCACTATCTAACTAACTAAAAAGGATCAAGTGCCAAAAAGAATAATGATCGCCTTCAAGGTTAAAAATGGAATAAAAATTATGAAATCTAAAGGGAAATGTTTCATTATTGATTTTTATGAAAGAGATCCCACAGAAAAAGGAAGGTCTGTAATATGATCTACTTTTCATTAAATAGACAGACGCAGTTCCTGCAACCGTTCCTCATATGTTTTAGCCTCCAGTCCCCTAATCATCTTTGTTCCTCTTCTCTGTACCACTTCTAGAGTCTCCACATCTTTTCTACATCATGGCGACCAAAACTGAATGCAGTATTGCAAGTGCGACCTTACCAAGGCATTATAAAGTGGTATTAACACTTCACATGATCTTGATTCTGTCCCTCTGTCTATGCAGCCTAGAACTGGTTGTCCACTAGGACTCCAAGATCCTGCTCACAGTTAATATCTATTGCACACCTGGTTCAAATTCTCCATAACATGTATATTTTCCTTCTTTCCATAGTCTATTTTCTATAAAGATTAGTTCTTCCCTTGCACAAAAAAAACCCACCAGCCATATTGCATAGATGTCAAGCTGAATTTTTGGAAATGGATATTATGGTTCTTTAAGTCCATCACCAGCAACTTCCATAAGGATATGTGGTTACTGTGTAGCCACAATGAAGGAGTTGCTGTATTTACATATTCCTATAATAATAGACTCCAACTCTTAAGAGCATATGAGCCTAAATAATTGATCAATGTTTCTACTGTAGGGAAAACAGCATAGTTCTGTAATATATTTAGATGAAGTGAAATTCCAGGTAATCGAAATGAATAACCCTTATTTTATTGAACTGCTGATACTTTGATTCTCTACTAATCTGGAAGGTAACCCACTTTTAGTAATAAATGGGAGGCATAAAGGTGAGCTCATGATAGAAAGCAGATAAGGATCTCCTGTATATGAAGGTAGGGGTAGGATTTGATTCTTACTTGCTGGAGTCTTTGGTATGTAGAAGGGAAAAATCGGGGGTAATATTTTTTTAAAATAAAAATATATTAAGCTGATTTTGGACTTACTCTCCATGTTTTGTGAGAAAATGATGTCTCTAATTTTTATCCACAGTTGCAAAACAAAGCAAGATGAATAGATCAGAGCTTGCACACAGTCCTAGAACTCTGTGTATTGCCCATGTTAGCAAATTTTTCTTTCCCCCCCTTTTTGTTCATTTAAAAGCAAACAAGTTTCCATCTTCTCTTTTCAGAAATGTCAACTGATAAGGACAGAAGAGCTTGAAACTAAAATTTTGGATTGTGTCTGTATGTATGTGTGTATTGATGCATATTTCAGATTTGTATGCCAATCTCCCTTACAATCCCAGCCTGCATCAGTTTAATATTATGTCCAAACTGGAATCCATTCTTCTATGCTATTTTTGACCATTCTTCTATGCTATTTTTGACCATTCTTCTATGCTATTTTTGAATTTTAGCAGATGAACCTTGAGAAGTGACAACCATCCAAACGTTGAACTTATCTTTCAGGAAACAAATCTGAGAATCAATTTGATAGGTGACACAAATGTTTAGATTTCCTGAGAAGAAATCCATTCTTCCAAGAACTGTTCCCCTAATTATATATGCTTTGTTGCATGATGAAATAAAAAGGCACACCTAAAATATACATTTAAAATTTTGTGTTAAAAAATGCACATACGTTTTGTCCACCAGCTAGATCCCATGAAAAATTCCCATATTGATTTATCATGCACAGAGATTGATTTTTAAAATTGGTTGCCGATTCTTGAGTCCACCAGTCTATGAGGTCCCCTTCTGCATTAAAATTTCTACCTGAAATAACGTATAAACAAATGAAATATGCATAAATAACAATTAGAAAGACATAGAGAATGAAAACGGCATTACAGCACAGTTAAATATGCCAAGAGTATGGAGTTTCTTTTAGAAAACTTTCCTAAAGAGTTCCAGGTAGGATCCAATATATGCAACGTAGGGATTGCTATTCAGGTAGTTTTCAATTTATGTTCTCATTTGAGACAGAATGTCTCTCGCTAAATGATGGGTTGTTAAGTTTAGACATTATGTGACCCTACCCAATTTTACAATCTTTTTTGCCACTGTTGTTATACAAGTATGGCTTTTCTCATTGACTTTGCTTCTTGGAAGCCAAGTGAAAAGGTTACAAGTGATCACATGACTGCAGGATGCTGCGACCTTCATAATTGCAAGCTGTTTGCCAAACACCTGATTCATGATCATGTGACCATAGGGATGCTGCGATGGTCATAACTATGAGGACCAGTCACAGGTCACCTTTTTCAGCACAGTTGTAACTTCAAAGAGATGGCCATAAGTTGAGTACTACCTCCATGAGCTGTGCCTTGTGCCACATCCTTTTCTATATTACAAAAAGTAACTTGTTTTCTGCCCTGCTGCACCCATTTTCAAGTTCACTTTGCATCAATAAATATGTAGTGAATCCCCAGCTTGGATAAGAAGGAAAAATTACATGGAAAAGGAATAAGGTATCTATTCTGATCTATAATAAAACTAAAATAAAAAACCTGTTGTAGTAATAAGGTGACAAGAAGCTCCACTCTTTTGCATCTGTGTTGTGAAATTACCCTCAGGTACATAAAGAACAGAGGTGGCAGTGCAATATCACCATGTGTTTTGCCCACCAAGGATGCTTATGTGCATTTCCTTTTGAACTACCAGCACCACACCTAGTTCTCATGTATATTATCATTCTGACTCATTGTCAAAGTATTCAGCCAGCATGCCTTTCAGTGATGCAACATATATCCAGGTATCTAATACTAGTTAACTAATTCTGGTTTTATGAGAATGAGTGACACCTTCACCCTCTCCAAGAGCTGTTTAGTCCACAGATTTGAAACATAGAATATTTATCCTTCCATTGGCTTAATCTTATCCCAGAAAGTTTTCAGATAGAAGAGCATTTGGATTACCTAGTCTCCCCTAAGCTTCCATCTGCTTGCACATCTAATGACTGGCAGAAATTGCCTTCTTCTGGTCCCCCACTGCTTCATTAAAAAGTATCATGCAATGCTAGGATTAAATATGTCAAAATATATCAATTTTTAATATTATCTCTATCTCTGGCCAGATGTAAACCCAGGTAGTCCTCACTTATTGACCATTCTTTCAGTGACCATTCAAAGTTATGACAGTGATGAAAAGGGAAACCTATGACCAGTCCTTAAAATTGTGATCACTGCAGTACCTCCAGTTATGTGATAAGAATTCAGATGGTTGACAACTGGTGCATATTGATGATGGTTGCAGTATCCCATGGTCACAGCATCACCATTTGCAACCTTCATAGTGGGCTTCCAATATGCAAAGTCAATGGAAAAGCCAGCAGGAAGTTGCTAGTTATGGTTATGTGATTTCACATTTAATGACCCACAGTGACTTGCTTAATGACTGCATACAGAATGGATATTGTAAGTTGGCATGATCACATGTTACCTCATTTACTAATTGTGCCACTTAATGATGGAGTTTCCAGTCTCAATTGCGATTAGTAAGGTATAAGTGTCTTCATGCATATTTAGATGTATAGGGGTGTATGAATGACAGGACTAACATTTCAATAAATTCCTTTATTATGAATTCCTAGCTGCACTGGCTGCCTGTCGTCTTCCGGGTGCGCTTCAAGGTATTAGTCATCATTTTTAAAGCGCTCCATGGCTCGGGACCTAGCTATCTGCGGGATCGGATCCTGCCTCATACATCCTCACGGCCGATTCGCTCCCACAGAGAGGGACTTCTCCGGGTGCCGTCCACTAGACTCTGTCAGCGGGCGACGCCCAGGGGAAGGGCTCTCTCTGTGGCGGGCCCAGCCCTCTGGAACGACCTTCCCCCCGACATCAGAACAACCACGGACTTCCGCTCCTTCCGTCTGAAATTAAAAACTCATCTTTTCCGTTTGGCCGGCCTTGGGTAGCCTCTCTATAGGGTCTAGCTGTTTTAATTGGGTATTTTAGTATGTTAAGGGGATTTTAGCACAGGCCCAGATTTAATTTGTTCTTAATTCTATTTGTATATTTATTGTATTGTGGTTTTAGTTTTCCCTGTGCACCGCTCTGAGTCCCTACGGGGAGAGGAGCGGTCTATAAATTAAATTATTGATTGATTGATTGATTGAACTGCAACCAATGTCCTTGATATGATGTTTTGTATAGCAATAGCAATATCACTTAGGCTTATATATCGCTTCAGAGAGCTCTCTCTAAGCAGTTTACAGAGTCAGCATATTGCTCCCAAAAATCTGAGTCCTCATTTTACCAACATCAGAAGGATGAAAGGCTGAATCAATCTTGAGTCAGTGAGGATTGAACTCCTGGCACTCAACAGAACTAGCCTGCAGCACTACTGCATTCTAACCACTGCACCACCACATAAGCACTCATATGTTAGTTGATTGGCATTTTAATATAATGAAAGGGTTTCCAAGAAACATGGGCCTGGTAATTTGTTTCTTTGTTGCTCATTTGGCAGGCAAAAGGGAAATACACATGAGTAGACACTTACGGTATAATAATAGGCAAAGTTAGCACTGTAATGTTAGCATGGTGGTTAAGATGTTGGATCAGGCCTAGGGACGTTCTCATCATTCTAGTCTACCCTCATCCACGGAAACTGCTTTGGAGCCAGTTATTATTTCTTAGTCCAATTACCATATAGGCTAGTTGTGGGCATAGAATGTAGGAAGGTACGCAGATAAAATAAGTTTCAATTTGGGAGGAAAAAGGCAGGATATAAATCAAATCACTCTATCCCTCATGCACTCACTCACACAATTGGTGAACTCTAGTGCAAATGTTATTGGGGGAAAAAGCAATATTTTTTCCCTTGAATTCATAATGTACAACATTTATGAAACCTTGCTTGGGTTTGTTTTTTCTGTCTTACCATTGTCATCAAAGCCATGGGTGATTTCATGTCCAATGACCATGCCAATTCCACCAAAATTCAGGGACTTAGGCTGTGATGCACTAAAGAAGGGTGGCTGCAAAATCCCTGCAGGAAAAACTATACAGAAAGATGAGACCAGGGATTTCAGTGTTAATATCTTGTATAGCTGCAGAACTTTAAAGCAGAATAAATTTCAGCAAGGAAATAACCAGAGATCAAATTCAGTTATTGCTCTTTTTGCATTGTGCTTACATCCATCTGAAAGTCATTTTCATGATAGCAATATATAAATGTATAATGGCTTGCTCTTGATTCTGTCAATTGCTATGTCACCTAACAGGACCCAGAAATTAAAGATGGCATAAGGAATACTGTTAACAGAAAAAGAACATTGCTACTCAACTTCTATTTTGCCTAAGTTTTGTCTAAGGAGAGGATTGAACAATGGAAAGAAGGGTTGAAGGGAAAGGATTATATTTCAGTTTAATAGATACACAGTGATCTTGAATGACTTTATATATGTAGGGCAAACACATTATGTTAGAATATGAAGTGATTTGCCAGTGATCTGATTGAACCTCTAAGTATTATCTTTGAGGAAATCTGGAAAATGAGTGCAGGACCAAAGACTAGAGAAGGTTAAATATTGTCCCTGTCTTCAAAACAGGGGGCAAATAAAATAGCAATAGCACTTATATACCACTTCACAGTGCTTTGCAGCCCTCTCTAAATGGTTTACAGAGTTAGCCTATTGCCCCCAACAATCTGGGTCCCCATTTTACCGACCTCAGAAGGATGGAAGGCTGAGTCAACCTTGAGCCTGGTGAGATTCAAACTGCCAAATTGCATTCAACTGGGAGTCAGCAGAAGTAGCCTGCAGTACTGCATTCTAACCATTGTGCCACCAAGGCTCTAAGGATCTACAGACTATAAGCATGACAATGAGACTAGATCATTGAATACTATAAGCTCTCTGAAAACAAGGTTGTGCTTAATAAACATCCAAAGCAAGAGAAATCTACAAAAAGATGTTAACTACCTATAATTTAGTGAATGTCAGATTAAGTGGAACTAGTTCATATAGGACATACCCCCCCTCCAAATAATAGACAAGCCTCTTGCATCTACATTTGTGGTGAGTTATGTCACTTATGTAATGATGCCACAATAAACATTTAAGTCAATTTACATCACTTGCTCAATTATGTTATTAAGCAAATCACGACATGATGCAATATGCAGTTTAATGGATATTTGAAAGTAACAGACACTTGTTTCCTCAACTGAACTATTAAAACTAGATTTATAATTTCCTTTTTAAGTAGGCAATTTGTGTTAAATCTACTTTTTAAGCAGGTAGTTTATGAGCATAATGTATCTTGATTTCAGCTGTGAACATAATATATATTGATTTTAGCAAAGCCTTTGACAAAGCATTTCCTACTTAATTAGTCATATTAATTAAGTATGAAATGAAGAGCAAAACACCATAGCAGACACTGCTCATTATTGGCTCCTTATAAAATGTGAATGAGAAATTGTTATTCCACAGTGTTCAATATTTTTTAATGAAATTGGAAGAAGTAGAGGGAATGCTTATGAAGATGAAACAAAACTAGGAATGATCCTAATATTCTCAAAAACAGAAACAAAATTCAAAACGATAGATTAAAGAACTCTAACCGAGAATATATATCTTTTAAACAAAAATGTATTCATTTTTTAAATATCAAGTCTAACTTTTGATTTAACTGGTACTTTAGGTATGACTGCAAAGTTTAAATGATGTGATAAGTTATATGCTACATTTGTGGCTCCGATACATAAAAGTGTATACAAATAAAGTATGTTTTCAATCCATGGGAATTGTTTTTAAAATCTTTCTCCCCTCTGAAGAAACATTTTCAATGTGACTTTATTTATTTATTTATTTTATTAAATTTATACCCCGCCCTTCTCCTTGTTAGGACCCAGGGCGGGAGTATTGAAAATACTCTTTACAGACTGAAGTGAAGTATGAAATTTTAGTATTGCCTATGTAATGAATTTACTATGGCAAACTTTAATTTCATTCAAGTAAAAGTCCATTTATGGAATTTTCTCATCTTCTGTTTTTCTTTTGAGCTTCCTTCAAAACAAATTATAAGGATACATTTGGGTAAAATGGATAATTCTCTCTCCCTCCCCCCCAGTGCCACTGGTGAAAATAGTTCTTTTCAGTTGACTAATTAGTATTACATTTTAATTTTCAATTTCTTGATATCACACTGGTGAGGTAATTTTGGATAAAACACCCATCCCTAGTTATTAATTTCTTTTTAGAAATTGCTCATTGGCTTATAAAAGCATTTTACAATTTTCAGGGTATCTTTGAAGATTGAGGTAATAACATCAATCAGTGCGATTATATAACAGCATTAGCTCTTCTAAATTTGTTTCATTAAAATAGGGCTAAACAAACTCAGAACATTCAGAGATTCAGTTGCTGAGATGGGAGCAGCAATATTACTAGTTTTCAACATTTTTTTTACATACAAAGTAGTTGGAAATAGTCTGAATACTATTAAGTTCCCAACTCCCCTACATAAAGCAGCTTCCAGATTTTCAGTCCCATTTTCATTTGGGAATGTTATTTTTCTACAATAATTTTATTTTAAATGCTGCCTTTAGGCTAAAAGGGATTGCCTTCCTCTAACATGAGAAATAAAATCAATGTTCTTGGAAAAGTCTCTTGCTCTGTTGAATGTATCAGGTTGATATTTCACAATTTCCAAAGGAAAACAGAATTAAATAGACATTTCCTTTCCAACCCAGACCTTTAAAGCAAGTAGCCAAAGTAAATCACAAAAGAGGGAAATGTTATAAAACCACCTCAGATAAGAACTGCATTCTACAGAGCAAGTTATGGAGCTTCTGGTTAAAAACATAAGATGTCCAAAAAACACATACTAGTATCTGAGCTTCAGTATAGAAAGTATAAATGAGCAGATAGAAAGGAGATAAATTCTAAATCCTGACCCAATCATGATCCATATGAAGCTGGGATTTGATAGGAGGCTAAATATAACTTTCTGATTACACCAACGTTTTCCAAGCCTCCTCAAGTGCTTGATTGGGTGCAATTGTAGACAGCCCATCTGGAGGGCAGCAGGTAGAGAAGGCTAGATTAAGCAATTTTCACTTACCAATTTGATTTCTGCTAGGTGAATAAAATGCATTGACAACAGCAGCTCCACTTATCCATCTGCAGAAAAATTAATTAATGCATGAAAATGTTAAAATTGACATCCAGGGGAGGAGGAAACCCAATAGATTTTAATTCCTCCAAATCGGGATATTATTTTAAAAAAACATATAAATGGCATACTTCTGGTGACTGAAAGAAAAACCATGAGAAGGCTTCAGCTTTGTACAGCATTTTATTTGCTAGTGGGCTTGTTTGTTAGCTTGGTTGGGATGTTAGATTGGATCAAACCGCAGCAAATCTTTCAATTTTTTTCACTGAGATGAAATAAACCACAAGCTAATGTTTATGATGTAAGCCTGCAATGAACCTTGAGCTCTTCTCTTTTTCCTAAGGCACTCCTGCATATATGCAGTAACCATATAAATCTGTTAGCTTTCCATTATATTTGTTAATAATGGAAGAGAAGGACTAGGCCCTAAAGATGGAATTTTGACCTTAGTTGTTTTTAATATGTTCAACAAATATATTGGAACTGAATCCACATTGCTCACAATTCTTTGTTTTAGGATTACTTATGAAATAAAGTAATTTAAATGTATGCATAATTAGGAAATTACATGAAAGTCATATTGACAAACATGTTTTAAAGATGTACTGTACTTAGAAGAATAAGCAATATTCTCCCTGGTTAATTGCTGAGTAAATTGTGCCCTATTAAGATAAATCAAATACAAGAGCAATTTAGCTATTTCAACCTATTGATGCTATTTATTCATAATAAACATTTTTATTGGTTTACTTTCAATTAATCAACCATAACTAAGCATTCTTTGGATTACTTTATTGTTTATTCCCCATGGCCTGCATAGAAATTAATGTACATGAATTTCAATCTTCTCTTAATCAAGGTAACAAACTTATTTTTCCACTGTAGAAAGTGTTTGACTAACTTGGTAGTTTGCAATTGTAGAATTGGTTTCATACACTTAATTCTATATGACATTTTTCATATAAGAAATACTGAAGGTCATATTTTCTCCTCAGAAACATTTTGGACTTATTCTGTTTGCTCCTATGCATATCAGTATTATTAATACTTATTTCTCATAGTTTCCCTTGTACCATAAATACAAGAGTTCTTTGGTGATTTGATGCATTATCACTATTGTACAGTGGTCTAGGCCAGGGGTGGGCAAACTTTGCAACTTTAAGTCT
Source organism: Rhabdophis nuchalis (assembly GCA_039707465.1). Taxonomy (NCBI): domain Eukaryota; kingdom Metazoa; phylum Chordata; class Lepidosauria; order Squamata; family Natricidae; genus Rhabdophis; species Rhabdophis nuchalis. The sequence continues at coordinate 30,805,710 of CM077645.1, forward strand.
GAAGGACTTCAGCTCCCAGACATGTAGCCTAATTATGGGAAGCCATCCATTCCAGGGGAACACATTTCCCTTTTAGCATAAGGAATGATTACTACAGCATAAAGTTGGTAGTCTTTTTGATTACAAACAGATGTTCTTACAAATACTTAACAATCCATATTTAAATTCAAACTATGTAAATACGTACTCATCTTTGTCCACTTTCTCTTTAAGTTTCTTTAACCTTTCCTTCTGGGCAAATCTTAAATTCTCAATCAAGTTCTCAAAATATTCTTCTTCCTTGTAGGTCAACTTAAATTTAAAAAAAATAGAGAATGAGCAATAATGTTTATTATACATGCAGAAATACACACAGAAACTGTGTTATATTAGGGCAAAATATGGTTGGGTAGTTTGTAGCTAGATGTATTATACAAAAATAGCCATTGTGGCTAGCATGCAGTTCAGTGTGTTGTGGAAACCAAGGCAATTAAATTTATTTAATAAATAATGATTCAATTAACTATGAATAAATGTGTTGTATAATCACAATCGGAGAGAAAGAGGGAGGCAAAGAGTGGACTTATATTTATAACTAGCTGTACCCCGCCACGCATTGCTGTAGCCCAGTCTGGCTAAATGGCCAACCAATCTGTGTGTAGATGTACACCTGCACACACAAACACATACACACAACCACTGTATAACCCCCAACCAACCTACCTACTGTATTTCCCCCTCTCTCCACCTACCTACCTACCTACCTACCTACCTACCTACCTACCTACCTACCTACCGTATTTTTCCCTCTCTCTCTCTCTATCCCTCTACCTACCTACCTACTGTATTTCTCCCTCTCTATCCACCTACCTACCTACCTACTTTGTTTCTCCCTCTCTCTCTATCCCTCTACCTACCTACCTACTGTATTTTTCCCTCTCTCTCTCTATCCCCCTACCTACCTACCTACCTACTGTATTTCTCTCTCTCTCTCTCTCTCTCTCTCTCTTCCTCTATCTAGCTACTTACCTATTGTATTCCCCCCTCTCTCTATCCCTCTACCTACCTACCTACCTACCTACCTACCTACCTACCTATTTCCCCCCCTCTCTCTATCCCTCTACTTACCTACCTACCATACAGCCTCCTGGGACCACAAATGGGCCACCTGGGAGTGTGTCACCCCCCCATGCCTAGTTTTGGGCCTAGTAGGCATCCATACAGCCTCCTGGGACCAAAAATAGGCTACCTGGGAGTGTATCACCCCCCCATGCCTAGTTTTCGGCCTAGTAGGCCTCCATACACCCTCCTGGGATCACAAAGGGGCCACCTGGTAGTGTATCACCTCCCCATGTCTAGTTTTTGGCCTAGTAGGCCTCCATGCAGTGTGGGAACATTGGAAGCTTATTCAGTTGCTGAGGAAACGACTGTTGGAAATGTGAGGGGTATGTGCATGACACATCATAAGAAGCAGCCAGATGGGAGGAGCTACAGGGAGGTGAAAACCTCACAAGTGGGTACATTTTACGTTTGTTTAGCGTGCACATGACACATGTGTGCCATCCACAAAAATGGTACGTATTATATCATCAAAAGTCCTTGGGAATATTGTGTGAAAATTTGGTGTCGATTGGTCCAGTACTTTCTGACATTAGTGGCTTTGCACAAACTATTTTACATTTTTATTTATGTAGATTGAAATATAAGCATGTGCAAGCCCTATACATTCCTGGAGGATTCTTAATTTCTCCTCTATCTTATCACACAGCATAGCCACTATATGATATATTGTGCTTTACATGTAATCGCTATGCTTGTTCTGTACAAATTCCAACTATTTAACTATATCCTTCTTTCAGGATACTCCATTCTATTCTATTCCTTCACTTTATAGCAGTTTATCAGCATTTTATAGATATGGTGCTTATTGGATTTTTAGTTTATTTCTTGCTGCTTCCATTTAGATTTATTTTCCCTCCATTATTTTCATCCTTTTTCTCTTCATCCTGTTGGGCAGCATCTAAAGCTATGTAGGGTTGGACCGAATCAATACTTGGATGGTGGTTGTGAGTTCCAAGATTGGGAAGTAGGTAAAAAATATCAGAAAAAGGCACTGGGAAAATCCCTTTGATATTGTTACCAAAAAAACCTGCAAAAAAGGGTTCATGGTCAACAAGAACTGAGCTTGATTTAAAGGAAACTTAATTTCTGCCTATTCACTGAGTTATTCTGAATATGCCTACATGTTCCCCTTGTTTTTCCTTCTAAAAAATAAAGTGGAGCTAGCAAGAAACATGGGCAAACAACAAACAAACTAATGTTCCCACTTCTGCACAGTTGAGGAGAATAAGACTTTTGAAAAAAATGTCTGCACAATTAACTCTTTAGCCACTTAGCCACAAACTCCAGTAGAACAAATGTTATACTGTAAATGCCCCTACATTAAAGGGATAATGCTGGAATAGTAATAAAAAAAGAATACATTATGAAGGTATAAATTAGGGGTTATTTTAATATTAGATTTATTGATTGATAAATCAATAGATAGAGTTAATAGAAATAGAAACAGAGCCCCGAAAGTATGTCTAATTAAATGTTCAACTAATACCTGTGATCTAACAGCTATTGGAATCAGAATAGAATTCTATTTTGAATACAGTGGTGAAAATTGTGATCTGTGTATATTCTTATCAATTCCTTATCATGATGTATTCTACTGTTCAACCGGAAAATGGCTTTTTATTGTTTTAGTTGATTAGTTTTCTAATAGTAACAATAGCAATATTTGTGTGTATCTTTCAGACATTAAATCTGTTTTATTCTTTTTAAATTTTCTCCTCCTAATTTCAATTATTATTTAGTATATAAATACAACTTATGCTAATGGGATATTGTAATTTGATTGAAGTTTATGAAGCTTTTTCCTAGCTAAGTATCTTAATCAGATTTTTTAGAAAAAGCAGTTAAGATTGTTCTCAACTGACCCAGGCTCATTTTTAAGAACTATCCATAAGAATTTGTAATTAAGTCAACTTTGTGGATGTAAAATATTATAAAACAAAGGTTCCTCTAGGGCAGCGATGGCAAACCTTTTTTGGCTGCCGTGCCAAAAGCAGGGGGAACAGAGGGGAGGTGTGCACCAGCATGCCACATCCATAATGCTATGTGTACAAACCCCCCAGCGCACACACCTGCGCTCAATCAATGACACACACACACACCGCTTTTGCCACGGTTTTTTTCGCCATCCCCAGGATCCAGAGGCTTTCTAAGAGCCTAGGGAGGGTGAAAACAGCCTCCCCTGCACCCCTTCACACCACCCCGGAGGCTTCAGGAGCTTCCCTGACACCTCCAGAGGGCACAAAACAGACCTATGGGGAACCCGGAAGTTCGGGAATGGTGACTTCCGGTTTGTCTGTAGGGCTGATTTTCGACTTCAGAGGTTTTCCTGAAGGCTCCAGAAGGCAAAAAATGGTCCTACGAGCAAACCAAATTCCGTTCCTAAAATGTAGGTTTGCCCGTAGGGCCGGTTTTTCATGTGGAGGGCAAGAAACAGCCTCAAAAGAACGCCAAAATCAGTGGGCCAGCATGCATGTGTCCTGGCCAGGTGACAGGACAACGCCTCGTGTGCCCTGACAAATGGCTCCACGTGCCATATTCAGGAAGATATGCTTTGTGTAATCTCAAAAGGAACCACCATATTCCACGACAAAAGTATCACTGCTAATAAGATGATCTGAATGCATTTTAAACAGTTGCCAAATGTAGGTGAAATGGGTCACACACCTCCTAATTAATAGAAAGTGGCAGCTGTTCAACATGAGATCATATCTGGCTATTTGGCAGAACTATTTTAGCTTATTAACTTGGCTAATTTCTGTAACCCTTTATAATAGGCATTAATCTTGCATTGGAGTTTTACTTCTTGATTTAATCAAACAATAAAAAAAATCACTGGTTTTAAAAAATAGCAATGGCATATTTCCTCATTAAATCCTTTATCAGAGGTGTCAAAGCAGCTTTCATAAAATAATAGTCATGGTTTTGTGTTTTCTAATTTAAATTTAAATAGATTGTTATTGGGGAATCCTCTATAGGTCATCAGTAAATGGAGAGCAGGCAAACTGTAATATTTAAGGACATTGAACATTGGGTAATTTTAAAAGTCCTAACACTTAACCATAAATTCTGTTTCTGTGTATGTACAGAATAGTGGATGATTACTAAAATTGTGCAGGATTTTACAATGAATAAGGTCTGTAGAAAAGCATCATAACAGGGCATCTTCCTGTGTACAAATGAGTCAAATGAATTTTTTTAAAGAATTACATCTTCAAATGGACACATAATATCTGTTGTTTGCAATACATTTAATGAATACTTACACCTTTGTACTCCTTATTTAATTTATCAGGATCTGTCAGAATCTCATCAGGGTAGCCAATTCGTTCTTTAATTGCCACAGCCTAAAAATATGATGCAAAATGAATTGGAATCAACTTGTAAATTCAGATGGCACAGGAAACAGTCACAGGTTGTTTCTCAACTTACAACGTTTTTTGATCAGATCTAGTTTTTACAACCAGATCATGATGCAATTGTCTGATGCCAGGATTTTCCTGAAGGTTCTTTTGGAGATTTCCAATAGATAAATACCACAACAAAATATAATCAATTCAGGCAACACTTCTGAATCACTCTCTAGTTCTTCTTTTCAAGTTTAATGCAGAATAATTCCTTTGTTGCCATTTAAGTAAAATATAAGAATTTTTATTCTGAGTTCATGAATGCCAAAAATGTTGTGTTTTCACATGACTGATTTTTGCTTGCAGAATTGATGCTAAAGCCACACAAAGATCTATCTACATATTTATTACATTTACTGTCTACTTTTCCTCTAGAAACTCAAGGTAGTATACAATGTGAAGAACTGAAATAGGGACTCAAATATGCAACCACTGTGGGCTTTTTGTATACAGTATTATTTTTTAAATATAAACCAGAGGTCAAAGTGCAGGACACCCTAGTTGATCAAACACAAGCTCTTAGATACATCCAAACCACTGGGTATTTTAAAACTAATGATCAAAAGTTCTTCTGTATCTGTTCCTTTTCTCCCCTCCTTAAAAGTTTCTTTTTCTCTAACAAGAAAGATAATGAGAGTAGTAATGGAAAAACAAAAATGTTTGCAGATGCAAGAGGGAGATGTTGGTATCTGGAACTTTTCTTATAATACATTATGGATAATGCAGAATGATCTCACCGTAAAACATCTCTGAAGCATTCATATACTACTTCATTTTAAAGTGCACTCAGATAAACAGAACACATAGTGCACAACTGCAATCTGTACTTAATTAATTGTAGTACTGCCAATATTTATTTGTCAGCTGGAAAAAGTGAGAAATTGGGAATTAGCTAATAACTTACCTGAAATATGAAACATTTGCTTTCTCTCTATCTCAAATACACACTTTTTGCTAGATAGCCTGTATTGTTTGAATTTTAAATGAAGAAAGTATTCTCAAATTACAAGATAACGGTTAAACGAATCTTGCCTTTTCTTCTGCTTTCTTTTTGGTTTCTACATCCATCCAAGAGAGTTCTTCCAGTGTTTTAATAAAAACTTCACGGATCTGTATAATCATTTCTTGAACCTGGGAATATATGATACAATAAAATTAAGGTTGAAATCCTAGACCTCCTTATTCGAAAGGAAGACCAGTAAACTTAGAGAGACTCACTTCTGACAAGACATACCGTATTTATTCGAGTATAACGCGCACACGTGTATAACGCGCACCCCCTAATTTTCAATTAAAAACCGGTAAAAAAATTTGTTTCACTTTTTCTCGGCTCAGACCAAGCATTGTAAGTGACAAACGTTGTTGAACACGTGTGGCCATGATAAAAATCGTTTATAACGCGCACCCTCGTTTATAACGCACACCCTCGTTTATAACGCGCACCCAAACTTTGAGTTCTTTTTTTGGTAGAAAATTTTGCGCGTTATACTCAAATAAATACGGTATCTAGGGTATTAGTCCTAATTATAATTTAGTCATAGGTCTGAAATTTTATATTCCAACTGTCGTAGCCAGAAATATTATACTTTTGGTTTTTTTTAAAATAAATTGACAATGGCAATTTTTTTTTTGCTATAATTGCAATACTAAACTAATCAAGTGGAATAGGTGTCCAAAACAATAATTTTAATGTTTACACATTCAAATGACAGCTAGTGCTAACTTGAGATCATATTATCCTACATCCAGATAATTGCTTTTTATGGAGATTCTAGAATTAAAGCTCCAAATTTCCTCATATACATTTATATGTATATATACTGTCTAGTCTTTTCTTAAAAACATCCAGTGATGAAGCACCTAAAACTTCTGATGGCAAGCTGTTCCACTGGTTAATTGTTCTCACTGTTTGGAAGTTTCTCCTTAATTCCAGGTCGCCTCTCCCCTGGATTAGTTTTTATCCATTGTTTCTTTTTTGCCTTCTGATGCTTTAGAAAATAAGATGAACCCTGTCTTCTTTGTGGCAGCCTCTCAAATACTGAAATACTGCTGTTACCCTTAGTCCTTGCTTTCTCTACACTGACCACACCCAATTCTTCATATGTTTTTATTTCCAGCCCTTAATCATCTTAGTTGCTCTTCTTTGAACTTTTTCCAAAATCTCAATCTTTTTTGTAAAGTGGTGACCAAAACTGGATGCAATATTCCAGGTGTGGTCTTACTAAGGTTATATAAAGCGGTACTAATACTTCGTGTGATTTTGATTTTCTGCCTCTATTTATACAACCAAGGATTGGGTTGCCTTTTTTGGCTGCTGTCTAACACTGCTGGTTCAGGTTTAAGTGATTGCCCACTCCAAGGTCCCACTCACAGTTACTGGCAGGGGTGGCGGGGTAGCGGTTATCATTAGGGAAGGTCTGGAGCCGAGAGAGACCGTTGTGCCACAGACTACCGGTTGTGAGTCCCTCTGTGTGAAGTGGGGCCTAGGGAGGCAGTTGGGCTTGCTGGTTGTATACCTGGCTCCCCGCTATGTAGCAGCAGCCCTGCCTGAGCTCCTCGAGGTGATCGCTACGATGGCAGTTGAGACCCCCAGACTTTTAGTCATGGGGGACTTTAATCTGCCATCGGTGGGCGAATCATCCGAGGTAGCTTGGGAGTTCATGGCTTCCATGACAGCCATGGACCTGACCCAATTAATTCAAGGCCCCACCCACGAGGATGGACATACACCGGATCTCATTTTTGTCTCAGGCCAATGGAAGAGTGATCTGGGTATAGGGGATATAGTCATCACACCCTTGTCATGGTCAGACCACTCACTTCTCCGGCTCGACTTTCCAACCGCTACTCCCCACCGCGGGGAGGCGGAACCTGAGTCACCTATCTGGTTCCGCCCCAGGCGCCTGATGGACCCTGATGGGTTCCAGGCGGCGCTTGGGCCACTTCCTGTACCCCTGACCCGCGCCCCAATGGAGGACCTCGTGGCCGCATGGAATACTGCGACCACGAGAGCCTTGGATTGGGTCGCGCCCTTGCGGCCTCTCTTGCAGCGGCGAGCCACCCTGGCTCCTTGGTTTACTGAGGAGCTAAGGATGATGAAACGCCACAAGAGATGCCTAGAGAGAAGATGGAGGTCTACTCGATCTGAATCTGACCGGACACAGGTAAGAGCCCATTTACGGACTTACATTGTGGCGCTGAGAGTGGCCAAATGCCATCATTGCGCCACTCTCATAGCATCCGCAGATAACCGCCCTGCCGCCCTGTTTAGGGTGACCCGTTCCCTCCTTCAACAGAGGGTGCGGGAAGCTCCATTACAGGGAGAGCAGAGGAATTTGTGATTTATCTGCAGGATAATGAGCATGCGCGAGAATGGCGGCGGAGCTTTGAGGCGATGCTGACCGGAGGCCCATTTGGCTTCGGGGGACGCGGCCGGCCCCTTTGGGGTGATCGGTAAGGGCCGGCCCAGCAAGTTGAAGACCCAGCCGTCACACTGAGGCCTTTCCAACGCCGGTGAGTGTGACGGCTGAGACGGGAGGCGCGGGGGGGAGCCCGGAGGAAACGCCGGAAAAAAAACGCCGGCAGGCCGGAAAGTCGGAGGCCCTAGCGGAGGCCAAGCAAAGGCTGGAGGCTCTGGTGGACCGTTAGAGCGGCGGCAGAGGGAGCGCCGGAAGGCCGGAGGCCCTGGCAGAAGCCGGTGGAGGCCGGAGGCCTCAGACGGAATGGAGCGGCGGTGGAGAGCGCCGGAAGATCCTGAGGCCCTGGCGGAGGCTGGTGGAGGCCGGAGGCCCTGGCGGAGCGGCGGCGGAGAGCGCCAAAAGGCCGGAGGCCCCAGCGGAGGTTGGCGGAGGCTGGTGGCCCCCGGCGGAGGGGCTGAGTGGCAGCGGAGCGCTGGAGGGAGCGCCGGAACGCCGGGTGGAAAGGCGGAGCGGCGGCGGAGCAGTGGCAGAGCTGCGCGGACCATCTCAAATCCGGTGGAGGCCCCCGTGGAGCAGCGAGGCCGGGTGAAGGCCTCCACAGGGGATGGCTGGTGAGGTTGGCGGCCGCAGAGGGACGGGAGGTGCGGCGGACCGATGGAGCGCCGGAGGCCCCAACAGAGGCCTATTGGAGTGGTGGAGGCCCTGGCTGAGGCCCTGGTGTGGGGTGGCGAGCCTGCGACGCGGTGAGGCCCTGTGGAGGCCTGATAGAACAGTGGAGGGAATTTTCCTCCCCCCCCCCCAGGACTCCCCGATAAAACATCTACGGGGAGGGGGGGTGAGAGTGAAGCAAGGCCAGCCCAAAGGAAAAACAGCTCCAGCCACCCCGTGGAAAGCCTCTACCCGAGGAAGAACTGACTGACTCTTATGATCTATTTCCCCTGTTGATTTGACTTGCATTTGCACTTTATCTTGGCGTTTCCTCCCTTAAAGCCAGCAATGGAGCCACGGGATGGTTTTTTATTCAAGGTCCGACCTCCTTGATCTGCGAGAGTCCCCCCTCTCGCAGGTTTGGCCCCTTAGTCTATCTCGGGCCCACCTCAAGGATGGGTTAATTAATCCAGAGAGGTGGAAAAAACGCAAGCTCAGGGGGTTTTTAAATAAATTTTTAATTAGGCTTTTAAGGGGTTCTGGGGTGGGGGAGGGGTTTAAAAAAAGATATAGACAGATGGAGACGGAAGCAACGATCAATAGTAAGGGCCAGGATAGCAGTCGACGGCGGGAAGCGGAAGGCGAAAGGAAGGGGGATACCCGAGTCGTTCCTCAGGAGGGCATACCAATTCAGAGGGTCGTGGGGAGGGGCAGGACCGAGGGGAGACAATTCTCATCCTCCCGGTTGGTGGCACGCAGCCGTTGGTTACAAACGGTCGGGTGCCACAACCCCCGCAGGCTAGGTGGCCAGGGAATACAGAGCCAGGGTCTGCGGCTGATGTTCTGCAACGCCAGGTCCGTTGTCAACAAAGCCCCCCTCATTAGTGACCTTGTGTCAGAGGGGGAGCCGGACCTGGTAGGAATTGCGGAGACCTGGTTGGGCCCCGAGGGAGGTCATCCCCTCGTTGAAATGTGCCCACCAGGCTACCGCGCATTTCATCAGCCGCGGGCCCTAGGCAGGGGTGGTGGGGTAGCGGTCATTATTAAGGAAGGCCTGGAGCCGAGAGAGACCATTGTGCCTCAGACCTCCGGCTGTGAGTCCCTCTGCATGAAGTGGGGCCTAGGGAGGCAGTTGGGCTTGCTGGTTGTATACCTGGCTCCCCGCTATGTAGCAGCAGCCCTGCCCGAGCTCCTCGAGGTGATCGCTACGGTGGCAGTGGAGACCCCCAGACTTATAGTCATGGGGGACTTTAATCTGCCATCGTTGGGCGAATCATCCGTGGCAGCTCGGGAGTTCATGGCTTCCATGACGGCCATGGACCTGACCCAAGTAATTCAAGGCCCCACCCATGAGGGTGGACATACGCCGGACCTCATCTTTGTCTCGGGCCAATGGAAGAGTGATCTGGGTACAGGGGATATAGTCATCACACCCTTGTCATGGTCAGACCACTCACTTCTCCGACTCGACTTTCCGACCGCTGCTCCCCTCCGCGGGGAGGCGGAACCAGAGTTACCAATCTGGTACCGCCCCAGGCGCTTGATGGACCCGGACGGGTTCCAGACAGCGCTTGGGCCATTTCCTGTATCCCTGACCCGCGCCCCGATGGAGGACCTCACGGCCGCATGGAATAATGCGGCCGTGGGAGCCTTAGATCGGGTCGCGCCCTTGCGGCCTCTCTCGCGGCGGCGAACCACCCTGGCTCCTTGGTTTACTGAGGGGCTGCGGGTGATGAAACGCCGCAAGAGATGCCTAGAGAGAAGGTGGAGGGCTAGCCGCTCTGAATCTGACCGGACACAGGTAAGAGCCCATTTACGGACTTACATTGTGGCGCTGAGGGTGGCCAAACGTCATCATTGTGCTACCCTCATAGCATCCGCAGAAAACCGCCCTGCCGCCCTGTTTAGGGTGACCCGTTCTCTCCTTCATCAGAGGGAGCGGGAAGCCCCGCTACAGGGTAGAGCAGAGGAATTTGTGATTTTTCTGCAGGAGAAAACCGCCCAGATACAGAGTGAGCTAGCCCCCATTCATGGCCCAGTGGGATGCCACGAGAGAGATCTTGTTTGGGAGGAGTTTGACCCCGTTACTTCCGAGGATATGGACAGGCTACGTGGGCGACTGCGAGCCACCACATGTTCATTGGACCCGTGCCCCTCCTGGCTTGTACTGGCATCCTGGGAGGTGACACGAGGCTGGCTCCAAGAGGTTATCAACGCATCCTTGAGTGAGGGTTCCTTGCCTGCCTCCCTAAAAGAGGCTATGGTGAGGCCCCTCCTCAAGAAGCCCTCTTTGGACCCAGCTCTTTTGAACAACTACCGTCCAGTCTCCAACCTTCCCTTCTTGGCGAAGGTTGTTGAGAGTGTGGTGGCACAACAGTTTCCCCGTCACCTGGAGGAAGTTGACTATCTAGATCCGCGCCAGTCCGGCTTTCGGCCCGGGCATAGCACCGAGACGGCATTGGTCGCGTTGGTAGATGATCTCTGGAGGGCCAGAGATGGGGGATGTTCCTCCATCCTGGTCCTATTAGACCTCTCGGCGGCTTTCGATACCATCGACCATGGTATCCTATTGCATCGGCTGGGGGGGTTGGGGGTGGGAGGCACCGTTTTGCGGTGGTTCTCCTCCTACCTCTCTGGCCGATCGCAATTTGTGCGGGCAGGAGAGCAGAGGTCGACCCCGAGACCCCTCACATGCGGGGTGCCTCAGGGGTCGGTCCTCTCGCCTCTCCTGTTTAATGCATACATGAAGCCGCTGGGTGAGATCATCCGTGGTTTTGGGGTAGAGTACCACCTGTACGCTGATGACACCCAGCTGTACATATCTACCCCAGACCACCCCAACGATGCCGTAGCGGTGATGTGCCAGTGCCTGGAAGCCGTGCGGATCTGGATGGGAAGTAACGGACTTAGGCTCAACCCGACCAAGACCGAGTGGCTGTGGTTTCCGGCTGCCCGATTCAACCAGCTTTCTCCAACGCTGGCCATAGGGGGCGAACATCTTGCCCCTGTGGATGGGGCGCGCAATTTGGGTGTCCTCCTGGATACCCGGCTGTCTATGGAAGAGCAAGTGACAGCCGTGGCCAGGAGGGCGTTTTACCAGGTTCGCCTGGTTCGCCAATTGCGCCCCCTATTGGATCGGGACGCCCTTCGCACAGTCACCCATGCCCTCGTGACATCCCGACTGGACTATTGCAACTCTCTCTACATGGGGCTCCCCTTGAGGTGCACCCGGAGGCTTCAGTTAGTTCAGAATGCGGCCGCGCGAGCAATTATGGGCACCTCCAGGTTTGCCCATGTAACACCGCTCCTGCGCGAGCTGCACTGGCTACCTGTCGTCTTCCGGGTGCGCTTCAAGGTGTTAGTTATCATCTTCAAAGCGCTCCATGGCTCGGGACCTAGCTATCTGCGAGATCGGATCCTGCCCCACACATCCTCACGACCGATTCGCTCCCACAGAGAGGGGCTTCTCCGGGTGCCGTCCACTAGACTTTGTCAGCGGGCGACGCCCAGGGGAAGGGCGCTCTCTGTGGCGGGCCCGGCCCTCTGGAACGACCTTCCCCCTGATATTAGAACGACCACCGACCTCCGCTCCTTCCGGGTAAAATTGAAGACCCATCTCTTTCGACTGGCCGGCCTTGAATAGTTCTCTCTGTCTTTTAATTACAAATTTTAATGGGTTTTAATTATATATTTTTAGCATGGGTAGATTTATTTAATTCTATTTTAAGTAATTGTTTGTATTTTGTATATTGCTTTTAATTATGCCTGTGCACCGCCCCGGGTCCCTGTGGGGAGAGGGTGCGGTTAATAAATCTTAATTTATTATTATTATTATTTATTAGGAGAAAATCGCTCAGATCCAGAACCATTGATGGCCCAGTGGGATGCCACGAGGCGGATCTTGGTTGGGAGGAGTTTGACTCTGTTACTTCCGAGGATATGGACAGGTTACGTGGGCGACTGCGAGCCACCACATGTTTATTGGACCCGTGTCCTTCCTGGCTCGTCCTGGCGTCCTGGGAGGTGACACGAGGCTGGCTCCAAGAGGTTGTCAACGCTTCTTTAAGTGAGGGTTTCTTGCCTGCCTCCCTTAAAGAGGCCATGGTGAGGCCCCTCCTGAAGAAGCCCTCTTTGGGCCCAGCTTTATTAGCCAACTATCGTCCAGTCTCCAACCTTTCCTTTTTGGCGAAGGTTGTAGAGAGTGTGGTGGCACAACAGTTTCCCCGTCACCTGGAGGAAGTTGATTATCTAGACCCGCGCCAGTCCGGCTTTCGGCCCGGGCATAGCACCGAGACGGCATTGGTCGCGTTGGTAGATGATCTCTGGAGGGCCAGAGATGGGGGTTGTTCCTCCATCCTGGTCCTATTAGACCTCTCAGCGGCTTTCGATACCATCAACCATGGTATCCTATTGCATCGGCTGGGGGGGGGTTGGGAGTGGGAGGCACCGTTTTACGGTGGTTCTCCTCCTACCTCTCTGGCCGATCGCAATTTGTGTTGGCAGGAGAGCAGAGGTCGACCTCGAGACCCCTCACATGTGGGGTGCCTCAGGGGTCGGTCCTCTCGCCTCTCCTGTTCAACACATATATGAAGCCGCTGGGTAAGATCATCCATGGTTTTGGGGTAGAATATCACCTCTACGCTGATGATACTCAGCTATATATATCTACCCCAAACCACCCCAACGATGCCGTAGCGGTGATGTGCCAGTGCCTGGAAGCCGTGCGGATCTGGATGGGAAGTAACAGACTCAGGCTCAACCCGACCAAGACCGAGTGGCTGTGGTTTCCGGCCGCCCAATTCAACCAGCTGACTCCATCGCTGGCCATAGGAGGCGAACATCTTGCCCCTGTGGATGGGGCGCGCAACTTGGGTGTCTTCCTGGATACCCGGCTGTCCATGGAAGATCAAGTGACAGCCGTGGCCAGGAGGGCATTTTACCAGGTCCGCCTGGTACGCCAATTGCGCCCCCTATTGGATCGGGATGCCCTTTGCACAGTCACTCATGCTCTCGTGACATCCCGACTGGACTATTGTAACTCTCTCTACATGGGGCTCCCCATGAGGTGCAACCGGAGACTTCAGCTGGTCCAGAATGCAGCCGCGCGAGCTATAATGGGGACCGCAAGGTATACCCACATAACACCTCTCTTGCGCGAGTTGCACTGGCTGCCTGTCGTCTTTCGGGTGCGCTTCAAGGTGCTAGTTGTCATCTTTAAAGCGCTCCATGGCTCGGGACCTAGCTATCTGCGGGATCGGATCCTGCCCCATACATCCTCACGGCCGATTCGCTCCCACAGAGAGGGACTTCTCCGGGTGCCGTCCACTAGACTCTGTCAGCGGGCGACGCCCAGGGGAAGGGCCTTCCCTGTGGCGGGCCCAGCCCTCTGGAACGACCTTCCCCCCGACATTAGAACAACTACGGACTTCCGCTCCTTCCGTCAAAAATTAAAAACACACTTTTTCTGCTTGGCCGGCCTAGGGTCGTCTCTTCCTTAGGGTTTTTTAGGGAACATTAGTTTTAATGGGGATTTTAGTGCAGGGACAATTAGTTTAATTTATTTTTATTCTACTGTATTATTGATGTACTTATTTTATGTGTTTTTAGTTTTCCCTGTGCACCGCTCCGAGTCCCTCTGGGGAGAGGACGCGGTATATAAAATAAAAATATTATTATTATTCTTATTGTTGTTGTTGTTGTTGTTGTTGTTGTTGTTGTTATTATTATTATTATTATTATTATTATTATTATTATTATTATTATTATTATTATTATTATTATTTTCAGTCATGCTTCACCTAATCTGTACTTGTATCTTTGGCTATTCCTGCCTAGGTGTAAAACCTTGCTTTTCTCCACCTTAAATTTCATGTTTTGGATAGGGCCCATTGTTCAAGTCTACCAAGATCTTTCTGGATCCTGAGCTTGTCTTCTGGGATGTTGGCTTTCCAGTATCCTATCCAATATCTATCCAGTAACAGATTTGGGAAGCTGCTATAAAATGTACATCAATTAAAACTCATCATATGTTTGCACAGATGCATATTCAAATCACCATCTGGACTATATTGTCCACCAAAGATCCATTTCCCCCAATTGGGGGAGAATTATTATCTTCGGTGTGTTGCTGAATGTATTTCAGGATGTAATGTCCACTTAAGGGATATGCAACAAAGGGCCCAAGGACTCCTCCATGCTTACCTTACTTTACCATCCCAACTTTTAAAAATCCTTAAGAAGTGGGCATGGTGCAAAGCAAGGCAAAGTTTTTAGGTTGACATTGATTTGCAGCTATCATTTGAAGCCCATAACATTTCACTGAAATAGTTCAGAGCTTCCTGGGGGCTTTTCTCCCTTCTGACAGATGAGTGTTTTCTGAATGGGCATGAGAATTATGGTAGCCATTTTGGAACTTACACATTTTCTAAGGTTACTGTGCTGTGAGCAAGTTTGCCCTATGCTTTCAAAATTCCCCCTTAAAACAGAAAGGTTTCCCATGTTAGGACCAGAGGGATCCTACTATAAACAAGCAAAATAAAGAAGCATAAGCATAGAAAACCAAACATGGAAGTTTTTTTTATAGGCACTGTGAAACTGACTATTAGTAACTCTCACCATACTATTACCGTATTTTTCGGAGCACCTTTTTTCTTCTAAAAAAAGGTTGAAAATCTGGGTGTGTCTTATACATCAAATACAGCATTTTTTTGCCTCCTGAAACCCCACCTCTTTACCAAAATGGCTGCGTGCATACCCTTATGGAGGCTTCCAGAGAGCTCCTGGGGGCTGGGGAGGGCAGAAATTAGCAAAAAACAGGGCATTTTTGCCCCCCCCAGCCCTCAGCAGGACTCTATAAGCCTCCATAAGGCTATTTGACCAAAAAACAGCCCGTTTTCACAAAAAATGAGCCATTTTTCCTCGTTTTGGGGCTCCCCCAGGACCACTTTGCAAGCCCCCCCAAGGCTATTCATGCCTTTTATTTGAAAAAAATGGGCCCATTTTCGCAAAAACCGGGCCATTTGGGGGAGGTTTGCACAGTGTAAAAAGGGTTCCCCCCCCCTTTTGGAAAGCTGTTTAGTTAGAGTGATTGATGAGAATTACATTGGTCAAGTACTGTGCCTGCAGAAACAAAGATTTGTTCCAAAGGTGGTCAGTGATTTCCAGCACATGGGTAAATACACCTGGAAACATCTACCTACCTACCTACCTACCTACCTACCTACCTACCTACCTACCTACCTACCTACCTACTCTCTCTCTCCCCCTACCTATCTACTGTATTTCTCTCTCTCTCTCTCTATTTTTTTCTCTCTCTCCCCCTACCTATCTACTGTATTTCTCTCTCTCTATTTTTCTCTCTCGATCCCTCTACCCATCTACCTATGTACACTCTCTCTCTCCCTACATATCTACTGTATTTCTCTCTCTCTCTCCCTATCCCTTTATCTACCTACCTACCTAACTACACACTCTGTCTCCCTATCTCCCTACCTACTTACTGTATTTCTCTCTCTCTTTCTCTCCCTACCCCCTACCTACCTACCTACCTACTCTCTCTCTCTCCCTACCTACCTACCTACCTACTGTATTTCTCTCTCTTTCTCTCTCTCTCCATCCCTCTATCTACTTACCTACTTTTAAAAAACATTGCCTCTTCAAAACCTGGGTACGTCTTATACTCTGGTGCGTCTTATACTCCGAAAAATATGGTAGATTCACATACACATAGACTGACTATTAAATTCTCTCACCATAAAGAAGTAAGGTAAGGTTCTCCAATATTAGTTTATTAAATTGAGCAAAGGCAGGGCAAAACCTGGGAACAAGCCAGGGGAAAGGGGATAACCTAAAAACTTTTCTCAAGGGGCTGAAGGGGAAGACAAATGTCAATACAAATGTCCAGGAAGTTTGAATCTGTGCATGCTGCCTGATAGATCATTGAATAAATAAAAACCAAATACTGATAGCTGCAGCAGCAGCAGCAGGAACTTGTCACTGCAATGCTTTTGGACAATCCCAAACACTTGGCCTTTCTAGGACCCGTCACCTCTCTGCTGTTACAAGATTCATGTCTGATACTGTTATTGTAAAAGCCCCAGATGCTGCAGCAATTGCTCATCATGTGCCTTCGAAACCAAAGTGACATTTTGGAAAGCTGCTGCTACTGTAATGCATCAGGGATTTCAATACTTTTTGATCCATTTCAACTGAACAAACCAGTTTGGTTTCCCAAATACAGGCCATAGATATGAAGGAGCGTCATCGTGTGGAAATTGATGGCTCCTTTTCCGACAGCCATTAAAGAAACCACTGTCCTCCTGCAGATGGCAAGTTATTTTTTGCTCTCTCTGGGGGACAGTCCTCACTGGAAGCCTCATGCCTGCAGGTAACATTGCCCAATGTGCTTTACTTTTGATTTATTTATGTATTCAAAGCATTTATATAGCTGTCCATCTTATAATCAACTCTGGGCAGCTCCAATCAAAAATTAAAAAACTAAACACATTAAAAATAACAAAAACCTGGTCCCAAGTTAAACTTCCGATGTGGTAAACGGCAGGGGTCAAAGGGGCAAAGGGTCCAAAAAAGATTTGTGCTGCAGATGGGGTGAGATACTATAGTCAGATACAACACAGGCTAAACTGTTTGTCAGAAGGATTACCGTTCCCTTCCTTCTTGGCCTGTATCTACTACATGAGCCAGGAATACTGTCATTCTTGCCTGGCCTTATAAAACAGGATCTTTCCAAGCAGTTGTTAATATGCCTTGTTTGGTTTCCAAACTTCTACTGCGATATCCCTGCCATTCATATGAACCCAACACCTCCTTAAGTGTTATATCAATGATAATTACCACATGTTTACTCTCTCCAGCAAAAGCTTCTTGGACGTAAAGCCTCCCCACAGCATTCCCCATAATGCTGTTGACGTAGTTTGCACAACGGCGCCAAATTGCAGCATCTGAGGTTGTGCCATACAAAACCTGTAGAGCATAAACAGAAATCACTTAGGCATGTGGCGACAAGCAAAAAACGCATGAGTTTGGAAACAGTTCATGTCCTCCCTGAATGCTTTTAATCAGTGTTTAATGAAAAGTGTTTGTGGATAAGGGATATTTAAGAAGTGGGTTAGTAAAATGAGAACACATTGCTCTTTGCATTATTTCAGGAGTTTGGAGAACATCAAGCAGATTCAGCAGAGTGAGACTACTTATGCTTCTTTTTCTTTAAGTGAAATTTCTTGAAAACTGTAGGAAAGCATCTTTTATTTGGTACTGGCTCATGGCCATCTCAGGCAATAATAGCTCTCCTGAGAAGAAAGGAAATGACCCCAGTAAAGATAAAAATTATCAAGGCCTCAGCAGACTAGCTAATAACCTGATCCTTACATGTTATGGAATATTTATTCTGCTTTTTGATATTATCACACTTCCTCACTTCTTCTTTCTCCTCCTCAGATATGAAGGAAGATATGAAGCAAATAAGACTTAGTCATAAACTCAACACCTTGGAAACAAGGAATGGCCAGACATTTAGCAAAGAACCGGCTTCCAGGGGAAAGTGGAACTCTATGAATTTGATAGGATTCCCTTACAGAAAAAGCTCCAGACAGCTTCAAAGATTTGCCTGCGATCTTTTACAGTAGATGAATTCTGGAAAAACCTGAAAAATCAATGAAAACTGCTTTCTGGGTTTTATTTTTAATGGTGTTTTAGCACTAGTTTTGGAGAAGGACTGAAAGTCTAGGTTGTGATTCAGGAATGCAATACTGTAGCCCTATTAAATCACTTTCTGGCCAGCTGAGTTTTACCATAGTATTTTGGTCTGATTTTTTTGTTTTGAGTTTTGAAAATTATGTTACTACAAAGGGGCCATTCTGGGTTGCCTTGCCTTGACAACATTGGTGACTATATTGTGTGCATTTACACACATCCAAGAAGGAACAGGCTATTTTTCTTCTAAGTGCGGGCAACTGGCCTGTAATTTGTGCACATCAAAAAGTCAACAATGATTGTGGTGAAATCTTTCTCTATCTTACCAAATGGGTAATAGCGACCTGCTGTGATATTTCAAACAAAAACATTATGAAAATTGTTTCCACATGCATTTCCCTTACTACAGGATAAAAAGCACCATATGCTGTTTCTGTCCACTTCAACAGCCTGCACTTGGAGACTGAATATTGGAATGGTTTTATAATTTATAAAACACCCGGTATATCCAAAATGAGAGTATTTTGGAGCCAAGCTTTCCCCCTTGAAATATTGGCAGGTGCTTGCAGGATTTTTACAGCTACTCTGGGGCGAATCATTGCATTTTAGACAACACCTCACTGAGGTCTCGCCAACCTTCATACTGATTCTGTTGATCAAAGCGAAACATTGCATGTTCCTGGATGAAGTATCAGAGCTCTCCTTAAGTAACACAATGTTCCATAACCTTGGTAAATACTCTGTAATTTAATTAGCCTTTTGATCCTGGTTCTTTTCAAATCTGTTGCAACCCACTTTATTCTTGTAAGGGACATACAGTATGCAATCCTTGTAGATAATGGGCCATTGCTGTCCTTTGGGTCATATTCTAGAAGCCATTCCTCAAGAAAACCCAATGTAGGCTAGGATGAAGTAAGGAGCCCTGTGATGGAGTTATTTCTTTAAAGCAAGTAAAGATTTATGTAATTTAATTGTTAAATTAAAGTGTGTTAAAATAAATACAATTGTTTAATTAATGTTTACGTTAATGTAATTAAGTATGTATTTAATTTTGTATGCCTCCTTCTTCTGTTGGTGTGGATGGGTAAGCTAATCTCATTGGGATGAGCTAATTCCTCAGGTATGCTTGACCCAAACCTCATCCTATGGTAATGAATGACCTCACCCAGAAGCTTCATGTAGATGTTAAAAAGAAGTGAAGAAAGTACTGAGTCCTGCAACATAGTACCGTGAGCTGGACCTTTCACTCCCTATCAACACTGATTGAGACTGACCTGGGGGAAAGCCAAACAATTGTAAAACTGTGCCACCTACCTCTAAACCCTGCACTCAGCCCTAAAGGATACCATGGTCAATAGTTTTGAAGGCCACTGAGAGGTTAAGGAGAGCAAGGATGGATGCACTACCCTCATCCTGCTCTCACCAGAGATCATTGACAAGTGTGACTAATACTGTTTCTATCCCATAAGTGGCCTGAATTGAAAGAGGTTCAGATAATCTATTTCATCCAGGACCCTCTAATGCTGCCATGCAACCACCTTCTCTATTATATTCCTTAAAAAGGAAAGTGGACACCTGGATCGAAATTATCCAGACAGGTAGAATTAAGAGAGGAGTTTGTTTGTTTTTGAAGAGGAAGCAAACTAGAGCTCCTCAAAAGCTCCCAAAAGTGTCCTTCCTGCCCTGAGGAATTTATCACTGCCTGAACCCACTGACTAGCCCTTTTCAAAACATGCAGCTCCTCCATGAACCACAGGCAATATCAGAAGCAATTGGTTTAGAGCAAGAGGGGCTACAAAGGTACAATCCTGCCCTGTTTGCCCTTTGGTTCCAGGATGTAACCAGAGTTTTGGCAATACAGTGCAGCCAGTACTCCCTGGATTTTCCCAAACCTCTCTGGAACCCATTTGCTAGGGTGGTCTGCTTGAATGGCTCCAGCCTCCCCACATGGAGGCTGGGACAACTTAAGAGACTCTCAAGGTTACCAGGGTATGATTGGACCATGACAGAGGGATAATGACAGATCCCTCACCAGATCATATTGCCATTGCTCCAATGAGGCAGTCATATCCAACAGGTGACCACTGCCCTGATTTAGGCCCAAGGTGACATAAATTAGAAAAATAAATCATTTCAACTTTTTATGGGGGGTGATAGTAGTCTGGAAGCTACATCCAAGGCTTTCAAAGGTGACATGTGGGCTGTATACCCTTTCTTTATGTGTGTTGGATACTGGTTGAAGAAGCTATCTTCACTATCAATACTGTAATTTCATCATCATCAATCACCTACCTATCATTTATCTATTTATACCTGTTCCTTTAATCTTATGTGAACAGATTTAAGTAGTCGTTAAATTCTGCTCGGTGTACAAAATAGTTTGAAAATTATTTTGTTTCTTACTAATCATATAAATGATATGGCAAAGATGAAAGAACTTCAGAGAAATGTTATCAGCAAAGTTCAAAAGAACAGTTAGGGCTCCTACACTAAATTTCTTGAAGATGGCTTTGCCTGTTCTATTTTACTTCAGTTTATTTTTTGTTGTATTTGTTGTATATATTAGAGAATGTAATATTTAACAGAACAACACCATCTTCCAGCTTGTAAACTTAATTTTCTTCAAAATATAATTACAATTATGTCATGAGTCAGAGAGAGTGGAGACTACATTCCAGCCAAAATTAAGCTCTTTTTGTCTGCAAAAAAACAATATTCCACTTAAAATAAGTACTTCATTTTGGTTTAATAGGATCCAGCACCTCAATGAATCACAGAATTTTTGAATTGGAGAAAATTCTAAAGGTCATTTGGTCTGTCCTATACATTCTGAAACCTATCCATCCTGTTCAATTGAGAGCAAAGCATTTACAAACATATGAATGGGCCATGATTATGGATCTATAACTCTAGGACTTCCCCATAATATTGAAAAGGGAGAAGAAGGTTCAAAAGGGAGAAGAAGGAAAGAAGAAGGGAGAAGAAGGAAGGCAAAGTTCAACAACATTCGGAGAGCCAGAGGTCCTCATTCCAAGTACCATATATTTTGGATCAAATAAATTCATAATTGCTTATTTTGCATCTTTGATGAAATTCAGAAAACTGTTTGTTCCTGAGACCAACACCACAACATGAAAGGGGTGAGCCAATCGTGAGCTACCAGCCAATATTTTCAAATTACTGTCAAAATATCAGAATGGCCACAGAAATATCAGTTATATTCAAAGGTTAAGTGTAAAAAATGAATTTATGGATTTCTGTACCTTACGGAAATTATTCCTTGTGTCCTTGTAGTCACGACTTAAGCTGCTCACCATATCCATGATGTATCTCCAACTTATATAGTTTTGAATTTCTCTGCATAATAAAGCAACAAGAAGCACCATTTGTTGCTATTTGTAGAACTACAAAATATATTGGCGTGTTCAAAAAATAAAAACTTACAATGCATTTGGCATGCATACCTGGCAGTGTAATTGGAAATGACAGACTTCAGCTTGATTAAATATTCTGGAGCATATACAATTATGTTGTCTGTATCTTTAATTGTAATTTCCACTGTTTCCATTACATTATTTACAAATTTCAGCCAGTCAAATGTCTGTAGGGAGAAAGAAATGGTACATAGGATAAAACCCTAGACAATGTTACTCTTAGCATTAAGTCTTTATCATTAATTCTGCCAAATATATTATATGCTTTAGGAAGACTGTTGGTCTTTTTTAGCTGTGTTATAACCCTTCTTTATATTACATTTACAATATAGTAAGGAAATAAAAGAAAACCATGCACAGTTGTAAACAGCATTCAGAAACAACATATCATATGGGGGGGGGGGGCACAACCCAGACTCATTGCAAAACTATTTTAATTGTAGTGTGTTACTTTATTAAACAGGATCCCATTCCCAAATGTTTTAAGGACTTAAATCCAGATATTGGTTTTAGGAAATGCATTCACAGAACAGAACTTCATCAAATATCTTCCCCTACCCCCTAAGCATCTGACAATATGACAAGTGTCTTTTTCTCAGCCACTAGCTACTATGTCTAGATTCCACTCCGTGAGTAACTCCTACTTCTAGATACAATACATTTGAATTTTTGTGTATCCTATTTCAAAAAATAAATAGTGCCTTAAAGTTTACTCAGCGCTTGGAATGTTTTATATATTGTTTGAAAGTAGGCATGTGTGGTAGAAGCAAACATATAAAATTATCTAGATGATAAAGTTACTTAATTTGGGTAATGAAACATCTGCAAGAAAATAACCACACTTGGAGAGCACCAAAGACCCTTCATTTCAACCTGAGCTACAAATATTCTCCATTGTTTGTAACATAAAGTTGTATATAAAATGCTATATTTTAAGCTTATAAAAAGACTGATGTAGTTATATATATATATACTTCCCCCTCCATATTTCCTCAAATATGGTCAGTCCCTTCTATAGACAGTGTATTGACTTCAAATTTAGTATTAATAAAGGAGAATATTTGTATTGAAATGAGAGGTCCTTGGTGCTCTGTGAGCTTGCTTGTTTTCTTTCAGATGCTTCATCATTACTCAAACTAGGTAACATCACTAGCACTGATGATGTTACTTAGTTTGGGTGATGAAATATCTGCAAGAAAGCAAGCAAGTTCAGAGAGCACCAAAAATGCTCCACATTTAGTCACTGGATGGATGAACACCTAAGTGGTATAAGCTATGTATATACTATTAGGACTTTCTTATCTGATTGTTTCTGTTTATCCTACAATTGGGTGAAATGATGCATTACAAAGCATCATTTTTTGAATCAAGGTACCTCAAATGGACTAACTTAAGGAATGCACCCAATATCCAGAAGTCATTATTCCCATTGGCCTGAAATTTCAAGGATCTTCAGACCAGTTATAATGACCCATGTCCAACTTATGTCCAACCTTCAGCAATGCCACCCCACTGTAGTCACCTGTAGTAATGTGATTGTGATTTCTGAACCTCCCTGCCGGCTTCCCACTGCAAAATGTAATCGAATGTGTGGGTGACCTTGGGGAATGGGGGAAAAGATGCTACCTAGGAAACAATCTGAATAGAGCAGGAGCCCCCAGTGGCTTAGCCGTCAGACAAAAGAAACTTAGGAAAAACCCACCCTAATGGATCAAATAGTTCAAAGGTGATGTCAGGAAGTTTGCATTTTTGCACTTACAATATTATGTTAATGTAGCCTTAAAATACAGTTCACTTTCTTGTCTTTGTCTGGCTTATGTGGGAGGGCTGATGCAGAGTGAGGAGGAAGCAAGCAGGAAGTTGGAATTCACTCCTGCTCCCACTGCTTTCCCCCCCCCTCCCATCGTAATTCCGTATATCGGTCCAGGTAAGGAAATATCTCTGAAACAATGAGCATGGGTTGTCTAGTTCAGGGGTCTCCAACCTTTGCAACTTTAAGTCTGAAGGACTTCAGCTCCCAGAGTTCTACAGCCAGCTTTGCTGGCTGGAGAATTCTGGGAGTTGAAGTCCTTCGTTGCAAAGGTTGGAGACCCGTGGTCTAGTTGAAACTTAACTTTTCAAGAATATATGTCCATTACAGTGAATTTTGCTAACATGTTGTTTAACAACTGGCTTATCAAAATAATTTGTATTGACTGCTTCATCCTTTGTCATTTGATTTTCTACAGCCAGACTGCTCCTGTAAACAAATTCCTCATAAGAGAGAAAAAACCCCTAAAACCTTTGATAATAACAATAAGCCACTGTTAAACAGTTTAGCTGTGCTGAGAAACTCTTGGCCAACAGGCAATAAATTAAGTTGAATAGCTTTAATTTAAAATTAATGAGCTGTAAAACAATCAAAGGGCTGTAGTTCTAAAAGCATTTACATGATGGTAATTCTTATAATCAGAGAGACAGCTGTGGTTTGAAGAGGTCTTAGATATGTTTAAGGATTATGCCAAATGTGTTTAGGAACAAAATGAAAGGAATTGTCACTCTGACTAGCAGTAACAATAAGTATCTATAGTTTAACAGTTTATCGATTTGGATTTTGAAAACTGACATCAACATATGACATTTGCAAATTAAACGGTGGCTGGAGAAATTGATATTTGGCTGGGTTCTCCACCTTTTGTGAGATGTGTTTTGTATGACACATGCCCCAAAATCTAATTTCCAGAATCCCATCTCATCCTGCTGGCAGCAATGCAGGAAATGCATTCTGTGCTCTTTTATACATTTGGATGAGCCTGATTAGGACCACCTTATCTGGTCTGCATATATCCAGAAAACTACAAGAGGAGTTTCAAGAGATACAGAAAACCCTAATGGTCACCTAATGCCCTTCTGAGTGGGTTCTAGTTTGAATGGTAAAGTTATAATTTCACAATTCAATGGAAAGCTATTGACTTTGAAATGATTTTTGTGGGATTCTAGCAGGTTAAAATAAAAAAGAAGCAGAAAAATAAACCCAGATAAGATCAAATTACAATTTAAATCCAGTATTAATGGTAACCAGACAACTATTCTAGGAGACCATCAAGCAGATAATAGTCTTTTTCAACTGCATACTACCTTTACATTTAAATTTTAAAAAATTAAAAAGATTTTTTTATTTTATACTTTCTTCAGTATGTCTCAAAATTATATATGCTGAAAAATTACTGATAATACAAATCAGCTTATTAAGCTTAAACAAGTTAACAAAAGATAGTCTTTTAATCAGAAGATTGACATATCATCTTATTAGAACTTAGTGCCAAAAATTTAGCCTTGGGACGTAGGCTCTATTCCTATCCTCCTGTCACATGAACAAATTTGTCCTTATTAAATATCATGTAAGGGTCATATCTGCCATAAAATGTAGATATGATTACATCTCAGTTTGTTGGGCCAATGAAACAATTTATATCACTAAACTTTGTCCTGCTGTTAAGAGTTGATATGCAACAAGGAACTGTAACTTAATTTCACTGTTCAAATCTACTTGAAGAAGATATACAGTCAGATGTAGACTTTGGTATATTTTTCCACCTCGAAAAGAAAGTAAAGGTTTATATGATTATTTTCCAGATGGTTTGTCTCTAATTTCAGTAATATATACATAGCCCTGGTTGAAAAAAAAAAGCAGTGATCGAATTGATGGTACTCTTTAGAACAAACAAACAAAAAAGGCACAATTTTCATAGGATTTGATAGGAACTTACTTAGTCACATTATAACCTTGACCAAGTAACTCTTTCATGTGATTAATTTGTTTTTTTTTGTGGGTTATATTGCTAGTCAATGACAATATTGAAAACCACATGTTCGCAATATTGTACCTGATTATTGATTTCCATGGAGAAATTTTTGTTGAGATCACTAATCTTCATTTTGTGATATAGCAAAAGTGGATCGTTTCTGTCTTCATCTTTGGTTGTGATCTAGAAAAACAAATGTATACTATAAAAAAGGAATGGCTTTGAAGAAAGGACAGCAGAGACAGGAAAGCAAAAAACCTCAAAAACAAAACCCTAAAACAAAGGGCAAAGCAAACCTTTGAATCAAAGAGATTAAGGCATAAATGACTGGCTTGTTAGTATATAAAAGGTAGAAGAAAGTATGAATTTATGGTCCATTGGAAAGGATCCTAGGGCACACAGAAGCCCTCTCTATTCTCTTGCTGAAGCTGGGGATTATGCTACGCTCTGGGATAAATCTGACCTTGAATACCCCTATCTCAATTCATGCCAGCTTCTACACCATGCAACTTTCCAAGAACATAAAAGTCTCAATCTCAGAGCACTGAGATTCAAAAGAATGTAACGGAATAGATCCTGGGCAGGGCGAAAGGTTCTTCTTAGCATGAGAACAAGAAGTGACTGGCAATGCTACTAACTAGCATTTTGATATATCATATACTCCTGATTTATAGGTTCAGATCACTCTGTCAGTAATTCTTAGAATAAACTCACTGAGATCAACATTGCTTGTTATGTCTAACCAAAATCCCATTGATTTCAATATGTTTAGTCAAAATATCACAAAGTCTAAATCCAAAATGTTACCAGTGGGAGAATGTGGCAGTATAATACAGGACATAGATTTATTAAATACTCAGCATTTTGTGTATTTCTAGAGTCATAAATATAAAAATATTCAGACTTTTCTCTTTACTGGAGCAACTGTAACCTGAGTACATGAGCTATGTAACACATTTTTATTATTACTCTTATAGTAGTATTAATATATACCACTAATAAATATTGATAGATTCTCGTGTGATGCAATAATGTCAAAACAGAAGTAGAAATAAAAGTAGATATAAGGAATTTGTTATCTGTGAACATTTTCCATTCTAATCCAGCCACCTTATGGCCATCGTATTTCAGACCATATCTGAAATACTATCCATATCTGAAATATTATGAACCACTTTCTGTTCTGGAAGTCGTTTCTGGATCACACCATCATGGGAACAGTCAGATCAACCTGGTTTAGAATTAAAATGGAATATTTTTTTTACCCTGGTGCATCTCATCCTCCAAACAGAAGGAAATAGAAATATTTCTTTGATGTATAAGTTTATCTTTACTTTCTCCCTAAAATCCCTGATTTAATAGTATAATTTTGAGGGGTATAAGGGAAAGACATAGAAGCCACATATTTTTCTTCTTACAAAACATTCTGCATATAAAATAGGAGAGCTAACTTACATTTGCAAGTTCTTTCTCAAAAGCCATTATTTTTTCTGCTTCTGCAGAAATTTCAGTATCATTGATGGAGAGGTTTCTTTCTTGGCGAATTAACTTTGCTACAGAAATCATGAAACTAAGATAGGCTGGACAGGCCTGTAAGAAAAAAAGAATGTTTTGCTTTGATTAATTTGTATAAAATTATTAAAATATTAATAAAAAGAACAGTCTAAAATAATTTTAAATATTGTATTATGGTTAGTGTATACCTTTAATGAGCATCAGCCATAATACTGCATGAAGGTTTTATTATGAGTATTATTTTAGATTTATAGTGTCTATTTAATCTTATAATTTGTACTGTGGAAGTACTAACTAGTCCTAGTTAGTAGCATTAAGTCATGAGTTGGGATAAGGCACTAATTATAGAGACAGTTATAATCAACCTTAGTCATTGTAATCAACCTTCTAAATGTTTGAAGGAAGCTCTTCCATAAGTGCTTTGCCTCTCCTTGGCATGCTGGAATTTGTATACTCACAATCCATATTTGGGTCAACTTAAACACCTGACAGTTTTCTTCATTAATATTGACTTTTGTGTAAGAAATTTATATTGATGTTAGGATGTTGCACCCAAGCATCATCTGTGCACAGAATTAAGAAGAGTGTATCAATCTGTCATTAGTCAAGGCAAAAAAATCATCATAGAAAAATCAGCTTTAAGGATATAGAATGGTAGAGAAAGTGCATATACTATTTGGAACGCTTATATACACTCAGTCTGTGTTGGGTAAATTTTCAATAGACATGTATCTGGGATTTCTTTGCTTTGTTTGAAAAGTGGCATGAATTTACATTAAATTATAATTTAAAAGAAAAGTTTTATAGGATGATGTATCGCTGGTATTTAATATGAGATGAGTTATCTAAGATGTATAAAGGTATGTCAAATGAATGTTGGAAATTAACAGTAAAGAAGGGACTTTTTTATCATCACTGATGGATTTGCAATAAAGCAAAAAAATAATAATTGGAATATGATTCATATTTTAATATAGAAATTTTTTTAAATGAAGGTAAAGTTGAAACCCAGAAATTTTCTTTTAGGCCTAATGGAAAAATACTTGGAGAAAAACTTTGTTGCTATATATGTTGACATATATAGTAACAATATCTGTTGACATAGATAGTAACCTTCCAAAAATGGAAGTACACTTTGATTCCTACCATGGATGAATGGCTGCGAAGCTGATGGAGTTGGCTGAAATGGAAAAATTGACCATTTTGATTAAAAAAAGGTGAAGTACTTTTTCTTCCACCCAGAGATCGCTTCTGAACTCCGTGCTTGAAGTGGAAAATAATGAAATTCTGATTTTGGGTTTTACCGATTAGACTGATAGATCCTTACAGAAATGGCTAGTTTACATTATTATGAAAAAAACAAAAAGTTGTGATTGTGTGATATTAATGACTATTTTACTGCAACAGAGAGAGTCATAAGTCAATGCTTCTTTTTCTCTTTCCTAATCCTTGCTCACTTTCCTCCCCCACCCCTTCCTCCCTACTGCTTTCCTATTTACTTCCGTATTTTGTATCTTATGTTACCTTATAATTCAATTGAAAATGTTAAACAGAAAAGTGGCATTAATTCTTCCTTTAAACACAATAAAGATAAAGGCAAAGGTTTTCCTGTCCATTTTTGTTCGGCTAGGACACAGTGCTCATCTTGGCAGAGGAAGCAAGCATTGTCCAAACATTTTTTTTCCATAGTCATGTGTCCAGCATGGCTATACATCAACGGCACACAGAATGCTGCCACCTATCCACCGAAGATATTGATCTACTTGCATTTGCATGCTTTCAAATTGCTAGGTGGGCAGGAGCTGGAGCAAGCTGACAAGCTCAGTGTCTTTAACCACTGAGCTATCACGCCCCACATTGTACAAAATAAGCACACACAGAAAATTAACAGTTTTGGGATATGCTGGACAAGTTTTGGAGAGTAGTAAAGCAGCATTATATCTTTCGAATGTAATTGGACTACAAAAGTCTGTAGCAAATATATTTTTATTATAAACAGTTTGCATATATGTATGGATACTCTTATTTTCTTTTTTGTTATTTTATTAGCATTTAATGAAGACACTCCTCAGTAAGGCTGCCAAATTTATCAGTAATTAGGTTGGTTGAAAGTCTAACTTTTTGTAGGAAACTTTTGCTTATTTCTATACTTGCATATACCTCTTTGTACGGTCCAGTGCATTCATAGTAATCACGGGAAGGAAGGCCAAGTCTAGGTTGATCAACCTACAAAACCAAGTTTAAAAATAATCAGGCCACAAATAGAACAATAATTTGTTAGCAGATAGAAGATTGCCAGCAGTGATATTTACTTTTTTCTAAATATTTTTTTTCAAAGTGTCCCTAAAGTGAGACTTTTTAAGTACAAGAATCTAAGGCTAAAAATTTGGAGAGAAAATGAAGAGGGAGGAGAGGAAAAGGAGAGGACAGGAGGAATAAAATGGGCACCCTGCCTGACTTCTAACAACTGTGGGTGGTTGATAAGAAAAAGAAAACATGATGGTGGTATCAAAACATAAAAGTTTCGCTCTGCTATACTTCCTATAAGAGAAAATACTGTAGATGTTCAATTTCTAAGCATCTGTGGAAGTAGAAAAAAGTCATTATTGCTCAAGAGTGACAAAGGACAAATGGGATTCAGTATTCTTAGTAGCAAATGTCAAAAGACACAATCAAAAGTAGAACTTCAGCATCATAGGGGTGTGACTACAGATTGATATCCCAAGTTTAATTAGCAAACAGAATACGTGGCATTATTTCAATGGCTTTTTTATGGGAGGAAAGAAACCTATATAGAACTAAAAACAAGGGGAAAAGAAATATAGGGCAAATAGCTTATCCCTTGGCTCCTACCAAGTACTAACAAAGGCCATTGTCCTTTATTGGCTGCATTTCTAACCCTGCACACATTGTAATTATTAGTCTGTTACAATAATCTGAACATCAGTTTTAATGGAGAGTCCATAACTGAGGATCACAAAATCGATGGGTAGGTTAATCAGGCAGATTCTTTTCAAAATTAGAAAAGTTAATTACTTTTCCTAAGCATATACAATCAAGCAATTTTTGGCAGGATGATTTAAATTCAATTATCAAAGGAAATGAATCCTGACTGTATATGACATGTTTAACAAAACATTTTTAATGGAAATGAAATGGGATTTAAATGTGCATTACCATTCTGTTGCATCCTTGCTTGTGAGCCATATTGAAGAATCTACAGCAGGATGATGCATTGTTTATATGAACCGACACAAGTCTTTATTGACAGGCAATTTAAAATCCCTGGTTTCTCTAACCATACCAGCCAGAAGAAATGCATTTTTAGACTTTTCCAAGAACAACAAACTTACATGAAGGACATGTTGTGAGGAGTTTTTATCATCCGTGCCAACAAACAAGTTAATGATGACTTTTCTTCCAAATTGAAAATTTAAGTCTGCGATGGATTTCTCTGCATTCCATTTGGAGCCTAAAGTAGTAAAAATGTATAGTCAGTGTGGATAAAGATAACTCCAACTCCAGCCTTTCCCCATTTGAAAATTATAATGAACAAATAACCTAAATTCACTTACCATGATTCAGGTCCCAGTTGTCTGTTGCTATAGGCCATTCTGAAATGGTGCTCATTAGGTCAATTAGTGGTTTCCCTTTTTTGCTGTTAATGGCAGCTTGTGAAAATAAACATGAATTCCATTAATTACAGACTTCCTAAACCACTCAATTATCACAATGATGTATGGTGGTGGTTCTGCATTTCCAAACAAATATTTCCTGCAGAATCATATCTCACAAGAAAAGGTGGAGAACAAACAAATAGATGGAAGTAACTTGAACCTTTGGTGTCTTCACAGAATATGAGAAGTTTGTAAGTGACACAAGTCACAACAATGTTAAACCTGTTATGATGCCATCACAGAAATGAAACAACTTATATAATATGATATCACTTGATGTCATTCCTTTCCCTCCCTCCCATGGTCTATGGTTTATAGTCTAAGCCATAAAATGATTTGTTTCTCTCTTATTTTTGGGAAGATAGCAATTGTGGTTTGTAATTATGGCTTACATACTCATTGAACCCACCTATGCGGCATTAGTAAGCATTGTACATGTGTGCAAAATATTCAAAAAGAGTAATTCAGTCAATCAGTCAGTCAGTCAGTCAATCACATAACTTCTAGTCTCACATTAGTGTCTCTGGGAGGCTTACAGAACAACAATACTTGGGTTCCAATGGCATGCCAAACCCAACCCAACCTAACCCAACCCAACCCAACCCAACCAAACCTTAGTGCATGGTCAATAATTTAATTATCAGTAATGTCTACTGTGAATAAAATAATCTCTCCTTTTTTGCTAACCATTTCCTTTATAGATGCAACAAATGGAAGCATCTTATTTACATTCTTTCAGTCTTTCCTAGAAAGTATCAACAAAATAGATTTAAATTAGTCAACTGTACTATTCCTCTTGAGAATTGAAACAATTAATTAAGAAATATGAACAGAATTCAGTACAATGATACTAACCTCATGCATGTGAATTTAAATATGCAAAGCATTCTTGGTGCCTATAAAGCAGTTGTCAGGGTTCTGAGCAATGCCCTAATAAAGGCAGGAGACTCAAACAAAGTTTCAAGAAAAATCTAGTTGTTCATTAGGAGCGCCATGTTGGCATGAAACAAGTAAAGCCAGCTCTAACTTCACTCGGTTTGTGCCTTGCCTCTGACCCTGTTTTCCCCTCCCCCCAATGTGTGTCATCAGTCACATTCCCCAATGAAGCAATTTTGCTGGTCATAGAAGTAACTCCCTCTGACCATTGTTGGTCTTCATGGAGATGGCCTTGACTTCAGCTGGCTAGCATTTATTTATTTATTTATTTATTTATTTATTTATTTATTTATTTATTTATTTATTTATTTATTTATTTATTTATTTATTTATTTATTTATTTATTTATTTATTTATCAGATTTTTATACCACCCTTCTCCCTTCTGGGACTCAGGGTGGTAAACAGGCAACAATAAAAACAGCAATAGAAAACAACAATTACATTAAAATACGCTAAAAATAACATTAAAATGTATTAAATGGGTGGCCTGTTCTAAAATCCAGATAAAAACCCCTGGTAAAAACAATTAAAAACTACGCCAGGCCGGCTGCATGGAATAAGTAAGTTTTCAAGGCCTGACGGAAGAGGCGCAGGTCCGTGGTTGTGCGTAGGTCGGGGGTAGGTCATTCCGGAGGGCAGGAGCTGCCACAGAGAAGGCTCTCCCCCTAGGGGTCACCAGCCGACATTGCTTGGCCGACGGCACCCTGAGGAGGCCCTCTCTGTGGGAGCGAACTGGTTGGTGGGAAGTATTTGGTAGCATTAGGCAGTCCTGCAAGTAACCAGGTCCCTTGCCATGGAGCGCTTTAAAGGTGATTACTAGTACCTTGAAGCGCACCCAGAAAGCCACAGGCAGCCAGTGCAGCTCGCGCAGGAGAGGTGTCACATGGGAGCATCTGGAGGCTCTCAGAATCCCCCGTGCGGCCGCATTCTGAACTAACTTGAGCCTCCGGGTGCACCTCAAGGGAAGCCCCATGTAGAGAGCGTTGCAATAGTCCAGGCGGGAGATGACGAGGGCTTAAGTGACCGTGCATAAAGCATCGCATTTTGTTTTGACTAATGTGCAAATTCCTCAATGCAGCTGTGAGGCACGAATCCCCATTCCCCTGCCTATGGCAACTCGGGAGCAGGTCAGGAAAGTTTCGCAACTTGAGAGAATGCAAGAATATGACTAAAAAGTAGTGTTAGTAAGCTGCTCAGTTACCTTGAAGTAAGATAGGTGGCAAATCAATCAATCAATCAATCAATCAATCAATCAATCAATCAGAACAAGGTTATATTCATTACTCTTAAATGTGATAATTTAGCAAGCAACTTACTTTCATCTATACAAGATCTATAGAGCATTTTTGCTTTTGCAACAGCTTCTATATCTTTACTGTCGTTCTTCTCAAGAACATCTGAAAATGATAAAGATATATATGTTACCAAGTGTGATACATAATGTAGGTTATGTTCTACTGGTGTTATGCAGAAGCACACATAATGATACCCATTTCACTCATTTTAGTCTTATAAAAAAAAAACAAATGAGAACAGAATTCAAAGCTTTATAGTCAAACTCAAGAGTTTCTGGCAGAATGATGAACTAAATTTCCACGGTGAAGGGAGAGGCTTATTTCAAGAAAAAAAGAGAGCCACCACTAAAGTCCCCCTGTGGATTGCAGCAAGGTTCTGCTAGTATAGCTACCTTTTACCACAGAGGGTAAATTAAAAATTGCTTTTCCAAGCAGGTTGAAGAAGGATCTACTGATCCTTCTTTCCTAGATGCACCATTGGAATTTCTCTTCCTTCCTGTTAGGAAGGAAAATAAAAGAAGCAAAACCAAGAACAGAACATACTGTATGTTTTAACTTGGTCAGTGCAAACTCAGCAGAGCTTAGAAAAAGGCACTACCTCTGCCACAGATTCTCTTCCATTATGGACCTTTGCTTTGTCCTGCTGTAAATATTCAAAGATTAATGTAATGCTGTTTCAGTTAATGTTTTTATGGGTTCTATGTTCCCAAACTGTTTTTCTGATTCTCATCAAATTTGACACCTGATATTTCTACTACTGTCCTTATTTGTCTGCATCTAAATATAAACCATAAGGACAACCTGTTTGGACTATCAAGGTTTTGAACAGTATACTCAATTTGGTAAGCTAACTATCTTCATTCTCATTTTTAGGACAACTGCCCATCCCTTTTGGCTCACTGAATCAGATGATGCAAGAGGCAGAATGCAATGCAGAGTCTATTCCACTAAATGAGACCAAGATATGTTTACACAATTCCAATTTTGTGACAGAAGAACAAGAGATATATTCTGGTTTATCTAAGACCAATCTCAAAGATTTGCTAGCTTACATCTAAGTCTGTAAGGTCATAAGTTTTTTTGACCAAGAGTAAGCAAAAAAGATAAAGAAGATAATACGTAATAGCAGATCCCAACAATGTGGGGCTGAAAAAGCCACACACAAAAATTACATCCACAGCTAAAATCCACATCAACAGTGGGCCAAGAGTAAACATATCTTGGTCTCATTTAGTGGAATAGACTCTGCATTGCATTCTGCCTCTTGCATCATCTGACTCAGTGATCCAAAAGGGATGGGCAGTTGTCCTAAAAATGAGAATGAAGATAGTTAGCTTACCAAGTTGAGTATACTATGTGTGTGTGTGTGTGTGTGTGTGTGTGTGTGTGTGTATGTATGTATGTATGTATGTATGTATGTATGTATGTATGTATGTATATATATATATCCCAAAAAACAAAATGATCCAAAATTTGAGTGACTCACTACTGACCTTTCAAAACAACTTCTAGTTCATCTCTTAAAATATCAAAATTACTATAACGGGAACTTGTCTCAGGTATGATGTGCTTTTTTAACCATCCTCCACAAGCATACTGGTAAAAATTATTGCAAGGTTTTGCTGCTGTATCCATGTTCTCAATGATTCGGGCAGCTGTCATAAAACAAAATAAACAAAGACATATTAAGGGTAATGTAATTTTTTAAAAAAAAATAGTCTATCTTTATCTTTATTGTTATAAAACAGTAACATTAATATTTAGTTTTGTAGTGAGAGTTGTAACCAGGGGTGGATACCACCAGTTTAATAACCAGTTCACTGAGCACCCAAAGTGAGCACTTCGCTGAGTGAGGCCCATACTTTGGCTGAATAGACTCAAAAAGGCTTGTCATACTAAACTGCATAGAACAGCCTACAAAGGCTTCTTTGTATTTGTAGCCCACCATAAATATCTTCATCAACCTGTTTTCCTTTGGGGGAAAAACAACTTAATAAACCAAAAACCTATTTCCCTGTCTGGGAAGCTAAATTAACAGATTTGTTCTACATAACAGCAATTAATGCATAGTTACCTGGAAGGAAGAGTTACTGCACTTAGTTTCACATAACACAGATTAAAAGTGGGGAGGGGTACATTTAGGTTATAGAATAGGAATTGTTAACCTTGGAACAGATAAAAAAGAGGTCAGCTGCTGAGCACAGTCAATGACTGATCATAGAAGGAAATGAAATTATTTTTGATCATTGTCAAGAGATTAAATAATCTAATTCAGAAGAATGACATGTTAAATAAAATATTTATTTGAGACTGATCCACTCCTAAATATATGGTCTCTGTCACTTTCTGATTGTTAACTGCATATTCATATATTTATACATATTTCATATGTTAAGAAAGGGATATTCCTGCTTATTTTAGGGACCCCGCATAATTCAAAGAAAGATTAGACTTCCAAAATATGAAGGGAATCTACATGACTGGGGAATGCCCCATAGGACCTAAATTTGCCATTTCAACATATAGATTTAACAAAGCAGAGAAGTTAGCAGGGCATGAGAGTTGTAATTCTAAAGAGAGATGATGCTATGAAAAAGGAAACATGGCAGTGATATAAAACCTATTATTAATGTCTGCCTCATCCCCAAACTGTTTGCTTCTCTGTGAATCTTGATTATATGTGCAAGCTTTTCTCATTTGTATTTAAATCAATAAAACAATTATTTAATACAGGTCCTCAACTGGGTTATCTATGGATCAAGAGGAGGGAGGAAAATTATTATAGATATAGGAATAAGTTTAAAGACACAGTGCATACTTAACGTACTACATATTAGAGCTGCAGATCTGCTATACTGTACTTGGGATGCAAAAAATCACAGCAATGCGATACAAAGAACTCTTACCGGTAATCCCTTGTTTTCATGTAGTGGTTATCTGTATTTTTCCACCGAATTTGACCATTGTAATTATCACCCACAGAGTTAACAAGAAAAAATAAATATAGACAAAACTATGAAGTCTTTGTGCCTTAGTCTACTACATCAAGCAATGTAGCTTTTTGCTTTTTTTGTTTTGTTTTGTTTAGACCTACGGCTGGTTTGCTTAAAATCATTTTCATAATAATTAACTTAATAAAATTAAATTAAATTTGTAAAAGCATGTTTCATTGAAAACAATAATTAGGGTAATGATATGTTGTATATGATATGATAAAGCAAATGTGTTGTCTTGAATTTAGCAACTGCAGTCCCTACATGATGCAATGACAAGATTGGAGACAACCTTATCTGTCTATCTATTCCCTTTTACTCACTGATTTCCCAATAGAGTACAGTATATTACAGCATGGATGTCATTGCTATGCAACCTCTCCAAGCTGAAGTAGTGGGGCAACCCACTTCAAACTTCGGATTTCAGCTAGTGTCAGCATTTTGCAAAATAGATTTTCAGTTCTAATGGATAAGGCAAGGCAGTCAGCTGGCTATAAACATACAGTAATTATTAAACCATAATACATGGGGAGATTCAGACTTCATCATCCTCATGATTAAATCTCATTGCTTGATTTGATTAACTGAGTTAATCTGAGTTCAATTCTTTTTTCCATGATACCACAACAGATGTACTAGTGGTAGATTTACTGACTCTTCTAAACTGATTTGTAATCTTTGTTTATATCTAAATGCCATTAAGGTTCTCTAAGTTCCAAAAAAAGCGATCTGAGTATCATAGGACCCCACCCAAATTTCCCAAAGTCAAGGTCAAGTTGTAACTTGACAGAGTGAAATAATTAGATGAGTTAAGAGGGTAATCTTATTAATTTTAAGTAAATGTAAATCAAACTGAATCAAATATTGTTATTGTCTTGTCCCTGCCCACCTCTTTTTGGAGGATAGTCCTTCCTCCCACTTCCAAACTTTGGTGTTGAAGAAGATTCCTAAGAATATTATGAACAGTCAAGAAAATAAATAAACAGATCATTGACTCCAGAGTTCTTATTCAAGGCACAAATGATCAGGCTCAGATTATCCTATTTGAGACACATTATGTGACACAGTGGCTCAGTGGCTAAGATACCAATCTTGTTGATCAGAAAGGTCTGCAGTTTGGTGGTTTGAATCCCTAGTGCTGCATAACAGAGTGAGCTCCAGTTACTTGTCCCAGCTTCTGCCAACCTAGCAGTTTGAAAGCATGTAAAAAATGCAAATAGAAAAATATGGACTATATTGGTGGGAAGGTTACAGTGTTCCATGTGCTTTTGGCATTTAGTCATGCCAGTCACATAACCACGGAGAAGTCTTTGGACAGCGTTGG
The DNA here is from genome assembly GCA_039707465.1 of Rhabdophis nuchalis. Taxonomy (NCBI): domain Eukaryota; kingdom Metazoa; phylum Chordata; class Lepidosauria; order Squamata; family Natricidae; genus Rhabdophis; species Rhabdophis nuchalis. The sequence continues at coordinate 30,842,954 of CM077645.1, forward strand.
CTCTTCAGCTTTGAAACAGAGATGAGCACCACCCCCTAGAGTCGGGAATGACTAGCACATATGTGGGAGGGAAACCTTTACCTTACACCTAGCTTTCTGGAGAAGATTCTGATGCTGGGAAAGGAAACCAGAAGCAAAGTGGATAGATTCAGCTACAGTGGCAATGAATGCATTATTGGAAGACCTGAGGTTATAGATAGATTGTTGCGTAGTAAATCTATCTATGTGGCCAGGAAGAATCAACATGGACTTGATAGCAAATCATTGCCCTTTTCCCAAGAGGACTCTTGATCCTGAAACTGCACTCTTGTCCTTGAAATCCACAAATCTTTGGGAGATCCATTCCTTTCCTTTCTATTTTATTCTACAAACTTGGAATTTTGTTCAAGGATTCCAAATCAAGTTGCTTATGGGTATGCAATCTCCTAAATCTGCTGCTAGGAGGAAACAGACTTAGAGCAATTCTCTACTCCAGCCTAAGATGTCTCTGTTTTATGCTGTTTCCTGCTGCTTCTTAGGTCAACTTCAGTTAGGATTGAAATGGGTTAGGTCTGGGCTGGATCTATGTGGACTATGGCCATTGCAAGGTCTGATTGCTCATCCCTGGCTACTTGTCCTTATCACTGAGGTAGGGAAGGGAAGTCTTGCTGGGTGCCCATGGAACGATGTAAGATTTGAATGGAACATGAGTTCCTATGGTTGAGAAAAGTTCCATTGACTTAACTTGCCATCACTGATCAACTGCAAGACTATAAAAACATGTAGAGACTGTCTACATAGCACAGTGACCAGCCCCTGAGGGGTAGGAGGAGGACAAATGATGCAGGCAGTTGGAGCTGAGGCTACCAGAAGATCAGAGCAAAGAACTACTGACGAACATCTGCTCTGAAGAGTTTAAGACAGCTCTGATGAGAAAAGAGTATTTTTTTAAAAAAATCAAAACCAACAAAGACCTTGTGGTTTCATTTGCAACAGGCTGTGAGTAAGGGAGGATGACATCTGTTTGAGGGAGAAGTGGGTCACCCATAATGGCAATTGGCCAAGCAGAAAGTGCAGATACTGTATATCCTTACCCAGAAATACACTCACTCACCCCTGTGGTTTGATAGTTTTAATGACTATACTTGCAAACTGAACTATTTTTTAAAATCAGTCTGAATCCCCCAAAATACAAAAGAGGACCCCAAACAGCTGATATTATTATCACAATCAGTTATCAAAATTCATTTTTCAACAGTATTTATCTCTTGGAGACATTTAACACCTAATTTATATAAAAAAAACATTCTATTACATGAGTTCCCAGAGAATGGAACCCAACACAAATCTATTATATCTCTATCAAGAGTGGCTAAAGAGCCACGCTAGAATCCTGAAGATTGTGAGTTCTGGTTCGGTTTTAGGCATGAAAATTGACTGGGTGACTGGGTGACTTTTCATCAGTTTCTCTTTCTCAGTCCAACCCACCTCACAGGGTTGTTTTTGTAGGAAAAATTGGAGGAGGAAGGAGTATTAGGCCATGTTCACACTATCTTGAATTATTTATAAAAATAATAAAGGTAGGTTAAAAACAAATAAATATATAAACATAAGATTATACCACTTCAAATTGTAAACTTGCTTAAAACATCCAACAAGTGATGGCTTTGCAAGGAAAGTGTATTATTCAGCACTTTTTTTCAATATAAGAAAGTACAGTTCCTTAATGTGCCTCAGGAAGATAATTCAGCAACTAAAAAGTATCTTGATTAAGTAACTTTAACATTCTGTTCTAGGTTAATTGGTCTTGGATAGTAAAAATATTTTATTAACTAGAAACCTTGAAAAGCAAATATTAATTTAATTATTAAACACTAATCTTGATAAGTGAATATTTTTAAAATAAATAGCATGCAAGACACTACAGGAGTCAATTATACTATTCAGATAGTTTCACCTTCATGTTATCTCTGTTCTCACAAATCAGAATTCTGTACAATCCAGAAAACTATAAAATGTGCAACGAAAGTTTAAAGGAAAAATTAGTATCATGCACTTGACTGCATTCACACTAGTGCTTATCAGTGTTGGTTAATTAACTCACATTCTAGGCCGCATAATACACTGAATCTTAAACTAACCCACTTGGCTGCTTCGTATTCTGTGTCACAATTCTCTCCCTCTTTCCCAATTAACACCAACAATGTTTCAAACATTGTCATATAGATAACTAAGTCTTTAATTATCCTGGTTCAATGCAGTACATGAACTCAGCCATTATGATTAAAAAAACAAAAAACAACAACCACTAGGCTTGCAATTTTCCCTCTTGTTAAATTTCTGTCCCTTCCCAAGAATTCTGACCATATATTTTAAAATATTTCAAAAGTTAACGTGCTGTGTCCTATTGACTTCCCATCTCCACTCACACTCCATCCTATTGCCATGCCTATCGGGGCAGAAAAGGTAACACAGAAAAGAAACCAGTTTACTATCTGTTCACAGAGCTAAAGTTATTAATGCAAATTTAAAACAGTTCTTTATGCTAATCAGGTGAGAGGACTAAAGACTTCATTTGGATCAGCTATACAATGGAATTTTTTTGACCTTTGCGCTAATATGCTTTTTTCCACTGGTGTTTGTAGCGTTTATCATCTGGTTATGATTTGGCATTATTTTCTTTCTCCTTTGGAACTTATCCCTGACAATCATGTGCCATATGACATCTTGGCACGATGTAATTGATTAGACCAGGGGCATCTGCAGGCAACTGAAGTTCTGTCCCTTTCTTATACATGACAATTTGTAGCTGACAACTTGCATTTTCATTCCTCACCCCCTGGATGTTCCTGAGTCAGTCTGGTATACACCACTGAAAATGCACAAAATTAAATGCATCGTTTCAACCTAAATGGAGGGTAGAAGCAAAGGTCCCGGGTTTCAATAGAACTAAAAACATGTTTCTTAGCCTGTCATACCACACTGCAGTAGGATTGTCAACTGTTTTTGCTCATCCTTTTGCAGCACAGCAAAGAAAGTGAGCATTCGCCTAATAATTTTGCATGGGGAATGCATTTCTATTATGTCTGCATAAGGGTAAATATGTCCCTTTTGTAGAACCTCTGACAAATTGTTAAAAACATAGGTATTGTTCAAGGCGTTTCAAAGCTTTAATGAACACTGCCTCCTTTCAATTCAGCCATCTTACCTATTTGATTCCAACATTATTTGCATGACTTTATGCGATTAGGATTAACACAATGATCAGCTTAGTTACCGTACTTTAAGAGGTATTTTAATAAGCTAATCATATAAAGCAGAGCAAAACTACAGATCTTCTTCCTCTTCCCTGTGAAATGATCGGTTGTCATTTCAATACAAGAAAAGGGAATCCTTGACATCCAGAGATTGAAAGATTGATTCTATATATTAGAAACAGCATGCGTAAGTCTATGCCCACACCATTAAGTCAGCATACCATCTTATATATTCTCACTAACAAACAAAACACCACATTTTGAATCACTAGGCCCACTTCCCTTAACCTTAGATATTTTATAGAGCTATTTCATGGGATGACCAAGACTGTTTGAGGAAAATCTATTAATATCTCATCACAAGGCTCTATGTTTGCAGAGGTCTGTTAATTTTATTATTATTTATTTGTCGAATTTATATAACCACACCCTCTCCCCGAAGGGACCTGGGGCGGTGCACAGGAAATTAAAAACACACAGTATCACAATATAAATAATTAATACCAAATTAAATAAGTTATCCCTGTGCTAAAATGTAAAAGGTTAAAACATAATCCCATCTAAAATCCAATTAAAACAATTTATGGTGCAGACTGTAGGCTTTTAGGAGTGTTGTAATACAAAGCCTGATGTAGTACAGCTGCAAGTGATCCCATTATTGTGTTTGATTTTAATCAAAGGAATAGAACTTCACAATTCTGGATTTGTGATAAATATATCTTTCTTGAGTTGGCTTACCTGCAGTTAGTTTCCACTGTGGTATTGTATTGTTATATCTCTAACTTTCAAAAGCAGATTGCCATATGGAGTGGAAGTGTAAAACCGATGTACAATTCAATAGACCCAACACAAAAAACTGGCTTGTGCTCAAGTCACTGGGATACATTATTTTCAGAAACCTGTTATTAATATAGTAAAAGATATTATATCTATCTTACCTGATTTTATACAGTCCGAAGTTTTACAAATACCATCTGGGGGGAAAAAAAGGATGGATGAGAATGTTATTTTTTTTTATAGCACATTGACGTCATTGTACTTAAAATTTTGAGACTCATCCCTAATAGATACAAACTAAATGTGTCTATTTATATAATGCAGACTTCTGCGTCTTCAAGACATTTGGTTTGTCCTAGTACTAGGTCACTATTCTGACAGCAAAGAATTAAAATAGAAGCTTCATCAATATAAAATAAGTATACTGAAATTAGGACAGGATGAAGTGAAGTTCTCAGTATGCATGAATGCAAAGGGGAAGACAAAGTATTGTTTGAGAGGGAAAAGATTTATTTTTTTTATCATGTCTATGCCTGACTTGGGAAGCAACCCTGCTAGACGAAAAACTAAAAATGTATATGAAATAAGCGTTGATATTGGTTTGCGGACAAAACAATTGTTGAGAGTTGAAAATAAACCTCCTTCAGATTGGAGGTCAGAAAGTAAGATGGACCATGTTTCCAATTCAAGACTTTCAATGAGAAGTGGCAGACAAATATTTTAAAACAATGGCATTTCTACTGAGAAATTAATGATGGTAACACTGTTTTTGGAAAAGCCAAGTGAGGCAATTTCTTTCATTATGGTCTTTCTTTCTTACTACTTTCCACTGCGAGTCATTTGTGGTTAGAAATTTTAACATTTTAGATTGAGGTCCCTCATGCAACAAGACAGATTATTTCAAATATGGATTATTATACTTTTCTGAGACAAAAAGACAGCCAGAATAGGCTTGTTTGGAGTGTGGATGCAAGTGTGTGGCTAACCACATATTTACTGGTGTTTTAGGTTTGTTTAGGGATCTAAATCCCACCTACCTATCTACAGAAAGAGCTTAGGATGCAGCTGCCAAATCTGGGCTGAAAATAATTCAGTTGGCCACTTGGTAGAAGCTTGATGATCTCTTTTTGACCTTTAATGGTCATCTGGATTCTTTTCAGCCCACATAGATCAGCTTACTTTAAGGACAAGTAAGTGATAAGATCTGACAAGAAATTGGAACTGCTGATATTTGTTTCTATATGTTCAGATGACAAGGAAGAAATAGTTGATCTCTGAGTTATGGTAGCAGAAGTAATTTATATGAAAAAGGAACTGAAAATTTCTTAGGTGAACATCTTCTCCCTAATATAACTATTATTAAAAAACAAAGTAAGACTCAATCTCTTTTTGGCCACCCACCCACACTTTAACGTAATGCACATTCTTAAACTTCACCAAATTATGAAAAACACCACATTATTTGGACCTACGTTTTGCCAGAGGATAGAAAGAAGACAGAGTTAAGATGCTAAAATAGATATGCTATATATCTTCTTAACAGTTTTTAAAGCTGCAGAAAGGAAATATTTTTGTCACAGTGAAAAGGAAATGACTAACAGAATTTAAATTAAGTATGTTAAGCATGCATGCATTAATTTTTTTAATGGCTAGGGAATTTTTTTCTGAAGAAATAATCTTGTATCGGACATTACCTATTATATTTTCTATTACAAAAAGTACAGGAAATTGATCCAAAGACTAAGAAGTAGCCCCAGAAATATAGATAATTCAGGTTTATTTTCTCTGCCACCCAGAGGGAAGGGACAAAGCCAATGGAAAACAATAGGCGTTCTTTGAGAAATAAATGTTAGGTGAGAAATGGATAAGAAGACGAAGAAAGAGAATAAGTTCTGAAAGAGATCTGTCTTTCTCTAGGTTTCAGATACAGAGATACAATGAGAGAAGTATCAGATTCAGACACCAAGTTCTGAAATGTATATTTAATCTTCATGTTGCTATTCTGTTCAACCTATCTGTTAGTAAATAAAACTCAAATATTAAAAAATGCCAAGGGGGGAGGGAGGCTGGTGTTTCCATTTTCTTGCCACAGTCTTGTGTCTTTGGTTTGATACAGAATAATTAGCCCAAATATGGGAATTTGAGTGTGACATATTCACTACATAACTATATTCACTATGTTACACTGACTGTTTAGTGGATGATGGAATCCTACTTTGAAGCCCGATTGAAATAAAGATCTATCGATTAGTAAGTTTTATTATTTAAAATGGCAACATAGATTTTAAGATATAAATATTAAAAGGAGACACTTATTTTATATACTGTAATTATTCTCCTGTTTTTTCTCCAAGAATTCAAATATATTTACAGAGGATTTATTTGCATTTATTCACACAACAGCAACCTTTTGATGTAGGTTGGGCTAAGAAAGAATTATCATTCCAAAGATACTCAATATGTTTCTATATCTACGGTTGGACTTGATCTTGAGTGTTCTTGGCTCTAGTCCTACCCTTTAGCCATTAAAGCATACTACATCACAACAGAATATGGACTATTTTCTAGTTTAGTAGCTAAACTTTTAACAGTTCTACAGCTCAATCATTTTAATCAAATTGCTCTGCCTAGGGTATTGTAATCAAATCTGTTTCTAGGAAATTATATTCACTGACATTTTTCCTCCACATTTATAATACAATGTTTTCAATTTTTGTTACTGACATTTTAAGTTTAGGGAGAGGCTCCTACTTACCATCATAAGTTGCATACAGAATGATCATGGTGATGGCCACTATAGCAAGAAGCAGCACTACAGCAGCAAGTCCAATTTCCAGTGGACTCCAGCGCAGTTTTTTCTTTGGTTTTGGGGAATTCATTTCAGTTATATCCATCTGACTTTCTGACTTAGCCATAACCTAGAGTCTGGCAAGAAAAAGAAGACAAAAAACCAGTGACCCAGTGGTAGAAGAATGGAAATCTTTAGTTCCTCTTAGTCACTTTTTTTCTAATGAGGAAGAGAAAATACTGTGTGTTTTTTTTTTAAAAAGAACCAGTCAACATAGTAAGTTGTGGTATTTTTTGCTACTTACAACCCACAGAATAATGGTGCTCTTTACACAAATAGAGAGTAAGGCTAAAAAGGGATTGAAAACAAATGTCAGTTTGCTTTTATTGCCCACATATCTGTTTTATTGTAGTCTAGTGGTACAAGAGTTCACAAGTAAGTGAAGTGCAGCTCTGTTTGAATAAAAATTAACCTTTCAATCTTTGATCCTTTGCCAATGAACGAAAGTGTTTCATTTTGCCTCTCAGCAATTTTCAAATCCTTCTAGCAATTGATACAACAGGTTTCAATCAACTTTTTATACGTAACCTTCATTAAAGATTTTTTAAAAACGTAAATAAAAGTGATACAACCTAATGTAGCATAATACAAAAGAAAAAACAAAGAAATAATAAGAGAAAGCGAAAAGTGAAAGAATGAAAAGGAAAATAGAAAAGAAAGAACAAAGTTACAAAGAAGTACATATTGATCTGCTTTACAGCAGTTATAAGTACAATGATAAATTTATAAATGTACCTTTTATTCTATGGTTACGTAATCTAATAATCAAAAACATCTATTTCTTTTTTTTTCCTGTTTCATGTGAAAAATCTATAATACATTTCCAGTCAGCAATAAATGTAGATACTGTTTTTTCTCTGATCAAATACATTTTAGCCATCATATTCACCAACCTTTCCTAGTCCTGAATCTTTACGTTTGCAATGATCTTCCTGAACTTTTCATGTATTATAAAAAATTTCCAGCTGTTTTTCCATCAGTCCCAAACGAAAACTTTTGTTTCTATTATATATTAATTTTTAAGGATCTGTGAATTAGTATATGTATTTGAATCCAGAATCTTTTAGCTTTTTACACATTCACCAAACTTGATTAAATGCCCCTTCTTGTTTATGTTTCCAACATAAATTTGAAGTCCCTTTATACATTCTAGACAACTTCTCTGGTAACATATAATCCATAAGTACTGTGGTACAGTACTTAATAAAAGTACTCTTTAAGAGTACAACATAGTGTACATTTCAGTCCTTTCAGCCACATTTTTCTCATTGTTCCAGCTTTATGTTATATTTAAAATGGGTTAGATTTTAGCCCAAATTTTGAATTGCAATAATTTTAGACATTTTAGCAATTACATATTTATCACTTGTACACAGTTCTTTTTCAAATTCAGTCTTACAATGTTTACCACTCTGAATTATTTTGATGTATGTATGTATGTATGTATGTATGTATGTATGTATGTATGTATGTATGTATGTATGTGTTTATAAAATTTATAGGCTGCCCATCTTACATCAAGGTGGCTTTAAATCTTTAAATCTTGAATCTTTCTAATTGTAAACATGAGAACTCTTGACAATTATATCTCTGTCACACTAGTTCTTCTTTTTATTTTATATTTCCTTTGACAATAATGTAGTATTTCAAAAAGTTCTTAATTTATTACTCTACTAGTAATACTCTACTCAGTAGATAAGGGGTAGGGTTAAGTCAAATGGAAAACCTGCTTTGGACTTGAGAGTTAACCTGGAAGAGGTCTGGTTAATATTTGGATGGGAGACCAAAAAGGAATATCAGAGTTGTAGGTTAAATTGAAAGTAAAACAAATGAACAAAAAACCCTGAAAGAATGAAGTGGTATCCTATTTCCATGCTGCTGCCAAGAAAATATAATAGAGTCATTCCTCAACTTGCTAGGAGTTGAGCTCAATTTGAAGGCGCCTTTTTTTAATATCTGAGGAAAGAAGAATAAGAAGAAAAAAAGGAACTCCCTTGGGTATAAGATATAGATTTGAAGCTGTACAGCTCAGTGAAGATGTTGATTTCATTTGTGGCAGCTCAGAACAAGGAGAATCCATGCAAAGAAAGGGATGGGAAATTTGACAGCCAACCTTGTAATGCCTTTATATCAATCTATGGCCTAGCCCTACGTGAAATTCTGATTATTTTTCTGGACATCCTATTTGGAAAATAAAGATATAACATTGCTGGACAAAGCACAGAAGAGTGCAAGCAAAATTGTTAAGGCTCCAAGCATCATCCTTGCAAGTAAAAGCTAGAATTTTTGAAACTCTTTAGTTTGGAACAAAAGTGACGGGGTAAGCAAAGTATATAGAATTATGCTGTATATGGCAGAGAAAATAATTGGGAGAGGTTTTCCTCTCATTCAGAATTCTAGGGGTAAGAGTCATCTAATGAAACTCACTAGAAGATTTGGAACAGAGAACAGAAAGCATTTTTTAAAAATATAAAGTGCAGAACTAACCTGTCAAATTCATTACCAGGCGACATGGGTGGTGACCATCAACTTGGATGGCATTAAAGGAGGACTGGATAAATTCATAAAAGACAAGTCTGTCAAGGCTATTTTGAAGAATTAAAGTTTTTCCCAAGTTGGAGAAACAGCCTTCCAAATATCATTTGCAGGGCTATAGTGGCTATAGTATAGCCAGTGGTGGGTTCCTATTGGTTCGGACTGGTTCGGCTAAAACAGTAGTGGTTTGGCAGCCTGGGTCACTGGAACTGGCAGGCCTGCCACGACTCCAAACCGGTTCCCTGAGCGGCGCCATCGGCAGCACCATCCTGTTTTTCAGTTCTACGCATTCGCAGAGCAATTTTACTTGCACTGTGCATGAGCTCATAGCACACATCAAGCACATACACGAGCGAACCAGCAGTAGTGCCTGCCAGAACCCACACCTGGTTATAGCTCTAAGAAAGGAATATTTCTCCATTTTTTTCCTTGGAAGTTACCCAGAAGCATTTGAATGAGCACTCAAGGCTAATATGAAGGCTGGGCTGGTGTTATCCATCAGGGCTATTCATATATTTTTATAACACTGCCTCCAAAACAGTCAAAAATAAATAAATATTTGTGTTGAAAATGGCTAAGGAAAGATTTAGAATAGTGATGGCGAATCTATGGCATGTGCCTCAAAAGTGACACATAATGATAATTTAGGTGGATATGCCAGGATTCACCAATACCCAACAATAGCTATTCTCAAAAGCATATCCCATTCTCGTGCAATATGGAGATATTGAGACAGCACAAAAATGGGCTCTGCTCTCACATGGGCCTCTGGAACCTCAAACATTCACACAAAAATCTTGCTTTTCTTCATGCATGCTTTTGCATGATCTTCAAAGGCTGTAGAAGCTTCAGAAAAGGATTGTCTATTTATTATTATTATTTATTATTATTTATTAGATTTTTATACCACCCTTCTTATTTATTTATTTATTTATTTATTTATTTTTATTTATTTCAATTTATATAACCGCGCCTATCTCAGGGTGGTGCACAGGAAATTAAATTATTATTTATTATTATTTATTAGATTTTTATACCACCCTTCTTATTTATTTATTTATTTATTTATTTATTTATTTATTTATTTATTTATTTATTTATTTATTTATTTATTTATTTATTTATTTCAATTTATATAACCGCGCCTATCTCCCCGAAGGGACTCAGGGTGGTGCACAGGAAATTAAAATTTATTTAATTTATGTTTTTAGCACGGGTAGATTTATTTAATTCGATTTTAAGAAATATTTGTATTATTGTATATTGTTTTTAATTATGCCTGTGCACCGCCCCGGGTCCCTGTGGGGAGAGGGTGCGGTTAATAAATCCCAACTTATTATTATTATTATTATTATAAAAACGGAAATACGAAACATAACAACAGACAAAACTATAATAAATAGGACTACAGACTAAAATCTCATTAAATTTAGAGTACCCTGTGCTAAAAATTGCCTAAAACCTACCAACCCATTAAAACCAATTAAAACAATTTATAACTCAGTATACGAAAGCGGTTGTGGGGACTAGGCCAGCCCTTTCGGGACTCAGGGCGGTGTACAGGCAACAATAAAAATCTCCAACAATAAAAATCTCCAAAGCTGTTTGACGAACGAAGACCTCATGCAACTCGGAGCAACCTCAGGTAAGGCCTCAGAAGTCTATCCACAGAAAGAGGACCTGAAGATAAGCAGTTTGGCAGCAGTAGCACTAGGACTGAAGACATCTACTTTAGGCCCAGCCTTAGCCCTGCTGCCAAGGTGCTGCTGTATAGGGTAGTTGACATGATGGGGGGATAGATAATTATTTCTCCTTTGTTTTGCTGGAAAGGGATCTACCAGCTGAGTAAAGTTAGTCATTTTCTCACATTTAGATACATTGTGCTTCAAAGGTTTGCCATTACTGATCTAGATGATCTGTTCTATGACTCAAAATAAGATTGATGGTATATTGCAGTTTTTCCACCTTATGGTTCCTTAAAATATATATTCTTCCCTTCCCATAATGTTTTCTTGACATTTGGAATAAAATTAATCAAGATTGCATGAAACCTATCAGAGATGGGTGGCATAGTAGTTAAAGTTTCAGACTGCAACCTTGATTTGGGACTGTAGTGGGAGACTGTAGGATTACCCATCCTACTATCAAAAATTTGCAGGATTTTTGTTATTTGACCAGCCCTTGTGTGGTAGATACAAATTGGGCACTGCTCTCCCAAATGGTGAAAATTACAGGTAAAGAGATTTTAGCTACTGATTGTGGAAAATTGATGGTAATCTTCAGAAAATTTCTGATTGCAGTATTTCCTAATTTCACATCTCTTTTTAAGGATTTGAAATGCCACTGAGAAGCCTGGAAAGAAATCATGGGGCCGACTGTAGAGCTTTGCAAGCAGATCTCCAAAGGCAAAAATGTGCAATCTACACGTGGCTTTATAGTTCATGCTATTATGCTTTGGAGCTTTATTTGCATACTAGGAAATGCAATATATAGCCAGAGAAGTGTTTCTTCATGGCTGTTATGCTCTAACAAACTATACTTATTAGATGAAACCACTGGTATTGAATCTTTACAGAGCCCAATTCTGTGGTTGCTCATGCAGACAGAACACATTTTTTTAAATGCTTATGAATCGTTTCTCCCATGCAATAAAAATAACTGTAATCTGTAATAGTATAATCATGTTGGCTAATTTTCCATCAAATTCGCAATCAGCAGAATATTCCATCCTATATATACCCATGTGTAGTCGGAGCATGACAAATGAGAGATGATTGATTTCATTTGGGGAAAATGGGAATCCAAAACTCAACATTCCAACACTCACAATTCAAACGTTGTACAGTTTCAACTTGCTTGACATACCTGGAATGTTCTGAAAGGAGTAAATTATATATATACACACACAAACACACACCCAATTGTATATACTGTTTTGTTGTCTTAATTGAGTTTGGGTAGTGTAAATTTTGCTTTTTTAAGTTCTGGGGGGTTTAAGATGCAGCTTACAAATACTTTAAATAAATGTAAATCTAAATATTGGGAATAACTGAAAATAAAATACCGGTGTCATAATGTAATCACATCTGAAATACTTTTAGAAGTGTAAGTTATCAGACCTTAAAAAGATATTATACAGCTGAAACTGGTGCAGAGATTACTCTGCAAAATTACAGAGCTATTGAAGCAAACCCTCTATTAAAGAAGATTAAAATATTTAGGACATTTTAGATTGGGAAAGAAGTAAACACATGGCATAGGTAATATATAAAATTATGCATGGTAAGAATGAACAAGACGGAGAGTTTCTTCCTCTATCATAGTCTTCTACATTAGACTAACAACTTCCTGTTTTAATTCACATAGAACTAATTATGTGTTTATTTCCCCCAAATTCCTTTTTAAAATTTCTCTGTTCTTTCCCACTTTTTTTTACTGAAAACTAAAATTGTTGTTATTGCCATTCAGAGATTTCTTTAAGCTCTGAGAGATCACATCTGACGGTGCAATAAAAGCAGGGTCATGTTCATTCATTCATTTCCTGATCCATCTCTAAATTATGTAAGTGCAAGACATGTGTAAATATAATACATATTTTATTTTTCCTGGCATGAAAATGAAGGAAATTTTAACAATACATTCTATTTCACTTAACTGAATGAGAACAGTAAACAAATGAATAATAATTTTTTCTCTCTACTGCATTAAGTATTGGTGTTTCCTTGACTAGTGATATTTTCTTGACTAGTGATTAAAACCTTTTAATTCAGACCCAGATTCTATTAGCATTGGAATGTTTTCACTCTGACTTAAGTTTAGAAAGTGACTGAATTAATATCATTTAGACTGATGAGCAAAGTAATATTTAAATTAGAAATCCTAGCATGTGTATGTTTTACAAATATGCTTGGAGTAACATAAGGGTTGTTTTTGCCCTTGTGGCACATTGGCCAAAATGTGCTTAAAGTAACCAAAACTTTTATTGCTAGTAACAATGAATACAATATGTGGAATATATAGTCTACATCTTCACCATATTACTAAAAAGTGCTACCTAAAAGTCTCAAGTAACCAAAGCCATGATGGGCAATGCAGGTTTATCAACAATCTGATGGCATAGAAGACTATGACATGAAAGGACTACATTATAAAAAACATGAATGAATGAATAAAATTAAACTAGCTAATTTCTTAGCAATAAAACTAAGAGAAAGGAAAAAAGATGCAATAGATCGAATGAGGGCCTGGTTTTGTAAAGTGGAGTTAAGAAATATGAATGCATTAAAGTGAAGATGTAGGGTTACTTGTGTATGAAAAGCTAAAATATACATGTCAGAAAGTACGAATGTGCAACATTCATGTTGTGGGAACTTATGAAAATAAAATTAAAAAGGCTGCTAGTAGTTGTTATAGTATGTGCATATTATGAATTTTAATACAGTTGTAATATAGTGATGAGCATTATAATGAGTTATTGTAAACAACTGATTTGGAAAATATGTATGGTACTATGAATAAAAATGATTGGGAGATATCCTTTGATGAATGAATAGATAGATGGGAATGAAATTAATGTTATTGAAAAAGAGATTGGGCCAATTGGATATTTAAGAATCAATAAGAATGGTGGAGTGTTTGGGGAATGCATTGCAAAAGAATGAATATAATTCTAAAAAATAGATTTATATCTACTTTTGATTGATCTGATTGTATATGATAAAATATTGAGGGTATTTACAAAGATGATTTGAAATGTGAGACAAAATATTATTTGTAGTGATTTTAGTGCTGAGAAAAGGCAAGGAGGTAACAAGTTAAAGTAAAAGGAGAAGTACCACAGGAAAAATGAATGGGAAGTTGTCACAAAGAAAGAGGATATGGAAATTGCTTAGAAGAGAGTGAAAAATAAAAGAGTTAGGGTGCCCAGAAGTATAGGTAATTGCACAAGTGGGAAATGTGAAACAGGATGCTTAGTGGAATAATACAGTGGAATTGAGAACAACAGAATAATGTTGAGTTATGGTAGCGCAGTAGTTAGAATGCAGTATTGCAGGCTAACTCTGCTCCCAGCCAGGAGTTTGATCCTGACCAGCACAAGGTTTATTCAACCTTCCATTCTTCCAAGGTTGGTAAAACAAGGACTCAGATTGTTGGGGCAAAGATCATGGTTGTTCACAGAGAGCTGTAAACAGTGCCCTCTCCAGCCTTTTGGGCACCAGAGCCTGGTTCTGTGGAAAGAGGTTTTCCCGTGGACTGGATGAGGCATGGTTTTGTGTGCTGCCTGCATCCCATGGATGGAACTTAGTTTGATTAGGCAGACCGATTTCTGGTACACTGTGGACCAGTGCCAGTCCACAAACCAAGGCTTGGGGACCCCTGCTGTTAAGCACTGTAGAGTGTTATATAAGTCTAAGTTCTATTGCTATATTATATAATACATTGCATCTACAAAAAGGATAATATAATGTATGATTTCTACAAAAAAGATACTTTCAAACCATTTAGTCAAAAAGAAGAAGAAACAATTAAAAGAAACAAAGAAAATGGAGGGTGGTTTTGATAGATGCTGTTAAAAATTGTTTTGAAAGTGGGAGGAAAGAACCAAGCAATAATTAAAAATAATGAAATGACGTGGGATGAAACTGAAATAATGGAATGCTGGAAAGAATGCTGCAGTTATTTGTATGGAAATGACAGGATGCATTGAAAAGCAGAATTGAAATGAATGTTGTTTATTAGATTTAAATTATGGAATGTTTTGGTGACTATGAAGTGGAAGTTTGGTTGATGATTATGATAAGAATGTATTATGGATGTAAAATATGTATGAGAATAAATTCAAACTTAGTGGTTGAACACTAAGTAAAACTAGAATTTATGGTGTGTGGTTTATTCAATGCAAATGGTGATTTAATGCATCATAAAGTATGTTTATGATGTCATTTTGTGTGCTCATTGGAGATATATGAAGCATTGTATGGATATGGTAAAAAGATAGCTTGCAAGAAGAGAAAGTTATGGTAAGGTACACTGAATGGTATAGGTATTTATTGGATCTTTCCTCATCATCTCATTCCTTACTTTCTTTGATTTACTAATTCTTACTCTTTTTCACATTATATTGATTACTCCAAATGACAATAATCACTCAAACATGGCCAAAATGTATTGATATTCCAAGAATTCATGTAACTTTTATAGGGGATTAGACAAATCCAGATATTTACTGCTATCAATGGCTTATAATGTGTCTATACATCAGTTTTATTCTACTACCTGAAGCCATAAACCTATAAACAGGTGTAACTGGGCCAAAAATATATATGGCACAATGGAGCTGATATATTGTTTGTAGACTGCATCTGACTGTTCACCAGAAGAAACGGAATATTGAATCATATAGATCTTTAGTTCTTCTTAAGTTTTTATGATGAGCTATGCTCTACTTTTTAAATGTTAATTGTTTGGTTTTTTTTAAGTGGGCACTTCAACAAAGCATAAACTAATGATGAGTTTCAGAATCAGTGTATTACTTTAATTCATATACAGTGCAGTTAAGAAGTTATAAACAAGAACAGAAAATAAAAAGGTAATAATAAAAGTTGTAATAGAATGAATATTAAACGCAACAAAGAAGTGAAAAGAATTGGCGCTGTACTGTTTCGTCTTATGGGTGTGCCATCTAAGAAGTTATTCCTAGGTTTCATTCAGGCCTTGTGATATTGCTGGTGTTTTGTTTTTTTAAATGAATGTACTGACATGCATGCAATTAGACAACTCTATTAAGAAAACCCGATAAATGGAAGACAAGTTCTCCTAGTTCAGGCTAATATTACAACATTCTATTTCCCACAGTAGCCAATCAGGTGACCACTATCAGGATATAAAAACTTTCTTTATGTTGTCTATTAGCGCCATGAGAAACTTGGGCTGGATTCATACTTTGTGACAAGCCATAACATGATTTGCTTGGTGAACAGATTGGTAAACAGATTGGAGAACTCAGCCATTCTGGTTTATAAATCATGCTTTATCACTTAGCATGATATGTGCATCAAGCCAATTTTGTTTTATACTAAGCCTGGTTGACCATAGTCAAATCAGACTTAGTATGAAATATTAGCCCAGATGGGAAAACATTTATGGCAGGTAGGAGGTTTTAAATTTCTGTTTAGCCATGAAACTCACATGAAGGGAAGTGATTATGGTTATGTGAAAAACTTTGCCTAACATAACAACACAGTTGAAATATGAAGTAGCTTCCTACATAGGAATAACATAAATATCTGCCTAAAGCCTATAAAAATGTATTAGTTTTCTGGAAGAGTATTTGAAAGAAGAATGTTGTTGGAATAAAATATATAGAACTGAGTTTGTAAATTGTGTTCAGGCAGCGAAATTATTGTTCTTTTTTGTTTAGAAACTTGTATGGTCAGAAAAAAAACATTTCTACTAATGGATAGTAGAAAGCAAATTTCATGAAAGTTCAAGACAAATTCAAAAACAGCAATCTTTAATGATAGTAAAGAAAGCTAAACTAAGATAACTTTAATTTAAATCTAATTTTTTATCAGCATGCAGTATAAACTATGACAATGTATCTTCTAAGGCTTTCTGTAAGAGTTACTGAAAAAAAAAATAAGATTTAAGGAAGGGCGGCATCTATGCAGCCACAGACCGAAGCCTGAAGATGGCAAGTGAGATCTTGCCGAAACATTGCAAAGACAATCTCATTCTTACACGGGAAAACACCCAAATACAACAAGGCCAGCAGATGATAGATAGATAAATAGATAGATAGATAGATAGATAGATAGATAGATAGATAGATAGATAGATTACTGCTTTAATGTTCAATTGAATTAATTTCAATTTTTCAGTTCATGTATTCATGAAAACATTAAGATAATTTGTAACTGTTGTAACAAAGCAAAATAATGCTTCAGCAATAACTATTTTAAAAGAAAAAGCTACTTTTATGCTTTCTTTGCTGAATCATATGAAATAATGAAGACCCAAAATAAATAAATAAATGGTTTTGGGGTAGAGTACCACCTCTACACTGATGATACACAGCTGTATATATCTACCCCAAACCACCCAAACGATGCCGTCGAAGTGATGTCCCGGTATCTGGAAGCCGTGCGGATCTGGATGGGAAGGAACAGACTTAGACTCAACCCTTCCAAGATGGAGTGGCTGTGATTTCCGGCATCCCAGTACAACCAGTTGACACCATCACTGGCCATTGGGGGCGAACATCTAGCCCCCGTGGATAGGGCACGCAACTTGGGCATCCTCCTGGATACCAGGCTGTCGTTAGAAGACCACTTGACGGCCGTGGCCAGGGGGGCATTCTACCGGGTTCGCCTGGTTCATCAGTTGCGGCCCTTATTGGACCAGGACACCCTTCGCACAGTCACTCATGCACTCGTGACATCCCGTATAGACTACTGCAATGCTCTCTACATGGGGCTTCCCTTGAGGTGCACCCGAAGACTGCAGTTAGTCCAGAACGCAGCCGTGCGGGCAATTATGGGATCTCCTAGACGTTCCCATGTAACACTGCTCTTGTGCGAGCTGCACTGGCTGCCTGTGGTCTTTCGGGTGCGCTTCAAGGTGTTGACTATCATCTTTAAAACGCTCCATGGCACGGGACCTAGCTATCTTCGGGATCGCATCCTGCCCCATACATCCCTTCGGCCGATTCGCTCCCACAAAGAGGGACTTCTCAGGGTGCCGTCCACTAGGCAATGCCAGCGGGCGAAGCCCAGGGGAAGGGCCTTCTCTGTGGAGGGCCCAACTCTCTGGAATGACTTACCCCCTGAACTGAGAACAATCACGGACCTCAGTTCCTTCTGCCTGAACCTTAAAACTTATTTTTTCCAACAGGCCGGCCTGGCCTAACTCACATCACCTAGCCCATAGTCTGCAGTTAAATTGTTTTAAATTGGTTTTTAGGGGTATTGTTTTAACATATTTAAATTTTTTAGCACAGGGATATTAATTTAATTTGGTTTTATATTTTGTATATTGTTATGTTTATATATGTTTTTTAAATTGCCTGTGCACCGCCCCGAGTCCCTTTTGGGAAAGGGTGCGGTATATAAATTTAATAAACCATAAACCATAAATAAAAGTTTTGAAACAGGAGTCAGGATACACAATGAAAGGCCTTGTCTCATTGTGCTACTTGCTGGGTGACTTTGGACTAATTGTTTTCTGTCAGCTCAACCTGTTTCATTTATTTGTTGAGCAAATAAATTGAGGAATGGCTTCACGCATGCTACCTTGAGCTCTTTACAAGAAAGGTAGGATATAAATACAGGAATAAAGAAGCAAACTAACAAACAAATGTATTCCTTATTTTCAAGCCCACAAGATTAACATTTCTGCCATATAAAATTCTATCTTCCTTCCCAGGATCAGAAGAAATGTTCCTTAAATTATTAAACAAGTTAAAATTTTGGTCTGATTTAAAAGTACCCACTTTAAGGTATCTAAACTAATACTTTTTTTACTGTAAACATATAGATGAATACTTTCAGGAATAACCTTACCCGTCTTGTTCACATAAATAAACAGCTAATATGAAAAGAATCTTCAAATGTGGTAGGTCCATTGTAGTAGATTAGAAAATGATTCAATTTCTTAATATGGTAAAATGCTTGACTGTTCCTAAACTACAATTTATTAGCACATCAAGAAGGATCTCCCTTGACATGCAAATGTGCTTTATGAAGTCAGCACAACTTTCCCAAAGGAGTTAGCCTTTATATTGCTGCCTGGAATATGGATATTTCTATTATTTAAAGAAAACCTATGATCTGTTACTTATCAAAGAAAACTAAATGAAGTCTGCAATACTGACTTAGGGTATGTCCTAGTATATGTCACTTTGTAAGTTCTTTCCATGCACTAAGGTCCTGAGAATTAAAATTGAGAATTAAAGTCGAGAATAAAATAGAGACGCCAGTATTCTGATAAAATTGTTCATTTCTATTTCTCCTAATATCTTTGTCCTTTGCCCACTGAAAGCAAAGAGAAACAAACACTTGTGATTTTGTCATATCAAGAAATTGGGAAGCAGCAATGGGAATAAACAGTTTCTTTTTCATCTCTAATTTTGCGGCTTCTCCATATTGCTCTTAAAATACTGTGTAATTTAAGTAACAAAGTAGCTAGAATAGTGGTATTTTATTTGTTTGGTTGATAATTACATTTTTATCGGCAAAGGTGACTTTAGGCAGCTTACAATCATTCAATTAAAAATTATCCTTTTAACTCATCTAGGAATACAGATCAATAGGAATGATCACACCGAAATAAATTCAGTTGATTGAATGATTTCACATGTCACCGTAATTACTTATTCCCAAATACTTACTAAGTTTCAACTTCATAATAAACCCTAAGAAGAATATTTAGGGCACATTTCCTTCTCTAAACAGTGATTGTGCTTATCCAGCAGAAGATGCATCTATCTTAGAAATTTTATAGTTAATACACTGAGCCATCAGGTATGGCTGATAGGAAGAGCCAATTGCTACATTATTTAGTTAGGATATCCTGCCTGTCTCCATTATTCAGCGAGAAGAAAGAGCCTTTGTACAACTGAATTGTGTAAGCTTTGTAAAGCTTACACAATTCTGCTACTTTGTACAGCAGATTGCACATTTAAGAAGGGCAAAACAGCATCAGCAACAGAAAAGAATAAGATGTTCACAAATCTACAACTTCAACAATGGTAGTTTTCATTTGAATACTTGTGGAGGGCAGGCTAAAATGTGTGAGATGCATCTGGAGGGCACTTATTAACTAAAAATGAATTAGTCCTAACTACTTCTTGTATATCAAAAGGCATAAGAAGCATCTCATAGGAGTCCTTGAAGGGCAGTGTGTTTCAGTTTTGTTTCAGAGATAAGGACTTGGCACTGAAGTGTGCCTTGGAAGTAAACTCTTATTTTAACACATCAAAGGCACTCCTAAATCCTAGCAGATACATCAGATGTACCAGTCCAAGGAGGAAAAAAATCATGAGAACTAGAAGTGTAACAGGTTTAAGTTGCTTTTTGTGGCCATTAATTGATTTTTCAAAGAAGAAGCTATAGCAACCCTGTTCTAATTCATATCTTTCAGCTTAAATGCACAAGAGCTCTTCATGGACCTAAAGTGTAAACATTGATTAAAGGTAATAAGCAATAAGAAGAGACTTGTGAATTGTGAATCCTTAGAAGTAACAACTTACTATCACTTTTATTAAAAGAAGAGTAAACATCCCAGAAATGTACTGCTTTCTTACTTAAAATAGCAAAAGCCATTACTGTTTGGACTCTTACGTGATTTATAAATAAGAAAACAATTTATATTGTATATTTACATACTACATATATCACACTTTCAGAATAGGAAGTGTCCTCTGTATAGTATCATCTATTCAAAGTTATTCAAAGATGAAAAACTAATTGCTTCAGGAGTTCTGGGGAGACAAAAATCCTTCAGATACTGCTACAGCAGCCCCAGTTAGCATGGCCAATGGTGAGGATGCTGGAAATAGTAGTCTGGCAACATCTAGAAGGCCACAGGCTTTCCATTCCCATGAAAGCTACAGCACATGGTTGTAGTGGATTGTTATTTATTAGATTTTTTAATTTTTTTTAAAAAAAAATCACTTAAAAAAAATAACAGCTAAAAGTTGCTTACATGGGGATCTCTACAGTACCTCCAGTAACACATCTGGGACGATTTTTGCTTGCCAGAATGTTGGTTTGTTCTCGTTCTCTCTCTCCCTCCCTCCCTCTCCTCCTCTTTCCCCAGCTTTTTTAACTGGGATCACCAAAGGAGGGCTCAGTTCCCCTTATCCACAGCTAGCAGTATTGTGGTTGGGAATTAAACACCCACTGTTAACTGGATTTTAAGCAGAACTCACCTTTTTAAAAAAAAAGTAACAATAGTAAGATTCCCCCTCTTTTCAGATTATCTCTTGGTACATAGCAGCTTCATGGAAGGCATTACACATTTACCAAAAGTTGATATAAAGATTGCAGGAGTGATACTTTCTTTCCTCTTAATGAATAACCTATGACAAGCATAGACATGGAACACCAAACACCACCTTTCTTATTTCCGGAAGGTTTTAAAAGTCTTTGCTAAGCTTGTTGAAGGAAGGAGGAGGTTTTTGAATACATAGTGTTACTTGAGCTACTGCATTAGGAAGTGAGAGCTCATCCACTTATATGGACTCCCTGGGAGTTAAACAGCAATCACATTGTTCCAAAACTCGCTGATAGCTTGCAAGTCCAGGACAATGGGGACCAGGCAACCAAACATAATGTGCACAGAAATAAAACCATGTGTAAAGCAAGTAACGCTGCAACAGCTTATACATTTCATATTAGGAGCACTTTAAATCCAAGGGGAAGAAGTGCTTTTCTTGCTTTAGCCATAAAAGACAAGTGAGAAGCTTTTAAGGTGTTTTTTTTCTTCCTTTCTAGAAAGCTTTTAGTTTTTCATTTTCTATCGGAAAGCCTTTCTTTTCCTCCTCTTATCTCTAGCTCAATTCAAGGAAAGAAAGTTTAGGCATGGAATTTATACACTAAGCCAAACGGTCCAGGAAAGGAAAGCGGGGAGGGGGTTGATGCTTATTGTAAAAGGCAATGGTCGTCCCCCCCCTCTGGTCGTGGTCCCCGCAGCTTCCCTTTCGCCAAGTCCTTTTAAAAGAAACTTAGGTTCAGAGGCGATGGAGATGATGCGTGGGGGGGGGGGGGGGAGAGAATGAGCTCGGCTCAATACTTTGCTCCCTACTCGTCACCATCATTACGAGGAGATAATCAAAGGACAAGTGACATACCCCAATCCCTGGCTCTGGATGATGCCTTTCCCTGCTGTTCACACCTCTGTCCTCTGGCATTGTGCCTTTAAAGTCCCCCTCCCGCCGCCGCCCCCCACGCCTCTTGCTCCACAACTCCCCACCTCCTCGCTTCTCCCGCTGCTTCCCTACTCCGGATTCCCACTTCTGCACTCCCCGCCCGCCCGGCATCTCGACTTACCAAGCTGTTCTTCGGAAAAGTTCGGAGGCGATGTAAATGCATACATCACCGACCAATGGGGGCAAGGGAGAAAAAGAGAAGCAGCCGTGGGAGCTCCAGGCGCTGGAGCAGCCGGGAGGCTCCAGGGAAGCGTCGGCGCGGCGCTCCGGCGAGCGGGCCGGTGGGCGGGCGGGGATTGCTCCGCTCCAGGGGTTCCCCCGGGGCAGGGCTTAGGCTGCTCGTCTTGCCAGGAGCCGAAGCATCCTCTAAACACTCCCGGGGATCGCTCGTCTCCTCGCTCGCTTCCCGTGCCAGCCGCCGATCGGGAGGGGGAAAAAAGAGCGAGCGACGAAGGGGGCTTGCTTGCAACCGCCACAGCGGAGGGGCAGAGGCTGAGCGGGTCGCTGCTTTTGCACGCCCGCCTCCTGCCAAAGGGACGAGCGAGGTCTCCTTTGAGAGCCCGGCTCCTCGGAGCGGTGCGGGCAATTCTGGGGGGCTGAGAGAGGAACTCCTGTTAACCTAAGCGAGGAGCCTTCGCCCTCCCCCTAACAGGGACAACCCCAAGGGGCAAACCCGGGAGGGAGGGAGGGAGGGAGAGTTTGGCAACCCTCCCCTGAGAAATTAGGCAGCCACTCCAAGAGAAGGAAGCGTCCTGCGAGGACACGGCGGGGGCCAGAGCTTAATCATCTTGTCCTGAGAATCCTCTGCTCATCCACCTTCTTTCCTTTTCTGGCTGATAAGTAACATTTGGGAAAGACAGGCAGGCGCACAACAGCTGCCCTGCCAAGCCTTCCTCAACCCGAAGTTTTCCAGATGTCTTCTGGATCCCATCTCTCATCGCTATGCTATCAGATGCCTGTATGGATAACCCCTGAGGGATGAAAGGTGGGCAAGGAGTTGTAGACCCCACAAACAATAGCAGTGACCTGGATTCCTAGAGGGCTATGAATCAGATCCACCTCTTTTCACTCGAGGTAGAAATAAATGCATGGAAATACAAACGTGAAAATTATTTCTGTGGCTTGGATTTCCTTGACAGTCGACAAGACGCAAAAGAGAGTGGAAGAAGTTAGAATTTGTTTTCAAGCCTTTTCAAGGGTGCTGCCTTGAAAGGATCAAAGTAGGGTAGATCAAGGAATAAAAGCAGCTGAAATTCCCAGGGTGGTCTTTACTGTAACAGATAGGTAAAGGCAAAAGTTCCTTTTGCACATATGTGTTAGTCATTCCTGACTCTAGGGAGTGGTACTCACCTCTGTTTCAAAGCTGAAGAGCCAGCACTGTCTGAAGATGTCTCCATGGTCATGTGGCCAGCATGACTAAATACCGAAGGCACATGGAACACTGTTACCTTCCCACCAAAGGTGGTCCCTATTTTTCTACTTGCATGTTTACATGCTTTTGAACTGCTAGGTTGGCAGAAGCTGGGACAAGTAATGGGAGCTTGCTCTGTTACACGGCACTAGGGATCCAAACTGCTGACCTTTCTGAATGATAAGCTCAGTGTCTTAGCCACTGAGTCACTGCATTCCTTCAACAGATAGAATAAACCAATTTATACCAGACAAAATTAAGGCAGGATTGATTGAATTTCTTTTCACTTTCTCAGGGCTGAATTCTCTTTTTGCTTAACACTTCATTGTTTCTTTCACAAGTGTCTTTGCCTTGTGTCCTTTCAAACTTGGAAGCTGAAGAAGTTTTCCCTGAACCTTGCTGCTGTCATAGCTGGACTTTACTACACATCTAGAACGGAATCATGGTTTGTTGCTGTATTGTACAACTCTGTCAAGGCAGTGCTTGGTGGTTGCTTCTGGATAAAACTGAAAAATCACAAGCCTGGGGGGGGGGACACCCCACTAATTGCTGTGTATGGACACTCCATCCAATATTGGTCCTTTTCCAAATTTGACTACTATGTTAGGTTTTGAGGATTTGGCTGTGTATGACAATCGGGTTAAACTGTGGGTGCTCTTGAGTATATATTCTGAAAATATTTCCACAATGACTATTGAACTGAGCCACTGGAAAAGTGTCATTGAAGAGTTTGACAAATGCACTCGGCTGTATAAAGGTAGATAAAATAATAGACCCATCCTTTGAAGTAGACCAAATTGTTTATGGAACCTGGGTTTCTGACCTCTCTCCAGAATAATGATAATGATAAACATACAAGAATGCCACATAATCACCATCCGCTTCCACTCCCCCAATGCATTCAGCAAGCGCCCTCAAGCTGCTTCATGGCCTGAATTGAACTGGTGTTCGAAAGCAGGAGTGTTATATATGTACTTTACATCTGTCAGGTGGTTTAAGTTGCATGACTCTTGGTCAAGGCAGCACCTGTGATATTGGAGGAGCCATCTAAAGCAGAGATAGTGAGCACCAAGTCATATAGCAATGTCATCTATTTAGAGCATACTTTGTTGCAGTAGTCAAGAACAGCAGATATCTACATGGCTCTGAATATGTTCAAAAAAGCACTGGAAACTTGGTTGTTCCCCCAGGCCTTGGGTTAGGATGGTATCAAGACACTAGAATTTTATCCAGTTAAGTATCTTTTTTCTTCTAGATGCACCTGGTATGGGTACCAGTTGTTTTACTGCTTTCCTGTTTTTAATACTATCTGTTGCAGTATTGGTTGGGCTCTAAACTGAATAATGAATGAACAAACCACTTTCAAATCAATTGGTCAACTAACCTGTAAGGGGGGAAAAATACACATAACAAAACTGGCATTCCAAACTCCATCACAGCACTGCAAAACACTTAGAGCCTAAGAGTCCATACAGAAGGGCAGCAATCCCACAACAGACCTGTGGGACCAATTTCACTTGCCAATCTCCTCTGAGACTTCACAAGCCTCCTCGTCCACACACTAAACTCTTCCCACTAGACTGGATACATGAGCAGCCTGTGCTAGCAAAACACAGAAAATACTGTGCATACACCAAAGCATTCAAAACCATCTTCAGGCTGCCTTAGCAGGTGCAGAGGGTTGACAATGAAAACATGGCAACATTGTGATTTCCTCAACAAAATGGTAAATTGATGTCTTCCTATCTGGGGGATAAGTCAAAGTACTCAATGAAAAGGCTAGTCCAGGTTTTAAAAACTATTAAGGGAAAAATTCAAGAGAGATTTGCATTGAATGAAGTCACAAAGGATCTTACCCATAAATTCAGCTGGAGCTAGGGATAGATCGTACCAACACAGCTTCTTCAGGGCAAGTCTTGGCCTTCAGTGTAGGGAACTCTTTTCTTTAAGATATTGGGGGATTGGGTAGGCAGGAGCATTCCTCTGAACCCAGGAAATGATTTTCAGGAAGAACCACATACTTTGTGGGCTATGAAGCTTTGTTTATGTCACAATCTGGGCTTTTTTTTATTTTTGTCTTATAGCCTCTTAATTCAGCTGCTCAGTATTTGCTCCTCCCTGTATCAATGTGTTTATACAGTACAGATCTATTTATTTGTTCATCTGTTTCACACCCTAGCTTTCTGTTGTACCAAGCCTTCAAAGGCGTAGTGGAAATACAAGTGACATTAATGATAAAATGAATACAAAAGCCAAATAACAATGAACGCTCTTGTCAAGGAGATGCATCTTCAACCAAATCTATTCCCTGAGAGAGAGGGGACTATGCAGGCGGTCCTCAATTTACAACAGTTCATTTAGCAACCATTTGAAGTTACAACAGCACAGAAAAAAGTGATTGATGACCATTTTTCACACTTATGACCATTGCAGCATCCCCACGGTCATGTGATTTATATTTGGATGTTTAACAGCTGACTCACATTTATTATGGTTGCAGTGACCTAGAATCTTTTGATCCCCTTTTATAACCTTTTGACAAGCAAAGTCAATGAGGAAACCACATTCATTTAACAACCACATTACTAATTTAACAACTGTAGTGATTCACTTAACAAATGTGACAAAAAAGTTGTAAAATGGGGCAAAACTCACAACAAACTTCTCACTTAACAACATAAATTTTAGGCTCAATTGTGGTCATAAGTTGAGGACCACCTGTATATAACTCTTAAGAGAGTACATTCTCCTGCTTAAGGGGCTGCCAGAAAGAAGAGGGGGTGGGGGGCAACCTGTTCCCAAAAGCACCCAAAGACAGAACAAGAAGCAATGGATGGAAACTAATGAAGGAGAGAACCAACCTAGGAGAAATTTCCTGACAGTGAGAACAATTATTCAGTGGAATAACTTGACTTCAGAAGTTGTGGGTGCCCCATCACTGGAATCTTTTTTTAAAAAAAGATTAGACAACCATTTGTCGGAAGTGGTATAGGGTTTCCTGCTTGAAAAGGGGTTTGGACTAGAAGACCTCCAAAGTCCCTTCCAACTCTATTATTCTGCTGTTCTGTTATTCTGCCTGTTACAAAGACATACGGATACAACAGCTTTGCTGTTCCAGGCCAAGTCCCTCTTACCCCAGCACTTCTTTTTTTTTTTTTTTTGCAAGGACCAACCAAGAACCTTTGGGATAGGGGGTGAAATTCAGCAGGTTCTGACAAGTTCTAGAGAACTGGAAGCGGAAATTTTGAGAAGTTTGGAAAACCAGCAAATACTATCTCTGGCTGGCCCCAGAGTGGGGTGGGAATGGGGATTTTGCAGTATCCTTCCCCTGCCATGCCCACCAAGCCATGCCCAAAGAACTAGTAGTAAAAAATGTTGAATTTCACTACAGGTCTGTGGTGCTGGCAATACATTTCCCTTCTCAAATAAAAAATCAAAATCATTTAATACTTATAAACCGCGCCCTCTCCCCATGGGGACTCGGGGCGGTGCACAGGTAGAATAAAAACAGTAAAAAACATACAAACATCAATAAAATATACAAACAATTTAAAAGCAAATTAAACACAGCCTGTGCTAAAATCCCATTTAACTAACTAAACTAAAATTTACCCAGTAAAAACCCTAGACAGGGGGACTATCCCAAGCCGGCCAGACGGAAAAAGTAAGTTTTTAATTTAAGACGGAAGGAGCGGAGGTCCGTGGTCGTCCTGATATCGGGGGGAAGGTCGTTCCAGAGGGCCGGGCCCGCCACAGAGAGAGCCCTTCCCCTGGGTGTCGCCCGCTGACACAGTCTAGTGGACGGCACCCGGAGAAGTCCCTCTCTGTGGGAGCGAATCTGCTTTTGTTCCTCTGCAAGTGGCATTTGGAGGCATTCTACCCCCAATCCAGAGATCATACTAGAATAATAGCCCCTGACTGATACAGACTGATACAGCTTATGCAGTCCTCTTAGAAGATACAATGACCAATTGGCAGGATGGTGGTGTATAGGGGAGGGATTTTCAAAAGAGCCCATCCAGCAGAACCTAACAACAGATACGTGAAGGGAAAGGTTCCAGTCCTTAACCCGTTTAAAGTTTTAAAGGCAATATCTAAAGTTCAGTTGGTGCCAGGAATAAATTGGCAACCAGCAAGTATCTTTCCACACAACCTTTATATGAACGCAACCTTTATATGAATGTTTGACTGCTCCACTTTTCACCACTGCTCCTTCCAGATGTTTTTCAAGAGGAGCTCCCTTTAAGTACTTGGCAATTATTCATAAGAACTATAAATCCATACAATGTACTACAGTGGTCTTAGTTGACCTGGGTGCTTTCAATAACATTGGCCATTGGTTCATTTTTATGAACACTGTGTGAAGGCTGGGGGACTGCCTTGCAAAGATTCTGTTCATTCCTAAATGGTCAGAATTATTCAGTATCAGTGGAGGAGGAACTGGTCCAATGACACTTCTCTGGGAACTTCTGTAGCATCAATTCCTTTCTACACTATTATTTCAACATGTGTATGAAACCACTGGGACAGGTTATACTTTGGCTGAGGATGAGGTATAATCAGAATGCTGATGATAGGTAGTTACACATCTCTGAACTAGATCAAGCAAGAGAGACTGTAGAAATCTTGACCCGGTATCTACATCATGTGGATGTCTGGATGAGGCACATTATGAGTCTCTGCTGTTCCAGTTCTAACTCTGAACTGAATGTGACTGTCTCTCTGGGAGCAAGACTATAATTTGAATGACCTTGAAGACTCAGGACAACTCTCCTATTCACAGGTGGAAGCCACAGTCAAGTTAAGAGAAGTGCCTTTGCCCATCTGTCATGACAAGAAAATCACACAAGTCTCCTTCACCTTCTATCTGAACAGAAAGCTAAATCTAATATATCTCCTGCTCTCTGCATGGGGCCTGCAGAGAGCCATGGTGACAGTCCTTGAAGAAACTATTTAGAAACGGTTACAAAAGCAAAATGTGCAGAAACATGATTTGAGCTCATGGAGAATGGAACCTATTTTGGGGGGGAAAACGTAAGACTGCTCCTCTTGGGCACCCTGGAGAGCAAGAGGAGGGAAGGAAGGAAAAAAGCAAACAGATTTGCAAGATTCTGCTACTATTGTATAACTCAAGTGCATTCCTAGTCTTTTTTTTTGTAGTTTGTTTCCTGATCTCGACAACCTTAAAGGGCTGACATGACTAGATACCAAGTGGGATGGAGATGTTTCTGACCAGGCAGCCTCAATATAGACAGTGAAATTCCAAAGTAATCCAATCCAGAAGATTACTCCTATTAGGTTATGAAGCGAAATTGTTAGGTAGCAGGCTCTGCAACCAAACAAGACAGACACAGACTTCAACGGATAATTAGAACTGCAGAAAAAACAATTGCTACCAACCTGCCTTCCATTGAGGACCTGTACACTGCACACGTCAAAAAGAGGGCCGTGAATGTATTTATAGACCCCTCGCATCCTCGATATAAATCGTCAAAAAGAGGGTTTGTTGTAGGGTCATTTTTAGCCCTATGGAGCCTTCAGGAGCCTTCAGCCCTCCGGACCCTTCAGGGAAGCCTCCCGAGGGTGAAAAATGGTCTCAAAATAAGGCTGAAGTCAGTTGGACATGCGCGCTGGATCTGACAGGGCAACGCCTCACGTGCCCTAACAAATGGCTCCATGTGCTGCAGGTTTGCCACCACGGCTATAGGCACTGCACACCAGAACAACTAGACACAAGGACTGTTTTTTCCCTGAATGCCATCACTCTGCTAAACAACTAATCCCCACAACACTGTCAAATTATCTACTAATGTGGGGTGCCTCAGGGGTTGGAACTCTCACCCCTCCTGTTTAACATCTACATGAAGCCGCTGGGCGAGATCATCCGTGGTTTTGGGGTTCCATCAGTACGCTGATGACACCCAGCTGTACATCTCTACCCCTAACCACCCCAACGATGTCGTCGAAGTGATGTCCCAGTGTCTGGAGGCCATGCGTGTCTGGATGGGGAGGAACAAACTCCGACTCAACCCATCCAAGACCGAGTGGCTGTGGTTCCCGGCGTCACGATATAGTCAGCTGATTCCATCTCTGACTATCGGGGCCGAGTCATTGGCCCCCGTGGATAGGGCTCGCAATCTGGGCATCCTCCTGGATTCCTGGCTGTCATTGGATGACCATGTGGCAGCCATGACCAGAGGGGCCTTTTATCAGGTGACCCTGATACACCAGTTGCGCCCCTATCTAGATCGTGACGCCTTATGCACGGTCACTCAAGCGCTCGTCACCTTCCGCCTGGACTATTGCAATGCTCTCTACATGGGGCTTCCCTTGAGGTGCACCCGGAGGCTCCAGCTAATCCAGAATGCAGCCACACGGGGATTCTGGGAGTGTCTCAATACTCCCATGTAATACCTCTCCTGCGCGAGCTGCACTGGCTGCCTGTGGCCTTCTGGGTGCGCTTCAAGGTGCTTGTAACCATCTTCAAAGCGCTCCATGGCACGGGACCTGGCTACTTGCGGGACCGCCTCCTACCACATACCTCCCTTCGACCTGTCTGCTCCCACAGAGTGGGCCTCCTCAGGGTGCCATCCACCAGACAATGCCGACGGGTGGCCCCCAGGGGGAGAGCCTTCTCTGTGGTGGGGCCTGCCCCCTGGAACGACCTACCACCCGACCTTCGGATCATCGTGGACCTGCGCCTCTTCCGCCGGGCACTAAAGACCTATCTATTCCAAGAGGCCGGCCTGGTTTAGTTTTAATGGACATAGTTTTAATTGATTGATTGATTTTAACCCTTTTTCTATTCTAAATTTTAGCACAGATCTTTATTTAATTTATTTTTAACTGTTTTGTACTGTATTATTTTATATTTTATATTTCTGTGCACCGCCCTGAGATAGGGCGGTATACAAATGTGAATGAACTTGAACTTGAAAATAAGACTGTATTATATTATTATTCTCTTCCTTCCTAGTACCTATCTCTTTCCACTTACGGTATGAATATAACCATGTTGCTTGAATCTTTAAAATGTATATTGTTTTATTTGTTTCCTAGTATAATTTGATTGCTTATTAGTAACCTATGACTATCGCTAAGTGTTGAATATTATGATTCTTGATGAATGTACTGTATCTTGTCTTTTTATGTACAGTAAGAGTATATGCAACAAAGACAAATTCTTTGTGTGTCCAATCACACTTGGTCAATAAATAATTCCATTCTATTCTATTCTATCAATAATATCTCCACCCTTTCTGGAATGCCTGAAGACAGCAGCTTGTTCTCAAATCAACAGACTGCCAGATGTCACCTTTGGTCATCTAATTGGAATTTCTACAGAGCATGGACATGCCACTTCATCCTAGCTTATTGTGCCATTCTCTGGTGAATAATGCTGGAAAAGATTAATTCCCTGCTCTTCTGTCAGTCTGATTTTCATTTTACACGCCAAATCAGCCCTTTCATCCCGGATTAAATGTTATACCAGCAACTGATCTAGCATTAAAGAGCAGGTCTTTCAGGTTGGAGGGACCACCACTGCTGTCACCTTGATGTTTTTGTGTTTACTTATATGCATGTGTGCATTGTTCACATTGAGAATAATCACGAATGACAATAAGGAAACTGAATCATGTTTGAGAAACATTATAGCATAGTGATGTTCCTTTTATGTCCTGTTTAAAAGAGATCTAAACACACACTCGCATACTCCACCCAAATGTGTTATGCATTTGCACACTCTCCACCCAAATGTGTTCTATTAACTGAGAATTGTCATATTTTGAATTGAAATTTGAAATGGTAGTTTCTATCTTATCCGCTTTTTTATTTTTTATTTGTTCTCTTTATAGCTCTCATTTTTACCAATGAGGATAAACCAAAATGCATAACTCCCGTCCATTTTCTCACACTACAGCAACCTTGTGAGAAAAATTAAGGCTGAGAGAAAACACTGACCCTCAGTCACCCATTGAACTTCATGGCTGAACAACATCTGAAGCTGACAGCCGAGTCATTCAGTACTCTAACAACATTATCACTCTGCTTTTCAAATAATGTCTGATTTAGGCGTGCCAATTTTTGAACTACCCCTTGTGTATATGCCTTTAAACCAATTCTTGATCTGAGACAATTAGCAAGTGATATATCCACTTATGAAAAGATTTGTTTGCTAATTGCTGCCAATCAGTTTGTGAAGGCACTGGTACTGGAAACCAATGAAAGGGTCCCCAAGAAAAGACTGAACTAAGTAGGACGGCCATGTAAACGGCCTGGCTCTAAATGTTTTGACTCAACACTTTCACTAAATTCAATGACATTTCTTTATTACATCGGAAATATTAGGCGGTGATAATGTTTTGGTAGTGTTTTTACTAAAGCCTTCAAGGATGCAATCCTATGACTTCGGATATGAGAGAGAGAGAGAAAGAGAGAGAGAGAGAGAGAGAGAGAGAGAGAGGGAGAGAGGGAGAGAGAGAGAAGAGAGAGAGAGAGAATGTGTGTGTGTGTGTGTATGTATGTATTGATGATAGATAGATAGATAGATAGATAGATAGATAGATAGATAGATGATAGATAGATAGATAGATAGATGATAGATAGATAATGTGTGTGTGTTTATATATACATATACACACATATATATACATATGTGTTAGGTTTTTGAACTGATAAATAAATAAATCAGGGAGACTAGGATAGATAGTGACACAAGCATATATATACATATATACATACATATACATATAGATATACATATACATATGCGTATACGTATACGTATACATATAATACATATAGATATACATATACATATACATATACATGTATATAGATTTTCATGGGTGTAGGTATGCTGGTCTTGTTGCATTCGGGTCTTTTCCCGTGTCTCAATCTCAATCTTACATGGGAAAAGATCCGAATACAACAAGACCAGCATATCTACACTCGTATATATGTATGTATGTATGTATTGTGTCACAACACCTGGTATGGCCAAATATGGGAGGGAGCATACTGCTTCCCTTTTCTGTCTTTCGGCTCACCCTAGACGCCAGCCAGGTTAAAGTCATTTTTATGTTGCCTTTGTTACAAATGCAACACAGACACACACACACACACACACACAGGGAGAGGGAGAGAGAGAAAGAGAAAGACAGAATGAATGAAGAGTTTTGTGATCTGTGATCACTAAATGCATCCAGGCTATTATATTTCCCCAGCTCCCTAAATTGACACTAGAATCAAATGTTTCAAACGTTTATTCCCTCCACAAGGATAAAAAAAAATCCACCACATTTTTACTTACCAATATGAGCCTGGCATAATATTGGATTTGCCAGAGGCTCAAACTCTGGAGACCACTTAGCAATGTAACTGGATTTATTTTGTTTGGCTGGTAGGAAAAAGAAAAAGAAAAATCACTTCAGATAACCAACAGACCTTTTTATTTTCCATATCTTAAGGCACATGTCATGAATGATTTTCACAAATTATGAATAGGTAAAAATCAAGTAAATAGTCATGCATGTCAACCCTATGCATGACTCCCAATATTCACTCTACACCAGAGATGGGCAACCTGGAACTTCTGACTTGCTCTGGAAGGCTCTTTTGTATTTCCCAAGACATTTCTCTACACAACTATAGAAAATCAGCAAGATGGTTTTCACTGACTTGAAACTGGAATTTGCATGAAAATTATAGTTCATTTGAGTTGGGGGTCTAATAAATTCAAATACATAAATAAAATCTCCAACATGGGTGGTTAAACAGGTAGAAACAGTGCATTTAAAAATTAAATCTGTTTTATTTTTTTTAACTATTGTTGGAAGAAATGTCCATCTGGGTTCAGTTCCAAGTGAGGACTGGAAACATAGAGGCTGATTGGAAAGATGGTTTAATGGTGGACAGGACCACATCGTTTGAGGTCCTGGGCAATCAAGCACATGGATGAGAGAGAGAAAGATTTATATCCTCTCATGGGCTTTGAGCTTGCTTGCTGCGCCTGTGAAAGAAATGTATTCTGATTGGCTGTCAGACTCCCATGGGGCCATGCAGGGATAACTTTGTAGGTTGTCTTGAGCCCCAGCCTTGGTTGAATCTTGCTGGGTAATGAAATGAAGGGGCCTTGGGCAATTCCTATTATGCCTTAATGGCTTTGTTTACAATACAATAGCAAGAGTTGGAAAGGACCTTGTAGGTCTTCTAGTCCAACCCCCTGCATGGGCAGGAACCTTATACCATTTCAGACAAATAGCTATCTAACATCTTTTTAAAGACTTCCAGGGTTGGGGCATTCACAACTTCTGGAGGCAAGCTGTTCCAGAGGTTAATTGTTCTTACTGTCAGGAAATTTCTCCTTAATTCTAAGTTGCTTCTCTCCTTGATTAGTTTCCACCCGTTGCTTCTTGTCCTGCCCCCAGGTGCCTTGGAGAATAGTTTGATTCCCTCTTCTTTGTGGCACCCTCTGAGATATCGGAACACTGCTATCATGTCTCCCCTAGTCCTTCTCTTCATCAAGCTAGACATACCCAGCTCCTGCAGCCATTCTTCATATGTCTTAGTCTCCAGTCCCCTAATCATCTTGGTTGCCCTTCTCTGCATTCTTTCCAGAGTCTCCACGTCTTTTCTACATCGTGGCGACCAAAACTGTATGCAGTATTCCAAGTGTGGCCTTACCAAGGCACCATACAGTGGCATTAACACTTCACGTGATCTAGATTCTATCCCTCTGTTTATGCAGCCTAGAACTGTGTTGGCTTTTTTTGGCAGCTGCTGCACACTGCTGGCTCATATTTAAATGGTTGTCCACTAGGATTCCAAGATCCCTCTCACAGTTGCTACTATTGAGCAAGGTACCACCTATACTGTACTTGTGCATTTGGTTTTTCTTACCTATATGTAGGACCTTACTTTTTTCACAATTGAATTTCATTTTATTAGATAGTGCCCAATGTTCAAGTTTGTCTAGATCCTTCTGTATCTTAAGCCTATCTTCTGGAGTGTTGGCTATTCCTGCCAGCTTGGTGTCATCTGCAAATTTGATGAGTTCCCCATTTATCCCCTCATCCAAATCGTTGATGAAGATGTTAAAGAGTACTGGGCCTAAAACAGAGCCTGGGGGGACTCCACTGCATACTTCCTTCCATGTAGATGCAGTTCCATTGAGGACTACATGTTGAGTGCGGTTGGTCAGCCAGTTGCGAATCCATTTGGTGGTGGTGCTGTCTAACCCACAATTTTCTACTTTATCTAATAGTAGGTTATGGTCTACTTTATCAAATGCCTTACTGAAGTCCAGGTAAATTATATCAACAGCATTCCTCTGGTCCACTGATTTTGTCACTTTGTCAAAGAATGCAATTAGATTCGTCTGGCATGATCTGTTTTTGACAAACCCATGTTGGCTTTTGGCTATTACTTTGTTTGCTTCTAGGTGTTCACTTATTTGTTGTTTAATTATCTTTTCCAGAATCTTTCCTGGTATTGAGGTCAGGCTGATGGGTCTATAGTTTCCTGGATCTGTTTTTTTTCCTTTTTTGAAGATGGGAACCACATCAGCTCTTTTCCAGTCTTCTGGCAGTTCCCCGGTGCTCCAGGATCTCTGAAAGATATAGTTCAGTGGTTCTGAGATCTCGTCTGCCAGTTCCTTCAGAACCCTGGGGTGTAATCCATCCGGTCCTGGTGATTTGAACTCGTCCAGGGCAGACAGGTGCTCACTTACCATTTTCTTCCCTATTTCAACTTGTGTTCCTAATCTGATTTTTGTGGTACTGTTTTTGATTGGTTGGACTGTTTTATCCCTTTGAGTAAAGACAGATGCAAAAAAAGAGTTAAATAGTTCTGCTTTCTCCCTGTTGCTTATCATCTTCTTGCCATTTTCTCCCAGTAGT
Organism: Rhabdophis nuchalis; assembly: GCA_039707465.1. Lineage (NCBI taxonomy): Eukaryota > Metazoa > Chordata > Lepidosauria > Squamata > Natricidae > Rhabdophis > Rhabdophis nuchalis. The sequence goes on from CM077645.1 coordinate 30,878,589, forward strand.
GGACCAATTGTTTCCTTAACTTTTTTCTTATTTTTAACATGTTGGAAGAAGCTTTTTTTGTTATTTTTTACTTTTTTGGCAAGCCTTTCTTCATTGCGAGCCTTAGCTTTCCTCACTTCATCTTTACAGGCTCGGGCTATTTGCTGATATTTTGCCTTAGTTATGTCCCCCTTTTTCCACTTTTTATATTTATCCTTTTTATCTTTCAATTTGTCAGAGAGTTCTTTATGCAGCCATGCTGGTTTCTTTTGGGAACTGTTATTTTTCTTCTTCATTGGTATTGCGCTGGACTGGGCTTTTATAATCTCATTTTTCAAAATTACCCAAGCTTCTTGAGTTGTTTTCCCCTTGAGGATTCTCATCCATGGAATCCTTCCCAAGCTCTCTCTGAGTTTATTGAAATTAGCTCTCTTAAAGTCTAAGACTCTAGTTTGACTTTGTTCAACTACTTTTGTTTGCATAATGTTGAATTCCAGTATTTCATGATCGCTTGCCCCCAAAGTTCCTGTAGCTTCTACACCTTCTATCATTTCCTCTCTGTTAGTGAGAATTAAGTCAAATATTGCTGATCCCCTTGTTCCCTTCTCTACCTTTTGGGAAACAAAGTTGTCTGCTAGGTTTGTTAGGAACCTAACAAACTTGGTGCAGAGTTTGTTTCCCAATTGATGTCAGGGTAGTTAAAATCTCCCATTACTATTTTAGTGTGCTTCTACATACCTTAGTTAGCTGGTTAGCAAAAAGTACATCCACTTCCTCTGCTTGGTTGGGTGGCCTGTAGTATAGACCTATAACAATATCATTCCCCCCCCCAACCTTTAATATTGACCCAAATACATTCAAGATAGTTCTCATCATTGTTGTGCTCTATTTCTGTAGAGATGTAATTATTTCTTATATATAGTGCAACTCCACCTCCTCTTTTATTTGGTCTATCTCTTTTAAATAATTTAAATCCTTCTAGCTGTATGTTCCATTTGTGGGTTTCATCCCACCAAGTTTCTGTAATGGCAACAATATCATATCTGCCCTCATTTACTTGAATTTCTAATCAAGTAAATACTGGAATACTGATTGTCTAATCAAGTAAATACTGGAATTCTAATTGTCCTGGTTTGGATCTTGAGAGAGGGCTAATCCTATCACCCTGGAGCTGAAGGTCTTTTATCTTGTATATAAGATGGCTCAGTGTTTTATCCTGTAGATAAGATGGCACCAAAATATCTGCTGGGGCTGACTCTGTGTCCCTTAAGATTTCTCTTTTAGGAGAAAAAATCTGCCTTTTTAATGTTTTCTAGAATATTTCATTCTTCTAGGAGAGGGGTGGGTGCTAACTTTCTACACTATTTTTCCAAAGACCTTTCTCAACTCCAGGAAAAATGGTGAGAGATATGGAACTCTGTTTGTATACAATACAATAGCAGAGTTGGAAGGGATCTTGGAGGTCTTCTAGTCCAACCCCCTGCCTAGGCAGGAAGCCCTACACCATTTCAGACAAATGGCTATCCCACATCTTCTTAAAGACTTGCAGTGTTGGGGCATTCACAACTTCTGGAGGCAAGCTGTTCCACTGATTAATTGTTCTAACTGTCAGGAAATGTCTCCTCAATTCCAAGTCGCTTCTTTCCTTGATTAGTTTCAACTCATTGCTTCTTGTTCTACCCTCAGGTGCCTTGGATAATAGTTTGACTCCCTCTTCTTTGTGGCAACCCCTGAGATATTGGAACACTGCTAGCATGTCTCCCCTACGCCTTCTTTTTGTTAAACTAGGCATACCCAATTCCTGCAACTGTTCTTCATATGTTTTAGTCTCCAGTCCCCTAATCATCTTTGTTGCTCTTCTCTGCACTCTTTCTAGAGTCTCCACATCTTTTTTACATCGTGGCAACCAAAACTGAATACAGTATTCCAAGTGTGGCCTTACCAAGGTATTATAAAGTGGCATTAACACTTATTTATTCATTTATTTATTTATTTTATTTATTTTATTAAATTTATACCCCGCCCTTTTCCAAATGGACCCAGGGTGGCGCACAGGAATATTAAAAATACATACAAAAACCATATAAAATTTAAAAAACTTATTCAATAAAATCCTGCGCTAAAAACCAAATTAAAATCCCCAAATTTAAAACTATCTAAAAGTCAGTTATGGAGGTTACGCTAGGCCGGCTAGATGGAACAAATGTGTCTTTAGACACTTGCGGAAGAGGCGGAGGTCGGAGATGGTGCGAAGTTCAGGGGGTAGGTTCCAAAGGGCTGGGCCTGCCACAGAGAAGGCTCTTCCCCTGGGTGTCGCCAGTCGGCATTGTCCGGCCGATGGTACCCTGAGAAGGCCCTGTCTGTGGGAGCGTATCGGTCTAAGGGATGTATGGGGCAGGAGGTTGTCTCACATATAACTAGGCCCCGAGCCATGGAGCACTTTAAAGATGGTTGTTAGAACCTTGAAGCGCACCCAAAAGACCACAGGAAGCCAGTGCAGCTCGGCAGGATTGGTATTATATGGGAGTGTCTAGGCACTCCCGTAATCACCCGCGCGGCTGCATTCTGGACTAACTGCAGCTTTCGAGTGCACCTCAAGGGAAGCCCCATGTAGATCACTTCTCGTGATCTTGATTCTATCCCTCTATTTATGCAGCCTAGAACTGTGTTGGCTTTTTTGGCAGCTGCTGCACACTGCTGGCTCATATTTAAATGGTTGTCCACTAGGACTCCAAGATTCCTTTCACAGTTACTGCTATTGAGCAAGGTACTAACTATGGAACATAGCTGTCAGTTTGGCATCATTATCTTCCCCACTATGGTCGGCATTGTTTGCTTTGTTTAAAACTTCAGCAGGTCTATGGCTCCCCAAAGCTTGATCATTTTACAGGTTTCTAACTACAAACTTTTACAGGTTTGTAACTTCCTAAATAAATCCCCTTTAAATGCCTATAAGACTGGGTGAGAATGACAACTTCCACCTGTTGGCCATTTTGGCCATATGCTTTACTCCACAGTAGAGATCCCAGTGTTGAACTATGAATTCTTGTTTTATTTTCTTTTGAAAATTTTTGGGGACCAAGAGGAAGTATTAACAATTAGTACTGGAAAGGCAAAGCAAAAGTGAAGAACATATGAAAATCATACATTCAAAGAACCGGTCAGAGTTCATATATCTTTGAAACAATGCTACCCAATTTGTACCCTATGGACTTGGATGATGGTCCAGAAGGATATTGCAGACAACTTGGGGAATGAGTGGGGAGGTGACAATTATGATATTCTTTTATATCTATTGTATTTGATGTTACATTATTATTTCCACTTGTTATTATTTTTACATCTATTCATAATGTTATATTCCCTAATTTTAAACAGTGGAACTTTGGGGTGATGACAGTCTGAATCAGTAGTCTGGTAGTCTTGAAAGTAGGACTCCAAACAGATAACTTTTATTTGACACACTTCAAAGATAGAATGCTTAAAATGGATGGCATGCATGGTGGTCTCCAAAAGCTTTCAGGGATGATACAGAGAGCTGCATACGGTACAAGCAAAGATTAGGAATCTTTGTTCCAGCCTTGAGATTTTTTACCCCTAATCACATATCAAGTCTAAGGTAGTAGTATCAAAGATATACTGCTACTGATAACAGAAAACCTAAGACTTCTGAAACTCGCACTCTATGATAGTCCTTGCTGCCATGAGACAGATTCTAGAATTCTAGGACAAAGATGTCTAGCACAGGGGTCAGCAACCCATGGCTCTGGAGCCGCATGTGGCTCTTTCATCCCTCTGCTGTGGCTCCCTGTCGATGGTCAGATCCACAATTGATAGGGCTTTCAGTTAGGACAGGTAGAGGAAAAAGGATGCCATGCTAGGAAGAGACTCTATGGTGGGGAACCAGATTTTTGGTCGGCTCTAGAATTGAATGGGGGGCTTCTGGTTAAAACTTTTGTGGTTTTTTGAATGTTTAAGGTTGCTGACCCCTGGTCTAGCACAACATTACCCATATCCATGGAAGATCAAGTGACAGCCGTGGCCAGGAGGGCGTTTTACCAGGTTCGCCTGGTACGCCAGTTGCGTCCCCTATTGGATCGGGATGCCCTTTGCACACTCACTCACGCCCTCGTGACATCCCGACTGGACTACTGCAATTCTCTCTACATGGGGCTCCCCTTGAGGTGCACCCGAAGACTTCAGCTTGTCCAGAATGCAGCCGCACGAGCAATAATGGGAACCTCTAGGTTTACCCACATAACACCGCTCTTGCGCGAGCTGCATTGGCTGCCTGTCGTCTTTCGGGTGCGCTTCAAGGTGTTAGTTATCATCTTTAAAGTGCTCCATGGCACGGGACCTAGTTATCTGCGGGATCGGATCCTGCCCCATACATCCCAGCGGCCGATTCGCTCCCACAGAGAGGGACTTCTCCGGGTGCCGTCCACTAGGCTATGCCAGCGGGCGACGCCCAGGGGAAGGGCCTTCTCTGTGGTGGGCCCAGCCCTCTGGAACGACCTTCCCCCCGAAATTAGAACAACTACGGACCTCCGTTCCTTCCGTCAAAAACTGAAAACACACTTCTTCTGCTTGGCCGGCCTAGGTTAGTCTTCCGTCTTTTAATAGGGTTTTAGGGGATTTTAGCATAATTTTAATACAGGGGATTTTAGCGCAGGGATAATTTTGTTTAATTTGTATTTTATCTATTTATCTATTCATGTATTCAATATTGGTTTTTTTATTTCCCTGTGCACCTCTCCGAGTCCCTTTGGGGAGAGGAGGCGGTTTATAAATAAAAAATTTATTATTATTATTATTATTATTATTATTATTATTATTATTATTATTATTATTATTATTATTATTATTATTATTATTATTATTATTATTATTATTATTATTATTATTATTATTATTATTATTATTATTATTATTATTATTATTATTATTATTATTATTATTATTATTATTATATATTAAGTTCAGATCTCCACCTTCCCAGAAATGCAGTAGAGGATGAGTCCTCTCATGATTATCAAATGAACCCAGAATGCATCTCAGTAGAATGATGAGAAAAAGGATGAAATGCAACTTTAAAAAAAGGAGGAAGAAGAAATGAAAGAAGGGAAAACATTATTATGTTCCTGAATGGCAATGAAATCACACCTACTATACTCTGCATTAAAATATTTTCATCCAGCAAATGAGCCATCCTTTCATTTTCCACTAATTAAACAATAACAATGGCTGCAGTCTTGTAATAATAATGAAGACTCTGTCTTTCAAAAAGGGCACCTAAATTAATCAAGCCATATCAGTTTCAAAATTTCCTGCATGTTTCTTTCAAGTCCTGCCACTTCTATTATTAAAGCAGCTCATCTGCTTAACAGGGCCATTTTAGTGTTCTTTCTTATGCTGCTGTAAAAATGTCACTCTGTTTGATCATCGTAAGCAGTTTTCTCAATTATAGTAAATCACAACACTAATGGGAAGGAACCCATTTTGAAGTATTCTAATGTTTTCCCACTTAAAGAACTTCATTTTTAATGTAGTCTAGGCCAGCCCAACTTTGTGGCTTCCAGGTATCTTGGATTTACAGCTCACATCAACTTGAAATTAAACAAAACTAATCTCATAAAGAAGAATGTTGTGTCAAAAATCTAACTATAGTGCTGCTAAAACTTAAACACATCTGTTTTTTTTTTAATCATTGCAAGTTACTTTTGTAACTTGTAGACATAGCGGACATAGCATTTGCCTTTTCAAAAAAAAAAGTGCTATTACTCCATTCTTAGCAGAGGGAGATCTAAGCAAATTAACTGCCCAAAGTTTCTGGGAGTTAAGCAGCATATAAATTTAATAAATTATTATTATGGCTGGTGACACAATCAGACAGATATTTCAATTGGATTTGACATTTTGGCAATGTGCCCAAGGTGCCTATTACTATTGGTGCTATCTTTGCTTCATTGGTACTATATTTGCTTTATTTTGCTACAATTGTTCTGTAGGTATTAGTCATCATTTTTAAAGCGCTCCATGGCTCGGGACCTAGCTATCTGCGGGATCGGATCCTGCCTCATACATCCTCACGGCCGATTCGCTCCCACAGAGAGGGACTTCTCCGGGTGCCGTCCGCTAGACTCTGTCAGCGGGCGACGCCCAGGGGAAGGGCTCTCTCTGTGGCGGGCCCAGCCCTCTGGAACGACCTTCCCCCCGACATTAGAACGACCACGGACTTCTGCTCCTTCTGTCTAAAACTAAAAACACATCTTTTCTGCTTGGCCGGCCTAGGGTAGTCTCTCTCTATGGGGTTTTAGTTGTTTTAACTGGGAATTTTAGTATTTCAATGGGGTATTTTAGCACAGGTATATGTTTAATTTGTTTTTAATGTGTTTGTATATTTATTGTTTTAGTTTTCCCTGTGCACCGCTCCGAGTCCCTGTGGGGAGAGGAGCGGTCAACAAATTAAAAATTATTATTATTATTATTATTATTTTATTTGCAGGTCTTTTTATTTTGTGGTTTTCTCCAGTTCTTTCTCCGCTGGTCTACTGTCCTCAATTTGCATGTCCATTATCCAGCCTTTTTTTTAACTTTCTTATCAACAGTTGTTAAATCTGGGATATTTTGCAGCATACGCTCATTGAAATTTAATTCAAACAATTCAAATTCAATCCCAGAGCACTTTAGCTTCATTTTCGATTATTTTGTCTGTTTTATGGCCCCACCAGTTCATGCTTATAGGAAAAAATAACTTGCAGATATTCCATTGCACCATTGCTAAATGCTTCTAACTAGTATTTACTTCAGCAACTAGTTTTTCTTCAGTTGTGTTTGAGGTATTACCATTTTGACTTTATGTGTTCATATCCCTTTTTAATACACCAATTGACAAGAGCGTTTATATGGGCATCTCAAATGATAACAAAAATAGCTACAGGATTAAGTTTCTAATCATTCCCATCATCATCCCAACAAGCCTATTTCTTCCATATTCACTTCAACTTTCCTGAAAGGAACTCAGGACAACTTTCATAGTTTGCAAACAAGTCTCCTCTCATTTTATCCGAATCAACTGTGAGTTGATTGAATTGATTAAGATGACCTACAAAGAGAGTTTACTTCAGATTCATGTGGCTGGATGCCAACATTTGGTGACTTTACTTTTAAGCTAAGGCATCCATTCATAAACCTCACCCTCACGTAGATATATTTCCAAGTACTGCCACAGCGTTCTGTAGAGGTATACACCATATAAGGTTAAATTAAAGTAATAAAACAAATGTTTGCTACTGATGGAAGTTGTAAGGCGATGGGCAACCACAAAACCATTCAAATGATTTTCAGTTCCCTTGTTTCTTCGTCCATGCTCAATGGCTTGAATTTTTCAGAAGATGTTTTTATTACTTGAGCATCTTGTCCTATTGATAGAATTCTATGGGGATCCATATTTATTATCATTCTTCCATTAATCCTTTCATTTCTCATTTCCCTCCCTCTCCTCCCCCCACCCCAGTTCCAGAGGACAACTGTATAATAAGTAGTCCTTAACACCTTCAAGCTCCAGCATAAACTTTCACTGATATAATGTACTTGATTACATTCATCAAACACTATGCAAAAATATATGTTCAACTGTACATTCTCATGGATTACATAGAAACCATGATAGGTATCATTACCTTCTGTCCCATGAGGTAAAAGTTTGAAAATGTTACGTGATTTGTCTATAAATTGTTGTGAACTGGCAGTGGTCTGTGAACTGTTTTTTGGACAATCATTAGGTGATTATCTCTGCATAGCTCTCCGATAATGTCACCCGGGACATTATCGGCTGGGTTGAAGGACATCTGGCTGTATTTATATATTTTTACATCACTCACACCTTTTTATGAACTAACTTATTGCCCTCGTTTTATTCAGATTTTACATGCCTAATCATTCTACTGGACTTTTATTATTGTAACCATCTTTTACTATTGTAACCATCTATTGTTTTAGCACCAATTCTTAACATTTTACAACTGGTATTTAACATCTTATAACTGGTATCCAACGGTGCCCCTAAAATATTTATAACTTGCATGTACTCAAGGGCAGACCTCCTCTCACTGCGAGATTCCCACCTCTCGCAGGGGTGGCCCACTGTGCTATCTAGGGCACACTTCAATGAGGGACTAGTCAGTCAAGAGAAGTGGAAGAAGTGCAGACTTAGGTTTTTTTTTAGCAAATTATGTTATTCGGCTTTTAGGGGGTTCCAGGGTGGAGGGAGGGTTTAGTCAGCCTGAGGCTAGGGCGAGTGTCAAGTTAGCTGGCGGAGAAAATATGGAAGCGGATAGGTCCATCAAGGCGGGGGGAGCAGGGGCCGATTCCATGGAGGGTTCTTCGATCAGTACGGTCAGGGAGGGGTAGGGGCGGCGGGGGACAGATAATCCATCACTGGGATGGAGGGGACGCGGCCGCTGGCTTTTTTTTTTTTTTGTATTTTATTTTATTTTATTTTATTTTAATTATTATTTTTATTATAATTTTCAACAAATTATACATCTACACATAAAATTTACTTTTTTTTTTTTTTTAACAATAATCAATAATCCACCCGGTGCTATACAAAACGAAAGGAAGAGTTGGTTCTTTGGATATCTTCAATTGTCTTTAAGATCTCCAAAATCCGCGTTCCCTGGGTACAGGTGTCGAGGCATCCAAAGTTCCAAGTGCATAGTCCACAAATGGGTTCCAAGTCTTCCAGAAAATGTCTTTTTTATAGACCCCCTCTCTGAATTTAATATCACACGTCATTTTATCATTTAAGGCTAATTTCCACATTTCACAGAACCATTCTTCTATTTTAATATTTACCTCTATTTTCCAATATCTTGCTATTACAATCCTACCCATTATAATCATAATTCTGATCAATTCTTTCTCCTGTTTTGTTAACTCAGGTTCATTAATTATCAATAACAATATATTTTCTGATCTCAATATTATTATTCTTTTCATCATTTCACCCATTATTTTTTCTAATTGCTGCCAAAACTTTTTAATTTTCACACATTTATACCACATATGTTCATAAGTTCCCACTTCCATATTACATCTCCAACATTTATCACTCATTTTTTAATCTATCAATGATAATCTTAATGGGGTCCAATACCATTTCCAAACAACCTTAAAATTATGCTCTTTAATCCTTATAGACAAAGTTCTCATGATTCGACTCTTCCAGTTCTCATTCCAATCCAAATCCAATATTTTAATCTTAAGGTCTTCCTCCCAGTTCCTTTTCATTACCATTTGTGGATTTCCATCAAAATTTATAATCTTATATATCTTACTAACGAGTCCTTTTAACCCAATTTCATCTTTAATAATTTGAGATACTAAACTTTCAAATTTAGTTTTATTTCTATCTATTTTACATATTCCCTTTGCTTTCATAGTCCATTTTTCTACCTGTATTTTTTCGAACCAATTCAACTCCAATCTTTGGATTACTTTTTTTTTCCTACTCTCAATTCCTAGAGCTCTTAACCAATTTACTATATTTCCTATATTTTCATCCTCAATTACTTTATCCCGACTTATATTAGTTTTAATCGGCCAACTTTCAGTTGTCTTCCCCAGGAAAGCTATATCCGGGATCAATTTTTTAACAAATTTATTCCAAATTTTGCTCAGCCCCTTTAACCAATAACTATTAATTGCCTTTGTTTTTGCTCTATCTAGAAACCATATAGACCCAAATCTCTTAATGTCTTTTAGCTCCAGATCACACCAATGACCATCTCCACCTTTAAGTATTTTTATCACGGTTCGAATATTATACGCCCGATAATAATTAAGTAGATTGGGAATTCCCAATCCACCCTCTTTTTGATTTTGATACCACATTTTCTTCATTATTCTTGGTTTTTTCCCACCATTACAAAATTTATCCAATTTCTTCTGATATTCTTCTATATCTTTCTCTAACAAATTTAGTGGTAGCATCTCAAACAAAAAATTGAACTTTGGTAACAACATCATTTTACACATTGCAATTCTACCAAACCAAGACAGCTTTATCTCTTTATACTTATCTATCTTTCTCTCTACTTCCTTCAACATCACCTCATAATTAATTTTTTTCAATTCTCTAACTTTAAGTGAAAGTGTTATCCCCAAATATTTCAATGTATTCTTAACTCTTATCCCAAATTGTTCTTGCATATTTTCCCACTCCTTACCATCTTTATTCATTAGTAGTTCAGATTTTGACCAATTTACCTTTAATCCTGTCATTTCTTCAAATTCTATCAAATGTTTATTTATCCTCTTTAAATCTTTCTCTATATCTTTCAAAATAATCAAGGTATCATCCGCATACAAATTTATCTTATATCCCTTGTACCCTTCCAATCCTTCATCTTCTTCTATCAATTTAGTCAAAACCTCCATAACTAACAGGAATAATGTTGGGGACAAGGGAAATCCCTGTCTCGTACCTGCTTCCAATTTAATCTCTCCCGTCATTGTTCCATTCACCTTTACTTTTGCACTACTTTTTTGATACAATTTTGAAATAACATGTATGAATTTATTACCAAAGCCTAATGCCTCAATAATTACCTTAATAGTTTCCCATTGTACAGAATCAAAGGCTTTGAAAATATCTAACGATATTATACCTATTTCATCACCATTATTTTCAGCAACGTCTATAATGTTCAATACTCTTCTAATTATATCACTCATATATCTACCTTTAACAAAACCTACTTGATTATAACTTATATATTTATCTATAAAACTATTTAATCTATTACTTATAATAGCTGTAAATATTTTTGCATCCTGGTTGATTAAAGAAATGGGTCGGTAGGACTCGATCCTCTCAAGATCTTTATCAGGTTTAGGAATTATAGATATTACTGTCTTATTCCATGACATCGGGACTTCTCCACCATGTAAAATTCCATTAAATAATTTTTGCAGTCTTGGTATTATTAGTTCTTTAAATTCTTTATAGAATTCAGCAGGTAATCCATCTTCTCCTGGGGTCTTCCCTAGTTTTAATTCTTGTATTATTTCGTTGATCTCCTCCTGTGTTATATCTTTTTCCATCAAATCTTTATATATTGAATCTATTTTTATAGCATATTTTCCAAGATGATTCTTCAATTTTTCTAAATCGATTGGTTTCTTTAAATATAATTTTTGAAAAAAATTCCTAGCTACTTCACATTTCTCCAATCTCTTATAACACCTTGTACCTTTTTCATCTATCAGAGAACCAATTTCTCTCTTTTGAGTTTTATTTTTCGCCATCTTTGCCAATAACCTAGAATTTTTATTACTAAATTCAAAAAAATCCCTATTTAAATATCTTAATTTTTTTTTAACTAATTCAATATCTTCTTCTATCAATTTAGTTTTTAATAAATTCAATTCCTCCAAACATTTTTTATCTTTCGTAAGTGAGAATTGGTTCTCCAATATCTTAATTTGTCTTGTATCCTGTTCTATTTTAGTTTTATATTCCCTATATTTTCTACTTGACAATTTAATACTTTCTCCCCTAAATATTGCTTTCATCGTATCCCAAACAATTTCAAATTTGACCTCTCCATTATCATTCAATCCCCAACTTTCTTCCCATTTTTTGAATATCCATATTTTATCTTCTTCCTTTTTATACAATTTTTCATCATATCTCCAAACTCTCTCCTTTTTCTCAAAGTTAAAATCTATTTCCATCGTAACTTCTGCATGGTCAGAATCCTTAAAAATTCCCACATCTACTTTATCTACATTATTCAACAAATCTTTAGAGACAAAAATATAATCAATTCTTGAATAAGTATTATATACCTTAGAACAAAAGGTATACACCCTTTCAGAACCTTTCAACTCCCTCCAAACATCAACCACACTATTTCGAAACATCCATTTGTTTAAAATTTCCCCTTTATTTGTTTGTCTAAAGCGGGTAGGATTATTACTATCAATTCTATCCCTAATTAAATTAAAATCCCCCGCCACAATTACTTTCCCTACACTTTCTATTTCCAAAATCTTAGTAATTTTATCAAGAAATCCCTTTTGTTTTTCATTCGGTAAATATAAGTTAACTAATGTCACTTTTTGCTCATTAATATTCCCTATAATTATTAAATATCTTCCTTCTTCATCTCTAATTACTTTTTTTTCTCAAAGTATACCCTATTTGATATCAATATCGCAACTCCTCTAGCTTTAGAGGTCCCAAAAGATTTTTCATAGATCTGCATACCTTTAATATTCATTCTATTAAAATCCTCCGATTTTTGATGAGTTTCCTGCAAAAATAATATATCAGGTGAGTCCCTTTTAATTTTAAGCTTCAATCTTTTCCTTTTTATATGATTGCCTGTACCCTTCACGTTCCATGTCATTATTTTTATAAACCGCATTTAAGCAGTAACTTTTTTAATCCTGACCCCTCCTCTTCCTTTATGTGCACACCCAACACCAGACAAAAAAGACATACAATAAACACAACAAAAACAAACTTAAGACACAACCACAACAAATAACAATTAATCTTCACCCCCCACATCCTCGTTCGAGTTACGCCTCCATATAAAGAGTGTGGGGGGGGGGGAACGTGCCCATGGTCGGGTCATTTCTTTCGGGTTATTCTTATTTTCCACTTTCAAAAAAAGAAGATAACACTGGCTTGTCCCCGCACTCAGCTTCCTGCTTTCTTCTAAGATCCTCCTCCTCAGCTGACGCACTCTTAGATTCTTCACGAATTTTCTTATGTTCGGACATTGCCGGAGAAATTTCTTTCCTTTTTAAGCTTTTAGGATCACCACCGACTGCTCCTTTTTCCTCCAATGTTGGAGATTCCACTTGTATTCCACCCATCTTAAGCATATGATCTTTAATTTCTTCTAAATCCTCGTCTTTCTCAACCAGCCCGAGCTTCCGTATCAATGCTATAGCATCCGTTTCCAAAGTAATAGTTTGCATTCTCCCTTTGTAAAAGAATTTCAATTGTTGTAACGGTCTCCAATTATACTTAATATCATTGTCTCTGAGGACTTTTGTAATTGGCTTTAAGAAAAATCTCCATTCCCTGTCTTCCCTAGAAATGTCTTGAAACACTTGAATTTCCTTCCCCTCAAATTTTGGGGGTTCTCCCAGTTCCCTTATTTTTCCCATAACTTCTAATTTATCTCCAAGATTTGCAAATCTCACAAGGACATTTCTATTGGCTCCACCTTGTCTCTTATAACCAATTCTAAAAACACTTACTAAGTCCGCTGCCGTGTATACAAGCTTCAAGCGGTCGCTCGCCCCAATCCCCGGGCCTAAGCTATTTACCTAGCCTACAGTCTGTACCATAAATTGTTTTAATTGTTTTAATTGGGTTTTAGATGGGGTCATGTTTTAATATTTTTAAATTTTAGCACAGGGATAATTTATTTAATTTGGTATTAATTATTTATGTTTGTGATATTGTGTGTTTTAATTTCCTGTGCACCACCCTGGGTCCCTTGGGGAGAGGGTGCGGTTATATAAATCCAACAAATAAAATAAATAAATAAATAAACAAGAGCTATGCAGAGATGATATTATGAGATAATTATTATGACCTCCCTGTTTGATGAACCCCATCCTGTATGTTATTTATTTATTTATGCACTATGTTCTCAAAATCCTACTTAGTCAGGATCAAAAATGCGGAGTATCTTTGAATATGTTTTGTAGGGATAGTTCCCTAAATGCTTGGACTCATTTTTGGCGTGGAATCACTTATTTTGGGAGTAAAGTTCTTGGCATGTTGTTTAAACCCTTGTGCTACCCACAATCCAGCACGTGTTGTACACTCTTCAGTTTTGATTTGATCTGTACTTTCTTAGTCTGTCACTCTCTATTTAAAAACTAAATAGAAAATACATAAATGGAACCTTTGAGTTTCATGTACTGAAAGGAAAATAGGATATTGCTGAACTGCAACAAAGCATCTTATAAATCCTCAGGTTTGCCTTCTAATAATCACCTGTTCGCTTTGGTTCTCTGGCAGAAAGACACTTGTATGTGCAAATAAATAAGTACAGTGAGACTCAGATTAGACATATTTCTTGTCCACCAAGTTAAGGTCACAGAATCATGTTTGTAGAATCATTGGTTGACTGTTGTCCAGCTTACATTTTTCCAACCTGGATGTGACAACATCAGCTAATTTTTAAAATAATGTTTTATTGCATTTGATTTTTAGAAAAATCATATAATAGAGCTCGACCAAAGGAAGGACTACATTGCAAGTATATCTTCCTTTGCACCCTATCACTTGAGATTAAGGCATTTTTGAATTAAGCACGATAGGATTATACAGCACTGGCATGATTTATTTTGAAGACAACAGATCCCAAAGAGGCTATGAAATCCTTGGTAGTATGTCAAGATAAATTGATGACTTGAATCTCAAATCAATCTAAAATCTCAGTTACAATCCAATAGAGATGTCTTACTGATGTTTCTGTGCATTATATATTTTGACTGGGCTTCTCTGCCATTTTAGTGCCTGTGTGTAAACATGCATGCAAATCATTGATTTCATCAATTGTGTTTCTAAATACCTGAATCACCCAATATTGTGCATGGTTAATTCTTACATCTTTGTATGTGTCACTGTTTTCCTGAGCAGATGATAAACTATTTTCAAGACACTATCTCTGACTAATGCATATCCCGAAGACAACATTTTCAGCTGAAGGACTGTCACAATTTTATGAGGAAGAAGAATAAGGAAGAAACACTGCTCCAACAATGAGCAATGACATATCTTTAAAATAGAACAGATTGGGGGGGGGGGGGGGGAAATCCCAGGTTCTGCAAAACCACGTAGAAACCCTAGTCTTCCAAAGTTATTAATTTGTAGAACGCTACATTTGTAAGACACATTTAATTAATTCTCTCTAAATCAGTTGTGTAATTCGGATTACAAAATACTACCTTTAAAATAGGTATCATTTTCCATGCAAAAGGCATACATAGTTTCCCTAATTAGGTTTCACAAGCGTATAAACAGCTGGTTGACTTTGTCTACGCTTGGAAGCTAGATGGAGTTGACTGTGATTATTATTATTCCAGGCAATCAGGGTGGTAAATTAGAGTAGTTAGTTGGTAAATATAACATATTTCAAGGATGTCACTGTATATTTTATATTTGACATGCAAAAGGCCAAATATTATATTATTTGTAGTATTTTGTAATCCAAATTACATCACTGATTTAGAGAGTCACATACAAACAACACTATGCTCACTAATTCCTCATGTTGAAGATGACGCACGATCAAGAGCCTTCTTACTCAGGAAGGCTAAACACATAGAAAAATTTAGTTTGGAGGAAGTAATTTATGACTCTTATGAAATTGAGATTAGCATTAGCAAATTTTAAAGTGTCCTCATAGGCATTATCTAAATCAAATGTACCATTCCTTCCAAACAAAACATTGCTATATGTAAAATATACGCACATTAATTTACATGTACAGAGACAAATTCTAGAAACATGTTCAGAGAAAAATAGAACAGACTCTGATACAGTAGAAAAACTATGACAAGCAATTTGTATATTTGCTCGATTACTTCTGGAACAGAATTTTAAAGGCTTTGATCTCACTTCTTTATCTTTAAACCAGCCTTGGACTGAACATCTCTACAATGCTTTGTAAAACTTTCAGTCCTTGAAATGGAAGATTGTCCACCTTAAGAGCAATGTCTATCAGCTACCTTTATAGTGCTGAAGTTGTTTGATGTAGTCAGAATAATTTTTAATATTGGAAAATTACTAATTTCCAAGTCAGTTTGAATCTAATACACTATCAGAAAGTCCCTGTATCCAGATCAGAGAAAGAACACACATCGTTTAGCTAACAAAAAAGGTTTTATGCTTCTTTATTGAGCATCAGCACACATGAAAATATTTTGCTGAAAAGGAATAGGACAAAAGACTGACAAAAGCATGGAGAAGTAGAGAGAGAGATATTTCCATGGTTTCGTCTGCTAAAAGGCTTTGCCTTTTAATATCATTTGTTAATCAGAAAAGCTACTACCAGCCTCTTAATTTTTGCCATTTTAGAAATAGACATTGTCTGTCTGTTTATCTATCATCTCTCTTTCTCTCTCTCCCCATCCCTCCCCTTCTCCCCCTCCCTCCCTCCTTCCCTTTCTCTCTCTCTCTCCCCCCCTCTCTCTCACACACATTTCAAAACCAGAGGTGGGTTCCTACCTGTTCAGCCAAACCAGTAGTGGTTTGGCAGCCTGGATCATTGGAACCAGCAGCGACCTAGGCCTGCCATGCCCCCAAACCAGTTCTCCTACAGGGCCACCATCTTTATTTTTGGTTATGCGCATGCTCAGAACAATTGTAATTGCACAAATTTAATTTTATTTCCTTTTTAAATGTTTTGCGCATGTGCAGACCTATTTTTGTGCAAATGTGCATGTGCGTGGAGCAAAATTTTTCAGTGCTCCGAACCAGCAATGCCAGGAGCAACTCACCCCTGTTCCAGACCCATTGGAATCAAAATTGTGGATACGGTAATTAACATGGACTGTTCCAAAGATAGTTATTTTTTATCATTCCAATCTAACCCTTTTATATCAGCAGAACAGAGATGCAAAACACAACTAAGTGATGACTGGATGCTTTGACTTGCCATAAAAGCAAGCTGGTTGCCAAAACTGCAACCATATGACAGCAGGGGTGGTGCAGCATTTGTAAGTCCAAGGATAAAAATGATAAGTAACTTCTTTTCAAGTCTGCCATAACTTCAGATGATCATTAACTGACTCATTGTAAGTCGAGGATTAATTGCATTACCTGTATCTCTTTTGTCAAAATGCTCAAAGCAGCCTCACATTGTTGCAACACAAGTGCTGTCCTTTCTTAGCATATCACAAGACATGTATAAATGGGACGGCGTTTGTAGTTGAATGATGTGTCATTGCTTTTGTTGTTTGCCATCCCTTGATCGTAGTCCTCCAAACTGAATCCTGCTGCTCCCTGTTTGCTGATGTGAAGAGACTGATATCCAGGGTATTAACACAATCTTATATAATGCACTTCGCTCATGCACAGGGAAGTCTGCCAACATTATGTCCTGATCATCATATTATTTTCTTCTTTAACACATGTCCACCCTAAAATTTCTTAACTGCTTCCATGAGGCCCAACTTTTCATAAATATTATGGGGAAAATTGGAAATGATAAATAAAACAAATGACCTTTTTACATTCCCCAGACAATCTTTTAAGGTTTATTTGGTTTAATTAAAGAAGTACAGTAGAACCTCTGGTCACGAACACTTCTGACCATGACCATATCGGCTTCTGACCAAAACATTCACATTTTTTTCCCGTGGCTGGTTTCCCTTTCCACACTATTTTTTTGGTAAGTGCCAAATTTTCCAAAATTAGGTTCGGTTCTTGACCAAATTGGGTAGTGACCAAAGTTATGGAATGAATTATGGTTGTGACCAGAGGTTCTTTTATATTCCTAATCCAGCAGAGGGATCCATATGCAATAATTTTAGTATTCTTGAAACCTTGGCTGTTATGACTGGATTTGCTTCTTCTTACAGCTTATGATGGGCTGTTTCTCCTTGGGATTACTGATATTTAAAGCCGTACCTGATATACCATTAGGGTAGTGCTCTGAAAAGACTTTGTGAAAGGCAACCATTGTTGATACTCGAAAGCTCATGAAAGCTTCTGCTGTCTAATAACATTTGTTCATCAGAAAAGGAGGTACCCGTGTCCTCTTCATTTTTGCCACCGTAGAAATCCCATATTTCTGTTCCTACAATGTAAACAAGGCACCCAACATATATTTTCATAGATGGCATCCCATGATGAGGTACCCCAACCCAAACAGTTCCAGGTAGTCCTCAACTTATGACCACAATCAAACCCCAAATTTCCATTGCTAAGCAGAACATTCGTGAAGTAAATTTTGCCCCCTTTTGCAACCTTTCTTGCCACAGTTGCTAAGGGAATCACTGCAGTTGTTAAGTTAGTAACATGGTTGTTAAGTGAATCTGGCTTCTCTTGTTGACTTTGCTTGCCAGAAGATTGCAAAAGGTGATCCCATGACCCCAGGTCACTGCAACTGTCATAAATATGAACCAATTGGCAAGCTTCTGAATTTGGACTATGTTGCAATGGTTGTAAGCGTGAAAAACTGGTTGCAACATTTTTTTCAGTTCTAGTGTAACTTCAAATGGTTACTAAACAAACTAAATGGTTACTTTACAAACTTGTAAATTGAGACGACTACCTGTACAAACACTTAGACATTTGGAGAAGGACTTCTTTGAATTATATCAGGATCAAGGGGGGGGGGGAAAGATTCTATTAAATGATGATACCATTTTTCTTAAACACATCTGGAGGCAGATTAAAAGTCAGTGGAGATGACATATACTGTTTCTTTTCCCTTTATATATTTCTTTCCTTTGCTTTCTTTTTTGTAAGTATTTATGGGACTTACATGGTTTGATATACAGATGGATGTATACAAATCAATACTATTGCAACTCTTAAATAGTATTAGAGCCTTAAGGACTTTTTGACTTACCTTTTAATTCTGTTTATTTGGGGGAGGGGGGATGTTAGCATTCTCTAGATGTGTTAAGTTTAGCAAAAGTTTAACAATAAAACATCTGTTTTCTTTGGTTCCACAACAAATATTTGCAGGAAATTGCATCACTTTTATCTAGTAACATAAATTAAGAGATCTTCAAGGTCTTCAAAAAAGAGCTGGGGGCTGCATGTGTCTTTGGGATATGGATTGCCCAACCCTAATTTATAGCTCTGTGTTCAAAAGAAATCAAATACAAACATTTGTTTAAGTATCTTATTTAAACTGCATTTAATTTCATTAAATGTATTAAGACAAAATAGAATAAAACGATATCTGATAGCTCAGACTGATGCACTGTTCCAAATATTTTTTTAAATTATATTTGAATATTATCCAATATATGAAGAATGACAGATTACAGAATGACATATTGTTGGAATAATCTAGCTGTATACTGGATGCAAGCCCTTAAAATCAAACCTAAAGCAAGCAAACAAAAACTATGAATATTAAGATCATTCTTGTTGAAAATAGTCTAGAAACTGATTTATTTCTAAATATGTGTTGAAGTGCTACCAACTAGTTAACATGGCTGGTTCACCATGGTTGCTATTGCTTCACCCTAGTTACTATTGTTGCCATAGAGCAAGGATGTCCAAACTTGGGAACTTTAAGACTTGTGGACTTCAACTCCCAGAATTCCCCAGCCAGCTATGCTGGCTGGGGAATTCTGGGAGTTGAAGTCCACAAGTCTTAAAGTTCCCAAGTTTGGACATCCCTGCCATAGAGTGAAGTTAGTTGTATTATTCCCTCATGCATTGCTGTAGCATTGACAGAAATGTTATTTCTTCTGGGTTCTGTATTCAAAGTTAGGCATAATTACAACAGTGTTATCAACACCACTTTACATTCATATTGTTTTCAATAACTTATTATCAAATGACTTTGTGAAGAGGGATCAGAGGAAAGAACTGTGGAGTGGTATTTTTTTTTAAAAGCATGGGGAAAACTATTCTATGAAGAAAACATGCATTCCTATTGAAATATATTGTCTGCACAGAGGTAAAAGGAATCAAGGAATTCAGGCCACTACGGTATGGAATTGAAATTATTATTTGTCTATTTGTTAGACTAGTCGAGACTAGACGAGACGAGAAGAGAAGAGTTGGAAGGGACCTTGGAGGTCTTCTAGTCCAATCCCCTGCTCAGGCAGGAAATCCTATACCATTTCAGGCAAAAGGTTGTCCAATCTCTTCTTCAAAACTTCCAGTGTTGGAGCATTCACAATCTTTTGAGGCAATTTGTTCCACTGATCAACTGTTCATTTATATGGTTCTCCATCTCACAAAATGTGACTTTATGTGGCGTACAATAAAAACTAAAAAAACAACAACAACCCAGCAATATGGAAAAAACATCCATTTTAAAAATATTAATATGATTTAAAGGATAATCTCCTGGGTCCTACTAGATATATCTCCATAGCAGATGGCACCAACAACATGCCTTTTTCTGAATGAAAAAGTAGATGTAATTGGAGAGAGTCAGTGCCTCAAATAATCTGACCCCCTGCCATGAAGGGCTTTTAGGTCAAAACCAGTCCCTTGAACTGGACCTAACTGGTAACTAATACAACTAATGGAGTCAAGTTTTAAGGTGTGCCATTCTAGCAGCACACATAACTGTCCACACCATTGCATTCTGCACTGGTTGAAGCTTCTGGATACTCTTCAAGGGTAGCCCATGTAGAGTGGCCCAGATAGAGTCCCCAATGTCAAGTTCAAATAATCGTTGAACAACTATTCTACAGGAGTATTTTTGTTTGTTTACTTGGGTTTTTTTTTTACTTATTCTTTGCAAGGCCACAACATGTATTATGTAAAAGAGCTTCGGACTTTACGTGTCTCACCATCAGCAGGATAACTAACAGAATAGAAGTTGTCTGATGGTATATAGGAGAAGAAGCAAGCAGCAGGATCCAATCAGGCGGGGGGAGGGGCGAGGGGGGGGGAAGACTGCAGTGAAGAACATTCCAGAAAAAAAAAACATCAATGGATTCCTCAGTTACATTTCTTTGTTTGTTTATCAACCTATATGCAGTTACCAAAATAACATGAGATGATTCAGCTTTTTCTTCTTCCCCTTTAACTGAGTTATTTTGTTCCATGTTATACAATCTCAATACAAGTGCTATGAAATAGTGGGGACAGGGGTATCTTTAGTGTGTGATCAAAGAAGTCAAGATAACAACAATGTGAACAAAGCTTTGTCTGTATTTTATGTGCTTTACCTATATTCTTTGTTTGATTTTTTTAAGAGAATGTTTATTATGTGGAGATGTGCTCACAGATGAAGATAAACTGTTGAAAATATATTCATAGTTCATAATTGCTACCCACCCTGTGATGTGAGACAAGCAAATATTTGAAACAGCCACCAAACATCATCATTGCGTACTAAAAACAAAGCAAATGATATAAATATTTTCTACCTGTGCTAATGTATCTGTTGTCTTGGCATGAAAAAATGATATAGACATCCTCAAATTCAAGTCATATAGACATAAATAAGTAATTTTCATACAACACAGAAGTTTGAAAATATAAATTAGACATATTAAAATTATAGTTTTTCAATGTAAAAAAATAATTAAGCAATTAAAAGAAAGCAAAATGTTTTATAAAAGCAAGACATAATTTATTTTTTGTTTTGTAAGTAGCATTTATTCCCAAAATTTAAGTGCACTGTCCTCTGAAATCACTCATTCTATTGATGTCTTTTTAAAAACAATTACTTCTTGAATTCTATATCCTTACTAGACAATCATGACCCACTGGGTTATCCTTTCAGTCACATTCCTTTAACAAATCGGAGAAACAGAAAGACCATGGGCACGAACATTAGAATAATTTCAGAATAATTTTGTGACTGTTTGGAATGATATTAAAAAGGCTTTATTAAGATTTGATAAATTGCAACTATTTTTGTTCAGCAGACCTTCTATAAAAAGAAGCCTTTTTAAAGAAAATAAATGATAGTCAATTATGGACCTATTAGAAGGACTTGTTTGTCACTGGCTCTCATCACTACAATCAAAGGAAAGATTTAATATAGATAAGAAAAGGCATGGCTTTGAGTCTTCAAAAAATGAGTTTGAAAATACATTGTGTGCTAATGGTGAATATGTTATTGCCAAGATTTATTGCCGAAACATGGAAAGTGAGTATGTTAAAGATTGTATGATTCAAGAGGCAAAGAACTCTGTTGGTAATACGATTGATCAATGAGAAAACATGTGGATGAATGGATTGAAGTTTACACTGAATTATATTCTGAAATATTTTTCATTGATAAAATGATGTATCACTGATATTTAACGCCTGAAGACTGTTAAAGATGAATAAAGGTATTGCAAATGAATATTGCAAATGTAAAGAAGATATTTTTTTATTATCTCTAGTGAGCATTATGACAAAGAGAAGAAATACTGGAACCAGATTTTAATCTTGATTAAGACAACTCTTAAAATAAATTTACAAATGAAACTAGGATTTTTTCTTTTTGGTTCAAAGAGCTTGAAAGAAAATTTGGAACATTGTTATTATATATGTTGACAATACCTGGAAATGTATATGCACAAAGATGGAAAGATACATTAATTCCCACAATGAAAGAATGTATGGTAAAGAGGATTTGGTTGATGGAGATGTTTTAATTAAAGAGAAAAATTTAACTAGTTTTGTCTCCATGTGGAAACCACTTCTGGGCCTTGAGCTCAAAGTGGGAAAAATGAAATGTTAATTTTAGGTTTTGATGACTAGATTAACTTTGATGTCATGGAAATTGTTTGAAATAATTAGACATGTACCACAAAAGGCTGAGCTTGTAATTTTTCTTGTGTTCTACTGCTCTGAAAAAAGTCAGAAGTCACTATTTTTGTTCTTTTTCCTTACCCTTTTTTTCCAACTGTATCCTTTATGAACCTTTCTTTTTATTTGTATTTTTTCTCATAACAAACCTTAATAAAAATATTATAACCATTTTTCTCCTCCAAAGTGCTAGCCACACTTCATAGCTTTATATCAGGTTGGTAATAAAGAGTTGCTCTGAGAATGATAAAATAATAATATAATAATAATATAATAATATAATAATATCTGATAATAAACTAAACCAAACCAAACCAAACCATAATAATAATATAAAAAAAATATATAAAATATAAAGTAAAACAAAATAAATAAAACAAAACAAAATAAAATAGGAACAATTTATTTATTTATTTTATCAAATTTATACCCCGCCCTTCTCCTTGTTAGGACCCAGGGCGGTGCACAGGCATTATTTAAAACCAAACAATACAATATACATCAATTAAAATATATTACATTAATTAAACCCGTGCTAAAACCCATATTAAAACCTTACCAAATTATAATTTATGTTTAAAAAGTCAGAAACGGGGGGCTATCCTAGGCCGGCTTGTTGGAATAAATGTGTCTTAAGACGTTGGCGGAAGAGGCGGAGGTCTGAGATAGTACGAAGGTCGGGGGGTAGATCGTTCCAGAGGGCCGGGCCCGCCACAGAGAAGGCCCTTCCCCTGGGTGTCGCCAACCGGCATTGCCCAGCCGACGGCACCCGGAGAAGACCCTCTCTGTGGGAGTGGATCGGACAAAGGGATGTATGGGGCAGGAGGCGGTCTCGTATATAGCTAGGCCCCGAGCCATGGAGCGATTTAAAGATGGTCGTCAACACCTTGAAGCGCACTCGAAAGGCCACAGGCAGCCAGTGCAGCTCGCGCAGGAGAGGTGTTACGTGGGTGTGCCTTGAGGCACCGATAATCACCCGCGCGGCCGCATTCTGCACTAACTGTAGCTTTCGAGAGCACCTCAAGGGGAGCCCCATGTAGAGAGCGTTACAGTAATCCAGCCGGGATGTCACAAGCGCTTGAGTGACTGTGCGAAGGGCCCCCCGGTCCAGTAAGGTGCGCAACTGGCGTATCAGGCGTACCTGATAGAACGCCCCCCTGGCCATGGCCACCACATGGTCCTCAATGGACAGCCGGGAATCCAGGAGGATGCCCAAGTTGCGTGCCCTCTCCACGGGGGCCAGTTGTTCACCCCCAATGGCCAGTGTTGGACTTATCTGGCTGAACCGGGGTGCTGGAAACCACAGCCACTCGGTCTTGGATGGGTTAAGTTTGAGTTTGTTACTACCTATCCAGATCCGTACGGCCTCCAGACACCGGGGACAGCACCTCGACGGCATTGTTGGGGTGGTTTGGGGTGGATATGTACAGCTGGATGTCATCAGCGTACAGATGGTATTCCACCCCAAAGCCACGGATGATCTCGCCCAGCGGCTTCATGTAGGTGTTAAACAGGAGTGGCGAGAGGACTGACCCCTGAGGGACCCCACATGTGAGGGGCCTCGGGGACGACCTCTGCCCTCCTGCCAACACCCATTGCGACCGACCAGAGAGGTAGGACGAGAACCACCGTAGAACGGTGCCTCTCAGCCCCAACCCCCCCAATCGGTGCAATAAGATACCATGGTCGATGGTATCAAAAGCCTCTGAGAGGTCTAACAGGACCAGGATAGAGGAGCAACCTCTATCCCGTGCCCTCCAGAGATCATCAACCAACGCGACCAATGCCGTCTCGGTGCTGTGACCGGGCCGGAAGCCGGACTGGCGCGGGTCTAGATAATCAACTTCCTCCAGGTGTCGGGGAAACTGTTGAGCCACCACACTCTCAACAACCTTCACTAAAAAGTGAAGGTTGGAGACAGGACGATAGTTCTCTAATAATGCTGGGTCCAGGGATGGCTTCTTGAGGAGGGGCCTCACCACCGCCTCTTTCAAAATGGTGGGCAAGTACCCCTCACTCAGAGATGAATTCACCATGCCCTGGAGCCAGCCTCGTGTCACCTCCCAGGATGCCAGTACAAGCCAAGAGGGGCACGGGTCCAATAAACATGTGGTGGCTCTAAGGTTCCTCCGCAACCTGTCCATATCCTCGGTAGTGACAAAGTCAAACTCCTCCCAAGGTGTTATCTCAAGACCAGCACCGGACACTTCGACTGGACCACTTTCAGTGGAGGGCAACTCGTTCCGAATCTGAGTGATTTTGTCCTGCCGAAACACTCCAAATTCCTCTGCTCAACCCTGCAAAGGGGCTTCCCGCGGCCTCAAGTGAAGGAGGGAGCGGGTCACCCCAAACAGGGCGGCAGGGCGGTTTTCCGTGGACGTGATAAGGGTGGCACAATACTCATGCTTGGCCACTCTTAGCGCCACTAAGTAAGTCCTAATATGGTCTCTCACTAGTGTTCGGTCAGCTTCGGATCGAGAAGATCTCCACCTACTCTCTAGGCGTCTCTTGCGGCGTTTCATCTCCTGAAGCTCCTCGGTAAACCAAGGAGCCTGGGTGACTCGACGCCGCATGAGAGGCCGCAAGGACGCGACTCGGTCCAAGGCCCCCGTGGCCGCATTATACCATGTGGCCACTAGATCCTCAGTCGAGTCACGGGGCAGGGACACAGGTATTGGCCCAAGCTCCCTCTGGAACCTTTCCGGGTCCATCAGGCGCCTGGGGCGGAACCAACTCGGTGTCTCCAGTTCCGCCTCCCCGCGGTGGGGTGTGACGGTTGGAAAGTCCATCCAAAGGAGAGAATGATCTGTCCATGACAATGCACAAAGCATGGGAGCAACACTGCATTCAAGGTAGTATACCAAGCTGACCCATTTTTTTTAGTATTCTCTGGATACAATAATTTAGCCAATAATGAATTCCACTAGTAGTTATATCTTATAGCCCATATTTTTACCATTTTATCACAAATAATATAAACTTTATTGAATGACTTGCATCAAGTTACAATCCTAAATTAAACCTAAACAAAAAATTACATTTCTGGTTGGGACAGAATTGAAGTAGTACAACTTTCTGTCCAGAGTTTAGCTGAACTAAATAAAGACATCTACATTTGAAAGAAATATTCATTCATAAACTACAATTATGTAAATCAACATTTATTAAATTAACAGAATCAGCAGAATTTAAATTCTTCATTGGGTTCTTATATACCATATATCTAGATATATAAACTCACATTTTCCTTTGCACTGCCTGGTTAAACTGGCTACCTAAAATGCCTGTCAAAGCCCTAGCAGGGTATGGATTTGCCAGGGCTTTGGCTTTATTTTAGTATAAGCTAGCTGATAACCTGGCATTGCCTGGGTATTTATAGATGTTGAAGCATTTGAGCCATTGATAAAGACCTTTCTTCCCCCTACTCCCATGCCTGCACTCTCCTTTCCCCCTCCCATGCACTCCTCTTTCCCGCCCTGTCTATGATCCTGGCACAAACCCATCAGGCGCTTCCCCAGTGGCCCTCTGGAGGGTGAACATCATGGCTGGCTTTCCAGAGGAAGCTCCGAAGGAACTGACATCACAAACAATTGCTGCTCTAAGATGCCACACTCACTCTCCTTAATGGCCCAGGCTCTCCCTTCCCCCTCCCATGACATCACAATTTCTGCCCTAGGACGCCAAATTCATTCTCTTTAACAGCCCAGGCATTCCAGAGTTATGCTGGAACACACACAGACAAACACACACAAGTATTTGTTTCCAGAGGGTAAGTCATCTGTGTACCAAGTTCAATTGAAATTGCTTGAGGCGCTCCAGAATTATGCTGGAACATACATACGTACACACATATATACATACATCCTTTTTTTAATGTGCATAGATGATGCCTATAGTTCTTTGCTTCTAAAATAGTTCTCACAAATATTTTCTCATGGTGTCTAAAAGCCATTTTGCATAGAAGCAATTCACTGTCTGATACTTGCTTTAGAAATGTATTACTAAGAATAATCCTTCTGTAAACTGCATTTCTTTTTGTTCCTAAAAACTTGTCTTCAGACTACAAATCAGCAGGTAAGAAATAGCAGGTGTTAACTAATTCTGCTGGAAAAATAAAACTAACATTTGACTCTCCCAGTTCTATTTTTCACCAAGGTGATAAGAATTGTCAGAACTGACAGTGCTAGCCATTGCTTTAATAAGGAGATAGTTGAGGATTGTAAAATTGTTTGCAACTGCCACTGTACGAAAAGGATTTTAAATTGCTGCCTGTAACTTTTATATCATTTAGGATACTGGATTAGAAGCTGAATAATGTAACCAATATCCCTGTGTGACACATAAAAGATTCAGAATATGGAGATCTGGGAAAATTGTCCAGATAATACTTAACAAATGTCTACGAGCTATTGCAATCATGTCAGTCCATACATTTGATCCAATCTGAAATCAGATACATACATTTCATTTTACCAAACCAACATTTTAAGTAAAAGGGATATAAATAGAAGGGAACAAGGACATATAAACTATTTAATCGTCCACACAATTCTAGAAAAATAAAATTATTTTATTCTTCACCCAAATTTACATTAAATCTGATTCTCCTGGCAATAGACATGTGCTGAATAGTTGTAAGTCTTGAGAATATCAGAAAATGTCTTTGGTAGCTCAAATAATGTGGCTGTATAAATGGTGATAATAACAATTTCCACTTTGGGAGAACCGTCTCTAATAATTATAAAATGCACCCAAAAACGATTAAATTAAAGAGGTAGTATTCAGCAGGTTCTGACCAGTTCTAGAGAACTGGTAGTGGAAATTTTGAGACGTTCAGAAAACTGGTAAATACCACCTCTGGCTGGCCCCGCCCCCATCTAATCTGTGCCTCCCGAGTTCCAGCTGATTGTGAGGAAATGAGAATTTTGCAGTAACCTTCCCCTGGAGTGGGGAGGGAATGGAGATTTTACAGTATCTGTCCCCTGCCATGCCCACCAAGCCACACCCACCAAGCCATGCCCACCAAGCTACACCCACAGAACCGGTAGTAAATTTTTTTGAATCCCACCATTGATTTAAACCATGTGCAAATCAATATGGTGCTACCTTTTTTTTAGCACACTTAGAAAGCCAGTATGATGATAGGCATTACATGCAAAAAGCAATGACTCTTGGAATCTTAACAGCAGTTGGTTATTCTAGCAGATCAGGTTTTTCTATCTTTGATAAAAGCATCATCAGAGGAACAAAGGCTTTAGGAGAAGCATGTATTTTAGAAGGCTAGGCCATGTATGTATGTATGTATGTATGTATGTATGTATGTATGTATGTATGTATGTATGTATGTATGTGTGGTGGGTTACAACTGGTATGCCCTGGTACAGGTAATGTTCCAGTACGATGCTCCAGAAGGCCCACCAGCCTGCCCACACTCCTTACTGGTATTTGAGCTGTTTGGGACTTCCGCGCCCACACAAGGAACATATATGCAATGTTCCACCAAGCAGCTGAAGCATTGCAGAGGCATCATAGAGCGTCACGGGCGGTAAGTATGCATGCACGCGCTGCTCGCATTCATGTGGTGGATGCCCAGCCCTGTTGCATCATACCGGTTGCAACGGGATCTGGAACCCACCATTGGTATGTATGTGTGTATGTATGTATGTATGCATGTATGTATGTATGTCTTGAATCTCCTATTGACCAAATGGTATCCTGCTTGTGGAGAACTTCACCACAATCAGAACTAACTGTTTGTATCAGGGCACAGAATACAGAACTATATCAGTATAGAATGAGAAGCTGAAACAAGGTGAGTCCAAACTATAACATTCATCAGAAGTGATATCCAAGGAGCAGCATATAGAATTTAGCAAGTTAGGACAGTTACATGAGCAAGTTAATGAAGAAACATTCAAGTAACCAGTCTTCTGAACCAACAGCCAGTTAAAGATCAGTATCAACTTTCATTAATGTTGTACACAATATCATTTGACACCTTTAAAAGACACAGCCCACTCTTTTGAAGGCAACAAAGTCCATATTTTGGACAGAGAGGAGCACCAGTTTGAAAGAGGAGTTAAAGACACCATCTATGTCAAAATTGAACAGCCGTTTGTCAACAGACGGGGAGGGATGTGGCATCATCTATCTCCAATCTACAGCACAAACCCTTCAACAGTTCCAACAAGGCTCTCCACTAATTTGCAACACTCAGGTGATCCTGATGGGACAGGTAAACCTTCAGGAGACAGATAAACGACCCAACCCATTAAAAGAATGCAAATGATCAGCTGTCTGCAAGGAGTATAAATCCTTCCATTTCCCACCATCCAGTTGAAGAAGCTTCTGGAATGAGTAGTGAAATATCTTCAAAGAAAAAACAGAAAGTCCAGTTTCCTCTTGGGAAAAATAAAGCACCCTTGGGATTTGATGCCTTACTTAGGAGTAGCAAGAAGTTTATTCTTTGCTTCGCCTGCCCACCAACTGGTCCTATATTCTTTGCTGCTTACGCACTGCAGCAGTAGGTGGTGAGTCAAATTCCATTTAAAATCAAAGGGTGAATGCTTTGAGATAGGTCTGAGTTTCTTCTATGAATTTTTGCTATAGACTATTTATAATGAGCACCATTCAATCATCATAGAAGTAGAAAATACTCTGAATCTGATGCTTTGGATTTGGATCTGGATGTCTGATACCTAGGAAATGGATAGATATATACCTTGTTTCCTTGAATCAATTTCATCATCATCATCATCAAACCTTTATTACAGCCTTTAGACCAGGGGTCTCCAACCTTTGCAACTTTAAGGCTGAAGGACTTCAGCTCCCAGACTTCTCCAGCCATCTTTGTTTTCTGGAGAATTCTGGGAGCTGAAGTCCTTCAGCTTTAAAGTTGCAAAGGTTGGAGACCCCTGCTTTAGACCATACAGGAAAATAATAAAATATATAAACTTGTCATTATGATTAATAAAACTGTTTTTTAAAGAAGACGCACAATGCAATCAAATTACACAAAACACATTATAGTAACTCTAACATAGATAGGAGTGGCAATCGCCACAATTTATTCTAAACTTCAAACATAAGTAGAATGGATACAACAAATGATAGCACAAAATCAGGCAACCTGGAATATGTCAGATTAGAAGCAGTGTGAAATAAACTTTGTGTTCTCCTTGAAGTTAGTTCTTTAAAATGGGCTAACTATGCATCTTCTGAGATTTTCCACAAAGTAAGCAACAAAGAGCATACGCTACATTTTTGTAATTCTAGAACACTCACCCAAAATTTCCCGTTTCTTGAACAGAAGGTGGGATTGTCTAGCACCTCCTTTTTTCAGTGGTTCTAATGACATGTTGAATGCGAAGTTTTTCTGAAGTGTTGCTTACTCTTACTGGCTGTTTAATCTAGGCACACCATCAAGAAGTTGAACCAATGGTTCTTTTTGACAAAAAACACAGACGTTTACTTGGCTCTTGCTTCCATTCCTATGAATTTCTTAGGTTTGGGATGAGAGCCAGCAAGTGACATCCACCATTATTACTTTTCTGAGAGGGAAAAACAAAGAACACTTTTGTGGTTAGGATTATTACAAAGTGAGCAGGATGTGCCTTTTCCAGGAATACAAAAGGGTGGACATAACAGGCTGTGCTTTTTGATGTTTAAAGAAGATCATCTGAGAGAATATTTGTTTAACTTGGATGCCGTTTTCCGTTCTCAGCTGGCAGAGTGCTTAATTTATATGTGGCAGAATCTCATTACAAAGGTCCATCAGCCCAGCACCTTTGTAATATTAAATATATCTGAGAATCACAGTACCTTATGTAATTTATCCTAACATCTTAGTACTGTATCTGCTCAACCTGCTTTTTGTTTGAATTTCCCTGATGCTTTTTACCAGGACTTCATCTTAATGGCAATCTAATTAAATAAACATAATTATCATATATCTATAAGTAACACACACACACACATGTGTGTGTATATTCTCTTTCTATTTATCTAAATAGAGCTAGTAAACACTATCTCCATAAACGTTTCTAGCTTTAGATTGATTTTCTACTAGTGTGCTCAAAGATAAACAGAGTTACAGATAGTTCTAGTACATGCTAGCACATTTGGTAGAGTAAAAATGCATTTGCAAAAAATGCAACCTAGAACTAAGGAGAAACTTCCTAATAGTGAGAATAATTAATCAGCGCAACGACTTGCCTTCAAAAGTTGTGGGTGTTTCATCACTGGAGGTTTTTAACAAGAGACTGGACAGCTACTTTTTCTGGAATGATATCTGGTCGGTTGCTTGAGCATGCAGTTGGTCTAAAACAGGGGTCACCAATCTTGTGGATCTCAGGGACCACTAAATTCATAATTTTAAATCACATGGGCCACTAATATGAATCCAGTGTGCCACTCGCTGAAGCGCTTGGACTTCTAGTGACGGGATGGGGTCCATCAGGCACTTAGCTTGGCCGCCTGTTTCTGCAGGCTTAAACACCCAAAGTGCCATTTGGACACATTTCCCACAGGAAAAAAAACACCTCAGGATATCTCTCTCTCTCCTCTCCCCCCCCCTCCAGCTAATATCATATTAAAAATGGAGAAAATCACACATAATGGTTGGGTCATAGTTATATAGAACATACTCCCTCTCTTTTTATGTATGAAAAAGAACAGTGTTGTACAACCACACTTCTACATGTGTCAATTCAGGAGGCTCTCTGAGGTTGGAGAAAAGGGAAAGACAATCTTGCCCTCAATGTGGAAAAGAAGGAAGAGCATTTCATGGCTGGAATCCCACATAAACCTATTTTATTATACTGACTTATTTTTATTATGCACAGAACCCATTAATTGTCTTTTGGAGCCAGACATTCTGTGGATCTATTTAATAAACAGATAATAAATGTAGTGATTATTTGAATTCAATTATAGTTCGTACAAAGCATTGGGGGTTATTCTCTTTCCTACTTGACCAGTAGTTTTCTTTAACTTTATGTAATTCATCCTATTTAAAGAACAAAAATTACTCCTTTTTCTCTACTCAGCATATCAATGTTTCGTTTATTTTAGTACAGCAGGTAAATGCACGTTTGCCATTAACGGCTTAACTGTTCATTTAAAGTTTTACAGTCTGGGTAGAATGCTTGAAATCATAATCCAAGATCATATCTTGCACCAATTATTTGCTGGAAGGAAAAGTAATTTTATGACAAAGAATAAATGGAAGAAAAAAGGAATGAGGTCAATTTGAACCAAAGCTCAAATCCTATGGCTGACATGGCTAAATCTGTAAAATATGAAATAACAACAAAACTAACAATAGTCTGACTGTAGAATGTAATATTTTGTTCCTGCAGATTAATCATCAGGCCACAAAAGAATGTGTGAAGAATTTTATCCTAACTTTTGGTTCTAGCAAAGATTGTATATCAGTTTTTCTTAATTAAAATTAAAATTTTCAGAAAGGATGAATTTACTCAACTGCAAACAGCAACCCTCTGGTGACAGAGGTTATGGTGAATACAATTGTTTTAGTACTATTCTCTTTGTTACTGTAGATCAAATTATTTTATAAATATAAATAAATATAAATAAATAAAATAAATAATTTAATTTCTAGACCGCTCCCTCTCCCCAAGGGGACTCGGAGCGGTGCACAGGGAAGTTAAAACAATAAATACACATAGAAATACACATAATTCAATAAAAACAAATTAAACATCAAAGCCTGCGCTAAAATACCCCAATATAACCCTATAAAACTATAGAAGAGAGGCTACCCTAGGCCGGCCAAGCAGAAAAAGTGCGTTTTCAATTTCAGACGGAAGGAACGGAGGTCCGTGGTTGTTCTAATATCGGGGGGGAGGTCGTTCCAGAGGGCAGGGCCGGCCACAGAGAGCGCCCTTCCCCTGGGCGTCGCTCGCTGACAAAGTCTAGTGGACGGCACCCGGAGAAGACCCTCTCTGTGGGAGCGAATCGGCCGTGAGGAAGTATGCGGCAGGATCCGATCCCGCAGATAGCTAGGTCCCGAGCCATGGAGCGCTTTGAAGATGATAACTAACACCTTGAAGCGCACCCGAAAGACGACTGGTAGCCAGTGCAGCTCACGCAAGAGCGGTGTTACATGGGCAAACCTAGCGGTTCCCATTATTGCTCGTGCGGCTGCATTCTGGACCAACTGCAGTCTCCGGGTGCACCTCAAGGGGAGCCCCATGTAGAGAGAGTTACAATAGTCCAGTCGGGATGTCACGAGAGCATGAGTGACTGTGCGAAGGGCAACCCGGTCCAATAGGGGGCGCAACTGGCGTACCAGGCGAACCTGGTAAAACGCCCTCCTGGCCACGGCTGTCACTTGATCTTCCATGGACAGCCGGGTATCCAGGAGGACACCCAAGTTGCGCGCCCCATCCACAGGGGCAAGATGTTCGCCCCCTATGGCCAGCGATGGAGTCAGCTGGTTGAACCGGGCAGCCGGAAACCACAGCCACTCGGTCTTGTAAATTATAGTAAAAATAATTATATGAATATGGTTTTTAAAAATTCCCTTCTCACCCCTATGGGTGGTCTGTCTCAGTCTTGGGTCCTCTACCAAACCCCGGGGTGTTTGCCGTTTTTGTGCAGTATTTCAGCTATCCCTAGCACTGCAATCTTCTGGACAGAGAGTTTTGATGTTTCTGGGATGTGATGTTCCTGTGGAGTCATTCTCCCAGATTATAAATCATAGCCTGAGTGTTCCTATCACCACTGGGATCACTTTGGCCTTGACTTTTCAGATACTCTCTAGTTTCTCCAATATTCTAATCTGTGTGTGTGTGTATGCATGTATATAAGTGTGTGTGTGTGTGCATGTATATAAGTGTGTGTGTGTGTACACATACACGCATGCACATATATGCATGCATACATACATGCATACACATAATTATGGCCCACCCAACTCTTAGCAACTCTGGCCAGATTACAAATGATTTAAAAGATAAAATCAATTATTATACACACACACACACACACACACACACACACAAACACACACACCAGGGGTGGGTTTCAGCCGGTACGCACCGGTATAGGCATATCGGTTGGTGAAATTCAGTGTGCCTTCCTGTACCTCTTCTTCCAGAGACCCTGTACTGGAATGCTCCCTCCCCTAGCCTACCCCCCCCACTCATTCCCCCCACCTTCCTGGTTGCTGATCGCTCGCTTGGCCCACCTGTCCCCACCATGCTTGCTCCTCCCACCCAATCCCTTTCCCTGCCCAGCCAAGGCTCCGAGGCTGCAGGCAGCTGGGGAGGTGGGGGGAACGCTGCCCATCTTCCTGCCCCTTCAGAAGAAAGGCCCTGGGACAGTCAGCAGCCCATGCGCCACTGCAATGTGACTGCTCTGGGGGCGCAGAACCTGCCCGGTGCTACAGAATATATGCTTAGTGTAGTATGGCAGAGTCCAATAATTTTTCAATATTTCTTATTAAAATACAAATTAGCTTTCTCTGCGCTTTTTATAGGATAATGGAAGGAAAGTATTTCTAGTAAAGGAGACAAAAATGTTATGTGGCTGTTATTTAAAAGACAGACAGACCTCCCACAGCTTTCTCTTCTACAGTAATTGAGTGGGATTACCTTAATTCAGACTCTTTGTTTCCTACCTTGTGAATCCAGAATGTGGATTACCAACAATAATGTTTCAAGGTCAGTGGGTTGGCGGGGAGATTATGCAGGGCTGGGCTGGAGGCAGCAGGAAGGAAGGGGTCGAGGCTATGCCCCTGTACCAGCGAAAAAAGAATATCCTGCTATCCTGGAACTGCACTGTGAGGTAAGGGAAGCAGGTCTTAGGAGAGATCTTCCCTCCCCCTTCAGAGCTCTTGTGGCGGGACATAGGAGGTGGCCTGGTTTGAACACGGGTGGGCAGCAGTGAATGAGGCATGCAAAGAAGCACCCCCACTGCCTGAATGTGTGAAGGAAGCAAGTGGCAAGCTCTTTGCCCTCAGCTCCATGCATCTCCTTTCGTTCTCCACCTACCTCCTTCACTTGTTCAGGCAGCTGGAGAACAAAAGGAGGTGCGCGTAGTGGAGAGCAAAGAAGAAAGAAATAAGGTGTGCAAGAAAGCACCCCCACTGCCTGAATCTGTGAAGGAAGCAAGCGGCAGATTCCTTTGCCCTCTGCTACATGCACTGTAAAGTCCTCAGGTCTACAACAGTGCCAGCAAGTCTGGTGAACTCTGAGTCACCACATTCCGGAACGGAGCCGGCAGGAGACTGCCTAGAAAACAGATACAATGTTGCAGCTAGCTTGCTGCAAGGGTTCCTGTCTGAAAGCCTATATAAAGGGCTGTCAGAAGGGAAACCTTTGCCAGTAGTGATTCTTGTGCATTGTAAATAGTTGCTGAATAAATGTTCCTGCTGATTGACCATGCCTGAGTCGGACTCCTTTGTCAATCTAACACTGGCGACGAAGGTGGGATCCAGGCCTTGTCATTAGGCTCAACGAGGAACGAAGCTTCGACTATACAAGTGCAGAGCGCCCACCACAGCCACACCATGGCGACAATGGAGAGCGCCGGAGGCCGGAGGCCCCAGCAGAGCTCGGCGGAGGCCGGAGGCCCCGGCGGTATAGCAGAGCGGCAGCGGAGCGCTGGAGGGAGCGCCGGAACGCCAGAAAGCCGGTGGCAGAATGGCGGAGGGCGGCAGAGCAGCGGCGGAGCTGCGCGGACCATCTCGATCCTGGTGGAGGCCCCCGTGGAGCAGCGAGGCCGGGTAGAGGCCTCCACAGGAGATGGCTTTTGAGGTTGGTGGCCGCAGAGAGATGGGAGGTGCGGCAGACCGACAGAGCGTCAGAGGCTCCGGCGGAGGCCTGTTGGAGTGGTGGAGGCCCTGACCGAGGCCCTGGCGTGAGTGGCGAACCTGCAACGCGGTGAGAACAGCGGAGGGTATCCTCCCCCCCCCAGGACTCCCCGGTAAAAGATCTACGGGGAGGGGGGGCGAGAGCGAAGCAGGAACAGCCAGAAGGAACAACAGTTTCAGCCACCCTGTGGAAAGCCTCTCCCCGAGGAAGAACTGACTGACTTTGATTACAATCTATTCTTTCCCAGTGTTAACTTGCACTTGCACTTGTACTAGCACTTTATTTAGGCGTTCCTCCCTTTAATAGCCAGCAATGGAGCCACGGGATGGTCTTTTATTCAAGGTCCGACCTCCTCTACCTGCGAGAGTCCCCCCTCTCGCAGGTTTGGCCCCTAGGTTTATCTCGGGCCCACCTCAAGGATGGGTTAATTAATCCAGAGAGGTGGAAAAAACGCAAGCTCAGGGGGTTTTTAAATAAATTTTTAATTAGGCTTTTTAGGGGTTCTGGGGTGGAGGGAGGGTTTATTCAGTCAGGGGGGGGTCAAGACATAGGGCCGGCAGGCGGAAGAAGGTTAAAGGAGGAGTCCATTACGGAGGGGGGATCAGGGGTCGTCTCTGTTGAGGGCCGTCCTATTCGACTGGTCTTGGGGAGGGGCAGGGGCGGTGGGAGACAGGATGTCCATCGTGGGTTGGGGACGCGCGGTCGCTGGTTAAAAGCGGTCGCCTGCCCCAACCCCCTGTGCTCCACTCGTGGGCTAGGCGGTCAGGGACTACAGAGCCGGGGCCCTAGGCTGATGTTCTGCAACGCCAGGTCCGTGGTGAATAAAGCCCCCCTCATTAATGACCTTGTGTCAGAGGGGGACCCGGACCTGGTGGGAATCACGGAAACCTGGTTGGGCCTCGAGGGGGGTTTACCCCTCGTGGAAATGTGCCCACCAGGCTACCGTGCATTTCATCGGCCTAGGGCCCTTGGCAGGGGTGGGGGGGTGGCGGTTATTGTTAAGGAAAGTCTGGAGCCGAAGGAGACCACTGTGCCTCAGACGACCGGCTGTGAGTCCCTCTTCGTGAAGTGGGGCCTAGGGAGGCAGTTGGGCTTGCTGATTGTATACCTGGCTCCCCGCTATGTAACAGCAGCCCTGCCCGAGCTACTCGAGGTGATCGCCGCGATGGCGGTGGAGACCCCCAGACTTATAGTCATGGGGGACTTTAACCTGCCGTCGGCGGGCGAAACATCCGAGGCGGCTCGGGAGTTCATGGCTTCCATGACGGCCATGGACCTGACCCAAGTAGTTCAGGGCCCCACTCACGAGGGAGGACACACGCTGGATCTGATTTTTGTCTCTGGACACTGGATTAGTGATCTCGGAACAGGGGATTTAGACATCTTACCCTTGTCATGGACAGATCACTCTCTCCTTCGGATAGACTTTCCAACCGTCACACCCCACCGCGGGGAGGCGGAACCGGAAACACCAAGTTGGTTCCGCCCCAGGTGCCTGATGGACCCGGAAAGGTTCCAGAGGGAGCTTGGGCCAGTACCTGTATCCCTGCCCCGCGGCTCGACTGAGGACCTAGTGGCCGCATGGTATAGTGCGGCCGCGGGGGCCTT
This sequence comes from Rhabdophis nuchalis, assembly GCA_039707465.1. NCBI lineage: Eukaryota > Metazoa > Chordata > Lepidosauria > Squamata > Natricidae > Rhabdophis > Rhabdophis nuchalis. Next base: position 30,915,510 of record CM077645.1, read on the forward strand.
GGACCGAGTCGCGCCCTTGCGGCCTGTCATGCGGCGTCGAGTCACCCAGGCTCCTTGGTTTACCGAGGAGCTTCGGGAGATGAAACGCCGCAAGAGACGCCTAGAGAGTAGGTGGAGATCTTCTCGATCTGAAGCTGACCGAACACTAGTGAGAGACCATATTAGGATTTACTTAGTGGCGCTAAGAGTGGCCAAACGTGAGTATTGTGCCACCCTTATCGCGTCCGCGGAAAACCGCCCTGCCACCCTGTTTGGGGTGACCCGCTCCCTCCTTCATCTGAGGCCGCGGGAAGCCCCTTTGCAGGGTCGAGCAGAGGAATTTGGAGTTTTCCTGCAGGACAAAATCACTCAGATTCGGAACGAGCTGCCCTCCACTAGTGGTCCGGTCGAGGTGCCCGGTGCTGGTCTTGAGATAACACCTTGGGAGGAGTTCGACTTTGTTACTACCGAGGATATGGACAGGTTGCGGAGGAACCTTAGAGCCACCACATGTTTATTGGACCCGTGCCCCTCCTGGCTTGTACTGGCATCCTGGGAGGTGACACGAGGCTGGCTCCAGGGTATTGTGAATTCATCTCTGAGTGAGGGGTTCTTGCCTACCGTCTTGAAAGAGGCGGTGGTGAGGCCCCTCCTCAAGAAGCCATCCCTGGACCCGGCTTTATTAGAGAGCTATCGTCCCGTCTCCAACCTTCACTTTTTAGTGAAGGTTGTTGAGAGTGTGGTGGCTCAACAGTTCCCTCGACATCTGGAGGAAGTTGATTATCTAGACCCGCGCCAGTCCGGCTTCCGGCCCGGTCACAGTACCGAGACGGCATTGGTCGCGTTGGTGGATGATCTCTGGAGGGCTCGGGATAGAGGTTGCTCCTCTATCCTGGTCCTGTTAGACCTCTCAGCGGCTTTTGATACCATCGACCATGGTATCTTATTGCACCGATTGGGGGGGTTGGGGTTGAGAGGCACTGTCAGGCCTGTTTCTTCGTTGACTCAGGAAAGACCACACTTAGACATTATTTTGAAATGTTAAGGCTCCTTTTACTAAGTTACGATAGCGTACAGACCAAGTAAAGCTGAGAATGAATAGTTTAGGCGCGAACAGAAAGTATTAAGCTTAAGCCCATCCCAATCCCCAAACCCCCCCTGTGCATTGTCCAATATGCAGCCATCTCCAACATCAGGTGGGCAGGTCTTCACCATCCTGGAATGCAGGTCCGTTAAACAGGAGATAACACGAAACATCAACATTGTCCACCAGCAGAACACATTCACCCCAAACCCCCCACCCTCCCCGTTTCCATGGCAGCGAAGCAGGAACTAGCGAGACTGACATCCGGACCTCCTCCAGGAACAGCGGGAAATCCAGGGCAGCAATAGGCATACGAGAGGCTACACCTGAAAGAGAAGAAGGGAGAGACAAAACAACGGAGAGGAGAAAGAAAAAGAGTCAAGGTTTGTGTGGATACTTGGCATAAAACTGGCGTACCAGTTTAGGAGCTTTGAGATGCTCTTTATCCACCCATTCGTTGTGAGAAGGGGGGAAATCTTTCCACATGACCAGGAACTGAGTTTTATTTCTGCGGATCCTGGAGTCCAAAATGTCTCGCACCTCGTAATGATGATGACCATCCACCAAGGTAGGTGTAGGAGCATCAGGCAATCTTTTGCGGAGATGAGAGGTACGAGCAGGTTTCAGTAAGTGAACATGGAATACAGGGTATAGCCGCCGATAGGTCTTGGGGAGATCCAAACGGACCGACACAGAGCTGATAATTTTGGTGATCGTGAAAGGTCCAATAAATTTGGGACCCAGCTTCTTGCATTTTTGGGGGCTATCCAAATTTTTGGTAGATACATAAACCTGATCACCAACTTTGTAGGAGGGAGGGACTGCTCGTTTCTTATCAGCGTACAATTTGTGCGAGTCATGGGCATCGTTTAAAGTTTTCCGGAGAACCGGCCAAACAGAAGATAATCGAGAGGACCATTCAGATAAAGAGGGAACCGTCGGCGAGACGTGAGGCAGTTCGGGTATGGGTACAAAGTCCTGTCCGTAGATGATTTTAAAGGGGGTCATATTCGTACTGGAGTGAACAGAGTTATTATACGCAACTTCGGCATGTATGAGAAGATCAGCCCAATCATCTTGTTGAAAATTAATAAAGCAGCGTAAGTACTGTTCGAGGACGGAATTAACCCTCTCACAAGATCCATTCGTCTGAGGGTAGTAGGCGGAGCTTAAGCTTTGGGCGGAGCCAATCAGTCTCAAAAACTCCTTCCAAAAATGGGAAGTAAATTGGGTTCCTCTATCGGAGATGATGCGTTGCGGGACGCCATGAAAACGATAGATATGGGAAACGAACAGTCGGGCCAGAGATTTGGAAGAAGGAATTTTAGTACAGGGGACAAAATGAACTTGTTTAGAAAAAAGATCGGTAACTACCCAGATAACGGTATAACCCTGACTGGGCGGAAGATCAACTATAAAGTCCATTGAAATTTCCTTCCAAGGCCTTTCCGGCGTAGCCACAGACTGGAGAAGACCCTGTGGCTTACCCGGCGCACGTTTTGAAGCCGCACATACAGGGCAACTGGCAATATACGATTCAACATCTTTCTTCATTGATGGCCACCAGAACTGTCTCTTGATAAGATGAATAGTTTTAACGAAACCGAAATGACCAGCTAAACGTGAGTCGTGTGCTCGTTGCAAGACAAAAGGACGTAATGTAGCAGGAACATATATCTTAGAACCAATCCAGGGAAGATCGTCTCTGGTAGTACAATCACCTGAATGAGTCGAATACCAATCATCAGTAAGTAATTCATCCTTAATACGAGCAATTAGGTCAGCAGGTGGAGTAGTTTGGACAGTAGTTTGGGCTATAGTAGATACTGGAGTAGCAGGTAAAGTGAGTGGCATTATCGGTTGTACTATGGTGAGCTTAGACACATCATATTGAGGCAATCTGGAAAGTGCATCAGCCATAAAATTTTTCCCCCCAGGAATGTATTTGAGGTGGAAATTGAAACGATGGAAATAGTGAGACCAACGAAGTTGCCTTGGGGACAATTTCCGAGAGGAGGTAAGAGCTTCCAAATTTTTATGGTCCATCCAGACCTCGAAAGGATGTGGGGCACCCTCAAGAAAATGTCGCCAAGTCATGAGAGCCCACCGAACAGCAAAAGCCTCCTTTTCCCAAATCGCCCAACCGCGTTCGGACGCAGTGAGTTTCCGAGATGTGTAAGCACAGGGTTGTAATTGGCCATGTTGATTGAGTTGTAATAGGACTGCGCCTACCGCGACATCACTAGCATCCGCCTGAATCACAAATGGGGAATTCACATCTGGGTGTTTAAGAACAGGCTCAGCCGCAAACAACCGTTTAAGCTTTTCGAAAGCGGCCTGACATTCCATCGTCCATTTGAGAGGGGTTCCTGGACGAGGCTTGCCTTCTCCTTTTGTTTTCAGAAGGTTTGTAATGGGCAAGGCAATATCAGCGAATGACGGAATAAATTGGCGGTAAAAATTCGCAAATCCTAAAAAACTTTGCAATTGTTTACGGGTACGGGGAGGGGCCCACTCCGTCACTGCCTTGACTTTAGCAGGATCCATTTCAATTCCCTCAGAGGAGATACGGTAACCCAAATAGTCAATTCTTTCCTGGTGAAACTCACACTTAGAGAGTTTGGCATAAAGTTCAGCGGAACGCAACTTATTTAATACGGAGCGCACTAGCTTAACGTGCTCGTCGTGTGTTTGCGAGTAGACGACGATGTCATCAATGTAAACAATAACTCCCTTGTAAAGGTGCTCGTGGAGAACCTCATTTATTAGTTGCATAAACACTGAAGGGGCACCTTGAAGACCGAAAGGGAGGACTTTGAATTGGAAACATCCGAGCTTTGCCTGGCAGAAGCCGCCTCTCTTCGCAATTCCCTGCCGGCTTGAGGAGGGGGGGATGGTGTTGAAACCCTGCTTCGTCTGCCCGGAGCTGCCTGTGAACCTCTTGGCTGTGGGCGATCCGCCTCCCTCCCCCAGATTTTTTCCAGGGCTAAACTTTTCTCATCTGCCTGGCGGAGTAAGTCCTGAGCCATCTCCCTTAGTTCCCTTTCTTCTCTTAAGAGCTCCGGAATGACTTTCTTTGGGGAAATTCGACGTCTGGAGACGTTTACCCCACTCATTCCAACCCCTTCAGACCAACGTTTAGGTTTGACTGATTCTTCAGCTGGCAGATTTAGATCTAGGCCAGCCAAACCTTCCATCACTGACCTGATCCCTTCAGATTGAGCAGGAGGATGCGATGCTTCAGCTCCCAAAATTGTTTCAGGCAGGACCTCTACCAACGGAGGTTCCTCTTGTGAAGGGTCCGACATCAGGGCAGGTTTTTGGTTTTGTTGATTCTCAGCTTAATGTCAGGCCTGTTTCTTCGTTGACTCAGGAAAGACCACACTTAGACATTATTTTGAAATGTTAAGGCTCCTTTTACTAAGTTACGATAGCGTACAGACCAAGTAAAGCTGAGAATGAATAGTTTAGGCGCGAACAGAAAGTATTAAGCTTAAGCCCATCCCAATCCCCAAACCCCCCCTGTGCATTGTCCAATATGCAGCCATCTCCAACATCAGGTGGGCAGGTCTTCACCATCCTGGAATGCAGGTCCGTTAAACAGGAGATAACACGAAACATCAACATTGTCCACCAGCAGAACACATTCACCCCAAACCCCCCACCCTCCCCGTTTCCATGGCAGCGAAGCAGGAACTAGCGAGACTGACAGGCACCGTCTTACGGTGGTTCTCATCCTACCTCTCTGGTCGGTCGCAATGGGTGTTGGCAGGAGGGCAGAGGTCGGCCCCGAGGCCCCTCACATGTGGGGTTCCTCAGGGGTCGGTCCTCTCGCCACTTCTGTTCAACACCTACATGAAGCCACTGGGCGAGATCATCCGTGGTTTTGGGGTGGAGTACCATCTGTACGCTGATGATACTCAGCTGTACATATCCACCCCAAACCACCCCAACGATGCCGTCGAGGTGCTGTCCCGGTGTTTGGAGGCCGTACGGGTCTGGATGGGTAGTAACAAACTCAAGCTCAACCCGTCCAAGACCGAGTGGCTGTGGTTTCCGGCACCCCGGTTTAGCCAGATAAATCTAACACTGGCCATTGGGGGCGAACATCTTGCCCCCGTGGAGAGGGCGCGCAACTTGGGCGTCCTTCTGGATTCCCGGCTGGCCATGGAGGACCATGTGGCGGCCGTGGCCAGGGGGGCGTTCTATTAGGTTCGCCTGATATGCCAGTTGCGCCCCTTACTAGACCGGGGGGGCCCTTCGCACAGTCACTCAAGCGCTTGTGACATCTCGGCTGGATTACTGTAACGCTCTCTACATGGGGCTCCCCTTGAGGTGCACTCGAAGGCTGCAGTTAGTGCAGAATGCGGCCGCGCGGGTGGTTATGGGTGCCTCAAGGCAAGCCCACGTAACACCTCTCCTGCGCGAGCTGCACTGGCTGCCTGTGGCCTTTCGAGTGCGCTTCAAGGTGTTGACCACCATCTTTAAATCGCTCCATGGCTCGGGGCCTAGCTATATACGAGACCGCCTCCTGCCCCATACATCCCTTCGTCCGGTCCGCTCCCACAGAGCGGGCCTACTCCGGGTGCCGTCGGCTGGGCAATGCCGGCTGGCGACACCCAGGGGAAGAGCCTTCTCTGTGGCGGGCCCGGCCCTCTGGAACGACCTACCCCCCGACCTTCACACTACCTCGGACCTCCGCCTCTTCCGCCAACGTCTTAAGACGTACTTATTCCAACAAGCCGGCCTAGGATAGCCCCCCGCATCTGACTTTTAAATATAAATTATAATTTGGTTACGGTTTTAATAATGGGTTTTAGCACGGGTGAATTAATTTAATATATTTTTAAATTGATTGATGTATATTGTATTTATGGTTTTATATAATGCCTGTGCGCCGCCCTGGGTCCTAACAAGGAGAAGGGCGGGGTATAAATTTAATAAAATAAAAATAAATAAATAAAATAATGCCACCGTTCGCGCCATTCGATCCGATGAAGGAGCAATGGGCTTCCTTCTTAGCACGCTTCGAGTGTTTCATGATCGCAAGTGATTACGACGAACTCGCACCAGCAAGGAAGCTGAGCCTCTTCCTCCAGTGTGGCGGTCCAGAATTATTCGCCACCGCTCGAACCATAGCAGCCCCCGCAGCGGTACACGAAGTGCCGTGGGACGATCTCCTGGGCCGCCTGAGAGCACACTACGCGCCTGTGCCATTTCGCATAGCACATCACTACGCATTCAGGCAATGTGTGCAACAACTGCAGCAATCTGTAGCTGAGTTCCTCCAGAAACTGAGAGCCACCGCAATTCCTTGCGAGTTCCCCGCAGGCTTCCTGGAGGAATCTCTACTGGAGCAGTTCGTGTGCGGCGTCAAAGACATCCGCCTAAAGCGCAGCTTGCTCTCTAAAACTGTCCTGACTCTCGAGCAAGCGGTGGAAGAAGCCCGCGCGGTGGAATTGTCAGAGATTTCCACGTCTGACATGGGCCGCGCTCGCACTCCTCTTTTCCCCACTCCGCGAGCATGTCTAGTAGACGTGATAGCGCCGCTAGACGAGATAGAGGATGAAGACCAAGGGGACTGCATGAGGGTGACCTGGCGCTTGCCTAATCGTGCATTCACACCTCAGCAAAACCCCGGTAGCTGCCTAGGTTGCGGAGGTGCCCACCAAAGACCCGACTGCCCCTTCAAGGCATCAGTGTGCCGCAGATGCGGCAGGAAAGGACACCTGGCAGCCGTGTGCCATGCCGCCGCACCAACGACTACTCCAGCAGCTGCCTCCAGAGCCGCTCCACCAGGTCAACAAGCGGCTCAGAAATGATCGAGACGCCGCCAGCCACAGCCGACTGACTGCTTCACGCTGTCAGAGATGCCCCCAGCTCTGAACTTCGACCAGGCAGAGAGTATGAGACTGTCCATGGTGGTTTGTTTAGAGGGGGTGGGAGTCAAGATGGAAATAGACTCCGGGTCCTCTAGATCCCTCATTTCCTGGGCACAATTACCTAAATTGTGCCCCCATCTCCGGAAACGAGACCTCGGCCCTGCGGCGATGATCCTAAAAGACTATCAGGGTTCACCAATTCCCATCCTAGGACTGCATAGAGTGAGGGTAGACTACGGCTCTTTCCATGGGACCCTTCCCGTCCTAGTAGTGGCCAATTCCCTAGCTGCCTTGATCGGATTGGACTGGTTTCCAGCCTTGGGACTGTCAGTCCAAGGAGTACACAGCGTGCCAGCCAGTTCTCCGGTAGACGTAGTGATCAAAGAGTTCAGCGACGTCTTTGATGGCAGCCTAGGAACGTACAAGGGCACTCCCGTTTCCCTAAACCTGGATCCCCAGGTTGCTCCTGTCCGCTTGAAGCCCCACAGGCTGCCGTTCGCACTGAAGCCCAAGGTTGAAGCGGAATTAGATCGATTAGTGGCGCAGGGCGTGCTCGAACCCGTCGATCAGGCGAAATGGGAGACCCCAATTGTGGTCCCCATTAAGCCCGACGGGTCCGTGAGGATCTGCGCCAACTATAAGTCGACGATCAACCTCGAGCTTCAGGCGAACCCATACCCGGTTCCGGTAGTACAGGACCTGCTCCACTCTCTGGGGCGGGGTCGAGTATTCGCGAAACTGGATATGGCGCAGGCCTACCAACAGCTCCCGGTGGATGACGAGGCTGCGGAGGCGCAGACCATCGTCACCAACCGAGGGGCTTTCCGCTGTCGCCGCCTCCAATTTGGCGTGTCCGTGGCCCCGGGGATCTTCCAGAGCCTCATGGAGCGACTGCTCCATGGGCTCCCTGGCATTGTACTGTACTTTGATGATGTCCTGATTGCTGCTGCCAGCATATCAGAGCTCGCCAAGATGTTGCGGAAGGTCCTCAGAGTTTTCAGGGGCGCGGGTTTAAAATTGAAGCGCAGCAAATGTACATTTGCTGCGCCGAGGGTGGAATTCCTGGGCTTCATGATTGATGTCCAAGGAATTCACCCAACCCCCTCCAAGGTCGAGGCCATCCAAAAGGCCCCCACTCCTGCCTCCAAAACAGAGCTGCAGGCATTCCTCTGCCTTTTGAATTTTTACGCGCCATTTATTCCCCACAAGGCGTCGCTAGCCGAGCCGCTGCATCGGTTGCTCGACCGATCCGCGGCCTGGCACTGGGGCAACCGCGAAGCGCATGCGTTCGCGGCTGTCAAAGCCATGCTCAAGTCAGATGCGGTACTAGTCCAGTACCATGACAGGCTTCCTCTGACGCTTGCATGCGATGCCTCCCCTTTTGGCCTGGGGGCTGTCCTGAGCCACGTCTTTCCAGATGGCTCGGAAGCCCCCATTGCTTTTTACTCCCGGACAATGTCTCAAACGGAGAGAAACTACAGCCAAATCGACAAGGAGGCTTTGGCTGTAGTGTCCGGGATTAAGAAGTTCCACAACTACCTTTATGGACAGACCTTTTCTGTCATGACAGACCACAAGCCGCTCCTTGGGCTGTTGGCCGGTGACCGTCCGACCCCACCCCCATCCTGTCGCCCAGGATGACCCGTTGGACGGAATTCCTGGCAGCGTATGACTATATGCTGCTATACCGTCCTGGCAAGCAGATAGGGCATGCTGATGCCCTAAGCCGCTGCCCTATCCTGGGGCTGGATCCAGCCCCTGTGCCGGCCCTCTCCGTTCTGATGGTCCCAGAGTCGGACTTGCCCTTGTCCTCTTCCGCCGTCACCGCTCACACCCGCGCAGACCCCGTCCTCGCCCAGGTCTGCCGTTGGGTGCTGAGGGGGTGGCCTACGGGCAGCGTGGCCGAAGACTTTTGGCCATACAAGTCACGCCAGCTGGAGCTCTCGCTCCATTGCGGGTGCTTGTGTTGGGGAGATCGGGTCATCATCCCTTCCCCTCTGAGACACATGGTTCTTCAGTCGCTCCATGCCAATCACCCAGACATAGTCCATATGAAGGCTTTAGCCCGGAGCTATGTCTGGTGGCCTGGCATGGACGCTGAAGTGGCGGAGTGGGTGGCCGCCTGCTCCACCTGCCAATCGTCCCGGCCGGCCCCACCGGTTCCCCGCCGAGGGAGTGGGACCTTCCCAGAGCCCGTGGTCCAGGCTCCACTTGGATTTCGCGGGTCCCTTACATGGCCAGAATTTCCTTGTGGTGGTGGATGCGTTCTCCCGCTGGGTGGAGGTGATTGTCATGGCCTCCACCACAGCGGAGAGCACCGTGCGTGCATTGCGCCGCCTGTTCGCCACCCACAGGTTGCCGGACGTCATTGTGTCCGACAACGGACCCCAATTTCAGTCCTCCACCTTCTTGGACTTTCTGGCCACCCAAGGGATCCGCCACGTGCCGGTTGCCCCTTATCCCCTGGCGTCTAATGGACGCGCGGAACGAGCAGTCCGCTCAGCCAAGGAAGCCTTGGCCCGTTTGGATAAAGGGGACTGGCAGGCAAGGGTGGCTGCGTACCTCTTGGGACAGCATGTCACACCTTGCCCGGCCACAGGGAAAAGCCCCGCGGAGCTCTTGATGGGCCGACGCTTGCGGACCACCCTGGACAGACTGCATCCCGATTACGACGGGGTGCAGAGGAGCAACCTGCAGGTTCCCTCCCCTCGCCTATTTCAAGTTGGGGACCTAGTCTGGGCAAGAAACTTCTCAGGGGAGCCGCGATGGGTTCCCGCAACCGTCTTGGACTTAACCGGCCCCTGCTCTTACAGGGTCGGCCTACGCGATGGATCTGAGTGGCGGCGCCACCTGGATCAACTAAGGCGCCGCCTGCCCGAGACGGCCTTCACCACACCAGGCCGTTCCTGCCCGTTGGCCCCCGTTGGGCCGCTGTTCCCTGTTCAAGCCGAGCCGCAGAAGGTAACTCCGGAGGCTTTTGCCAGTCCCGGCCTCTCATCATCGGACACACTCTGCAGACCCCCTCCGGACTATTCCACTCAAGCCGACACGGAGTTGTGGGCCTCGTCGCTAGGAGGCCCACCCTACCAACCAGCTGCCAGCCGGCAACCTTCAACAACCTCAAGCCCGGCCGCCACGCCCCCTCGCATGGACTTACCATTATCGCCGGTTCCAGTGACGCAGACGCCACCTCCGGGGGCAGGCCGTGGTGACGTGGGTGGGGCCTCCACTCCCCATGGGGAGGAGCTTCCTCAGGAACTACTTACCTCGCCGAACTCTCTGCAGCAACTGAGGCGTTCGGGGCGGGCCCGACACTGCCCCGCCTACTTGGAGGAGTACGCATGCGCCTACACGTTGATGGACATAAAGACTGGACACATGCGCACTGACCTTGGGGGAAGGAGTGTTAAGTCCTCAGGTCTACAACAGTGCCAGCAAGTCTGGTGAACTCTGAGTCACCACATTCCGGAACGGAGCCGGCAGGAGACTGTCTAGAAAACAGATACAATGTTGCAGCTAGCTTGCTGAAAGGGTTCCTGTCTGAAAGCCTATATAAAGGGCTGTCACTACGGGGAAGCCTTGCCAGTAGTGATTCTTGTGCATTGTAAATAGTTGCTGAATAAATGTTCCTGTTGATTGACCATGCCTGAGTCGGACTCCTTTGTCAATCTAACATGCACCTCCTTTCATTCCCTGCCTGCCCAAACGAGTGAAGGAGGCAGGCGGAGAATGAAAGGAGGTGCATGTAATGGAGGGCAATGGAACCTGCCACTTGCTTCTTTTGCGTGTTCAGATAGTGTGGGTGCTTTCTCACATGCCTTCTTTCTCTCCTTTGCCCTTCACTACGCGCACCTTCTTTCATTTTCTGCCTGCCTGAATGAGTGAAGGAGGCAGGCAGAGAATGAAAGGAGGTGCGTGTAGCGGAGGGCAAAGGAGCCTGTTGCTTACTTCTTTCACATGTTAAGGCAGTGAGGATCCTTTCTCGTATGCCTTCTTTCTTTCTCCTTTGCCTCCACTACACGCACCTTCTTTCATTTTCTGCCTGCCTGAACGCGTGAAGGAGGCAGGCGGAGAACAAAAAAAGGTGCGCGTAGCAGAGCACATAGTGGAGGAATTCTGGGAGTTGAAGTTCACAAGTCTTAAAGCTGTCAAGTTTGAACACCCCTGGGTTTTTTTTCTAAAGGGTTAGGGGTGCAAGCGTCTTGTAACTTGATAGCTTTAAGACTTGCATGCTTCAAATGCCAGAGTTTCTGAGCCAACATTTTGGTTGCTAAGCAAGAGTGTTGTTAAGTGAGTTACACCACATTTTACAAGTTGGCCACGTCCACCCAGTCACATGACTGCCAAGCCACTCCCTCAAAACAGGCCACACCTACAGAATAGGTTCTAAAAAAATTTGAAACCCATCACTAACACACACAGACACACAGACACACAATCCCCAAGCCAAAGTAGAAATGGCAAAATAATAAACTGAATAGAAACGAGGGAGGGAGAGGGAAGGGGAAAGGAGGGAGAGAGAGAGAGAGAGAGAGAGAGAGAGAGAGAGAGAGAGAGAGAGAGAGAGAGAGAGAGAGAGAGAGAGAGATGTATAAACACACATATACATATTGCTCCCGGTTTGGCCTGTATCAGGCAAGCTGGTAGTAGCGGCAGCATGCACAGAAGTGCTCCATGCATATGTGCGGGAACGCACCCGAACCGGTAGTAAAAAAAATGGCAACCCACTTCTGATACTTGCTTGGGCTTTCTTATGGAATACACTGTATTCCTTATTTTTCTCTATTCAACCAAGTCCAACATCTTTCCACACCATGTAAACATTTTTAGGAATGTAATACTTTTTTACATGATGGGATCAGAGGTAAATGTCCAATTATTAATTTTTGAAGAAATATTAGAAGTTTCGGTTAAATTACCTCTTTAAATTTTTGGGGAAGTGTACAAACATCGTTGATAAGAAAAACCTAAAAGTCTAAAACACACATTTCTCAAATGTTAGTAGCAAGGTATTAATTAATAATAATAATAATGTTGAATTTATTGACCGCTCCCTCTCCCCACAGGGACTCGGGGCGGTGATTAAGTAATTAAGTTATTTTTAGTTTGCAATTTGAATATCCTCTCGCTAAAGATAGACCCTACCAAGCTCAATCCAACTTACTTTTTAGTAGACCTATTTGGTTAATATTCAGGCTCAAATGCTCTTGCTGTGTGTTTTATTTTTTATAACCCAAGTTTCAGAAGCACTTACTTTTTATGCTTCTACTTTTATTTTAATCCACAGGGTTTCTCAAGAACAGTAGTATAATAAAGGCCTAAACTTTTATAAAAGTTCCTTCCCCCATTTAAACGTCTTAAAGAAGCTTTTTAAAATGTAGTTTGGGGAAGAATAAGGATGATTATTATGTTTTTTTTTCTCTGCTTGCCCTGTCATCTATAAAGTAGTTTCATAGAATCAAGCAAATCCAAAAGGCTTAAAAGCAAAACTGAAGCAAAAGTACACAAATGCCAATCTAAATGTATTGTGCTGCTTGTAAATTTCATAATAAATGTCATTCGGGGCTCAAGAAGATCAATACCTGTCAACTTAGATTTGTAGGCAGAATGAATAACTGGGTTGGCTGAAAAGAGCAACCTACAAAAACTTGATTCCTACAGAATCACATGGATTGATTCAGAGATATGCCATTTCTTCCTCACAATCTATTAAAGCCAGGTCTATTTAAAGTTGACCTAAGGTAGTCTGACAGAAAAAGTTTTGGAACAAAACTTCATATATAACAATTCTTTACACGTGAAAATAAAATGTTTCCTCAGTTAATTTATGCAGTATCTCTTAGGCAATCTGCCTCAACCTTGTGCCTTCTATAAGACCTGGGACCACTACTTCCTAAATTCCTAATCTGCATGGCCATATACAGTATGAAAATTGTGAATGGCCATATCTAAAGGAACCCAGGTTGAACACAATCGCTCAATGACTGGGTCTCTAAATTATACCATTTTGTGAAAGGAGAAATGGATAAGGCTTGTCTAAAACATTCTAATGGCAAAGTTCTCACAAATTGAAATTAACTTAGTACGGGGGTCAGCAACCCATGGCTCTGGAGCCACATGTGGCTCTTTCATCCCTCTGCTGCAGCTCCCTGATGCTGGTTGGCTCCACAATTGATAGGGCTTTCAGTTAGGACAAGTAGAGAAAAAGGATGTGGTGCTAGGAGGAGACTCTATGGTGGGGGAACCGGACTTCCTGTCAGCTTCAGAATTGAACAGGGGCCTTCTGGTTAGGACCTTTGTGGCTCGTTGAGTGTTTAAGGTTGCTGACCCCTGACTTAATACATCCTTTACACCTACCCTTATGTAGATAATCAATTGTTCAGTATCTCATTCAAACCCCTGAATTAAATCAACTAAGTAACCATGAATGAGCATTTTCTATTAACAGGCAATGTGTTTGAAACAGAAATAATATTCAAGCTGGTTTCCATTAAAATCAACCCATTATGTTGGAGAAGTGTTACTCCAAATAAAATGTGGGTAGGATTTCAGGCATTCTAACATTTTCTATACTAAGTGGCAGCTTTAACAATTTTGGCTGATCCCCAAAGAATATGAAGAATCTGACTTGACGGACACATGGATGTGAGGGAAATCAGGAAATGTCATGGCTATGAATTAGACTAGGTAATCAAAAAATTGAACTTCTTCCTTATTTTGAGGTGGAGGAGGGTGTGCCTTCAACCCAATGTTGACTCCTGGCCACTGCCTGGACAAGTCCCTTCAGTTTTCTTGGCAAGGTTTTGGATGTAATTTATCATTGCTTTGTTCTAAGAGTGAGAGAAAGTGATGGGCCCAAGGTCACGTAGTTGGTTTTATACATGGATCAGCTCTGGCAAGATTTCCAAAGTGCTTTACTATTGACTTCTTCCTAGGGTTGAGGGTGAAGTTCACCCAGTTGCTTTGTGTTCAAGGTGGGACTAGATTCACTAGAACTCACCGTCTCCCAGTTTCTAGTTTGGTGCCTTAACCACTAAACCAAACTGGCTGTGTTCCTTTAATTAAGAAAACTTTATGGTTGTTTTCATGCAGTCACTAGGAATCATCTTAAGATAAGGATCTTTAGTTTTTTTAAAAAAAATCTGCTGCTTGATCTTTCAGAAGCTTTCAATCAGATTACTGCCCTACAATATTTATGAGAAATAATATAAGATGGAGATTGGTGGCTTTGGAGGTGCACTAAGCATCTTCTATAGTATAATTTCATGAACTGCTGTTTGCTGAGCTCTTTTGATATTCCTTTCATATTTGGCCTTGATTCCAAGCTTCACTGTATTTGACCATTCTATTTTTTAAAATATATTCATACTTTTAAAGAAATGTTGTAAAGCACTTGTGATAAATAATTGGAAAACAACATAGTAATTAATAACAATGGCAATAATATTTAAAATAGTTTACTTGAAAGTTTCTAACCCAATAAACAACATTTGAAGAAAATAAAAGAAGGAAAAATAAACTTTTAAAACAGTTTAAAAAAAAGACCAATTGTACTATGCATAATATTCTGGGAGTGGGGAGGGATCAGGAACCAGGATTATAAACCATGGGGGTTGAAATGAATATCAGTAGAATGTCAAGAGAAAATGACTGAAAACATATCAGAGCCCAAGAAATATTTCTAGCCACAACACAAAACTCTCTATGTTGCTTCCTGTTTTTGGGGAAAGTGGGAGCGGGTGGGGTGGGGGAACTTAGTGGGAAATTTACATAAGAACTAAGTCCCAGGTCAAAGTACTCTGGATCTATTATTACATATTGTTATCTGTGTTTGAGAACAAATAGATTTATGTCTAATTCAGCTGCCAACTATTTGAAACCAAACCAAACCAAAATTAATATTTTCTATGAAAAACTGTAGAGCTTGTTGGTTATCCAATTCCCCATTTCTTGGCTTCCACCATTTTAGGAAATATTTCAAGAATAAAGTAGCTTTGACAATTTGGTGCCTCTCCTTCACCTCCCTGCTTCTGTCCCCCTCCCTCTGTGCCTTCCATCAGATATGTGTGCATCACATGAAATAAGGGTGTGGATGGAACTCCCAAGTGATTTATTTTATACTCCTCTTTTGTGTGGAATATGTGGAGGAAATTCAGCAACTTTCGATAAGACAAATGATTAAACATTATTCTTTCCTCTTGCTCAGTCCTTAGAGGTCAATAGAATGCCATTGTCTTCAACTCGTTTCTGAGGAATTCAGGAATAAAACAATAGTGGTATGCAAGACTGTTGCAATATGAAGGTTTTTTTTTTTTATATGGTTGTATTGTGAAGCTGTTCAGTAGTTCACTGAATGATGTAACAGTGTGTAGTCTTGAGATACATATGATTAAAGGCTATTCAGTTGCGACTAAAACTATTATTTGCTGTTAGAATTCTCACCAATAGTCTCCTGGATTGACTCTTATTGTGGCAAAATGCACCCAGAAAGCAGGTTAGCTGCTTATGAACAAAATTTAGAGGGAAAAGGAAGCCAATTACTGTTGGTGTAACAATACAGTGACAAGACTTCTGTGTCTTTCCATAATTAGCAAGCTAAAACAATCTCACTTTCCTACCTTATTTTTACTCAATGTCCCTTCATTCCATCCAACTTCCCCAGACCTAACCATATAGCTGTCAGATCTAAACAAATACCAAACACTATTTCCCACAGCTGGGCTAGCAGTAACCTCACACCACACCATCTTCTTTTTTAAAAAAATACTGCAAATCTCTAGGTTCACATTTTTTCAGTTTTACAATAAAGGATGTCATATCATCTTAAAAGGAATGCATTTATTATTGCAAGTGGACTGTAATCCATGAATGCTTATGTAATAAATATATTCGCTTTTATGATTCCATAAAAACTAATCATTATATTTTCTTTAAAAGCCTAACCAGACTCTCTGGAAAGTGTTAGTCATGTCATTAAGGAAATAAACATTTTGATGGATAGCTGGCAAATATCTGTTCTGATTAAACTTTTTCCTGGCTTACGAGGTAACATGAGATTTAAACACAGAATTTAAACATGATTGCTCTTGTCTTATTTTGGCTTGTCTAGACTGGCATGTTTTAGATGCTGTTGTCTTGCCTTTAATATACAGAAGTGTCTCTGAGTTTTCTGCATAACCATGCCTTAAAACACAATCACTTTCCTACAGAAGTTCTAAAATTAGACAGAGAGAAGCCAATTAATGAAATGAAATATATTTGTTCATTGATTTATTGAGGAAATGTTCCAAATCTCCACATATTTTATGTGGAAAAGTAGGTGAGCCTTTCCTTTCAGTAACTGGTTTGGTAGCAATAACCGCAACTAAACATTTTCAGTAACTGTTGGTCAGTCTTGTACATCAGCCTGGAGGAATTTTATCTCATTCCTCCTTACAGAACAGCTTCCACTCAGGTGGGCTTTCTCATATGTACTGCTCACTTCATGTCCTTCCACAATATTTCTAAAGGATTAAAGTCACAACTTTGACTTGGCCATTCTAAATGTTCTTCTGCTTTAACCATTCTCTGGTTTTACATCTTGTGTGTTCTTATCTTGTTGGAAGATCCAGGGTTTTTCCACCTTCATGGACAGATACTTTGACATTTTCCTGTAGAATTTGCTGGTACAATTCAGAATTCATAGTTCCTTCAATGATGGCAAACCACCTATATCTAGAGGTCCAGACCAGAATATTACCATCACTTTGTTTCACAGATGAAATGGTGTTTTTATGTTGAAAGCAATCTTTACCTTTGCCAAGTATATCCCTTTTCATAGAAGCCAAAAAGTTAGTTGACCATTTCTGAGTAAGGTAATGTTGGTACTGAATGGCATCAATTTGTACAGAATCTGCCTGACAGTGGACTGCTGGAGCCCAAACCATTTGAAATAGTTTTGTAAACTTGTCCAGCATGGTGAACATCAAAAACTGTTTTTGGGAGGTCTTCAGATATCTCCCTTGTTCAAGCCACAACACAATTCCACATCACTGTATTGTACAGAGCAGACTTTGATAGCAGATAGACGGAATTCTTATTTCTTTAGATATGTCAGAACCTCCCATACTGTCACCTGTGTAATCCAATTAAATGAAATGCCTGACTCTAATTTTCTTTCATAAAGATTCACATATATTTGCCACACACAAATATGTAGCTTTGTATCATTTCCCTCAATAAATCAGTGAGTAACTATAATGTTTTTGGCTGATTTATTTAACCAGGTTCTCTTTATCTAGTTGTAGGGCTTGTGTGGAGATCAGATAATGTTTTATGTGATATTTATGCTGAAATCTTGTAAATTTCAAACAATTGTGCAACTACAAAAAAAAAGGCAATCCCCTCCCTCCAACCCTTTTCAGGCCTGTGAGTTTAAAAAATAATAATCCAGAATCTCTGTTTAGAAGGAAAAGTGAGACACAACTGGAAATGATGATCAGAAGCAAAATGTTTATAGTAAGCAAAAGTGCAAAATTAATATTTGAAGTGTGAGTTTTGCAAATACTGGCAGGTTAATGTGACTGTATAATATTTATAAAAATTATGAATAAATAATTATTAATCAATAATGAAATGTATCACAAAACAACTACTTCTTAATACTGCATAAGTAACTAGTCTTAGCCTTATTTAATATTTAGGTAGCTTTGTATATATATCAAAATGCAGCAATTGTGTTTTTGCCTTCAAGTAAGGCACGGTGGCAAAAATACATTCCATGGGACAAAGTACAGTCTGTATTCCATCTAATTTATTTTAAGCAAACTCTGAACTCAGTTTTTTTTAATCAGTTTAGAATCCATTTTGTACAGATAATTCAGTGCAGAATTTCTCTGTCCTTCAAATTCTGGTTAAACTATCTCACAGGCTTCTTTCTATAGCAAGCATCAGAAAAAGTCTCCATTTCAATTTGAACATTAATCATAATATCACTAGCAAGAATGAAAATTAAAGTAAAAATTCTGGGTAAATCAAAATATTGCTTTTCAGATATTCTGTATAAGAGTTGTCTAAGTTTATAAATGACAAGCATTTTATGGAGGATTTAAGATAGAGAGGCCTTAGAGAGGGCTGTAAAGCACTGTGAAGCGGTATATAAGTCTAAGTGCTATTGGTATTCTTTGCAAGAGGGTGATTCTTATTTAAACAAGAGTCCTTAGGATTGTAAGTACAGGAAGTCTTGCTTGGGACTTCTTTTGTTTCAAATAATGAACATTACTTCTGATTAAAAATCTCTTTTTTCATGTTCCTCATTTGCCTATTTCCTAAGAATTCTTTTTTTTTTATGAGAAAAAAGTTTTATTGGTTTTTACAAAAAATTTTAAAAATAGGAAAAGGGTATAAGGTATTACAAAGATATTTTGAGGACATCTATGTCGGAGGTGTCGGCCCCCTCCGAGGCTTCTTACAAAAAAAAATAAGATAAAACAAATCATTTTTCATTTCCCTACAAAGTGGAAAGAGATACAAATATATCAGTTTATATTCATGCAATCAATCATTAATTCTATAAACATCCAGATAGAGGTTACACTATATAGAAAAAAGTCATTTGTGAGATCTTTTTAGCAATTGTATCTTCCTCTCCCTGACCTCCAGTGGGCCGAGCCGTGGCCCCCTCCGCTCCCCCGTTTTCATCCTCCAGGATTGGGGAATGTTTTTTTTAGAAAGGCTTCCGCCTCTGCAATTGTTTTAATTCTTACTCTCCCCCCTTCCCAGAACACTAACATTCCCTCTGGCATCAACCACTTGAACCACACCCCCTTTTTATATAATCTTTTTGATAAGAAGGAATATTTCCTCCTTATTTCTCTAATCTTTTTCGGGATCTGTTTCAAAATGGCAATTTCAGTCTGTTGGTATATTAAGGGACCGTCTCTTTGTGCTCTCAGGATCCCGTCCCTCATTGACCTTCTTACAAATTTAATATGTATCTCTCTGGGTACCTCATTTATTCTGGCATATGCTGAGTTAATTCTATTCCTAAGAATTCTTATAAACAAATATCTTTTCTACCAAAAAAGCTTTTTCTTCAAATAAATGGAAAACCAAGAAGGTTGCATTATTCCACAAGAAAGCATGCAAGCTTTAAATCAACGGTCGTGTTGTAACTTGTGTTTGGTAATTTATTTTTATGCAATCTATCCTATTAGTATAATTCATGGCTCAAATTGATGGGAATTTTCAAGATGGGAGGTTAATGTTTTAACCAACAAGTACATTGTTTAGGCTTTTTTCTTTTTGGCTACACAAAATATATAAAATATCATTTTCTTCACATGTAGTTTTTCCAGGGGTGAAATGTTCCGAAGTCTGCTACCGGTTCGCTTCAGGCACATATGCATGCCAAATATGCGCTTTGTGCACATGCACACTGCAGGCACTAAGAAGCCTTTTTGAGTCTTCAAAGGTAAGTAGAACAGCGAGTGGGGGGAGGGGGGAAAACAGCTGTACTGCATGATTTAGATTCTCTGGAAAGCAGGAGTAATTTAAAAAAAAAAAAAAGTTCCGATGATCAGCTGTATGAAAATCAGACTGGGAAGTATATGTTTTGAACTTTAGAATTTAAGCCTTAATTTAAGTTAGCCTAAAGCAGAGGTTCCCAAACTTGGCAACTTTAAGACTTGTGGACTTCAACTCCCAGAATTCTCCAGCCAACTCTGTTGGCTGGAGAATTCTGGGAGTTGAAGTCCACAAGTCTTAAAGTTGCCAAGTTTGGGAACCTCTGGCCTAAAGCCTAACTTTAGAATTTAAGCCTATTTATGCATGATTTCCCATTTGCTATTTTGTAAAATAAAAAACTATAACAACTACAACTTTTAATCCTGTCAACTTTTCGAACTAGATTAGAAAACACAATCATGAGAAAAGGACAAAATAAAGAGCCTTACACCAAATAAGATTCATAATATTTACTTAATGTTAAAGGTTTCCCTCTCACATTTGTGCTAGTTGTTCCTGGCTCATCTCCATTTCAAAGCTGAAGAGCAACACTGTACGAAGATGTCTCCATGGTCATGTGGCAAGCACGACTAAACTTCCCACTAAAGGTGGTTCCTATTTTTTCTACTTGCATTTTACATGCTTTTGAACTGCTAGGTTGGTAGAAGCTGAGACAAGTAATGGGAGCTCACTCCATTACATGGCGCTAGGGATTCGAACCACCAAACTGCTCAGCTTTCTGATCGACACGCTCAGCTTCTTAGCCACTGAGCCACTGCGTCCCTGTTTATATTTACTTATGCTTATGAAAACCCAAGACATTAATCTTTTGCCAAGATTTATTGTTAATTACATTTGCCATTAATTTAATTTATTTAGTAGGTGTTATTCTATTTTTAATGGTTGGTAGCTGATTTAAGACGTATTTCATTGGCTATAAATATGAGATATGCATCCCAAAAATAAATCACAAATTAAAAAAGAAACCTAAAATATAGCTTATCTGAGTTGGCACTAGTTTGGTTTTGGATTTTTTTTAAAAAACAAAAACCTGTGATGCACTCTGGGGCCAGGGAGACACTTCCAAAGGCAAACAAGACATTGTTCAAATAAATAAATTGAACACAAAAACCCCCTGTGTTACATCGAATTAAAAATATACATTTAAATGTATTCTTTGTATTGTAGGGGAAATCCCCATGGTGTGCAAAGAATAAATTTTTTTGGACTATAACATTTTGATAAAGCAATAGCAGTTGTAAAGGAAGTTTTAATTATGATAGTAAAAGGTATGATGTTCTACCTAAAGAGACAGCTGATGAAAAAATATCACATACTGTATTCTCCAGGAAGGATTGATTCTCGGAGGAATTTTGCTGGCAAGAAATGAGGCCTCCAAGACGAAAGATGAAGCGGGTCTACAGTTTGATAAAACATTATTTCCACATTCCATTGGTGTTGGAGATCTTCTAGCCCAACCTCCTGCTCAAGCAGGAGACCCTATACCCATGATGGTGAACCTATGGCACATGTGCCACCAATCTCCGTCGATGTTCTTCATATGTTTTAATTTCCAGGCCCTTAATCATTTCAGTTGCTCTTCTTTACACTTTTTCCAAAGTCTCAACATCCTTTTCGTAATGTGGTGACCAAAGCAGGATGCAATATTCCAGGTGTGGTCTTACTAAGGCTTTATAAAATGCCACTAATACTTCATGTGATTTTGATTCTATGCCACTGTTCATACAACCAATAACTCTATTAGCTTTTTGGGCTGCTGCCACACAATGCTGGATCATGTTTAAATGATCGTCCACAAGGACTCCAAGGTCGCTCTCACAGTTACTGTTTTTGAGCCAGTTTTTTCACCTAGTCTCTACTGTACCCTTGGTTTTTTCCTGCCTAGGTGTCAAACTTTGCTTTTCTCCACATTAAATTTCATGTTGTTGGATAGAGCCCATTGTTCAAGTCTGTCAAGATCTTTTTGGATCCCGAGCTTGTCCTGTGTTGTTCTGCTGTGGCACACAATCTCTGGTGGTGAGGCAGAGAGAGGGTTCAGCTGGAGTTGACAATCCTAGGAAGGAAGGCTGAGAATTACAGCATTACAGTATTTATAATTTATTCTTCCCTTTGAAGTAGAAAGAGGCACCTTCCTTTCAGATAAATGATTAAATTGCATTAATTTCTATTGTTTTTAAAAAGTCCTTTCTTCTTCCTTAGAAAACTAAATTTCTATGTAATTTCAAACTCTCATCTTCAGTGAGTTGCTACAGATTTCCACATACTTAAGGGATTTTAGAAATTTTATTATATTGCAGATTTAGCTAATCCTAGGAAGCTTCCTTTTTCTGAGACTTTTATCATTGTCCTCGTACCCAAAATAGAAAGTAACATATGACCTATATTATCTTTTTAACAGTGATAGCAGGTAATGACATCTCACTGAGAAGACCCCTATGAAGTTTCCAACTATGCATCGGAAGAGTTGATGTATTCTGTTTGAAAATCAAATATGCACATTCCCTTTCCTACACTAGATTGACTTTTCAAAGGCCAAAGGCTGCTGGTTACTGGAGGCGATAACAAGTACCAAAGAATCCACAACAGGTGGTATTACCAACTGTGCAAATTTAACTCCCAGTCAAAATAATCTGATAGCCTACTGTGAAGAATGTAAGAATTTTTGAAAAGTATGTAAGGAGGAAGTGAATAGAGAATGCCTAGTATTTTTGAAAGCATTGTAATTTCATGTTTTGCCTTTTTGGAAAATCAATGTGGCATGCCATCCCACTCTTATTTAACTCTATGAATAGATACAAAGAGCTCAAAGCTAGTCTGGAAGATGTTCTTATGCAAAGTAGATTTGGTGCAATAAAAAACCCCCAGCTCTGTCATTAGCTGAATTGAACATTGTATATCTACTTCTGTATAGGAAGGAATGTTTGCTTGCGAAATAATCTTCTAAGTGTTGCTGAATATCCAATAATTTATAGCAACCCCAGCCAGTAACATCTCCCTAACTCAGTAGCTAATATTTATTTATTTATTTATTTATTTATTTATTTATTTATTTATTTATTTATTTATTTATTATTCATTCATTCATTCATTTATTCATTCATTCATTCATTCAAACATGTACAGGTATAAGTATGCACATGGACATGAACAAAGGAAACGAGTACAAATAAACAGGTCAGTAGGACAAAGATGGAAGGCACGCTCATACGCTTAGGGATGTCCCCTTACAGACCTTTTAGGAATGGGGTGAGGTCCACAGAAGACAGTTTAAGGTTGAAGCTGTGAGGGTTTGAGGATGTAATAACAGAGAGGTAGAGTATTCCAGACGTTGACCACTGTGTTGCTGAAGTTGTATTTTCTGCAATTGAGTATGGAGCAGTTTACCTTGAGTTTGTATCGATTGTTTGCCTGTGTATCAGTGGTGGGTTTCAAATTTTTTAGAACCTACTCTGTAGGTGTGGCCTATTTTGTCGGCGTGGCTTGGCAGTCATGTGACAGGGTGGGAGTGGCCACCTTTTAAAATGTGGTGAAACTCATTTAACAACGCTCTTGCTTAGCAACCAAAATTTTGGACTCAATTGTGATGATAAATTCTTTCCTTCCTTCCTTCCTTCCTTCCTTCCTTCCTTCCTTCCTTCCTTCCTTCCTTCCTTCCTTCCTTCCTTCCTTTCCTTTCCTTTCCTTTCCTTTCCTTCCCGTTGGGTCACTGGCAGCGGCGGGCCAGATTTACTTCCAGGTACGCCGGTGGAACCCCCTCTCACCGGTTCTCTAAATTTCACCAACCGGCTCTCGCGAGTAGGTGCGAGCCTGCAGAAACCCACCACTGCTGTGTCTTATTGTGGTTGAAACTGAAGTAGTCGTCGACAGGTAGGATGTTGTAGCAGACAATTTAGTGTACTATGCTTAGGTCCAATCGCAGGTGGCGCAGTACCAGATTGTCCAAGCCCAAACATTTGAGCTTGGTGGCATAAAGGATTCTATTGTACGGTTTATCTCACTATTTCTGCCAAAATAGTACACAAAATCTGATTATAGAGTTTGAATATATATACTATGAATCTCCACATATTTTCTTTCAGTTGATGACACCAACTTTTAACATTGTGTGTGGGAGAGCAACTATTCATATTTTCTATACCAATATTTGATTTTATATATCTAGGTCTTCTTTCCCATTGCTTACCTTCAATACAAGCAAAACCCCCGCAAACAAATTGCAATTTCTTTCTGTAGGGAAAATCTAATTTTACCAGGTTTTTAATCTGTTGAGTTTGCATTTTTGTGTGTTTTTCAAATTCTCAAATTTAATTATGTCTTTTATCACAGGTTTACAAAATTCGATTTAATTCATTTTTCATTATTTTGATTGTATTTATTATTTTTATTATCCCTGTGCACTGCCCTGAGTCCCGTCAGGGAGAGTGGGCAGTATAGAAATACATGAAAATAAAAAAAATAAAAATTCTGCAAAATTGATTGACTGTGTGATGATCATGGCAACTCAGGAGGTTAGAAGAAAGGGGGTAGAGAATGAGTCAGGAGTTTGTGGTTTTCATGACAACCATGAGTTTGTCTGAATTACATCTGGTTCAATATAAAAGGTAGATATACATATAATCTATTTTTTTCCTTCTTAGAACAGCAGACATGATATGAAATATTGAAAGAATGTTGTTGTTAACAATCTTTTCTGATTATCAGATCCTTTTCTGGCCAGTTCATTGACTTCTGCCCTGAATAACTGATCTCAGACTAGATGTCTAATGAATAGACGTCCCTTGGTGGGAGATGGATGTGGGATACAAATACGAAAATAAGAAATAAGAAATATACTGTCAGAGTTCCAAATTGCATCCAATATTAAATCAGAGTCCGAAGCAAAGGATTCCTCGAAGTTCTAATTTATTAAGAGATTTATTTATTTTATTTTGGCACATCTGGGAAAACCCAAATCTCAAAGCTTCCTGGTTTTCCTCACCCAGTTGAAAGTTCAAGATCTTGCCCCCACACTCACAAGTCCATCATATGGTCCAATCTTCTATTGCTATGCTGGCAGTTCCACCCATACAGGTCTGGTCAGGTGCAGAGGTGCAAAGACAAAGGATGACCTTGATTTTCTAGAAAGAATTTTGTTATGGCTACATGCCATCTAACTCCATACAAACCCCCCTCCCATTTTCCCACAATAGAAAATATGTAGTATGTAGAATAATAGAAAGTGTAGTAGGCCAAAGATCCAAAAGAAAAGATGGCTGCAGGCCTGACATATACTACTATGGGTACTGGTATGGTTACAAAAGAATTTTTTCCAGAAATGTATTGGAGAATTCTACCATATTTTATATAAGCAACCAGAATGTGTGGAATCAATTATGCACACAAATTAGGCTATGCCAGCGGGCGATGCCCAGGGGAAAGGCCTTCTCTGTGGCAGGCCCGACTCTCTGGAACGACCTTCCCCCCGAAATTAGAACAACTACAGACCTCCGCTTCTTCCGTCAAAAACTAAAAACTCATTTCTTCTGCCTGGCCGGCCTGGGATAATCGAACTGTTTTATTAGGGTTTTTTAGGGGTTTAGTTTTAGTTGGTTTGGGATTTTAGTGCAGGGTTTAAGTTTAATTCATTTTAAGATTGTATTTATGCTTGTGGTTTTATACATGTATTTTTAAATTCCCTGTGCACCACCTCGAGTCCCTTCGGGGAGAGAGAGTGGTTTATAAATTATTATTATTATCATCATCATCATCATCATCATCATCATCATCATCATCATCATTATTATTATTATTATTATTATTAATGTTTTTGCTGGTTAGCAACACTATAAATAATACAAGATTAAGGGCTGCAATCTAGCTCTTAATTTTCTACACACTTTATTTCTTTAAATATTTCTCATTTGCAAGGAACTTTAAAATGTTTTGGATTTTAAGGTATTGTTTGTAAACTAGTTTTACCATGATGAGGAAGCCAGAAATGCTATTTTCCCCCCTGTTAAATATCTCTTATTATTTAACCTTGAACTCAACTGCTCATATTTTTGGAACTAAAAAAGCCTCTTAGAAGAGTTTATTCATTAAACTGTATTCAGGGATTTGTTTATAACATGCAAAATCAGAAAAGTTGAGGATAAAAGGTATAACAATGTTAAATAAGGTGCTACAACTAAGGTTTTATTTTAAAAAATATTTTGCTTTTCCATATGAAAAATAAAGAAAGAATAGAAGCAGGTTTAAAAAAAACAAAAGAGCCCCAATTAAAAAAAAAATTATATTACATACAATTCAGCCTTATTTTTAAATAAAACATTACCTTGACTACATGAAGTGCTGTTAATTAGTCTTTCCAATCTGTTCTTAAAGTAACAGCTCATAAAGAGAAAATAACAACATATTTATAAACTAGGGTTAGTGGGTTTCAGGAGAAGAATTTTGAAACTTCTTGCTTTTAAATTTGTAGACTCAGTCCTACCTACCATTGTTAACAGTTTGTTCTCAATTTCAGTCCCCGATTTAACTAAAATATTATTCTTCTTCTAATAAAGCAAGCTAGTAATTTCAGATTAAAAATAAGGAGCATCGTTGATGGGTCCTTAATAGCAACCAGCTAGAAAAAAAACCCAATCTTTAGCTAGCTGACGCCACATATGGCACCTTTGAACTGTAGTTGACCCAATCAATTCTTGATTTCTACAAAGAGATGGTACAAGAACAAAAAGAATGTTATTCCATTTGACATAAATTTAGATTACACAGATACAACAATTCATGTCTTTCCATCACTTCTTTCAACCAGTTTCTTGATTCCTTTCTAGTGTGTTACTCTTGAAGATGAAATATTTCAGCCTCCCTATCCTGGAGGGACATTAGTTTTGAACTACTGAATGCTTGAATGCTGAAAACACAACTTTCAAAGATCTGAAGATATTCTCCCTTGGTATATAATCTTTCATTTCTGCCCTTATTGCTTGTCATGTGCCCATATTTTTATTCATCTTAAGCATTGATGCCCCACCCTTCAAAACAATTATTACAATAACATAGAATAACTTAACTCAGATTAAAGGAGCTCACACAAACACAACCAGAATAAAACAACAATTTTTAAACTTGTCATAGCTAAAACATTTTAGAGGTCTTGGGAAATGAAAATAACTCTGAGCCCCAAGGTCATAAGACTGGATGTGAAGCAAGGAATTAGTATTGCTTATGTGAGCCTCCACACCATTTCTCAGTTATTATACAGTAAGCCAACATTGAATAGTTGGGGCGTCTTCAGCAAGCAGTAAATAAAAACAAAACCTAGAATCAGCAACAACCAAAGATAATATATAATCTCATGCTATACTGGATTGAAAAGGGCAGGTAAAATTGTTTTGACTCATTGCCTAAAGACTGAATGAGAAAGACATTGACAGTATTGGTATAAGGTTCCTGCCCACGCAGGGGGTTGGACTAGAAGACCTACAAGGTCCCTTCCAACTCTGCTATTGTATTGTATTGTATTGTATTAAATCTCTTGAGAAAGAAAGTTCCCAGTCTGAGAACCATACTGTCCTTAACTACTGTCATCCTATACAACTTTCTTGATAAACTGACTTGTACTACCAGTTTTTTAAATATGGAAGACATTTTAATTTAATTTAATTTAATTTATTGTGGAAGTAACTATAAAGATACCTGCCCTGGGTCCTTTTTTAGGAGAAGGGCGGGGTATAAATTTAATAAAATAAATAAAATAAATAAATACCAAACCATTTAGGGCTTTAATGAACAATCATATTATAGTAAAAGCAAGTCACCTCTAGATGGGGAAGCTACCAAGTCCATACTTAAAACCTTTTAAAAAGCTGAAATTTGACCGCATTCCTTCCATGTTCAGGTTACTATCTCTCCAGAAGTAGGGGAAGTAGTGTTTGGAGACCACCTCCTGAAATGTGTCCCACCTTAGTTTAAATGGATACATACATACATTCATACATACATACATACATACATACATACATACATACATACATACATGCATGCATGCATGCATACATGCATGCATGCATGCATACAGGCATACATACATATATAAATTTTCCCTGCTTTATTCAAAAACTTGAACAATTAAAACAGTATTTTTCATTGTGTTCTCTCCATTAGATCCTCCCTGGAGAATCAGAGATTTTACTAAATAATAAAGGATAGGGTTGAGGGATCCTGGAAAGAAAGGAGGGCAGGGAAAAGGATCATTCTTGTTAGTTTATTGTAATGGAGTAAGTACTTTATTGTAATGGGGCTATCTACAGCTGTACCTTGATAAATACTGAGAATTGTAGGCTGAAGATCTCAGGTGTTCCAGATCAAGGGAAGTTTGGTGAAAGGTGAATATAAAATTGGTAAGACTAGATTTAGCTTCTATTTAGAGTAGGGTGGGGACATTTCAGCAGATAGATTCCATAACTCTGTTTCCCATACTTTTGGAGAGATGTAGGAGACCCTCTGGTAACATGATAATGGGAGGAATGAGTGAAATTTTCAGTCTTTTTATAGGGTTTTAATTGTGGATGTGGTGGAATCGCCAGCTAGATTGGAGGAAGGTATTATGAGAGGGCTTGCTGAGGTTAGAGTCTCGTACTGCAGAAAGAAGCACAGGCCTAACCTCATTCATATTTGAGCTTCCAAGGTTGCTCACAGACACTTTATTTCATACACCATATTATACCCTATTTCACCGCTGCCCTACCTTCTTTCCCTTTCTCCTCTTCCCTACTTCCTTTCTTCTCTCTACCATCCCTCTCTTCTCTACTTCCCCTTCCTCTCTCCTTCTCCTCTCTCCTCTTTCCACTCCTTCTCTCTCTCCTACTCTTTCCCTCCCGTCTGTTTCTCTCTCTCCTCTTCCCTCCCTCCCTACTTTCCTCTCCCTTTCTCTCTTCCAATCCCTATGCTTAGCTTACATGGTGTATTTCAGCATCTGAGCAAACTCCATTTAATATTGATGGTATTAATAGTTACATTCCAATAAAAATCTTTCATATTAATAATTTTACACACATCCTCCTTTTAAAAGTATACATATATAACAATTCCATTGTTATCCCTCCCCCCCAAGCATGTTTTTTGAACAAAGTGTGAGCTGTATTCAAGTTTCCAGCTATTCTCATAATGATATTACATAGTTAAACATCATTAAGCATGCATAATTTTTAAATAGTCCTAATGAGGATAAATAACTGAGGTTATAATAAGATATTTAAAAATTATGGCAAATTGTGTTTTTTAATGTTATGTCCCTTGTGGCAACCATTTCCTGAATGGGCAAGGTTGCTCTCAATGACCTTTTTACAAGAAAGACCACAATATAAATTGTTGATTATCGTATTTAATTTTTTCTCTCTGCTCTTATTCTACTGTGCATATATTTGCTACTCCATTGTTCTTTAGAATCTTAACTGGTATTGCCACAGGAGGAACACAGGCTTCTCCTGTGCTTGTATTCTTTCTGAGGCCCATTTAATTCCTTTCTTCAGTCATCAGTGGAAATCAGCATGTTCATGTCATTAACTTTTACATAGGAGATTATCTTATTTGAAGGCTGTCAGCATTTGAAAGGTTTGTAGTCCCTATCCTGGTGACAGAATGAAACTATATGAAGGGAAAACAAAACCTCTGAAGTTTGCCTATCAATAGTGGACAGACCTTGGGCTGAGGCCAATAATTTCTTCCACCAATGAACAGTAGATCATAAAACAAATAGCGACTGTCAGAAAGGGAATGTTATTTAGTCATGGAACTTTTTTTTTAACATTCTCTTAACAGCTACATAAGGAAGTAAATGGAAAGACATCAATGTTTAATAAAATCTGCTTTCCCCAATGAAGCCACTTTGTGTCCTTATGTAAACTCTAGAAAATTGGGAAAGCCATCAATGAAATGAAGCTGCAGGCAGAAGATGGAGAAGGAAAACAACTATTTTGTGAACCAAAATCCAGAAAGCCAGTTAGTTATTTTTTCCATTATGGCAGGACATATTTCTTTCAATTGACTTACATTTAATATACTTTGGGGACATTGTGATATATTCGTAGTTTGCATACAGTTCAGCACAGAAACTATTTGCTGAGGGGGAAGGTCCGCAGTCTACCATGTTTTGTATTTGGCCAGAGGACGGATTCCTGGAGTGGTATTCTTGATTTTGGAGTCCCAAATGTACTCTTTTTTCTTTTTCATTTCATTTCATTTCATTTCATTTATTCGATTTCTATACTGCCCTATCTCCCAAGATGGGACTCAGGGCAGTGCACAGGAACTTTACAAAAGACAACAGAACTTTACTGTTTTTTCCCCTTGAAAACAATTCACTTCTCATCCAAGAAGTTTCTTTAGTTCTTCCTAACAATACATTTGTAATTATAAACTTTTTGGATGAGGAGTGAAAGAGTTACAAGGAACAAACCAAGAAAGTTTAGTTGTCTTTTGAAAAGCACGTTAGGGACAACTATGATCTGCGTGATTGAGAATCTCCATAGACACTTGATTTTAGAGATAAATCAGTCTGTTCATCTGTCTCACTTATTTTCTAGTTAGGTGTCTACTGGGTACCAGTAGAACTTTCCATGAGTATTGTGCATTGTTGGATCAAAAAACATAAAAATGAGGCATCAGGAAGGGGAAGGAAATGCAATGCTTTCTATTATAGTTAAAATATGTTTGATTAGGGACCTGGCCAAGTTGGTTAAACTGATACTGTCTCTGGTCCTAACTATTATAATTTCAGCACAATGGAAAGAAGAAAGGATAGGGAAATCTATAGAATTTAACTAAAATATATTTAAAATTATTAGTAAAGTTCAGTGTTTTGGTTTGATTTTTCTAATTGAAGAAGTATTATTAAATATTATTTGGCCTGCAAAATGAAAGTGCCAAGAAAATTCTGACATTTATCATTATTTTTTATTTTATTTATTTATTTGTTTTGTCAAGTGTGTATAAAATAACAGAACTCTTAGACATGGGTGAGGTCAACAGTAGACAGTCTAAGGCAGGGGTCCCCAACCTCTGGGAGAATTCTGGGAGCTGAAGTCCTTCAGACTTAAAGTTGCAAAGGTTGGAGACCCCTGGTCTAAGGTTAAAGTTGGGGGGGGGGAAGAAACCACTGAGTCAGGTAACACATTCCAAGCATTGACCACTGTGTTGCTGAAGTCATATTTTCTGCAATCAAGTTTGGTACAATTTACCTCAAGTTTGTATCTATTGTGTGCTCGTATGTTGTTGTGGTTGAAGCTGAAGGAGTCAGTGACAGGTAGAACATTGTAGTAGATAATTTTATGTACTACGTTTAGGTCAAACTGGGTCAACTGAAGTCTGGTGGCATATGACAGGATTTTCTTGGCACTTTCATTTTGCTTGCCAAATACATTCCACAATATGATATGTGAACTTCCACATGACAGCTGTTGTCATCTTACTAACAATTGGTTATATATATATGTTTTCTGAGGTTTTCGCGGGTGTTTGTATGTAGATCTTTGGTTGTTCGGGTTTTCCCCCACGTAGAATTGGAAGTATCTTCACGACGTTTCGATGAAATCTCATTCATCATCTTCAGGCTGGTGCTTCGGGCTTGCTCCTGGAAGCACCAAGCCCGAAGCACCAGCCTGAAGATGATGAATGAGATTTCATCGAAACGTCGTGAAGATACTTCCAATTCTACGCGGGAGAAAACCCGAACAACCAAAGACCTACATATATATTGAATGATATATTTGCATCTCTTTAGTTCTATGTCTTCACTTGAAAAGGTCATTTTTAGGTCCCTTTTCTTCTGTGCTGCCTCTCTGCTTCTCTGCCAAGCAAGGGCCCCTGTAGAAGTTACTCAAATTTATATGCTGGCATAAAAATGCCAAATTTCCTTTGATGCAAGCAGTGTTTTTGGCCTTGTGACATTTGATCAGCATACTGGAGCTGCACAAATATTGAGCCAGTTCAGAGAATTTAGGGAGAGGTAAAAAATTATATATCTGTCCTCTGAAACATCAATTTTGAAAAATGCCCTCTATCCCACAATTAAGTTTAGTGGTGGTGGTGGTGGTACGATTTCAGACTTGCAAAAATAGTTTTGTTACTCCCCTCAAATCTGAGATGTACCCCATGAAATGTGATTTATTGTAGTCATAAGTTAAAATAAATCTGTGGTCCGGGATCAGTTTTTGTGATAAAAACTTAATGAAGTTCACCATCATTTGACAAAACCAACTGCACTCACCTTTCAAACTTTATTTTAGACATATAATTAAGAATTACATTTCATTGAAGGGAGTTAAAAAAATAATTGCTTATCCTCTGCAAGCCATCTATAGATCTTCCATAAGATCCTGATAGTTCTGTTTTACACTTTAGAATATAACATCAGTGCTAGTAAATATCTTTTTTACATTGAAAATTAATCATACACGCCATAAACCCAAAATATCAAGCCCAATAACACTGCTCTAATGTAACCTTTTGCTGCATGTGATCTGAATGAATCATTTCTTGTTCGTCCTCAAAGCCTTAGTTTATGGCGGTAAAAGATCATTGTTTTCCCCCACACTCCTTCCCCAAATTTAACATCTGTATCAGCCAAGCTAAACAAGTAATTAACTTAAAAGGCATTGGCTGATTCCTCAACTATTATCACTTGTATTCAGCCTCCCCCAAAGCCTATCATTAGGGTTTAGAAAGAGATGATTAAACTGTGGGAGACACAGCTCAGGGTTCATGGAGCCTATGGAATTTTAGGAGGAGATATGGCTAGGCAAGTATCACTGATGAGATCTTCATGTTCTCCTGACTTTCTTTTCACTCATTCTGCTGTATTATATTTTAAATCAGGGTTCATGGAAGATAATATCAGTCTGCAGTTGAGTGTTATTATTATAAAAAAGAGTAATCCAGCAAGTAAGTCTTGGCTTTCCTGCACTGACTGTTGAATCAACACTGCCAGACTTGGTTATCTATCTATAGAACAAACACACAAATAGCAAATGTTTACCTCTCACTAAATACTTCATTGATTGAAATGTGTGCATCCTGCAGTTTTATGACTAAAATTCCAAAGCAGAACATTGCCCAGATGTTATCTTTTTTTCCCTGAGTCTGGGAACTACAATTTTCAGAATGTGTAATGCATGTCCTTGAAAGTCTTCTATTTAATTGTCTTATCAGCTTCGTAATCTCATAGAATGAGCTGGTGAAGCTGCAACTTAGTAAAAGGAAATGTCATTGATTTTTTTATTTTGAAAAACCAATAATTCCTTGGGAAAACAAGACAAAGATGACACTCCACATTCCAGCTGATGTGTAATTACATAATCCTCTTTAGACATACACTGGATGTATAGGATGGATCCCTTTTCCATACTCTTCAAACATGTGTGCAAATCCTTCCTGCTGTCATTCTGGACTTTGCATCATAAGAAGAGTTCCATTTATGTACAATTTAAGGGTCCTTAGTGCTCTCTGGGCTTGGTTGCTTTCTTGCAGATGTTTCATTAACCAAACTAGACAGAAGTGGGGTTTGCTCTCAGTTTATATTTTAATGACTTGCTTTGACAGTGTTGGTGGGGGTAATCTTTGGTTGGGCTGTTTACTGTTGGATCGTTTGGCAATTCCATGATTGGAATAACAGAATAACAGACTTAGAAGGGACCTTGGAGGTCTCTAGTCCAACCCCCTGCTCAGGCAGGAAACCCTAAACTATTTCAGACAAATATTGTTTACTTGATTGTTGGTCTGAAGTTAATCTTGGAATTAATCTGTGCTCATTTGGGTACCAATGGCTGGTGGGGAGATGTTTCCCTTTTTAGCTTGTTGATTGTCTCTTTTGCATGATACATAGATATTGTTTATGTCTATGTGTCTATTGATAACTAATTTGTCATAGTGCCTTCTTTGTTGGCTGTTCAATTCAGTTGAGTACAATTGGTTTTATGATCATGAACTCTAGGGCAATAGTTGCTAAGGAGCACAGTATGATTGGGGCATATATGCCTGAGGTGATATTCAGCAGGTTCTGGCGAGAGAACCAGTAGCAGAAAGTTTGAGTAGTTCAGAGAACCGGTAAATACCACCTCTGACTCGCCCCACCCCCATCTATTCTCTTCCTCCCAAGTCCCAGCTGATCCGGAGGAAATGAGGATTTTGCAGTAACCTTCCCCTGGAGTGGGAAGGGAAGGGATATTTTACAGTATCTTTTCCTTGGAGTGAGGTGAGAATGGAGATTTTGCAGTATCCTTCCCCTGCCACACCCACCAAGCCATGCCCACCAAGCCACACCCACAGAACCAGTAGTAAAATTTTTGAATCCCACAACTCAGGGGTCCCCAACCCTTTTGGCACCAAGGACCGGTTTCATATAAAAAAAATTCCGCGGACTGGTGGGAGTCTCCAGTGGGGAGTCGAGTCATGTGGGCCATACGCGCGTTCCGCGGTCATGTGCAACCGGGCGGGAAAGCTGCCAGGTGTCCCAGGCGAAGGATCCTCAGCTGGGGCAAGGAAGGATGGGCTGAGTCCCGGGCAGGAGGGCCTGGCAGCCCCTTCCTCCGTGTAGGGCCGGGTGGTGCCCCAACCCAACCCCCCAATGCAGGCCGTTGCCGGGAAGAGCCCCAGCCAGCCACCAGGATAGTGGAGCATTTGCTACACTTTCCTAAGAGTTGCA
The DNA here is from genome assembly GCA_039707465.1 of Rhabdophis nuchalis. Classification (NCBI taxonomy): domain Eukaryota; kingdom Metazoa; phylum Chordata; class Lepidosauria; order Squamata; family Natricidae; genus Rhabdophis; species Rhabdophis nuchalis. The sequence continues at coordinate 30,949,642 of CM077645.1, forward strand.
CTACTTTCTCCACCGCTCACTCCGGCCTGGTTACTATCAAGCCACGGACCAGCACCGGTCCGCGGCCTGGGGGTTGGGGACCCCTGCCACAACTGATGTATGCCATATGTTTTGATTTGTGTTTACTCTTATTCTGTTGCTGTTAGGCACAATAAGATGCTATTCTACCTGTAAGGTAAAAGTAGATTCAGTGGTTAATCAACTTCTGCATATTGAGCTATGTATAAGAGGAACATCAAGTTATTTCAGCAAAATGTATTTAGCTGCCTTGTGTTTGTGCTTATATACAAATGTTAATCCCTTTGATTTATGAAGCTGAAAAAGACTTTGTAATAAAGCATTTTTCTGAAAATCAAATTCAATCAAAATGGATAAATGCATCAAATGTCTTGTTTTCTGTACAGTAATATTCTAGCTGTAAATACCATTTATTCAGGGGTGAAATTCAGGAGGTTCTGAAATTTTGAGTAGTTCGGGGAACTGGCAAATACCACTTCTGGCTGGCCCCAGAGTGGGGAGACAATGGAGATTTTGCAGTATTCTTCCCCCGCCATGCCCACAGAACCATTAGTAAAACAATTTGAATTTCACCACTGCATTTACTTCAGGACACTTAAGCTAAAATTGTAGCACCTTGTTTTTCTATATTTATGAGCCCTGATGACACATTGGAATCATGAATTTAAAAATATGACATAATTCTCCATTTGTAGTGCAGTCATTAGCTATATTCCCAAAGTTTCCCTGGAAGCAGGTCATAGTAAGTTATCTTCTGGTAACAATAAGAGATCACATTAAAACTTGGGTGGTAAAATTTGTAAGCACTTGCTCAAGTTCTACATAGTACATTTTTCATGCAACAATTTATCACAAAGTGCAGCTCTTTAACATAATGTTTTACAAACTTAGAGAAATATGGTCTGTACCTATCAGATTTGCTTTCCCCCCTCCCCATCTCAGTGTATAATTTTGTCTAGTCCCAATTTAGAAAATGAACCAAACAAAATACTTAACACACAACTGGATTGGCTAAATTGAGCAGCCACAGCAATTCCCAAAATACAATAACATACAATCATAAAAATCTGCAGGATCAGAACAATAATCTAGTATTTTAATCTCACAAAGGCCAAATGGAGAATTCAGAAGCAGGGCCTGAGTTTATAAACAGTTTCTGCTTTGTGCTTTCCAGCATTGAGCTTCTGTTATTGGAAGTAATGTGTTGCTTTCATATCCTACACCTGCCCACCTAGCAGTTCAAAAGCATGCAATATTGTGAGTAGATAAATGGATACCATTTCAATGGTAAAAACCTAGTTGTGCTTGTGTGTGCAGAGAGCAGAAGGTGGTACTGCACCTGGCTGATGGGAGGCAATACAACAGGAGGCGAGGTGAAACCCGCGGAAGAACCTAGAAGACCCAGCAGCCCAAGTGCCACTAGTCAGCTGGTGTAACCTGGTTCACCCCCTATGGTGTACCAAGGGTAGGCACACAAGCGCCAAACAGAATGAACTAGCAATTTAGGCTGTCAAATGTTGTGGCCTGCCAGTGGGCAGCAGAGCTGGCAGCAGAGTCGGACAGTGAGGAGTTTGGGGAGAAATATGGGCCAGTTCTAAAGACTGAGGGAAGCTCCAATGAGGGCTCTGCATTGGAGGCAGAAAGGGAGCTAGACAGCAGTGAGGCAGAGGAACAGCTGGAGCCTGTTTCCAGTGTGCACATGCACAGAGTTGCCAAAAGACAAGAACAACTAAGAAAGCAGGGTCGACTTGAGAGTAAAGCCACATTTTGGAGGTAATTAGCCCCTCCCAGAGGAAACAAAAGAGCAAACGGGGAGTGGGCTTTTGCAGGAAACAATTTGTTCCTTTGGATGTTTCATGAGAGGAAAGTTCTGTTTGTGATTATAAGAGACTCTGTGCCTTGCCCTGCATTTGGAAACTAGTTATCTGGCAGCTCACCAAGTGAGATAAGATTCATGTTGATAAATATGCCTCTGAAAGACTGTTTGCCATGCCTTGCTGACTGTGAATGAAAGGAATTCACTGTCATGTAAATAAAAGAGGTTTGCCGGGACCCAGACTCTGCTTCATGCTCGCTAAGGAAGCCTAGATGAGGACATCAGGACTGCATTGTGTCTAGCATTTGAAAATTTCTCTGACATTGTATGCCATACATTGAATAAACAAATTCATGTTCTACGAATAGCATTATATCTAACAACAACAACAGCAACAACAACATTATCCAATTAGATGATTGGACATTATCCAACTTTCCACAGTTTATGTATAACGTGAAGTATCTAAAAACTACATTGTCACCAGATAAATTGATGAATGATTCAGGATTATATTATTATGGGAGAAGGGGGGAAAGCCCTCAAATCCTAAACTCTTTCTCCTTAGACTAACTCATGGCCAGTTCCATGGACTTTGATTGTATCATTTTTAAGTTGTCTTTTTTTCTATGGAAAAAACTTCTTACATTCTGACTATATTGTGTAAAAATTATGTGTCAAACTTTCTGTTGGATTTTCCACTATTCATTCTACTTTCTTCAGCCTTACCAGGTTGACCAGACAGGAAACACAACCAGATAAAGTAATTTTACTTTGTTAGAAAGCTACGTTGACAGAATCTTGCAAGTCTCACAGTAAAATTCTCCCATCATCTCCAATACGGTCTGAGAAAAACTAGGAAGGGTCCCTTAGAAACCTCCTGCCCTGCTCACTGTCTTACTGACCATTGTCTGACCATTCCCTTGGCAGCATCTCTTTATCCTGTCTTCCATGGTTTTCCTACATTCCATTATAATCTTCCTCCCTCTTTTTTCCATCTTTGTGTATGAATGGCTCTTTCAATAGGAAAACATAACTCAGAATAATTTTCTCTAAAGTATTTGGTCTTCTTCTCATACTGTTTCATTGTGCTTTCCAGTCTCTGTTGTGGCACCAGTACTGCTTAAGCATAGATGCTTGAAAGCTGGCATAGAAATACAATGAAGCCTCTTTCTTGCTTTTCTTCCCCATTTGCGCAAATGTAAGTCAAATGTTAATATTAAATATGGGATATTTTCTGAATTTAGAGATAATATCTAGGTTCCTAATACTGCTCTTTTAGACATACAGTAGGTTTAGAGCAGATCAAAATCAGATATTTTTTATTTTCAAGTCAAAATGGTAACGCCACCTGATGATGTCAAGAAATTATTTCGTTTGATAAAGAAATAGATCATTGTTTACAGTTAGTCTATTGGAAGCAAGAATTATGCAATTGATTGTCACTAGCAATGCCAATCTTTTCACTGTGGCTCAAATGATATGTTTTTGGAAGTGATGTGGTTGTCATTGATCCACATTTCTCTTTACTTAGTTGACTGCTACTTGTAGAGGCAAGAAAAATGCAATGCAAAACACTACATTTTTCAGCTGTCACTTGCATTTATTTAAAATATTTTATAATCAGGCTTTTTCACATTAGCTAACATAATAGAATACATTGCAGATAAAAATTATTCATAAAGTGACAGTGGCAATTAAAGAATAAAATTGCAGGATTTGAGCCAATGTATTTCCATTGTAATTCACTTCACACACACTCTCTTCAACTCTAATCAGTGGGAGAGTGGAAGAAAGCCCTGTTCCTCAGTTTCTATCCTTATCTTAACGAACTAGCAGAAAAATAAAACTTCCCTCCCTAAAAATATATGTTTATTTGCTTGTAGGGAGGAGACTGTGGATTTAATAAATTGCTTTTATAGGCCAACACCCCCACCCCCATTGGAGTTACACAGCTCTGTTTTGAATCAGTTGCAGCTTAGTAAATCAATGAGCCTCTTGTCTCCAAATAATGTGTGGTTTGAGCAGACTATTAAAACTGCATATGGCAGAGAAAGTACTTGGCTATTATGTGAACTTTTTCACTGACTAAAGCTTACATTGACTTATAAGGTAATCAAACTTTTCCTAGTGGGCCAAGCTAACTTCTCTCTTTATCTATCAACATAAAAAATGACATGATCCTGACAAGACTGGGTGATAAATGCTTGGCTGGCCATTTTAGCATTTAGAGAAAAAGGCTCATTACGCTGCTCTTTGATTGCTTTACAGCTGTTGCTACTCTTAATACTTTCCTAAAAAGAAGCTGTATATCTCAAGTGAATTCCTTGCCAGGTTAAAGAACACCAAAAAAAGAAAGAAAGAAGGAAACAAAATAAGAGAAAAAAGAAAAAAAAGCAGAAGATACAGCACACAGTCCAAAATCTTGATTTGTAGGTTCATTTAATTACTTGTTTTTGGAAACAAATGTCCATTCCAAGAAAGTTTGCTACTGCTTTTCTATAACAAACATTCAGAATGATTTGATAGGTTCCTGGCTTGGAAGGTTGTATTTATTTCTCTAGAATGTATGAGGTATTAAGTAACGAAGGTGAGTGTTCCTCCATATTTCTTTTAAATATATTTTTCAAATAATTTTAAAAACTTTAACTTTTGACAAGCAGGAATTTCTTCCTTGATGCTTGTGAATTAGTTATCTAACATTTAGGGAAGCAAAGCTGGCTGGAGAATTCTGGGAGCTGAAGTCCTTCAGACTTAAAGTTGCAAAGGTTGGAGACCCCTATCCTAGAGGACAGAGACATACTTTTCAAAAGTGTATGAAAACGGAGGGTGATGGTGGTCAGGTCTTCGTGGTTTTGTATTGGGAGAGAGAGCTGCCATGGGGTCTACTGGCACAGGGACCACCAGCCTCCCCTTTGCCACTGACTCCTTGTGACATTTGTCTTCAACAAGTATACTCTATTTTTCAGAGTATAAGACGCACCTTTCTCCCCTCCAAAAGAGGGTGAAAGTCTTAAATACTGAATACATCCCCCCCAGTCCCCAAGAGCACTCTACAAGCCTCCCAAGGCCTGTGCATCCCCCCCCCCCTTTTGTTTGCAATAAACGAGGCATGCAGAGGGTTTGGGATGCCTGCAGAGTGCAAAGACTATTTTTTTAAAATTTACCTCTTCAAAATCATGGTGCGTCTTATAGTCTGAAAATGCGGTAATTGGTAGAACTACCATAATTGTCCTGATTATGTGGTGGATTAATAGCACAGCAGGAAGGAGAGAACAAGCTGTTGTTATTGCAGAGATAAGGAATATGATCTTGATAGAGATATATAGGCAGAAAGGGCTGAAGCATTTTTCTACAGTCCAGGACAAGATTGTATGGAAGTGGCTCAAGCAGCTTCACTGAACTATAAGGAGGAGGAGGAAGTACAGCATAATCAGGCATTGCAACATTCTGTTATTGTAGCCACTCTCAATAAAAGTACTTTTAGCTTTCTTGTGCAGTTGACTTGGTGGTCTGGTCTATCTAGTTGGGTTGAAGTTCTCACACAATTGTTTGCTGTTACAGCTAAACAACAGCAGTATGCACTGGAAATGCACTAGAAATGAAGCCCTCAGGGGACCTTGTGGCTTCCCCAGATAATTGCAGCTGTCTGTTTTCATCCTCTTCCTTCCTTCCTTTTTTGCTTAAAATAGAATGCGGGAAGAGAGAGGGAAGAGAGTTATCTAGGCAGCAGAAATCTAAAAAAAAAAAAAAACCTATTACAGGTAGTCCTAGACGTATGACCAAAATAGAAGCCAACATTTCCATTGTTAAGTGAGAAATTAGTTTTGCCCCATTTTAGGACCTTTCTTGCCATAGTTGTTAATGAATCATTACAGTTGATAAGTTAGTAACCCAGTTTTTAAGTGCATATGGCTTGCCCATTCTTTTTCCTTGTCAAAAGGTTGCAAAAGGGGATCGCATAACCTTGGGACACAGCAATGGTCATAAGTATGAACCAGTTGCCAAGCATCTGAATATTGATCCCATGACTGTTATAAAGGTTATAAGTATGAAAAATGGTCATAAGTCATTTTTTCAGTGCTGTTGTAACTAGATTTTAGTAACAGTATGCAAACATTTCTAATTTGGCTGACGTATGCATTTTTTCAGGCTAGGAATACTAAATACTATTTGGAGGGGGTTGATTGGTTGGTTGGTTGGTTGACTCAATTACTGAACTACCTCCACCTATCATTTTACTTTCTAAGAATTTTTGAAACTGATTCTTTGCCTTGAGCATGCTAGCTTCCCAAATGTTTTTATTTTAATTTTTTTAAATGTCTTGGACCAGGTGGAACAGAAAGCCTGCTAGAAAATGTTCTGTGGAATATTCTATATGTAGATACACTGAATATAATGCACAGTCCTGTAACTTAACTGTGCTGTGGGTTGACATTTGAATTTCATTATCTGCTCCTTTCAACAGTGATTCCAAAGTCAACTATTCACTAATTTTGTTGTTCTCTTCTGAGCTGATGGTTTTCCAGTGTTCTTAGTTTCAGGGTTCCCAGTCTATATTTTATTTGGACTTAGATTAAATCAAACATGAAAAAATTCTAACTGCCTGTGGTTTGAGAAGGGAACCAATATATTTTATGTTTTTTTATTTAGTTTGTATTGTATTATGATATGCAATCCTGTTTCTTGGCTTGGATTCAATGATCAACAGCATAAAACTCTCTTCTAAAATATATTATCATCTGATGGAATAAAGGGAATCACACACCATAATGTATTTTTATGGAGCTGATTTTATTGGTTGTTGTGAGTTGCTTATGATCACTGGGAATGATAGGAGAGCATGTAAGTTATTTCGATAAATAAATAAACATGTTCATTTATAGATGTTTCCCCCCCCCTGAAATATACCATTTGTAATGGAAGCAAAATAAGATTCGGTATAAGAAGTGAATGACTTGCACATTCCAAATTGTCTATTTTTCTTCTTTATTTTATTTTATTTTTCTTATTTTGAAGCCCTTCTGCATATCCTGACATACAGGCTGTATCTCAGGTTCTAATCAAACATGATATGCAAATACATGCAAACAAGTTATAACTACACTTAAATGCACATCTTAAAGTATAATCTTTATTGTCATCGTACTTAAATACAACAAAATTGGTTTTAACCACACTGGTGCAAAATTATAACAGAAACGAAAAAAGAAAGAAAAAGAAAAATACTAGTGTATGCATGGAGTGATTGTGGTTGTATTTAAAAATCTCACAGCCCAAGGATAGAAACTATGTTTCAACCTGTTTGTTCAGCTGGCTATACTTTGATGTCTTTTGCCTGATGGTAGAAGTGCAAAGAGACACTGACCAGGGTGTGAATCATCCCTGAGTATCTTCCTTACTCTGCTAAAGCAACGAGATCTGGCAATGTCATCCAGTGGTGTCAGAGGGCAACCAATGATTTCTTGTGCTGAATTGATCACTCTCTGTAGCGCCTTCCTGTCCACAGCTGTTAAACCAACATCTTAGGTCAGATGGAAACCAGAGTTGCAATATAGCTTCAACTTTCTTCATCAGTTGGTTCTTTTCTCCAGATTACTAAGTGCCTATGTGGCATTGAAGCAAAAAAAAACAACAGTCAGTGTGGATTGTTTTTTAAAAATTTGTTGATGGAATTCAATTTTCCAGAAAAAAATACTCCTGTTTCCTATGCATTAAATTCTCTTTTCTATACTGTCAGTCCTTGAATTAGTGTTTTTAATTTTCCAAATTGATTTAATTTAATTTTTCATTTTCCAAAAATCACCATCGCAGCTTTTTAGCAGGATCCCATCAGGGTCAGTCACCCAGATCACGTTTTTGGACTCATGGTGGAGCCCATCCTCAGGGAACTTCTCTCTACCAGAATGTGTCATTCTAGCAGAAAGAGGTTGCTGAGGATGGGCTCCAGTACAAGTCCAAAAGTTCAAAGAAGACTAAATCTCTGGTCCAGGCGACTGACGCAGATAGGATCCTGCAGCATTATCTTTGGACACATATATTTGCACTTATTTGTGGTAGCTTTTTTTTGTTATGCTGACATACAGTTAGTCCAGAACGCGGCCGCACGGATAATTACGGGAGCGCCTAAACACTCCCATATAACACCTGTCCTACGCGAGCTCCACTGGCTTCCTGTGGTCTTTCGGGTGCGCTTCAAGGTCCTAACGACCATCTTCAAAACACTCCATGGCTCGGGACCTAGCTATCTGCAAGACCGTCTCCTGCTCCATACATCCCTGGGACCGACACGCTCCCACAGAGAGGGCCTCCTCAGGGTGCCGTCGGTCGGGCAATGTCGACTGGCGGCGCCCAGGGGGAGGGCCTTCTCTGTGGCAGGGCCGGCCCTTTGGAACGACCTGCCCCCTGAAATCCGCACCATTCCTGACCTCCGCCTCTTCCGCAAATGTCTTAAGACTCACTTCTTTCAACTAGCCGGCCTTGCGTAACCCCAGCACCGCCAATTATAAACGAGGGTTTTAAAAACGGTTACAACACAGGCATCTAATATCTATGTATTTGTATTTTGTATTTATTGATTTAATTCTATGTTCGCCGCCCCGAGTCCCTTGTTGTGAGATGGGAGCGGGTTATAAATATGAAAAATAAATAAAATATGAAATAAATCATGATTACTTTGAAATCATGAAGCAGAATATTTCTTGCAAAATTGGGAGGTGCCCATCCAGTATTAGAAACAAGAGTACAATAATAGGATCCCATTGGAAGTTAGATAGAGTTGGGGAGCCAGCCCAGTCCAAAGTACCCTGCATCTACTGTATTGCCTTTACGAGCTCAAATATATGAGTTAGTTTTGAATGGTTCATGCAAAGCATTCTGTGGTAAAGACTATCCTTTCCTTTGAGTGATACGCCTGGGGTTATTCTGCAAAAAACAGTAGATGGGATCAGGACTAAAACTAAATTTGATTTAATTGATATTTAATGAAAATTATACTGAATTATTTTTTCCTGTCACTTAAAAAGTATTAAGTTAGTAAATATGTTTGGAAATCTTCAGGGGCCATATGGAGGGATCAGAGATTATTCATATCCAAATGGATGTATTAATCTAAAACAGATGTTTTCAAACTCTAATAAGAGAACATCATAACATGATATATGACTTTTCACAATGTATTATGGCTGGTAAAAAATAGATATTAATATATCATTTCCTAAAAGATAAGTAATTTTCATCAACCTTTTTTTTAAAGTTACTTTTATTAGCAGTAGAAATTTTCAGTAAGAGAAAATAATCACCCTGGAGTCACTTTTCAGGGTGAGATGGGTGATATATAAATGTAATAAATAAGAAAAGATATTGAACTTCATTAACATATTTATATTATACACTTTCCAAAGGCTATAAATATATTATATGCTTTGTCAGAAATCATGAGTCAATGGGAAACTGCCAATCAGAGCATTCTGTGATTGTTGGATGGTTTTTGAAATGTTTTTTAGGATGGCTCTCTCCATGGTTGCCCAACTTTCAAAATTCAGACTATATTTTGCTTTCCATTAAGTCTATTCAAAAACCACCCATCCCACTGTGACCTTAAGTCAGCAAAGCAGGAACAGACTTTGAATGACTTTCCTCCTACTTTCTCCACACAAATACTGCATGCCATGAACCGCAGTTCGAGAGCCAATTTCAAAGATTTGCAAGTTGGAAATGTTTATTTGTTCAGGTGAATCATGGAGCATTCAGATAGGATAGAAAATGAAACTCCATGCAGCTTGTTCCACCACAAAGTTTCAGAAGATGAGGGCTTAACCAGGGGTGAAATCAACTTAACTTTGCTACCGGTTCACAAATGTGAAAAACCTTCTGCGCATGCACAGAACGTAAAAAATGGGATGTGATGATGTCCGGATGGGTGGGTGGAGCCTCCCACCACCACTGTTACCGGTTCGCCTGGACCGGATAGAACCAGCTGAATAGCACCACTGGGCTTAACTAAGTTTACCACCCTAGCTAGACTTCTCTTGGAATTGCTGAAGTAGATCTGAATAATATATAGTAGTGGTTCTCAACTTGTGGTCTGTGGACCCCTGGGAGCCTGGAATGTCATCAGAGGGGTTCTGTGAAGGTTTGAACAAATGTTATGATTTAAATATTGAGTTCAGGCTTGGAGGTCCGTGGCCACAAAAGGTATTCTAAGGAGATCCATGGTGAAGTAATGGTTGAGAACTATTGGTTTTATTTATTTATTTATTTATTTTATTCAATTTATATACCGCCCTATTCTCCGAGGTAGGACTCAGGGCGCTGCACAGAAAAGAAAAAACCACAACAAATATGTACAATATAAAACCGAATTAAATAATTAAATCTGTGCTAAAATAGTTAAAACAATTAAATATTAAATTTAAAATTAAACCAATTAATCTATGCCAGGCCGGCCAGGTGGAAGAAATGCGTTTTGAGCGTCGGACGGAATAAGTGTAGGTCAACGATGGTGCGAAGATCGGGGGGTAGGTCGTTCCAAAGGGCCGGACCTGCCACAGAGAAGGCCCTACTCCTGGGAGTCGCCAGCTGGCATTGACTGGTGGACGGCACCCTGAGGAGGCCCTCTCTGTGGGAGCGGACAGGACAGAGGGAGGTGTGTGGTAGGAGCGGTCTCGCAAATAACACAACGCAAATACCAACACCTTGAAGCGTACCCGGAAGACCATAGGCAGCCAGTGCAGCTCGTGCAGGAGAGGTGTTATACGGGAGTACCGTGAGGCTCCCAGAATCCCCCGTGCGGCCCCATTCTGTACTAGCTGGAGTCTCTGGGTGCACCTCAAGGGGAGCCCCATGTAGAGAGCATTACAGTAGTCCAGGCAGGAAATAACGAGGGTTTGAGTGACCGTGCGTAGGGCATCCCGATCTAGAAAGGGGAGCAACTGGTGTATCAGGTAAACCTGATAGAAGGCCCCCCTGGCCACGGCTGTCACCTGGTCATCCAGGGACAGCTGAGAGTCCAGGAGGACGCCCAAGTTGCGAGCCCTTTCCGCGAGGGCTAATGACTCGTCCCCGATAGCCAGAGATGGAACTAACTGGCTATATCGGGACGCCGGAAACCACAACCACTCGGTCTTGGACGGGTTGAGTTGGAGCTTGTTCCTCCCCATCCAGAATCTTATGGCCTCCAGACACCGGGACATCACTTCAACGGCATCGTTTGGGTGGTTAGGGGTGGAGATGTACAGCTGAGTATCATCAGTGTATTGATGGTACTCCACCCCAAAACTACGGATGATCTCACCCAGAGGCTTCATATAGGTGTTGAACAGGAGGGATGAGAGGACTGACCCCTGAGGCACCCCACATGTGAGGGGCCTCGAAGTCAATCTCTGCCCTCCTGTCAACACAAATTGCGACCGGTCGGAGAGGTAGGAAGAGAACCACCGCAGTACGGTGCCTCTCAATCCCAGCCCCTCCAACCGGTGCAATAAGATACCATGGTCGATGGTATCGAAAGCCGCTGAGAGGTCTAATAGGACCAGGATAGAGGAACAACCCCTATCCCGGGCCCTCCAGAGATCATCAACCAACGCGACCAATGCCATCTCTGTGCTGTGCCCAGGCCGGAAGCCGGACTGGCGCGAGTCGAGATAGACGGTTTCCTCCAGGTGTCGAGGAAACTGTTGTGCTACCACACTCTCTACAACCTTGGAAAGAAAACTAAGGTTGGAGACCGGACGATAATTAACCAACAATGCTGGGTCCAGGGAAGGCTTCTTGAGGAGGGATCTCACCACCGCCTCTTTCAAGACGGCCGGTAGAAACCCCTCACTCAAAGAAGCATTCACTATTTCCTGGAGCCAGCCTCGTGTCACCTCCCAGGAGGCCAGTACCAGCCAGGAGGGACACGGGTCCAATAACATGTGGTAGCATTCAGCAGCCCCAGCAACCTGTCCATGTCATCTGGAGTCACAAGGTCAAACTCTTCCCACAAAACGGTCTCAAGGCCTGCCTCCATTTGCCCACCCAGACCAACCTCATTGGAGGCCAGTTCGCTCTGGATCTGAGCGATTTTATCCTGCAGATAGTGTCCAAATTCCTCTGCACGACCCTGTAAAGAGCTTCCCGCGGCCTCTGGTGAAGGAGGGAGTGGGTCACTCTAAACAGGGTGGCAGGGCGGTTATCTGCGGATGCGATAAGGTCGGCAAGATAATTGCATTTCGCCGCCCTTATCGCCACGAGGTAGGTTCTCAAATGGGATCTAATACATGTTCGGTCAGATTCGGCACGAGTGGATCTCCAAATGCTCTCTAGGCATCTCTTGCAGCGCTTCATTACCCTCAGCTCCTCAGAAAACCAAGGAGCCAAGGTGGTTCGGTGCCGCGTGAGAGGCCGCAGGGGCGCAACCCGGTCCAGGCTCCCAGTGGCCTCATTATTCCAGGCAGCCACTAGGTCATCCGTCGAGTTGCGGGTCAGGGTCCCAGGTATATTGTACTGCACTATAAGAGCATTTGCTGAAGATGTCCATGCTTGACAAGGCTGTTCATCACTTCTGTTACAGAATTGGCAGGATTTGTATAGTTGAAGATATAATTACAAAAGAACAAGAAAAAAAACCCTTCTCCCCATTTCTGATTTACAGTTATGTTTTGGTCCATGGGAGAGAAATATGCAAGGCCTTCACATGCATTCCTTTCTTGTACCAAATACAAGCTTTGGGGGAGAAAGAAATACACAACTGGGTAAAATAAAATACTTTATAGTTTGTCCAGTATAATTTGCTTGTGAGACTATCGCTAACAAATAGAAGATTGGACAATGGGTTCTATTATTGCCAATTCCTCTTTCACAGTATTTTGAAGCAAAAATCATCAATATCAGAAAAGTAATTTCAGCAGAGAAATGCAACGTAGACCTCTGATTTCAGCACAAATCAGTGTGTTGTATCTAATACTGACCATCAAAGCAAACTACATCAGGGTCAGGTTATTCTACCTCTTCCCAAAGTGGCTGATAGCTTTTCTTTTTCTAATATCCCATTGTCTTTTGCTCTCACAAGAGAACTAAACTTACAGCTGGCTTTTGAAATTAAACCAAGGGCTGGATGATAAAGCTAAAATGGCAGAACTACAAATTGTCCATTTCTACAACTTCAAGATTTGCTTGAGTAAAAACCTACCAGAAATGTATTTATTTCATATACTTTCCTTTTCATTTGACTGGAAGAATAGAATAGAATAGAATAGAATAGAATAGAATAGAATAGAATAGAATTCTTTATTGGCCAAGTGTGATTGGACATACAACGAATTTGTCTTTGGTGTATATGCTCTCAGTGTACATAAAAAGACAAGATAAATTCATCAAGAATCATAAGGTACAACAATGATAGTCATAAGGTACAAATAAGCAATCAGGAAACAATCAACATCAATATAAATCGTAAGAATACAAGTAAAATAGTCCTGCAGTCATAAGTGGGAGGAGATGGGCTATAGGAACGATGAAAAGAATTTTTTTGAATTAGCATGTACATACACAAGCCCAGTAACATTCAGAACATTTCTTATCTATGAAAAATATAACAATAACAAAACTCCAGACATACATTTTAATCCCTGCATGAGGAGGATGGCAATGTGTCATCAAGTCAATGTTGACTTTTAGCAAGCACATTTATAGATTTTCTCCTTGATGATCTAACTAGGTCTTTGGATCTTTTGTTGGTGTACCTGTTGCCACTGTAACTGAGGTCACCTATCTTGTGATTGGTCAACCTCTTCTTTCCTTTCCTTCCACCTTTCCCATCAATAGAACCCTTTCCAGAGAGCTGGATCTTCCACATAATGTATATGAAGGTTGATATGAGTGCTAACTATATTAGAGCAAAGGAGCATTTCAACATTTTAAGCCTATTAGAAAAGTCGGTAGCACCAGTGGAGGAATATTTAAAGAACATAGATGACATGGGAATTCTTCATGTGTAACCAAAGCCAGACCACTTGCTACAGAGAAGGATCATAGCTCCATTTTAAAAATGATAGTGGCTAGTCTCTTTCTGCCACAATTGCCCTCTTGCACAACTAACAAGCTGCTCTAATTAGAAGTTTTTTACTAGTCTGATTGCAGAAAGAGGCTTTGAAGTGAATGGCTACATTTCATCTTTTGGAAGAAAAACTGTTCTGTTATCAGCAAGGAAATAAAGTTTTATTTCTGTTTTACACTGGTGATAGAACACAATCTCTGGTGGCTTGAAAATGAGACAAATTTTTGTGCCTTAGTGGTAGGACAAACTCATAATAACAGTCAGGATGTCCACTTAGCCAATACCAGAGTAAGGGTGAAATTAAACGCTATGAAAAGAACATTTGTGTTTCTGTAATGTCTTTGGCAGATGAAGCATGGTGGGTGGCAAATAGGGAAAAGGGTTTGTTTGGAAATACCACTTTGGTTGTTGCCAAATAAACTCTGTCCAGATATGCTGAACAAATAGTCCATTTCCAGAAAAGTTCTCCACTTTGTTGTCTTTTCTCTTCTTTTGGTTTTTCAAATTCATATTTTTAAAAGCTAAAACCTTTTCAGATTGATTCATGTAATGCATTTTAGTTATTATTCTCTGATTTATAAATTTGGTATAGTGGTGGGTTTTTAGCTATTATTATAATTTTCACTGTACATTTGCTGTTTATGTATCACATTTATATTTCATCTTCTCTCTGGCAGTTGAAAACAACATCGACCAGGGCTCTTCCTTCACTTAATCTTCCAAATAACAGCACCCAATGAAGTAGATCAAACTGTAACTAATCTCAGGTTTTAATGTAATTTTGATATTCCCAATGAAATTTTATGTACATTGATTCTGTAAAATTATTTTTTATCATTATTGTTAATCTCCAAGGTATAATTGGTGTTATGTGGTGAATAAATTTTCTGCAATTGAATAAACAAATAAGTAAAAGAAAAGGAGATAATTATAAATAATAAACAAGAAAACATTAATAGGAATTTCCCAGTTCTATTTTTGTACAAAGTAAAGCATGCATCAAATAAGGGCAGGCAGAGGGAAATGGGTAAAACTGTGACCTAAAACTGATCCTGCTGAGACATTTTGGAGAACAGAAAAGAACAATTAATGGAAAGCAAGAATACTGACTACTTCATCCACTAATTATGCCTTTCAAATATTTTAAGTGATCATATTGATTATAATATTTTTCCTGAGAAGATCCAAACTAGTTCTATGCATTATTTATTGCTGTGCATTATTTTCTATCTGTTTGGACAGAATTTTACATGAGTGAAATTTTTCTGGGTTTGAAATTTCATTCAGAAGTCCCAAAACATCCTGCATGTCTTGATTTATGATATGAACTTGTGCGAATGTGCCATATTTCATTGCACAAGGGTCTCTTCATTGGTCTGCAGCAGGGCAGTCAAACTTCCAGTCCCTATATGTCATATGACACTGCCCGTGATGACATAAGTCTGACACCCCTGGTCTACAGCTTCTCTGGTTTTCCAGAGTGCAAAAAGTCAGCATACAATCTTTAAAGGAATTTGAGAAGCTATTGTCATAAAATCATAGGGCTGGAAAGGACCTGAAAAGTCTTCTATCAAGTCCAACCCCCTATGCAGGCAGTTTTATTGCATGGCTGTCCAATCTTTCCTTGAACACCTTTGTCTTATATCTGTTAAATAGAATCTTTGATGAAATGGATTATTTTATTATTATATTGAGTAACATAATTTCATTGGAAGACTTCCAAATGAAAATTAAAACAATTCAGAAACAGATTTGCATCAGCTCAGTGGTTCCAGTAACTTCTGGCTACCAAAACTACATATGTAGAATAATTGCGTATTCCCTCTTTCCCTAGGCACAAATCCTACGTGCTAAATTCAAAATCTCAGATATTTTCAGAAAATCTTGTGTAGCACTCACCAGAAAATTTCCTCTCTATTTACCCTTCCTACTAAGCCATGGTGGTGCAGTAGTTAGAGTGCAGTACTGCAGGTTACTTCTACTGACTGCTGGCTGCCTGCAACTTGGCAGTGCAAATCTCACCAGGCTCAAGGTTGAATCAACCTTCCCTCCTTCCAAGGTGGGTAAAATGAGGACCCAAATTGTTGAGGGAAAAATGTTGACTCTGTAAAGCACTTAGAGAGGGCTGTAGAGCACTGTGAAGAAGTAAATAAGTCTAAGTGCTATTGCTACTCACACATTCTTTGCTTTAAGGACAGTGAAGAGATAGGTGATGATGAGATGAAACCATTTGTGTGATCTTTTTATTTAACCATGATTGATGCAAAGAATATAATTTTCACCCAAGGACATGCTTCTAATTTAAAAGCTCAAAAGATTTTAAAAATTAAATATTAGTGTCAAGTATCTATCAGACTTACCTTTTGTAACATACTTTTGTGTAAGTTAGTTTCTAAATGACCTTAATTTCTGTCTTTAAAACAACTCCCTGAATTTTATTTAAAAAGATGCTCAATTTTCTGTGCGTAAGATTTTTTCTTGGCATCACAGCTACATTTGTGATTTCCACAATCCACAACTGAACATTATGGAACCTAGTTTGGCAAATTGTGATATCTATGAGTATATAATTAAGTCTTGTCTTTTACCTGTTTCAGAATGGTACAACTACCTGAATCGTAAGAGTCACTTAGCATCTTTAAATTCAGCTCTCATCCAATTGCTTTTAATTTAGTTCATTCAGTTTCATTAAATTTATGGTTGCTTCCAGACAACTGCTACATACTGGCTCATTTCTATAGATTTGTATGGAAAGGAAAGATTTTACATATTGCACAAATATGCTTGACAATCTTTTTCTTCCTGTCTTCTCTCTATGATATTCTGTTAATTTCACCCTCATCTTATGAGTTATGAGACAACTGTATGTTGTCCTTAGTTGTATTGGTATCAAAGTAGTGTTTTGCCATTATTCTAAGACTTTGCAAAGATAGCTTCAATGTTTTGGGCTCTGTCATCCATTACTTTGCAGCAAAGCTGAGTAACTGATGTGATTAAAAAAAGCTACAAGAGGTGAACTAGGAACAGGGAATTGTGCCAGCAAATTTTGTGCCAGCATTGTTCTGCCAATACAAGGATGGGTGAAAGCAGCGGGAAAGACCTAAATAGATGTGTTATAATGATATAATAATGTGAACGTGTACCAAAGCTCCTGATCAGCAGCTTCACATGAGCACTGAACAGATTGAAAAGAATGAAATTTTGAGGGACCTCACAACAAAATCACCCGTCAAATAGAAATCTTTACTCTGCTCATTAGGACTCAGCAGTAAATCAGTGATCTCTTGATACTTCAAAACAAAGCTCAACTACTCAGCCAGATGTAGAAAACTCATCGAGACAGCCTGATCACATTAGAATGTTCATTGTTAACCAGAATGAAGCTATATACAATTGTTGATTTTACCAACTGTCAATAAAAATGTAAATAGTTCTTCTGTAGTTGGGTAGTACAATAACAAATCAATAAATGACTTTTGAAGCCTTTGAATTGTATTATTTTCTTTTGGATGTAGTATTTGACACCGTTCCCACCGATCTTTAGTTGGGTGTCCTGCTTTACTTGTGTTGCCAAATGATCTATCACATTAAACTTGAAGTTCACAATAAGAAAATAAGGGAAACATTTAATTCCCCTCATGTCAATGTTTAATCTTTTAATAATCTAAGAGCTAGAGCATAGTGCTAGGAAATGGCACAGAGAAAGAGTCTCTGAGAAATTACCTCAGAAAACTTATTTCCCTTTCCTAGAAATAGTAGGTACACCCTTTTGGAATCCAAGATCTGAAAGTCATGTAGGGAGAATGTAATCAAATAATATGTGAGTAATTAAGTGATGAAAGAAAAGTAATGTTGTTCCCAGAACTTAATTAAGCACAGCCCAAACTCATTTGGCAGGGCAGTGTTCCAGAAAACAAATTTTAGATAATAAAATCCTCTCCTGCATTTAAATAAAACTTTCTGAAAGACAGAAATAGCTCATAGCCTGTTTGAAGTCTATGATAACAATGATAACATGGGTATGCCTGTTGTTATTAAAATGGGTTCTGATGTTATCAAACTTAAACATTCATCAATATTTAATCAGATTAATTAATTAATACACTTACTATTGATTTAATTATTTTATATATTTTGGTATGGTTACTTTGGATCCAAACCCTATTTCTATGGTTTTGTGGAAATGATACTCAAGGCTAGAGAATCTGCTCAAAAGCTAATTCCAAAGCTGTAACAATTCATTCATAAGAAAATATATTGAACACATTTGCATTAAAGGGAGAGTTCAGATCAAAGAACTTAATCAGCATTTGTCAAATTCAAAGTGTAGAGTAGGGCTCAGGAATATGGAATGAGATTATATGTTAGTTTATGAAGTATCAGGAAACCATTTATGGGGATTTTTTTATGCCGTTCACTAATGTAGGCATTTCTCTGGACAGTGGAGAACATCACAACATCTTGAATGAGCCCTGCACTCTTCCCTAATAAAACACAGAATAAACCACTTCTAAGAGTGTTAATTCGTGGTAGAGAGAATGGGGCAATCATTGAGCTCAGAAGCTAAGCAGATCTGAGTTTCTAATATTTGGGTGCAAGATAACTAGAAAACTCTAGATTCTAGCCTACAGTAGGAAATCAATCAATCAATCAATCCTGATGATGATAATAGGAAACCACTTCCATACTGTTATCAAGTAAACCCTATGGATATGTTCATGTAATCATCAGAAGCTGAGTCTGACTCAAAGGCAACTTTATCGTTTTAATGGCTTACAAAGTTCATTTTTACTTTTCAGACCATTTAGATACTGAAAGCTTCATTACATCTGCTTTATCATTTGTACATCTTGAGCAAATAAAAACAAACTATGCAACATTCATGCTCAGCAGGACTGTTAATGGCATCCAAGAAAGTTCAAATGTTGTCTGAGCTTCAGGGGATCGGATATTATACGACATTTGCATTAAAACTCTTTCCTAGTGAGACTTTGGCATAATTCTTTCACTCATGCATTTCCCATTAATACAGCAAGACTCAAAGCAGATTTCTCAATGAGACATGACTGTTGGGCTGAAATTTTAGAAGCCAGATGCCCCTCAGGATTTAATTGCTATATTTCTATCAACTGATTTTTGTAATTGTATGTATTTTGTAACAGCTAATACATTATTGGAAAGTCTCATAGACTTCCCCGCCCCCCCCCCCCGCCCCAAAAATCATACATTTTATATGGAACATTTATGCTCAAAATGAGCAGAAGTGGGTTCCTACCAGTTCGGACAGGTTTGGCCAAGTAGGTAGTAACTCAACCTGCCACGCCCCCAAACTGGTTCTATTGTCTGTGGCTCCATCTTGAATTTTGGTTCAGAACAATCTTCATTGCCAAAATGTAATTCCCCCCAACCTTTGCTGACGTGTGCATGCACATATCTTTTTAGGTGCAAATGCGCACATGCACATTTTTTGCCCACTGAACTGGCAGTAATGCTGGCAGCAACCCACCCCTGAAAATCAGATATTGCAATAAAACACAAAAATTATAAAATAAACATTAAAAAGTGCAGAAACATGTACAAAAGACAGATAAATAATGAACACAAACAAAGTAGTACAGCCAGTACGCTTCCATAGAGCGGGTCTCCTCATGGTGCCGTCAGCTAAACAATGTCGACTGGCAACACCCAGGGGGAAAGCCTTCTCTGTGGGAGCACCTGTTCTCTGGAATGAATTGCCCCCAGAATTAAGAACTATCCCTGACTTACGCACCTTCCGCTGTGCTCTCAAAACCTTTTTTTCCCCAAAAGCCGGGCTGGCATAAAAATGAATTTTTAAAAATGAATTTTTGTTAATGATTTTTATTAATTTTAAAAAGGGTTTGTTTGGTTTTTTAATTTTAAGAGAGGCCAAATTGTTTAATATGCTTTTAAAACTGTTTTTTTAACTTTTATATATCTGTTTTACTTTGGCTGTACACCGCCCTGAGTCCTTCGGGAGTAGGGAGATATAAAAAACTAATAAACCTTAAACCTTAAAACTAAGTCAACATACTTACAGCAGCCATAACAAGGGAGTTTATGGACAAAGGCCCAAATGAAAAGAATTACATTACCAATTGATCAATGGACATTTCTCACTAAAGATTTTCCTATTCAGGCATGGTAGAGAAGAACCTACATTAATTGTGTATAATATAACTGTATTATATCCATTTCAATAGATATCAGTTTTCACAGGTCTGATTCAATTCCAATATTCAGTAATAAGGATCACTATAAATAAATATGTTAATAAGTAGAATTGATAGTATACATTGTAAGCATGCATATAAAAGATCTACATACTGTTCAAATTATTTGTTTATTATTTGCACGTGTAGACATTTTACAATTAGCAGACCCTTAAAATGACTAGTATAAAAATATACATTTAGTTTTTCTCCTATTTATGGAGACTGAAATGAAGGAAAATGAAGGAATGAATAAAAATAATGAAAATGAAGCTCAGATTTTTGTAGCATTAAAATTATATTCCGTTCTATGCAAAATGGTTACAATATTGTTTATAGTTAATATAATCTATAATTAAAAGGCAAGTGCTTCATGTTGACACTTGTACTACCAAATTGAAGACAGATTATAAAGAGAATATGTAAACAAAAACAAAAATTAGCCTCACTTCTCAGATAAGGAACAATAAATTTGTTTGCAGTCTTACCTGTAAATCATAGAAATAGAATCATAGGATTGGAAGAGACATTGGAAGTCTTCTAATCCAACCCCCAGCTCATGTAGAAGACCGCATACCATACTGGACAAACAAGTGTCCAATCTCTTAGCATAGAATATCAGAGTTAGAGAAGACCTTGGAGGTCTTTTAGTCCAACTCCCAGCTCAGGTAGGAGACCCTGTACCATTTAAGATAAGTGGCTTTCCAGTTTTTTCTTAAAAGCCTCCAGTGATGGAGCACCCACAACTTCTGAAAGTAAGCTGTTCCACTGGTTATTTGTTCTCACTGTCAAGAAATTTCTCCTTAGTTCTAGGTTGAATCTCTCTTTGATTAATTTCCATCCATTGTTTCTTGTCTTGCCTTTGGGTGCTTGGGAAAATAGGTTGACTCCCTCTTCTTTGTGGCAGCCCTTCAAATATTGAAACACTGCTATCATATCCTTTATAGAAATGTTTGACTGTTATCATAATCTGGTGGAAACATCTTCATCTCTCAATATCCTATTTACATTACAGCAATCTGATGTATTGTGTGTAGTGATGCCTTTTAAAAAAGATTCAAAAACTGCTATTCACTTCCCTTCCCTTCCCTCCACTCTAGAAAACAAGCATAGTTAATAACAACTGAGGCACTGGAATGTCCATGCTGCTCATGATTTACATTCTACTTTTCTTCATCTTGATCACTTGCACAGAACAGTTTTTAAGTTTTTGCAAATGTTCTTTCTTTACATTGCACACTTTCTTTTCAAAGGAGGAGCAGTTAGTTTAACCATCTTATTGGTTAAACTATGAACATCTTATTGCAAGTAGCAAATGCTCTGTGGCACTACATTTTACTTTCAAACTGCAAATGAAATATTGATTCAGAATGTAGAATGCAACCTGCAATGAAATGTGCAGTACAAAACAGGCCCCTTTGGTGTAGGGGCCACCAAAGCAATGCATTTTCAACACACTTTAAAAGATGTGTTTTTTTCATATCAAATAAATGTAGCATGTGAAGGGGCTGGCCTTAGGCAGCAATTTTTGCTTCAGCAGGACTTTTACAAGCCACAGAAAGTGCTGTTATGTGTATTTCTAATGCCACGATTCATCTATTGTGATACTTCATGAATGATGAAGGAATAACTTTCAAGTTGTCACTATCATTAATGTAAGAAATGGAAGTTCTCAATGATGAGAAATGGAATCTCTCAATTATGACTTGGGAACATACAGTACAACTAATATGATGTTAGATTAAGTGAAGACAATTCTGCAATAATTTTTGAGGGTAAGTGCTCATTTTCCCTTAAATAAAATATAGCTCTTTGTTGGTGAAAGAGGAGGAATTAATACTAATGATTTAAAAAATCAACATTATGTTTTATTCGGTCAGATACAACTTGTATCTCACTTTTGTTCTCATTGTGGTTTCAGAGGAAAAAGGTTATCCCATTTTTGCAACTTCTGTATTTGTGGATTCATGAATAACATATTCCAGCGGATGCACGGAGAAGTAAAACCACAGAAACTCTGACATCACAAATGGGAGTTGGGTGATAACGTCTGACCGTTGTTAAAAATAGACACAGGGTTGGCCAATTCCTTCACACTCTTTCCAACTTAAGAGCAGATCTGGCTAAACATTCAGTTCTGCAGTGAACTGAGCTAAAGGTTTATGGGCTGGAAACAAGATAAGGACATTTTCATGGAAACATAGAAAAAAGATGCCAAGACAAATCTGAGCTGTTGTTTGATGCAAGGAAAGGAAAGTTTCTCTCCATCCTTCCCTATCACCCTTCTTCCCCCCCCCCCCTTCCAATCTCCATGTCACTCTCTCTCTCCCTCTCTATTTCTCTGTCCTCTGCTTTGCTTCCTCATTCTTTTCTGAATCTTAGAGGGCATTCAGAAGCTATGCACAGAAAAAAAAAACCTTCAGTAAACTCAAGAATGCATCTAGACAACATCTGTGTACAGATCAGCATTTTCTCTGTATGCATATCTCACATAGTGCAATCCTCTTCTGCCACCATCAGAATACTGAGGAAAGGGAGTTATCTAGCTAGAGCTGTTGAACTTTGGAAATATCCATTGCTATTCACCGCCCTGGGTCTCACCAGGGAGATAGGGCGGTGTAGAAATTTGATTAAAATAAATAAATAAATAAATAAATATTCAGAATATAATGGCTTTTAATAAGGCTAGACGTTTGGAAGGCAGCAGGTAAGCTGCTAGGCAGATATGAGAAGGGTGGGTAGAGATGCGGTTGCTTTATTCCACACTATTGTGTCTCTTCCCATTCAAACTTGGCATCTCTCACTGACTCGTTCTCAAAACAAGAAAATAATGCCTGCAATTCAGCTGAAAATACGTTAAACAGCACCAAAGAGAGATGTCTTTTTCCTTCTTCTTTAAATTGGAATTGAAACAGTTTCTTAGAATTGGAATTGGAATGGGAGTTAAGTAATGAAAATCAGATAATCCTGGAAAAGGAGAAACTGTAAGAAAGAGACTCAAGAATCATTCTGTCTTGATTTTGTTTGATATAAAAGGGGCAGAGGGAAACTCTAACAAGCGGCAAATGTTTGTATTATTATACCCAACAAAAACAAAGTAAGTTCCAAGAGTTCTTGCAATATCTGTTTCCTGAAGCTAGCCAACCTTGAAAGGCTGACAGAATAAATGATCTGGAAAGTATTCAGATCTTTTGCGAAGAGCTGATTAAAATGTTCCCCCCCCCGCCCCATTCTATGGATTAGGAAAAGAGGAATTCAGAAAGCAAATGTGCTTCCAGTTTTATCTGACGTACGTCAAAGTAAAAACTCTCAAAAGTCCTCTAAAATGGGAGTGGCAAACCTTGGCAACTTTAAAAGTTGTGGACTTCCAGAATTCCCCAGTCAGCATGGTTGAGTGGGGAATTTTGGCAGTGAAACTCCACAGGTCTTAAAGTTGCCAAGGTTGGACACCTCTCTTCTGCATATTTTAGCCAAGTAATATATCAAATAATACCATGACTTTTGTGGTTTATTACAGGATGATTAAACATTATTTATGTATGTCTTGTATTTAACAAACTTTTCTTCAGCTGTAGTATTGGTTTTGGTAGATGTCTTCATGACCTCTAAAATAGGCACCTTGCTGTGATAAGTCTAAGAGGAATTTGTTCTGGACAATTATTTTCAGATGCAAAATACAAGCAAAATTGAAAAGTTTACTGTAGGGCAAATAAAAGTGTTTTTGAAAGTATTTATCCATTACTGCTATTTTTAAAACTATTTATAAACCACTTTGTTAGTTAACAAAGGTTCTCAAAATGACACACAGTTTGTGAAAAGCAGCATGCTTAATACTTATGAGCACTTTTTTTTTCCCAAGCAGAAAAAGACTTGCATTAGAATAATAATAAAGTCACAACATTTCGGCCTGTTTCCATTCTGTCATTGGGAATATGTGTCTTTTAAAGCAGAGGTCCCCAACCTTTTGGACCTCAGGGATCACTAAATTCGTAATTTTAAATCTCATGAACCACAAATATGATCTACCTAATGACTGGGTGGGTAGGCGTGGCCAGGTGGTCAAGTGACTGGGTGGACGTGGCCAACTCGATGTCACTCACATTGAGGGGCACCTCGCTGGCCTCTACTCGCTCCTCCCCTCCAAGCCCCTTCTCGCCCACCAGGGTTCCTTAGAGCCCCAATAGGAAGTAGTTGTTGGAGCTAAGCAGCCACCACAAGAAAAAATTAGCTGGCTCATTTCAAATTGGATCTGACTGGATCTGACTCAGCAGAAGCAGCTCACTGACTACAAGCATAGGCTTTCCAAGCACAGGGAAGACCTGCAGGAATGCAAGGCCAGGTACCAGTGCCTGGAGGCTCAGCAAGCTGAGGTGGTCATCCAGTTTCAGGGCATGATGCAGTCCCGCTGGAACAAGGCCCTCTAGCTCTTCGCTACTGTTCTATACTCAGAACTCAGAGTGGGTGCCAAATGACTGAGGCTCAGGCAGGAATAAAAGGCTAACAAGTTTATTCCACAGAACGATCAACATATAACGTGCGGCTCTAATTCAGACAGGCAACAGCTGGGCTCTGCCGTCTGACAGCTCGCTTTTATAGCGAGCTGTCAGATGGCTCCGCCTATCAGCTGTTAGGATTGTCCCGCCAAAACTAGCATGAACTGCGCATGCTCAGAACATAACACCCCTCCCCACCACGTTCGCGCAAGCGTAGTCCTGAAGGTAAGCCGGCCGGCGCCTAACTCTCTCTGAACGCCGTAACTCCTGGTAGGCCCCTTGCGCTGGGACAGCCTGCGCTGGAACGATGTTTGTCTGTCATGCTGGGGGTGACTTCAGAACGCCGTCACTGGGATTGACTGCTGGAACCGGACGCGGCTGGAGTTGGCCCAACTCCCCAGGTAAGTTTTCTGCAGGCTGGTCTGGGTCTCTTTCCCCCTCTCCATCTTCTGCCCTTGCCGTGCCTTTTCTTCCGCGGAGTTGGTCCCGATGACGCCGCCAGATCCGCCCGTCGGCCAGTTTCACCCTGTAAGAGCAGGGCCCAGTATGGTCAATGACAGAGCCCGGCAGCCATAAAGGGTGACCATCATAATTTCTGGCATATACAAGGTGCCCGAGGGCAAACTGGTGCGCGGCTCCAGATGAATCTAGGGGAACCTCAGGGGAATAGGAAGGGTGTAATCTGTCTAAGCACGTTCGAAGCCGCCTCCCCATAAGGAGCTCCGCTGGGCTTTTATTGGTTAACGGGCAGGGCGTAGAATGGTGTACTAACAGGAAAGTGGCAATGCGCTCCTGCCAATGTGCAGGACCCATTTTAGTAAGAGCCTCCTTAGTGGAGCGCGCCATACGTTCTGCCAGGCCATTACTGGCAGCGTGGTAAGGCGAGATAAGGGCATGCCGAATTCCCATGGAGGCTAAGAACCCCTCAAAAGTGGCCGAAGTAAACTGGGGACCATTATCAGAGACGAGTACGTAAGGGAGGCCGTGGGTGGCAAATAAACGCCGAAGTACCCGCATGACAGCGTCCGAGGTGGTGGAGGACATCAGGAACACTTCCAGCCATTTGGAGAAAGCGTCCACCACAATGAGAAATGTCTGGCCCTGCAACGGGCCAGCAAAATCTATATGAATGCGGGCCCACGGGGCGGAGGGACGGTCCCATTCCTTAGGGGGAGAAGAAGGAGGCATAGGCCGGGATGCTTGGCACTGGGGGCAACCTGCAACCCAGTCAGCAATGTCTTGGTCGAGCTTGGGCCACCAAAGGTAACTTCGACCCATGGCTTTCATTCGGACGATCCCCGGGTGGCCGCAATGGAGATTCTTTAACACGGCCGTGCGAAGGGGGGGTGGGACTATAACTCTGTGACCCCACAACAAACACCCATTTTGAGTAGAGAGCTCAGCCTGGCGATTTTTAAAAGGCTGGAACTCCGATGTCAAGGGGCCCTGAGGCCACCCCCGCTTAACCCAGTCTAGCACCTTGCATAGTACCTTGTCCTTGGCAGAGTGCCGGGCAATGTCAGCAGCCGAGAGAGGGAGGTCAGGGTCAGCGAGTGAGAAGACGGTAGCCGCAGGGGCCGGATCTTCAAGTACCTCAGGCAGAGGGCAGCGACTCAAGGCATCGGCATGGGCGATTTGCTTGCCGGGGCGGTGGACCAAGGTGTAGTGGTATGCCGCTAAGAAGACAGTCCATCTGGTCATCCTGGGCGAAAGAACTTGAGGCGTTTGCTTGTTGCCGGCCAGCAATCCGAGCAATGGCTTGTGGTCTGTGATGATACTGAATTCACGGCCATAGACGTAATGGTGAAAACGTTTCACCCCGGCCACCAACGCCAAAGCTTCTTTGTCTATTTGCCCATAGTTGCGTTCAGCAGCTGATAGAGTTCTGGAAAAGTAGGCAACTGGCACTTCGGAGCCATTTGGTAAAAGGTGGCTGAGCACAGCGCCAACTCCATAGGGCGAAGCGTCGCAGGCTAGGATGAGCGGAAGGCTCTCATTGTATTGAGAGAGGACTGAATTGGAAACTAACAATTGTTTAACTGCAGCGAATGCAGAGGCTTCTCTCTTACCCCACACCCAGGCAGCCGACTTGTCCAAAAGACGATGTAGGGGTTCAGCAACGGATGCCTTGTGGGGGAGAAATAAAGCGTAAAAATTAAGGAGCCCTAGAAAGGCTTGGAGTTCAGCTTTTGATTTCGGTGCTGGGGCGTCCAATATGGCTCTCGTCTTTTCTTTGGTGGGGTGGAGCCCTTTGGCATCCACCAAGTAGCCTAGGAACTCGACTTGAGGCACCGCAATGTGGCATTTCTCGCGCTTCACTTTGAGCCCTGCAGACTGGAAACGGCTGAGGACAGCCCTCAGACGGGTCATCAATGTCGGAATGTTTTGAGCTGAGACGAGGACGTCGTCGAAATATGGGACGACCCCCTCTAGTCCATGGAGAAGCCTCTCCATTACGCTTTGAAACAAGCCTGGGGCGATGTTGACCCCAAACTGTAATCGGCTACATTTGAATGCTCCGCGGTGTGTGATGATTGTTTGCGCTTCCGCGGCTTCATCGTCGACCAGCAACTGCTGGTAGGCTTGGGCTAAGTCTAATTTAGCGAAGATGGCACCTTCCCCCAAAGTGTGGAGGAGGTGATGGACGACTGGCACTGGGTAGGCATTTGAGGGCAGAGCGCGGTTCAAGGAACATTTGTAATCAGCACATATTCTCACGCTGCCATCTGGTTTCACAGGAAGCACGATAGGGGTCTCCCAACGTGCATGGTCCACTGGTTCTAAAATGCCTTGTGCAATCAGACGGTCTAGTTCGGCATCCACTTTAGGCTTGAGGGCGAGGGGCACTCTGCGTGGCTTCAGACGAACAGGCTGCACCATGGGGTCAATGTTGAAAGAGATGGGTGTGCCCTTGTAAGTGCCCAGTTCTCCATCAAACACAGTGGGAAATTCTTGGATGAGCGTTTCTAATTCAGATGACTGGAGGCAATGTATGCCATTGATTTGAAGTCCCAAAGCATCAAACCAGTCGAGACCTAAAAGGCTAGGCAGGATGCCATCAACAATAATTAAAGGCAAACGTCCCTTAAATTTTTTAAACTGGACGGTGACCTTTCTCGAGCCAATGACGGGAATAATGTTCCCTTGATAGTCTCTTAATGTCAAATTGCAGGCTGAGAGACGGCGTTTAGACAATTTAGGCAGTAATCGTTTGATGGTGCTCCATGAGACAATGGAAGTGGCAGAGCCGGTGTCCACTTCCATGGAGCAAGGTGACCCATCTATTTGAACAGTCAAGTGGATCTTGCTTCTTACCGAATGGCAGGAGCGTACCGATTGTACGTCGGAAAACTCTGATTCATGGCAGCCCTCAGAAACGTCTTCGTCTACATGGTTTTCTTTCCAACCTGGCCGGCGTCGGTAGGCAGGTTTGAAGGGAGGGCGACTGCTGGGTTGTGGAGCACGGCATACTTTTGCAATGTGCCCTTTCCGACCACAACGTTGACAGATCGCCTGGCGAAACCGACATTCAGCTCTGGCATGGCTGTTTCCGCAGCCCATGCAGACTGGTCTGTCAACGCTGTGGCCTTTGGGCCAGCTCTTTTTCTTCCGCGCCTCTTTAAGGCGGTTTATTTCTGTGCCCGCTTCTGAGTTGGAACCTGTGCTCGCATCACCCTGATGAACAGTGAATCCTTCAGCTCCAAAGGATCGGTTAGCTAGCTCAGCAGCGCGAGCTTCAGCCAGCGCAGACTCGAGGGTGACTTCAGCCTTTGCTAACAAACGCCGCTGCAGTTTAGGGTCTTTCAGGCCACATACTAATTGATCGAGCAGGGCTTCCTCGAGGTCTTTAAATTCGCAATGTAAAGCCGCTTTCCTCAGCGCTGCTACAAATTGCGTTACATTTTCGCCCTCATGCTGGTTCCGTCTATGGAAGGCGTGTCTCCAGGCAATCCTGGGCGGCGAAGGGGCATAATGATTCTTAAGTTTCGTCATTAATTGAGCCCACGGCACCGCTTTAATGGCCAATGGAGCTGTAAGAGCCTGGGCAGTTTCAAATACCTCAGCCCCGCAAACGGAGAGGAACTTGGCGCATTTTCGCTCGTCGTTTACCTCAGCCAGGTCGTGGGCCACCAGGAAACAGTCAAATCTGGTGACATACGACTCCCAAGACTCCGAACCAGAAGTAAATGGAGGGAATTGTATCGCAGCCATTCCTGTCAGCCGCGCTCACAACGTCTCGTCGTGAGTGACTTATTCGCTCTTAATGGCTTCAGCTCGGTTGACCGTCTAACCTGGTCTCAGCACGGCGATCCCATCCTCGTCGCCAGTGTTCTATACTCAGAACTCAGAGTGGGTGCCAAATGACTGAGGCTCAGGCAGGAATAAAAGGCTAACAAGTTTATTCCACAGAACAATCAACATATAACGTGCGGCTCTAATTCAGACAGGCAACAGCTGGGCTCTGCCGTCTGACAGCTCGCTTTTATAGCGAGCTGTCAGATGGCTCCGCCTATCAGCTGTTAGGATTGTCCCGCCAAAACTAGCATGAACTGCGCATGCTCAGAACATAACAGCTACCAGCTGTGTTTCTCTCCAGCCTTTGCCCAAAGCCCTCACACCAAGTGGGTGAAGCAGACCCCAAGTCAGAATTTCCTGCCAACCTGAACAAAAGGACCCCAAAGGGGGAGACTCTGCAGCAACACAAATGTTCATTGCACGTATCGGCCCAGGGGCTGTAGTTTAAGAACCTCTGATTTGGTGCAATATAAAACATGCAAATAATTTTTCTGCAGACCACCAAAATTCTATCACGGACTGCCAGTTGGTGACTACTTTTTTAAAGGTTGTCATGCAAACACAACATTTTGTCACTTTTGCAATCTAGGTAGTGTCAAACAGCCTGGAAGTATTCTCTAAATTTAACAATTTTTATAGTGAATACTATACGTTGTGTTCTGAATATATAACTCAATATAAAGTAGCTTTATGTTCTCTTTTAAGAATTGATACGATAATCTGAATTTTGATTTTTTATTTCAGTCTTCAGAAATGGACTCATGTTAATGACTATTCTACCATGCAAAAATTCCTTGCACACTGAAAATTGTAGGTTTTTATCATAGAAATATAATCCAGATCTTGTCTGAGTAATGCAGCATAAAATGTTTACATCAGAAAGAAAGTTTTCTTGCTAAAATAGTAATATATTTTATTCTCTTGTAAGTGTAATTGGTACTGCAGCAGCAAGGATAATATTGTTTGGGCGTATTAGCTGGCTATGTCTGTATCACACAGCCTAGAGCAAGCATACATTAACTAGCATTCAGAAACAAATCCAACAGACTTTACAGAATTAAAATCAAGCCAGCAACCCTGGCACTTCGGAAAAACCTGAAAATAAAAAATGAGTTGTGACAATGTTACATGCCAGTTCAGCCCCCAAACTGCAAGCCAAAAGAAGTGAAGTGGTTTAAATGGTGGAGCAGAAATATCAGAGATCAAATCTTTATTCAATTTGCTAAAATGTTGTACTGAATACTCTTGCTCACATTAGCCTTTAGAATAAAAACAAGAGAGGAGAAAAATCACAGAACAATATTTCAAAGGATAGCTTAACAAGGAACAAAGAAGGTTGAGTAGGAAGGAACACTATTATAACATATTAATCCTATCCAAGCACCAGGCGTTCAGACATGGTTAAGCATCATCTCCAACATGTTCCTGAGCCTGCTGATTTGGGGATTAAGATCTGAAGCACAGAGAACCACTTATATTAAGTGTGAACATGTATAGGGGTTCCCTTAATGTCCAGGCAAATATTGAAGGAGAGGACTTTCTAATACAGTCAGTAAAACAAAGCTATCCTGCATAGTCTTGTGCCCCATGCAGACACGTTTTAGTGTAACATCTGAATAAAGCAATTGTTGAAGGATTTTTTGTACAATTTATTAAGCAATAGAAGTTGGTCAGTGTGAGAAGAATATTATTGATTCCGTTTATTGGGCAATCATTATATCAAATTTCACTCTACTTTGTGTTTGCAGAATGAAAAGACAATATAAGTTATTTATTTATTTATATGGCATCTATTGATAAGCATTTATATACTCATTATGGTCTGGTTGAGTTAAACATTTCAAAATTAACCAAACTTTCTTCATGTATAAATCAAGATCCTAGCCAATTTTTGAGATCAAGCAAGGTCAACTGGTGTTGCTGCTTAGTTGGGTATTTATTTTATAGTATAGTATGATTTTATTTTCCTAAAAATTTCCTGGCTTAAGTGCAATCATGATAAAGAATCCGATATAAGTTTGATATAATATTTTCCTATAGAAACCTCATTTATTTTACTACAGCTCCATCAGAGACAGAGTGCAAAACATATTTCAGTTTGACATTGGTTGGATGGACAATGAATTGCTTGGCATGGGGAATAATAATAATAATAATAATAATATTATTATTATTATTATTATTATTATTATTATTATTATTATTAATAATAATAATAATAATAATAATAATAATAATAATAATAATAATAATAATAATAATAATAATAATAATAATAATAATAATAATAATAATAATAATAATAATAATAATAATAATTTTATTTATAGACCGCCTCCTCTCCCCAAAGGGACTCGGAGCGGTGCACAGGGAAGTTAAAAAAGCAGATATAAAATACATAAATAGTTAAAATAAGAATTAAACAAATTGTCCCTGCACTAAAACCCACTATACTTAAACTAAACTACACCCCCCTAAAAAACCCAGTTAAAAACGGAAGAGTAACCTAGGCCGGCCAAGCAGAAAAAGTGTGTTTTCAATTTTTGACGGAAGGAGCGGAGGTCCATAGTTGTTCTAATTTCGGGGGGGAAGGTCGTTCCAGAGGGCTGGGCCCGCCACAGAGAAGGCCCTTCCCCTGGGCGTCACGGAGAAGTCCCTCTCTGTGGGAGCGGATCGGCCGCAGGGATGTATGGGGCAGAATCCGATCCCGCAGATAGCTAGGTCCCGTGCCATGGAGCGCTTTAAATATGATAACTAACACCTTGAAGCGCACCCGAAAGACGACAGGCAGCGAATGCAGCTCGCGCAAGAGCGGTGTTACATGGGTAAACCTCGAGGTTCCCATAATTGCTCGCGCGGCTGCATTCTGGACAAGCTGAAGTCTTCGGGTGCACCTCAAGGGGAGCCCCATGTAGAGAGAATTGCAGTAGTCCAGTCAGGATGTCACGAGGGCATGAGTGACTGTGCAAAGGGCATCCCGATCTAATAGGGGACGCAACTGGCGTACCAGGCGAACCTGGTAGAATGCCCTCCTGGCCACGGCTGTCACTTGATCTTCCATGGACAGCTGGGTATCCAGGAGGACGCCCAAGTTGTGTTCCCCATCCACAGGGGTAAGGTGTTCGTCCCCTATGGCCAGTGATGGTGTCAACTGGTTGTACCGGGATGTTACATCTTCAAATGGCAAACATTAGTCTGGAAATATAGATGCAAAAGTTTTCAGTCAGAATTATTCTCAGAAGAATATGGTCTAAACAGAACCACAGTTCTCACTGATACATATTTCCCACTGCCGATTTCTTTGTATAGCAGGTCTGAATATTATATCAAGCACAGGCCAACAGTTTGGTCAAGATAATAGCAGGGTAAATGAAAAAAAAAAGCATTCTTTGTGAGTAATGATGCCAAAAGGTATTCCATTCTCATGCCAACATCAGCCAGCAATCTAAGAAAAATAGGGCTGTGAGGAGGAAGTCCTTAATCCTATTCAGTAAATAGAAGGGGGTCCAAAATGCAGCATGAGAGATTTACCTCAGTACATTGTTTTTATAAGAACACAAAGTTTATTTACAATTGTTTAAGTCTAATAGGATTCCTTAGAAAATATACCAATATTGATTTAATGGATTCAGGTCAGAAAGTAAAAACTCATGCTTTGCTTTCAGAAGAGCTAAATTCTGCTCATTTAATCTCCAATTTAAAGTACTGCTCTAGCTGTCTGTAATTACAAGAAACAGAACTGGTCAGACACTGCTTTTCTTTGTGATTCTCTAATGCAGGGGGTCCCCAACCTTTTTTGCACCAAGGACCGGTTTCATTTTAAAGAAAATTCTGCGGACCAGCCAGCGTAGAGGAGGAGCGGGGCGGAGGAGGGGGAACAGGCGGCGCATGCACACACGAGGGGGGGGTCGGCTCACTCGGCCCACGAAGGCTCCAATGGCACGAGCGGCCGTGCCTGTGCTCTCCCGCACCTGGTGCACGCTCTGCCCAGGGGACTGCCCCCTTCTCCATCCTCCTCCTCTCCGGCCCTGTGGCCCGATTCCTATCAAGCCACGGACCGGCACCGGTCCCCGGCCCGGGGGTTGGGGACCCCTGCTCTAATGAGATGAAAATAGGAATTTAAAGAAGTAGGATATTGACTTCCGGTTCCGGCTCCTGCGGTGACGAGCGAGCCTAGCGCTCGCTCGCCGTTTTGTTGCTTCTTCTGCCCCCCCACGGGGGCGAGACGCCCCTTTTTTGGGGGTCTCCCGTAGGGCCGGCTCAGCAGGGACGCCCCCCCTCATGGCGGTGGGGGAGGCGACCCTTTTGCCGCGGCCTAGGTGAAGGAGAACATGCTGCGGGGGGTTCTCCCTTCGCCAACGGCTGTCGGCGCCATTCACTTTAATGAAGAGGGCTGAGCGGAAGAGATCGGAAGGTCTGCCGAGGCTTCAGCTGCGAGGGAGAGTGAGTTTAAAAAAAGACTTTTTTTCCTTGCTGCCAGCCAGGCTGAATGGACTGGGAGGGGGGTGTTTGTTTTCAAAAAAAAAACCTTGGACTTAAGCGGCACTTAAAAATGGCTTCTCTGGAAGAGAAAGCGGAAATCTTAAATCCGGACTGTCTTTAACAAGGGAAAGTTTGCAACATTGTTTCTAGGTCTGGCTGGTTAAAAAAAAATTTATTTTACTACTCTCTCCTCTGGGCTCTGAGATGGGCGGTGTAAAGTGGCTTCTCTTTGTCCCTGCCTGACTATTTTAACTATGGAAAATTCCCAGCGTCTCTTTATAAGTGGGACTCTCTCTGGATATTAATGAAGAATTTTTTTCTGTT
The DNA here is from genome assembly GCA_039707465.1 of Rhabdophis nuchalis. Lineage (NCBI taxonomy): Eukaryota > Metazoa > Chordata > Lepidosauria > Squamata > Natricidae > Rhabdophis > Rhabdophis nuchalis. Next base: position 30,983,341 of record CM077645.1, read on the forward strand.
GGATTTGTGGTTCCTTTCTGGATTACCTTCGTTATTATAACTATTGAGTTGGAAAATTGGCTCTCTCTTGGTTCCTGAATTTTACAACGTTCCAACCTTGATCTGAACTTTTGGCTCCCGGTTAGTCTCACCAACCCCACCCTGAAAACGCCATTTTGGTGGCATTGACTTTAACAGTTAATCATGGCTCAAGAAACAGCACTGGCAAGTTTAGAACAACGGATGGCTTCTCTTGAAACTGTTATACAAACTTTGGTAAACGAAATTCAGGCCCAGAGGGCTGAAAACATCAATTTCAAGAAGGAGCTATTGGACATAAGGAAGCAAACGCTGGAAATTACACAGAAGACTGAAGAATTGGAAGGGGGGTTGGTGGGGGTTAAGGGAGAGATTAAAAATGTTACTAAAGAGGTTGAGGAAACAAGTGGGCATGTGTCTAGGATTGATATGGAAAGAATGACATATTTTTTGAGATTTCAGAATGTTTTTGAGCAACCTGGTGAATGCCTCCCTGATCTTATGAGCACAATTTTAGCAGACTATTTACAAAAACCTAAGGATGAGATTGACCTAGCCTATAGAATTAACTCAGCATATGCCAGGATAAATGAAGTGCCTAGAGAGATACATGTGAAATTTGTTAGAAGGTCAACCAGAGAGGAAATTTTGAAGGCGCAGAGAGGGAACCCCTTAATTTACCAACAAAAAACGGTCACTATCTTGAAGCAGATTCCTAGAAAGATTCGAGAAGCAAGACGGAAATTTTCCTTCTTGTCTAAAATTTTATTTGATCATGGGATTTGGTTCAAGTGGGTGACACCCGAAGGGATGCTGGTGTTCTGGGAAGGAGGAAGAGTGAGGATTAAAACAGTTGTTGAGGCAGAAGCCTTTCTTAAAAAACATTCCTCTATCCTGGGGGAAGATCCAGGGGGGACAGAGGGGGCCACGGCCCCGCCCGCTCGGGGCCAGGGAGGAGAAAAAGAAGATACAATAGCCAAGAGACTTAGATCTAAAAAATAACTTTGCCTTGATTTTCCTGAACAATTTTGCATAATATTTTCTGGATTTTTTGTAAATGTCTGACAGCATGGAATTGAGAATTTAGGTATATGTACTTGCTTTTACCTTGTAGTGTTATGAAAAATGTTTTTTTTTTGTTATTTTTTTATTGTGTATTTTGAGGTCTCGGAAGGGCCGACGACTCTGACGTGAATGCTCTCAAAATTTCTTTGTATCCCTTACCCTACCCTATAGAAAAAATGTAAAACCAATAAAACTTTTTCAATATAAAAAAAAAGAAGAAGTAGGATAGGAAGAGTGTTGCTTTGATGTTGGAGAAGACTCCAGAAGATACCTTGGGTAGATGGGAATACAAATTAATGAATCATAGAACAAATCTATCTGAAATTTTCACTCAAGGCATAATTGACTGGGCTCAAATATTTTTTGCAGACATGCGAAGATGTAAGAAGTGTGTAATGCCAGGAAAATCTGAAGGAAAGAGAAGATGATTAGCAATAAGACAGATAAATTCAATACAACAGCAATGAATGTGCCACTGAGAGGTCTAACCCCTCCCCCCAGTAATCATCCTAAAAGTAACCTGTCTATGCAATTGCTAAGAGATCACACTGATCCCATGGGCCTTAATGAATCAGTGAAGTCAAAAATATATTATATATATTTAAAATATATTATCAACTATTACCTCTCAACATCTTTTTCAAAAGACAATCCAGATACTTTTGGATGGCTATTTGATCCTTACATTCCATAAATATGTTTCCAGGAGTACGTGTCAGACCTGGAAGCCATCTTTTACATTTGAGCCTTCAGACCTGTCACATTTTTTACTGTGGAGAAATGGGAGGGAGAACTGTATGTTGTATGGGAGATATATAATTTAAATAACATTCCTTCCTTAGAGAGTCAAGGACATCGTGCCCGGCAGCTGTGATGAGGTGGCAGGTAGGCATCTCCAGTTTTGGATGGTGCCTGACTGGAGAATGTGATGGCCATGTGGGTGATGGGCAGGGACTTGAACTTTCTTTTGGGTGGGGAAAACCTGGAAACTTTCAGATTCAGGTTTTCCCAGATGTGTCAATATGACATCTCAAATAAATGTGGCTTTGAGGAAACTCATGCCTCGGAGTCTTCTTTTGTTATGGGTGTTATGGGTGGAACCCTGACAGTATGGAGACTCTCTCATGAAAAAGGCCTTCCATTTCATGCTTTGAAATGATAGAGATGGATCTTTAAAAATAAAATCAGCTAAAATTGAATGAAATTTATTTTCCCCAATCCTCCTCATGGTTTTAGCTGTATTACTCTGTGACACTCTGACAGACTAATGAAAATTGAATCATGTGCTGCATTATCATCCATATATATATTTATTCATATTTATTTATTTATTTATTCAGGTTTAATTTAGTTAATTTAAGTTAATTTAATTGCTAAGCAAGACAGTTGCTAAATGAGTTTAGATTTATTTCATGACCTTGCTTGCCACAGTTGTTAAGTGAATCACTGCAGTGATTAAGTTAGCAACATGGTTGCTAAGTGAATCTGCCTTCCCAGTTGAATTTGCTCGTCAGAAGGTTGCAACATGTGATCACATGGCCCCCAACACACTGCAGCTGTCATAAATACATGTCAGTTGCCAAGCGTCTGAATTTTTAATCATGTGATCATGGGGATGCTGTAAATGGTGGTAAGTGTGAAATATGGCCATAAGCAGTGGTGGGATTCAGTCAGTTTTCACCTATTTGGGAGAATCGGTTGTTAACTTTTTAAGCAGTTTGGAAAACTGGTTGTTGGAAAAAATCTCATTTCGTCCCTGCCCCCCCCCCCCCTACACACACTTTACAGCGCTAATTCTGTAAGGAAGGCTGGAAGGAAACATTCTGGTGTTGTTTCTAGCCTAATTTTTATTGCCTTGCTTACAGAAACTGACTCTCTGATTAACCCTTATTACATTGTAACAGCTAAGGTGAAGCACCCATTGACATGAGTGATGTTGAGTTGGCCAGTCACATGACCACTGAGCCACACTTACCCATCTGGTCATTAGGGCAGAGAAGCAGTTGTTAAATTATGTGAACCCCACCACTGGCCGTAAGTCACTTCTTGTAAGTTGAGGACTATCTGTAGTAAGATGCTGTTTTATTTTGTCATCTGATACATCCATAATTTCATAATTTTGATGAATAAAAGCCACTATTTTATTAAGGCCAGAACTGTCAAGCTACAGAAACAATAGTTACTTTCTTGCCACTCCCAATATTTGGCTCAAGTGAGTGGAATCTTTGTCAGATTTTGTGTTTTCAAAAATATGTAATATCTCTTTCTAACTATCTAGTGAAGACTTTACGGAGAAATGAATTACAATTGAATATAGGATGAGGTGACTCATTCTGTGGAATGCCCTAGAAGAGATACAAAGAAGGTCCTTTTTAATGGGTCACTGAAATGGATTATGTCAGGGTTTCAAATAACATCCAAAATTAAATCAGAGTCCAAGGCAAAGTATTGCTCTAAGTTTCAATTTATTAAGAGAGTCATATTGGCACATCTGTGAACACCCGAATCTGAGCTTCCTGGTTTTTCCCCACCCAGTTGAGAGTTCATGATCTTGCCCCACACCCACAAGTCCATCACATGGTCCAATCTTCTACTGCCATGGTAGCAGTTCCACCCATCCAGTTCTGGTCAGGTACAAAGGTGTAGAGACAAAGGATGACCGTGGAATGAATTTTATTTTGGAAACATCACATTCTACTCCTTATTATTCCCCCTTCCTTATGAAACAGCATAGTAGAATAGAATATTAGTGTGGCAGGCCAAATCTCCCAAAAGGAACTGACTGCAGGCCTGACAGACTATTCAAGAATTTTGAATTTGAATTTATTTCGATTTATATACCACACCTTTTCCATCAAGATGGACCCAGGGCGGTGCACAGGAAATTAAAACCAATAAATAATAGAAAATACAATAAATATAGTTAAGAAGAATTAAATTAGAATCAAATAGAAGAATGTGTTCTCAACGTCCAATCATGGGACATCCTAAAACAAGCAGTGGATACTTTTCTTCCATTCCCAATTAACATTATTAATTATAATAATAGCATTAATAATAGCTGTAAATAATAACATTATTTACAACAGTGTTCTCAACCTGCTCGTGGAAAAGGTGAAATTGTTCTGCATCCCAAATTAAGGAAGGCCCTGTTATATACCTGTATTGTGTAACAGACTTACCTATGGTTACTTAATTCTGAATGATCAGTTAATTCCCTGAACCATAAACCAAAAGCATAAGATGAGTTCACAGTAAGCTGAAATAAGGTGGTTAGTTTATAAATTATTCTGTAAGTTTGCAATGTGTCCTATTTTAATGCAGTATACCAGAATGCTGACGTAAGTAACTTTGCTCAGCTAGTTCCCTAAACCAGATATGTTGGAATAGAAATGTAATCCTCCTTAGTAGCATGCTAGCTGAGGAATTATGGGACTCGTACTCCCCATCTTTGGGACATATTAATGAGAAATGCTCATGGTCATCATTTTGTCAGGAGCGTATGACAATAACTGCTTCTTCTTTTTTTATGAGAAAAAAGTTTTATTGGTTTTTACAAAATTTTAAAAATAGGAAAAAGGTATAAGGTATTAAAGAGATATTTTGAGGACATCTATGTCGGAGGTGTCGGCCCCATACAAAAAAAAAAGATAATACAATACATTTTTCATTTCCCTACAAAGTGGTAAGAGATACTGATATATCATTTTATATTCATGCAATCAATCATTGTTTCTATAAACATCCAAATAAAGGTTACACTATATAGAAAAAAGTCATTTGTGAGATCTAAGTCTTTTAGCAATTGTATCTTCCTCTCCCTGACCTCCAGTGGGCGGAGCCGTGGCCCCTCCCGTTCCCCCATTTTCATCCTCCAGGATTGGGGAGTGTTTTTTAAGAAAGGCTTCTGCCTCTGCAATTGTTTTAATTCTTACTCTTCCCCCCTACCAGAACACTAACATTCCTTCGGGCATCAACCACTTGAACCACACCCCCTTTTTATATAATCTTTTTGATAAGAAGGAATATTTCCTTCTTATTTCTCTAATCTTTTTCGGGATCTGCTTCAAGATGGCAATCTCATTCTGTTGATATATCAAGGGACCATCTCTCTGTGCTCTCAGGATCCCATCCCTTGTTGACCTTCTCACAAATTTAATATGTATCTCTCTGGGTACTTCATTTATTCTGGCATATGCTGAGTTAATTCTATAAATCAGATCGATGTCCCCCCAAATATCTTCTTTGCTCTTTTTGGTATAATCTGCTAACATCGTACACATTAAATCTTTTAAATTCTCAGAGCTTAATTCAGGAACATTTTGAAACCTTAAAAAGTAAGACATCCTTTCAAAATCCATCCTAGACATATGACCAGCTAAATCCACAATTTCTCTTTGAAAATTTTTTATCTCTCCCCTCATCTCAGCCATTCCCCCCTCCAGTCCATCAATTCTTTGTTTGTTTTCCATTAGTGCTTTCTGTGTCTCCAAAAGTTCCAATTTTGAACTAACATTGTCTTTCCGGATTTCTTTTATTTCTTTCATGATGTTTTGAAGAGTTTCCTCTATTGCTGATAACTCTGTAGCTTCCACCTCTGTTGCTTTGGATAACATTGAAGTAATCTTAGGTTGGTGTGGCTGCTTTTTTGAGGCCATAATGAAAGTGTTAGGTTCTTGTCACTAATATGGCATCTGTTGGAGAGGTAGTCTGTGAGGCAAGGAGAGAGTAAAAGTCAGTGTCCAAATTCAAAGTTCAATTTAGTTACAATCCAGAGAGAAAACAATTTTTAAAAACAATCAGATAAGGGAAAAAAAAGAAGGCACATCTGGGAAAGGTCCTAATAATCAGTTACATTAATCCACTGGTAAAAGATTCAGTCCCAAAGACGAGGGAGTGTCAGCAAATTTCAAAGAGTAGTATTTCTTGCTGAGAACAAAGGAACGCCATCTTCCCCGCCCCTCTGGAGAACTAGTGAAAGTCCATATCAATTGTTGCAAGACAGAGATACAAAGTATCATTGAGAATCTTAAAGTGAAAGACTTTCATTTGTAGTTTAAAAGTCGGATGTTGATTTCTCCACCTCCCCAAGCCTGGGAAACATTTCAAAACACTGCTTTTTTTTTCCTTTCCAAGGAGGGGTTTTACAAACTCCCTCCTCCTTCTTCTTTTAAAGTGAAAGTTGAAAGCATTAATTTAAAATCACTCACAATCCACTCTGTAGCCATGAGCCTCGGTGTTGCCTTCAGCGCCGGCTTTTCAGCCCGTCTTTAATTGCAGCAGCTGTTCCGGCTCTCCATCGGCGAAGGGGACGAAAGAGGAACTCCCCCCCCCGTGACTCGTTCTCCGATGCCTGGGATGAGGCGGGAGCCACCCCCCGACTGCCATCGAGGTGGGGGGACTCACCGTGAGCCGTCCTTGCGGTGGGGGCTCTTTAGCAAGAGCCCCCTGCCCCCGAAGGCGCCGCCGGAGCAACCAAGCGGTGGACGAGTCCAGGACCCGACCGTCGCCTCCGGCTAACCGGAAGGAAGTCCGACAATAACTGCTTCTTGATGAAGTCTGAATTGCAAAATTTTGAGTATTATAGTTTTACCATGTGAGATAAGTGTGTCTGTTTGGTAGTTTGAGCATTCTTTACCACAGCAATTTTTTTGGTATCAGACTTTAAATGAATTCAATTCAATTAAATTCTTCAGTTTACAGTTTACAGTTTACAGTTTATTTGGATTTATATCCCGCCCTATCTCCCCGAAGGGACTCAGGGCGGCTCACAGGCAAATATAAAACAATACAATAAATACAATACAGTGTTAAAATGAAATTAAATTAACTAGCCTGTGCTAAAATATAACTAAAAACTTTTAAAATCCACTACCAAATACAGTTAAATTATTTCTAGGCTAAAATCTAGGCTAAAGTCTAAGCTAAAATCGCTCAGATACAGAACGAGCTAGCCCCCATTCATGGCCCAGTGGGATGCCACGAGACAGATCTTGTTTGGGAGGAGTTTGACTCCGTTACTTCCGAGGATATGGACAGGTTACGTGGGCGACTGCGAGCCACCACATGTTTATTGGACCCGTGTCCCTCCTGGCTTGTACTGGCATCCTGGGAGGTGACACGAGGCTGGCTCCAAGAGGTTGTCAACGCATCCTTAAGTGAGGGTTCCTTACCTGCTTCCCTAAAAGAGGCTATGGTGAGGCCCCTCCTTAAGAAGCCCTCTTTGGATCCAGCTGTTTTGAACAACTACCGTCCAGTCTCCAACCTTCCCTTTTTGGCGAAGGTTGTTGAGAGTGTGGTGGCACAACAGTTTCCCCGTCACCTGGAGGAAGTTGATTATCTAGATCCGCGCCAGTCTGGCTTTCGGCCCGGGCATAGCACCGAGACGGCATTGGTCGCGTTGGTTGATGATCTCTGGAGGGCCAGAGATGGGGGATGTTCCTCCATCCTGGTCCTATTAGACCTCTCGGCGGCTTTCGATACCATCGACCATGGTATCCTATTGCATCGGCTGGGGGGGTTGGGGGTGGGAGGCACCGTTCTACGGTGGTTCTCCTCCTACCTCTCTGGCCGATCGCAATTTGTGTTGGCAGGGGGGCAGAGGTCGACCGCGAGACCCCTCGTATGTGGGGTGCCTCAGGGGTCGGTCCTCTCGCCCCTCCTGTTCAACACATACATGAAGCCGCTGGGTGAGATCATCCGTGGTTTTGGGGTAGAGTACCACCTGTACGCTGATGACATCCAGCTGTACATATCTACCCCAAACCACCCCAACGATGCCGTAGCGGTGATGTGCCAGTGCCTGGAAGCCGTGCGGATCTGGATGGGAAGTAACGGACTCTGGCTCAACCCGACCAAGACCGAGTGGCTGTGGTTTCCGGCCGCCCGATTCAACCAGCTCACTCCATCGCTGGCCATAGGGGGCGAACATCTTGCCCCTGTGGATGGGGCGCGCAATTTGGGTGTCCTCCTGGATGCCCGGCTGTCCATGGAAGATCAAGTGACGGCCGTGGCCAGGAGGGCGTTTTACCAGGTTCGCCTGGTTCGCCAATTGCGCCCCCTATTGGATCGGGACGCCCTTCGCACAGTCACTCATGCGCTCGTGACATCCCGACTGGACTATTGCAACTCTCTCTACATGGGGCTTCCCTTGAGGTGCACCCGGAGACTTCAGCTAGTCCAGAATGCAGCCGCGCGAGCAATTATGGGGACCGCAAGGTCTACCCATGTAACACCGCTCTTGCGCGAGCTGCACTGGCTACCTGTCGTCTTCCGGGTGCGCTTCAAGGTGTTAATTATCATCTTTAAAGCGCTCCATGGCTCGGGACCTAGCTATCTGCGGGATTGGATCCTGCCTCATACATCCTCACGGCCGATTCGCTCCCACAGAGAGGGACTTCTCCGGGTGCCATCCACTAGACTGTGTCAGCGGGCGACACCCAGGGGAAGGGCTCTCTCTGTGGCGGAAAATTAATTTCATTAATTTTTATCACAGTTCTAATATTATACGCCCGATAATAATTAAGTAGATTGGGAATTCCCAATCCACCCTCTTTTTGATTTTGATACCACAATTTCTTCATTAATCTTGGTCTTTTCCCACCATTACAAAATTTATCTAATTTCTTCTGATATTCTTCTATATCTTTCTCTGTCAAATTTAATGGTAGCATCTCAAATAAAAAGTTAAACTTTGGTAACAACATCATTTTACACATTGCAATTCTACCAAACCAAGACAACTTTATCTCTTTATATTTATCTATCTTTTTCTCTACTTCCTTCAACATCACCTCATAATTAATTTTTTTTAATTCTCTAACTTTAAGCGAAAGTGTTATCCCCAAGTATTTCAATGTGTTCTTAGCTCTTATCCCAAATTGTTCTTGCATACTCTCCCACTCCTTACCATCTTTATTCATTAATAATTCAGATTTTGACCAATTTACCTTTAAACCTGTCATTTCTTCAAATTCTATCAAATGTTTATTTATCCTCTTTAAATCTTTCTCTATATCTTTCAAAATAATCAAGGTATCATCCGCATACAAATTTATCTTATATCCCTTGTAACCTTCCAACTCTTCATCTGCTTCTATCAATTTAATCAAAACCTCCATAACTAACAAAAATAATGTTGGAGACAAGGGACATCCTTGTCTCGTGCCTGCTTCCAATTTAATCTCTCCCGTCATTGTTCCATTCACCTTTACCTTTGCACTACTTTTTTGATACAGTTTTGAAATAACATGTATAAATTTATTACCAAAGCCTAATGCCTCAATAATTACTTTTATAGTATCCCATTGTACAGAATCAAAAGCTTTAAAAATATCTAACGATATTATACCTAATTCATCACCATTATTCTCTGCTACATCTATAATATTCAATACTCTTCTAATTATATCACTCATATATCTACCTTTAACAAACCCTACTTGATTATAACTTATATATTTATCTATAAAACTATTTAATCTATTACTTATAATAGCTGTAAATATTTTAGCATCTTGGTTGATTAAAGAAATAGGTCGATAGGACTCGATCCTCTCAAGATCTTTATCAGGTTTAGGAATTATAGATATTACTGTCTTATTCCATGACATCGGGACTTCTCGATGGTATCGAAAGCCGCTGAGAGGTCTAATAGGACCAGGATGGAGGAACATCCCCCATCTCTGGCCCTCCAGAGATCATCAACCAACGCGACCAATGCCATCTCGGTGCTATGCCCGGGCCGAAAGCCGGACTGGCGCGGATCTAGATAATCAACTTCCTCCAGGTGATGGGGAAACTGTTGTGCCACCACACTCTCAACAACCTTCGCCAAAAAGGGAAGGTTGGAGACTGGACGGTAGTTGTTCAAAACAGCTGGATCCAAAGAGGGCTTCTTAAGGAGCGGCCTCACCATAGCCTCTTTTAGGGAAGCAGGTAAGGAACCCTCACTTAAGGATGCGTTGACAACCTCTTGGAGCCAGCCTCGTGTCACCTCCCAGGATGCCAGTACAAGCCAGGAGGGACACGGGTCCAATAAACATGTGGTGGCTCGCAGTCGCCCACGTAACCTGTCCATATCCTCGGAAGTAACGGAGTCAAACTCCTCCCAAACAAGATCTGTCCCGTGGCATCCCACTGGGCCATCAATGGAGGCTAACTCATTCTGTATCTGAGCGATTTTCTCCTGCAGAAAAATCACAAATTCCTCTGCTCTACCCTGTAGCGGGGCTTCCTGCACCCTCTGTTGAAGGAGGGAGCGGGTCACCCTAAACAAATAATAATTATTTATTAAACAAATAATTATTATTATTATAAAATAATAATTATTATTTTTACAAATAACTCAGGGCATCTATACATATATAAAATATACAACAACTTCCTCTTCCTATTTTCTCTCACAACAATAACAACAACAATCCTATGAGATGAGTTGGGCTAAGAGAGAATGACTGGCCCAAGGTTACCCAACTGGTTTTCATGTCCAAGGCTGGATTTTCCAGACCAATACCTTAACCACTAGACCAGTGGTTCCCAACGTGGGGTCTACGCCCCATGGGGGGGGGGATTTGATTTTTAATGGGGGCAATTTGAATCTTGTTTAAACCAAGTTAATGGCCTTTTAGCCTTCCTCTGCATGAGTTCACTTTTTGAGTAAAGTAAGAATTATATGCCATGGGGAGGGCACATCAGGGTTTTAAAGATACTTAGTTGGGCATGGCCAATAAAAGGTTGGGAACCACTGCAGTAGACCAAACTGCAACTCCAATTTGATGCAGATCAATGCAGGTGTCTTTCTATAGAACAGGGATGTCCAAACTTGGGAACTTTAAGACTTGTGGACTTCAACTCCTAGAATTCCCCAGCCAGCTATGCTGGCTGGGGAATTCTCGGAGTTGAAGTCCACAAGTCTTAAAGTTCCCAAGTTTGGACATCCCTGCTATAGAAAACAACAACTGCTGAATAGCAGTCCTTTCTCAGATCTTCCTTTTCAGTACTTTGCTTGCGAAGGTCCTAAGAAGATCTGCTAACTATTGCCCCCAAATAATTCTCTGCCTTCTTTTTCAGACTCGTATCCCACTGAACACAGGCTTATAAAATAGCCATGCAGGTAGCATTTTGCTGAAATGTGGTTAAAGATGGTTCTGTCTCTGCTCTGATTGTCTCCTCTGATAACATTAATGGCACCCTAAGATCTATAAATAAAGTAGTTTTGCCTTTTCCTCTAATTCTGTTGCCAAGTCATGAAAATCTTCACCTTCTTGATTTTTGCAAGTCACTCTGCGAATAAAGCCAAAGGGCAGAACCAGTCAAAATAGTTGGCAGCTTTAGAGGTTCATCAGTATCAAAACTCTTTTCACACATTCCAGCTGGATAAATCTATCTTAGCTGATCAGCCACTCAGTCATGCTTGAAATGGGATATAGAACTAAAACCAAGTTGCCAAACCATTGCAATTGAGCTGAAAATGGATAATTAAGTAACTTTACCCTGGATTCTTGCACTTGAAAGCTTCCCTGTGGCTTATGTAGGGAAATCAAACAAAGCTTCCCTGTGGCTTAAGTAAAGAAATGAACAACTGAGCATTTTCCTATTGATAATTTAGAAACGCTATTGAACTGTAATTAGCAAATCAGCAAAGGTAAATATAAAGTTAGACCACTAATTGAAGCTTGCATGTTTTAATGACATCAAAGCAGCGCTTTGTAATTTAAAAAAATATCAGTAGGTGCACACAGACTTTTGAAAAAGCACTTCAATTTGACAAAGCTTTGACTGAAATAATTCTTCGGAAAAAATGCCTCATCAAAACAATGCTTCCCTTCAGCACAACCACCTTGCTGCACTCTGGATCAGAGGTTCCCAAACTTGGCAACTTTAAGACTTGTGGACTTCAACTCCCAGAATTCTCCAGCCAGCTATGCTGTCTTAAAGTTGCCAAGTTTAGGAACCCCTGCTCTGGATGCTAAAATGGAGTTGTTACTGTGCAGTGGTGGGATTCAATTCTTTTTACTATAGGTTCTATGGGTGTGGTGTGGCTTTGTGAGCTTAGTGTGGCTTTGTGGGCGTGGCAGGGGAAGGATACTGCAAAATCCCCATTCCTTCCCCACCCCACTAACCTGCTTTACAGCTCCATTCTCCTGTTCAGGGCAACAAAAGAAGATCAGCTGGGAGGCTGGAAGGCAGCGCGGGAAGCGGGGGTAGAGGCAGCCTATTTGCCAGTTCTCCGAACTACTCAAAATTTCCACTACCAGTTCTCCAGAATCTGTCAGAACTGGCTGAATACCACCTCTGGTCTTGTGTTACTCATGAGCAAAGGCCCATGTCTATGAAACAAATGGTTAGCTGAATCAAAGTGGCTTGCTTTGACTCCCAACTTGGAGACAAATTGACTTGATTAACCAAGTCAAGTTGCTTCTTTGAATCCATCAATGCCATGATCTGGGTTGAGCATTTCATACTAGACAAAAGAGACCCAACTGTTCAAAAGGACCAAGGCAACATCTGGCTGACCTTTCTGAGTGCTAAAGTTCAGCAGGGTCCTTTTTGGTTACCACTTAAGATGATAGCTCTTCAGGGAAAGCCATGACTGAATATAAAACTAGTCAGTTGAAAAGCTTCCCAGAAGAAGGCAATAAAAACCACTTCCATATTTCTGCCAAAAAAACTATACTAGTAATTTGGGTGTGTGGCAGGATACAAATACAGTAAATCAAGCTAAATACAGTCATTAGCATCTGAAGTCAGCTTGACTTCACAATGCTATGCTAACCTATATTAAGAACAGATAGCTTACTGTAGTGGTCAATGAAACTGGGAATCAGTGAGTTCTAGTCTCACATTTGGCATAAAGCCAAATGGGTGCTCTTGGGCCAATCATTTATCTCCCCCTCAGGAAAAAATGAGTGGCAAATCACTTCTGAGATATTTCCAAGAAAATGACAGTCATCAGAATTCCATGCTGACTCAAAGTCTTTCTCCCCCAAAACCCTAGTGCCGTGATGGTGAACATATGGCACGTGTGCCACAGGTGGCATGTGGAGCTATACTTGCTGGCACGTGAGCTATCAGCTGTGGCGCACATGTGCACAATAGGCGGCTGATTTTTGGCCTTCCAGAGGGCCAGAGGAGGCCATATTCGCCCTCTCCCCAGGCTTGAGGAAAGTCTCTGGAGTGAGGGGAGGGCAAAAACTCCTTCCCTCGCATGGGGGCGGTCACATGTGCACGTGTGCGGGAATCGTGTGTGCATGCACAGGTGGGTGGGGTACATTCCATTGTGGGTGTGGGCACAATTTTGGCACACCTTTACAAAAAGGTTCGCCATCATTGTCCTAGTACAGGGGTCTGCAAAGTCGGCTCTTTTAAGACTGGTGGACTTCAACTCCCAGAATTCCCCAGCCAGCATGGCTGGCTGGGGAATTCTGGGAGTTGAAGTCCACCAGTCTTAAAAGAGCCGACTTTGCAGACCCCTGCCCTAGTAGATTTAAATATATCCTTCTTTGACTGTAAAGATTTATCTTCCTTTTCTGGAGAATGCTAATAAATCAGAAATTTGACGTGATATACGAATTCGTTTGAACTAAATCTGATTGCAAACTGTGTTGAAGACTTACTCTGAGTTTTCCACTTTTCAGACATATTGTTAACCATGGAACAAGGACAATGAAAGCTGGATGTTTCCCTTTAAGAAATATCCCCAACTCCTTGAGTATTTGACACACAAGTAAATATTGGTTAGTGAAAATGACAGAACTAGCAGCCACGGCAACTTGTTTGATTAGAGAAAGATAAGCATCTAAATTTATCAGTGACAAAAGATTATATGTATGTATGTGTATAAATATGTTTTAAGAATTGTAACAAAGTCAGAAGTATAAAGTAAAATAAGATAATAAAGAAAATAAGCCACAAAAAAGAGAAAGAGAAAGTAAGAGAAAAGGAAAGAGAGAAAGAAGGAAAGAGAAAAAGAAAGAAAGAAAGAAACCGTGATTATATCTATATTTGTTTTACTTGCTTTCTCTAAGGTTACATCATAATTTTCTCCTTCCCATAAACTGTCTTTTCTAATCTTCCACTCCATATATCACAAGTTTATTTTTATCTTTTTTCATCTATAAAATCATAAGGAATTTGCAGTCACTGATAAATGTAGTTGTTGATCTTTCTCTAATCAAACAAGTTATTCTTGCCATCACTGCTAGTTCTGTCATTTTCACCAATCAATCTTCAGTTGCAATATTTCAAAGTTTCCCCCCCCCCATTTTTGTGTGCATAATATTCTCACATATATAAAAATAATCTTTTGTAGCTCTTTTCTAATTGACTGTTCATTAATCCTAGCAAGAAAAATACTTCTCTCGACTGATTGTCGATCTTTAAACTTATTTGTATATATATGTTTGTGAACCAAGAAATTTCTATCTTTTTACAAGTCCACCAAACATGATTAAATGTCTTTTCATGTTGTCCACATTTCCAACATAAATTTGAAGCGCCTTTAAACATGCTACATAATTTTTCTGGAATCATATACCAATCATACACTACTTTATAAAAAATTTCTTTTGAATTGGGTTAAAATTTTACAAATTAACGTAATGTAAATTTCAGTACTTTTAACCACATCTTTTCCCACTGTTCCCTCAGTATATTGTGGCCCCTTTTATTATTTAGTCTTTCACTTGTTCTTGTTCTATTTCAAATTTAAATAAAAGTTATACATTTTAGCTATTACATCAACAGGTTTTGACCAGTTCTGGGGAACCGGTAGTGGAGATTTTAAGGAGTCTGGAGAACCGGTAAATGCCACCTCTGAATGGCCCCACCCCCATCTATTCTCTGCCTCCTGAGTCCCAACTGATCGGGAGGAAATGGGGATTTTGCAGTAACCTTTCCCTGGAATGGGATGGGAATGGTGATTTACAGTATCCTTTTCCTACCTCGCTCACCAAGCCACACCCACCACGCCATGCTATGCCTACCAAGCCATTCCCACAGAACCAGTAGTAAAAAATTTTTGAATACCACCACTGTATTACATTTGTACATAGTTCAACTTCAACTTCTGTCTTCTGCTTCTCAGTTCCAAATGTCCTATTATCTATCTTAAATCTTTGTCTTAACTCTGCATACAAAATCCATTGAAACTTAAATCCAACCAGTCAACTGTTGTTTTGATTTCATCTTACATTCTCCATGTTTGTGTTCTAATGACTGTCAATAAAGGTAAACATGTTTCTTTACCTACGGTTTCTTTCCTGTATAATGCTTCTTGTGCTGAGACTCATAGAGGCTCCAATAAGAGAGAATATATATTTAGTTCAGGATTGGGTAAAGAAATCTTTCTGCAAGCAAGCAACAGAGCTCACCAAGCATCAATGACTCTATCCATAAAGGCACTTTAGGCCATAATCTGGGTTTACATTTGTTTATATATATTTTCAATGTGACACATCTAATATAATGGTTCTTAAAATCTACAATAACTTTATTGTACCATTAAAAAAACAGCAACCATGCCATCTGAATCTCAGATTGTGACTTTCTAAAATCTCTTAGTTTTTACCAGAACTTACTCTTTCATCCACCTAGAGGATAATCCTTGTGAAGCAGAAGAAATAGATGCATAGAAGGAAAGGTGAATGCTCCCTCGAGTCAAACTCAACTCCATTGGTTTAAATGGTAAGCCAATACAATTTTCTTGGGTACAGTAGAGAAGTAACTTGCTAGTACTGTATCTTCTGGAATTTCTTTTCCTCTTTGATTTCCTAGTCTTGGTATTCCCTAGAAATCTGTCACCAAAGAGATCTGACCATGTTTAACTTCTGAGTGCAGGCCAGGTAGAGTTGGTGCTACTGTCTCCTGAGACATACGTATATGAATAAATACACATGCATTGCCATAAAAGAAAAACTGGTGGACAAGAAAGTTGTCCTCTCCCAGAGTGTCTGCAGGTATTGTCATAGCACCATCTTGCATTTTTTTAACATATCCTCTGCATGTCCTTCCCTGCTCCTATATTAGTCTAATAATGTAGGAGTATAAGTTAGCCATTTGTACCTTGGACTTATTTTTAGCCAGTGTGTTCAAAGGTTTTTCTGGAAGAGTCAAAGACTCAAAGCTACTTTGACTCTTTTAGTTTTTACAGATACATATTTCTTTAGCCTTCCAAGCTCTACAGACAATACTTTATACTTTTAATATATAAGAGTGCTATTTTCTCTTCAACTTTCCTTTTAAATCCCACTACAAGTTTTATTGAAATAAGCTTCAGGCAGAAATAGTAATCAAATGTGCGATTTTTCAGTATCTGTGTATAATTTGGTCCAGTGGACCATTTGGACAATTTGGTCCATACCAGAGTATTTATTTATTAAACATTCATGTCAGGTGACTCTGGGAAGCGGAAAAATTATTATTTTGCAAGTTTAACCTAGAAAATAGCCTACATTATTTTGCAACCTTAAAAAAGAAGAACATAACTCTGGATTCATTGTTGTCATTGTTTAAATAAACACTTTGTCTATATTTTTGTTTGTTTGGCATTTTCAGTTTTTGGTTGGCTTTTTCCCTACTAAAAACAAATGGACATACAAATCGAAAAATAGCCCAATCCTGTTTGTTTAGACAAGTCATAGGATTAAATCTTAATGAATATGTATAAAATATCACTGCCCTTTCTTACATGAAAGATAACACTGTTATGTATGCCAAAGCTCAGGAATAGGTAACATAATGCTCATGGACTGCAACGTGTTCAGAAACATTTCCTTTGGTATCTGCCAAAATCTCTGGGCCATTTCCCCCCCCCCCTGTAAAAGTCTCCCTTTTAATTAAAAAGTGCTTAAGTGACAAGCTGGCATAGTGCAAATAAGACACCAATTATAGCAGTGTTATAGCATCCTTGATTTACAAGGATGGCCAGGCAAAATAAAAAATAGGATTCCTTATCCAGTTTGCTGTCTCCTTTAAAAACAAGAGTAAAAATCGAATTGATAGCAATTAGTAATAAGCTTATACGTAAATTATATTTCTAGTCTAAGAAAATCAATTTAATTATTTATCACACTGACAACCTGCTGAAACCAAAAGGCTATAGGCATGAAAAGAAAAACGTAGGCTAGTATGTGGTCATGTAAATGGTCAGACCTTCCATCTTTCTACCGAACACAGCCTTCATCAAACAAAATGCACAGAGAACAGTGACAGCTGTGCCGTCCTTCTATGTCCTGCTACATTGTTATGAGAATGCAAGAGTCTGCCTTATCATTTATTGTTAAAAAAGGCAGTTCTGACTTGCTATTTGTAGAGTTGTTGTTGGAACAGTATGTATGATTCAGTTTCTCTGAATAATCAATGGTGCCTTTCTTCTTGGTTTTTAAGAAAACCATCAAATCATGGTTAACTTAGCAGGCCTTGGGGCTTGAGATGCTATGATGCTGTTGTCCTTGACAATAGAATGTTTTTGGAGGAAAGCAATGGCTGTTTTGTTCCTGTTATAGTTGATGCAATATGCTTTGATATTCAGTCTGTTTTTTGTGCTTTAATTCAATTTCTGTTATGTTGGGATGTATACAGATCAGAATTGTTTGTCTTTGAAGTTTTTATTTTTTGTTTTAAAAAGGAGGCAACCTAGATGGGAAAAGTGAAGGGGAGAAAATGCTGAAGAAATGTTAAAAACAAGAGATAACGTTAATAATTAAAATATAAAATATTCAAAATTCAATTTTTTTACTACTTTCCCACCACTTTGGTTTTTATCTGTATACCGATTTTTGCCAACCTAGAAGTTTGAAAGCAGGTAAAAATGCAAGTAGAAAAATGGGAACCACCTTTGGTGGGAAGATAACAGTGTTCCTTGTGCCTTTGGCGTTTAGTCATGCCAGCCACATGACCAAGGAGACGTCTTTGGACAGCGCTGGCTCTTTGGCTTTGAAATGGAGATGAGCACCGCCCTCTAGAGTCAGGAACGACAAGCACATATGTGCGAAGGGAACCTTTACCTTTACCTTACTAATTTTTTTAAAAACGAATCTAAAACATATGTAGATCATATTGCAAAACTAAATCTAGACCATATAGTGTCATAGTGGTTGACCACTTTGCTGCTTCCCTATCGCCCAAACTTTTAGTGCTGTTTCTAAATGCAAACTGCGAGCCAAATTTTGCAGGTTTGTTTTGTTTAACATTCCACCTGACAAAGAGGTTTTTAAAACTTTAAAACCTGCTCATTACTTTGTTGATATTCTGACTGGTTCCAAAAATGTCATTGCCTAACTGGATTTTGTAAAGTATCTGAATTTCCTCGAGATTAATTCAGGATGCTTGATCATTTCTCAAGAATAT
Organism: Rhabdophis nuchalis; assembly: GCA_039707465.1. Lineage (NCBI taxonomy): Eukaryota > Metazoa > Chordata > Lepidosauria > Squamata > Natricidae > Rhabdophis > Rhabdophis nuchalis. The sequence goes on from CM077645.1 coordinate 31,001,773, forward strand.
GCATCATGGTTTCAAGTGAATGTATGTGAGAACATTGCCTCCAGCAGTTGCTGAGATATCCAGTTAATATTTCTGCTCTGGTGATTAAAACCACAGAGAGGAGATAACTTTGCAGGGCAGAGAATGGGTACATTAGCTGCTTTATTTGTTTCATTGTGTACAGGTCAGAGGAGCAGGTCTGAAAGATGAGAAGGGAGTTATTCAATCAACAATTCTTCTCAATTTCTTCTGCGAAGCTCAGCTGGTTTAACTGAGGGAAGCTGACCTTTTCTATTTACATTCCGTGGATAGTTGTAACCCTTCCTAACTTCTCTCCTCTAAAGTAGCAGTTGGACAAAGTATTCTGTTACAATCCATTATTGTGAATACAGTGAAGCAGCAAAAGTAGATGTTTAGTGGACATCTCTCCCCATTCCCCTCATAAAAATTGTGAGTGTGTCTGTGGTATTGCCACATGCAGTCTTTAAATTAATTCAGCAATTATAGGATTCTGCCCAAATAAATGACTAAGCAATTCACAAGAATCCTTTGTAGAGAAGTAGTCATGTACAGTAAGGTTCACATAGCAAAAACAAAAAGGCTAGCAGATTTTGGAGGGGACATGAAGATCATGGTGACTAATTTGAATGACATTAAAAGGAGGTTGATCAAAATAGTATAGTACAATACAATACAATAGCAGAGTTGGAAGGGACCTTGTAGGTCTTCTAGTCCAACCCCCTGCGTGGGCAGGAACCTTATACCATTTCAGACAAATGGCTATCTAACATCTTCTTAAAGACTTCCAGGGTTGGGGCATTCACAACTTCTGGAGGCAAGCTGTTCCAGAGGTTAATTGTTCTAACTGTCAGGAAATTTCTCTACATGATATAGTATGATACAGTATAACCAACTGGTGATACTTCCTTCCTTCCTTCCCTCCTTCCCTCCTTCCTTCCTTCCTTCCTTCCCTCCCTCCCTCCCTCCCTCCCCCCTCCCTCTTTTCCTCTCTTCATTCCAGGGGTGGGTTCCTGCCAGTTCTAACCTCTTCTATAGAAGAGGTTCCACAAATCTACAGTGCCGTTTAGAACCACTTCCAGCTCCCTTCCCCTGCCCATCCTCACATCATCAAGATGAAGAGCGAGAGGAGGAATTCTGGGAATTGAAGTCCACAAGTCTTAAAGCTGTCAAGTTTGAACACCCCTGGGTTTTTTTTTTCTAAAGGGTTAGGGGTGCAAAGGTCTTGTAACTTGACAGCTTTAAGACTTGCATGCTTCAAATGCCAGTTTCTGAGCCAACATTTTGGTTGTTAAACAAGAGCATTGTTAAGTGAGTTTCACCGCATTTTACAAGTTGGCCATGCCCACCCAGTCACATGACTGCCAAGCCACTCCCACCTGGGCACATGGCCAGCAAGCCACTCCCACAAAGCAGGCCACACCTACAGAAGAGGTTCTAAAAAATTTTGAAACCCACCATTGTTTCATTCCTTCCCTCCTTCCTTTCCTTTCTTCCTTCTTGAAAGATGTCCCTCCAGTTAGTTTTTCTTTTTTCATTTTATATGGATCTGGATGAGAAAAAACATTAACTTCTTAAAAAGTTACTTACCTTCTTAAGCAAACTTAACCTGAAACAGGTTCAATGTGTAATCTTCCAACAGGGCAAAATACTACGGCAGATCAACAAATCCTATTTTAAACAAATCTTATTTGAGTAGGGCATTTAACCAAATTCAACTTCAAGATGCTGTTGCCATCACCGATAGATTCTGCTCAAAATATCTACATCCTGAAAAGAAAATAATTCAAGTATTTTTTATAACTAGCTTTTTACGTCCTACAGTTCAAAGATAAACGTGGTAGCTTTCAAACAGAGTTTGAAATAAGTGCTAGATAGTAACAAATTAGTAACTAGAAACAAGCATCCAGCAAGGTAGGCTTTTTAATGGATCAAGTATTCCAGCATTTGAGAGGATGCCACAAAGAAGAGGAAGTCAATTTATTTTTCAAAGTACTAGAGGGCAGGACAAGAAACAATGGATGGAAACTAATCAAAGAGAGAAGCAACCTGGAATTAAGGAGAATCTTCCTAACTGTGAGGACAATTAACCAGTGGAACAGCTTGCCTTCAGAAGTTGTGGGTGCTTCATCACTGGAGGTTTTTAAGAAGAGACTGGACAGCCACTTGTCTCAAATTGTATAAGGACTCCTGCTTGAACAGGGCATTGGACTAAAAGACCTCCAAGATGCCTTCCAGCTCTATTCTGATTGGTTGATTGAACTTACTTTCATTTAATGCTTCCGGAAGCTTTCAAGTTAGGAGATAATTTTTGAATAAGAGTTAATGGGAAAACAACATCTCCCATCCAAATTGTGTGTGTGTGTGTGTGTTTAGGATGACATAGGGTAAAATTAAAACTAATCTACTGTCTCCATTCTATAATTTGGGAACAGGATGAAATAATGCTAATATAAATTCATAAAACTAGCAAGAATGGAACATCTTGATAAGACACTAAAACTGAGGAAAAGAGATAAATGAAGTCAGGATGTTGTTAAAGAATGAAATTTCACAACCTGAATTAGGTGAAATGCCATTCTAAATATGCCATTCAGCATGTCAAAACTCACACAAAGCTCAATATTAAATATTTTCCACTTCTGTAGAATATTCCACGACCCCCAGTATTAGCTATAAATATAGTCCTGTATATACATCCAGTATATAGTGGGACACAGTTGCTCAGTGGCTAAGACACTGAGCTTCTCGATCGGAAAGGTTGTCAGTTTGGCGGTTCAAATCCCTAACACCGCATAACGGTGTCAGCTCTCATTACTTGTCCCAGCTTCACCCAACCTACCAGTTTGAAAGCATGTAAAAATGCAAGTAGAAAAATAGGGACCACCTTTGGTGGGAAGGTAACAGCGTTCTGTGCGCCTTCAAAGTTTAATCATGTCAGCCACATGACCATGGAGACGAGACATCTGTGGACAGCGCTGGCTCTTTGGCTTTGAAATGGAGATGAACACCGCCCTGTAGAGTTGGTAATGATTAGCACATATGTGGAAGGGGAACATTTACCTTATAGTCCAGTAGCAACACATAAGACCCACTGAAAAAGTAAACCTATTGCCTGTTACATTGATATTTTTTGGAGGTAACTTCCGTAGCTCTGTTATTACAGAGATAAGATATCTTTAGTGAATGCTTAAGAATCTTGACCCAAGCATACTGTGATGATAGATAGACTGAGAAACTTCAGAACCCAAAAGGGCAAAATGGAGTTTCTTTCACATTTCCCTTCCTCCCCTCCAGCATAATTGTGTGCTTAAAATTGTATTGTCTGCTATAGTTCTACAAGCCTCAAGCAGCAACAATGACATCTTTAATAAAACACTAGCCTACAGATTTGCCAAGCTCAGGTTTTATTATTGTCTTTATTGAATTTGAGCTTTAGTAATATCAAATACTGCATCTCAATTTTGAACTTTAAAAAAAGCATCTTGAAAAATCTTGAAAAAGTGGGTATAATGAAACAGGAAAATGTCAAATATGTCGAAAGGAGGAACTTAGATAGATCAAAGAAAAGATTAAAATGGAACAAAGTAGAAATATGTAGTTCCATACTATTTTTTAAAAAGATATTGAGAAACTGAAATCAGCAACACTGCATCTTTTACTGATGGGAAATGGGAAGGTTTGGATCACTCCAACTATACCATTTAGATCAGAGGTTCCCAAACTTGGCAACTTTAAGACTTGTGGACTTCAACTCCCAGAATTCTCCAGCTGGAGAATTCTGGGAGTTGAAGTCCACAAGTCTTAAAGTTGCCAAGTTTGGGAACCTCTGCTTTAGATGATCTTGGAAATCTTGACTTTCTGCCCAAGATATGGGATAGGCTGGTATTGTGTCATTTAGTGCAGAGTTTGCCTAGATTATAGTATATTATTCCCCTTGTTATGTTCAGTTCTATGTCATTATATATATATTTTTCTGTTTTCAAGATATTTTACTGGCTTTAATTATATGCCACCCAGAGTCCCAAAAATAGAAGTAAGCTTATACATGCTGTACTTAATGAACTTTAATTCTATACAATAAACTTTTGGTAGAGATAAAAGAGTGCTTGTATCATCAATCTTTAAAATGATTCCTTGAGATAGTCACTGACTGATTGATTTTTCAAAGATATGAACATGACTTATTTAAAACCATCTTGATCCATCTGGTTACATAAATTGTGTTTGATTGCATTAAGATATTGTGTTAGCCTTTCTCCAATTAAAAGAAAGTCATTACAGTACAGTTATTTTTGTCCTTTCATTAACATTGGGTAAATATCATCATGTTTCATATTGTTGGAAATAAAATTTTAATGCATTCCAGGTTCTGTTAAGGATCCAACTGAACATAGTGCAGATTATCAGCCCCTGGATATTTGTAAAGTGCTACATTAGGAAAATTCACTATAATAAAAGAATATGAGTCTTTTAGAGACCAGAGGCTGCACTTATTTTTTTTTGCTTTTTTATGTGTGGTGAAAATCATTACCTACATTAGAAGGAACCATTATTAATTGCACCAAATTATCAACTCAAGTGTTAATTTAAATTAAAGTAAAGATTCCCAAAGTACTTAATTGCTAGTCAGGATTGCTATACCCAAATAACCAAGAGAATATTGTTTTTTTTTAAAATTGGGCAGTATACAAATACAATCAGTCAATCATTTGTCACTTGGATGAACCTTGCAATCACCATTATTGATTTGATGTGGTTTTCTCATGTTGGCAAGATTAGTAAAGCCTAAAGGGAATGAGAATTCAGAGTTAGATGAGTAACTTGAATCGGATGAATTCCAATTCAAAAAGATCCTTTTGTCTGTTTTAAATAATAACTTGCAGTGTATTTCAATACTCACATATTGTGCAATTCATTTGGGAGTTACGAAGTTTGCTTTTGAAAGTGGGAGGTTACCAAATCGCTGCTGTTTAATGTAAAATGCAAAACAGAAAAGTTTCATTCAGTGAAGAGCAGACATTTGAGTTTTATATAGCCAAAGTTTAGATTTGTTTTTAAACTTCTTGATCTCACATAAAATAACCTTAGCTTTTTAGGAATATTTCTATAGTGAAGTGAAAAGCTTGGAAATGTTTATGTTGATTTGGTTAATAAAAAAATAACATTTTAAAGTCTTTTTCCCTTTCTCATCATCCTAATTTTTTATTTATTCGTTTCATCTTATTTATTTTTTTCTTAGTTCCTGACCTTAGTTGGCACCATCTAACCGGCTTTGGTTGATCTTGAAAGTTAAACAGAACTGACCCTTTATTGTATTTGGGTAAGGTACTACCTGGGAATGCAGTGGGGTTGTCTGGACTGGAGAGGTAGGGGGGAGGGGGACCCACGAAAGTGGCAAATCACTTCATTAATGTGGCAAAGAAAATTGCAAGGATATGGTCAGAAGGAATCAAACTTTAACTTGATTGGCAATTACTCTTGACTTCTTACAATGTGCAAATAGCTCCCTCTGGTGGCACTATTAAGAAAATATTTCATAAAGAGAACGGAAACATATTTTTTTTCCTTGAACAAGATTGTAGTAGAGAAAATAAACCTAACAACAAAATCCACTCTTTCCCTCCATGTCCCTCAAATGTGACCATGGTCAAACGAGATAAATCTGTTTACCTACAGTAATCCTGTCATACTCAAATTGATCCTCCCAGCCCTCAGGTAAAAGAGGTAAAGGTAAATGTTTCCTCTGTTAAGTTGAGTTTGACTCTAGGATAGTGCTCATCTCCTTTCTTAGTCAAAGTAGCCAGTATTGTCCAAAGACATTTCTATGGTCATGTGGCCAGTATGACTATATGCCAAGACACGCAGAATCCTGTTACCTTCCCACCAAAGTGGTACCCATTTATCTACTTTCATTTGTATGCTTTCTAACTGCTAGGTGGGAAGGAGCTGGGACAAGTGACAAGAGCTCACTCCATTGTGCGGTGCTCAGGCCTTGAATCCAGGCTATTGGCTTTGCAGCCAACAAGCTCAGCGTCTTTAACCACTGAGCCATTGTTCCCCCAGGTAAAGCTCCCATCTGAAGCAAATATTAGAAGTTTCCTTGCCAGGTCACAGAACAGCCCAAAGGCAGTCCTTATAAGGGAATTGCACATAAATATACCTCAGCCTTCCATCCTCTGCTATCTGAAGACCTGAACATTCCACCTCTCTCATCAAAGAATTAATTATTAGATTTATAAACCGCCCCCTGAAAGAAGTTTCTGAGCTCTGCTGCCCACCTGAAAGGTGTGTTTTGCCTACAAATCAAACTCGCCCAGGTATAATGCCTGGCTTCCCCAAACTGGCCAGCAAATAGATTTAACAGCTCTAAAGTTTACCAGCTCTCAACCAGAAGTAATATTCTACCGGTTTGGACTAGTAGAATACCCAAACCAGTAGCGGAAATCACAGGTGGCCACGCCCAACCACCCCGGTTTTATGGCATCCCATTTAGGTCATTTTGTTTGCCAAAAGCGCATGCACGGAAAGCTTAGCACATGCGCAGAGGCTCACATTTGCGAACCATAGGAGAGGTAAGTAAATACGACCCCTACTCTCAACTTCTGTAAAAATCCAGCAACTCTGCCATTAAACAAAGGGCGAGCAGAGGAATTTGGGATTTATCTGCAGGAGAAAATCACTCGGATTCGGAATGAGCTACCCTCCATCGACAGTGGTCCTGTGGGACTGTCCGAGACTAGTCTTGAGGTTCCATCTTGGGAAGAGTTTGACTTTGTCACCACCGAGGATATGGACAGGTTGTCAAGGAAACGTAGGGCGACCACATGTTTATTGGACCCGTGTCCCTCCTGGCTTGTACTGGCATCCTGGGAGACGACACGAGGCTGGCTCCAGGGCATTGTCAACGCATCTCTGAGTGAGGGGTCCTTACCTGCCATCTTGAAAGAGGCGGTAGTGAGGCCCCTCCTCAAGAAGCCGTCCCTGGACCCAGCTTTACTAGAGAACTATCGTCTGGTCTCCAACCTTCACTTTCTGGTGAAGGTTGTTGAGAGTGTGGTAGCCCAACAGTTTCCGCGACACCTGGAGGAAGTTGATTATCTAGACCCGTGCCAGTCCGGCTTCCGACCCGGTCACAGTACCGAGACGGCATTGGTCGCGTTGGTTGATGATCTCTGGAGGGCGCGGGATAGAGGTTATTCCTCTATCCTAGTCCTGTTAGACCTCTCGGCGGCTTTTGATACCATCGACCATGGTATCCTATTGCACCGACTTGGGGGGTTGGGGCTGGGAGGCACCGTTTTGCGGTGGTTCTCGTCCTACCTCTCTGGTCAGTGGCAATATGTGTTGATGGGAGGGCAGAGGTCGACCTCGAGACCCCTCTCATGTGGGGTTCCTCAGGGGTCGGTCCTCTCGCCCCTCCTGTTTAACACATATATGAAGCCGCTGGGTGAGATCATCCGTGATTTTGGGGTGGAGTACCATCTGTACGCTGACAACACCCAGCTGTACATATCCACCCCAGACCACCCCAACGATGCCGCCGAAGTGCTGTCCCGGTGTTTGGAAGCCGTACGGATCTGGATGGGTGGTAACAAACTCAAGCTAAACCCTGCCAAGACTGAGTGGCTGTGGTTTCCGGCACCCCGGTTCAGCCAGATTACTCCAACTCTGGCCATTGGGGGTGAAACACTGGCCCCCGTGGAGAGGGCGTGCAATTTGGGTGTCCTCCTGGATTCCCGGCTGTCCTTGGAGGACCATGTGACGGCCGTGGCCAGGGGGGCATTTCATCAGGTACGCCTGATGCGCCAATTGCGCCCCTTACTGGACCGGGCTGCCCTTCGCACAGTCACTCAAGCTCTTGTGACGTCCCGTCTCGACTACTGTAATGCTCTCTACATGGGGCTTCCCTTGAGGTGCACTCGAAAGCTACAGCAAGTCCAAAATGCAGCCGCGTGGGTAATTACAGGAGCCACCAGAAGCTCCCATATAACACCAATCCTGCGCGAGCTGCATTGGCTTCCTGTGGTCTTTCGGGTGCGCTTCAAGGTTCTGACGACCATCTTTCAAGCGCTCCATGGCTCGGGGCCTAGTTATATGCGAGACCGTCTCCTGCCCCATACATCCCTTCGGCCGATCCGCTCCCACAGAGAGGGCCTTCTCAGGGTGCCGTCGGCCGGACAATGCCGACTGGCGACACCCAGGGGAAGAGCCTTCTCTGTGGCGGGCCCTGCCCTTTGGAACGACCTACTCCCTGAACTCCGGACCATCACCGACCTCCGCCTCTTCCGCCAATGTCTAAAGACATACTTTTTTCATCAAGCCGGCCTAGCCTAACCTCCCATGGGGACTTTTAGAAAAGTTTTAAATTAGGTTTTTAATAATTGGTTTTAGCATAGGACTGGGATTATTTAATATGTATTTTAAATTATTTATCCATTTTCTATTTTGTATATTTTAAATCTCCTGTGCGCCGCCTTGGTCCTCTGCGGAGAAGGGCGGGATATAAATGTAATAAAATAAATAAAATAAAAATAAATTAGAAGTAAATTAATCTTTATTGAAGAGAAAGGGATTGCAAGAGGGTAAGTAAGCACACAACGAGGAAAACATATTGAAAAGCATGTGCCGTTGTATTCCCCATTGTGTGCCTCTCCAATCTCTCTTCTTTAGGAAAGAAACCAAAAGGACCAGACACAGGAAAGATTATCTACAGAGATCAGCCTGTTTCTTTTTGTTTGTTTGTTTGTTCCCTTTCCTCAGAAGGTGAAAGAAGAAGAAGAAGAAAAATCAAGCAATCCTGTGCCTCAGGGGTCTCCAACCTTTGCAACTTTAAGTCTGAAGGACTTCAGCTCCCAGACTTCTCCAGCCAGCTTTGCTGTACCTGACTTGTGCAAAAACAAATAAACTCCAATTGCTTTTTGAAAAGCACTTTTGTGTCTCATTTGACAGTTAAAGATAAGGCATGATGGTAAGTGTGGAAAGAAAAAAAACACAAATGCGCGAGCTGCACTGGCTGCCTGTCGTCTTCCGGGTGCGCTTTAAGGTGCTAGTTGTCATCTTCAAAGCGCTCCATGGCTCGGGACCTAGCTATCTGTGGGATCGGATCCTGCCCCATACATCCTCACAGCCGATTCGCTCCCACAGAGAGGGACTTCTCCGGGTGCCGTCCACTAGACTCTGTCAGCGGGCGACGCCCAGGGGAAGGGCTTTCTCTGTGGCGGGCCCAGCCCTCTGGAACGACCTTCCCCCTGACATTAGAACAACCACGGACCTCCGCTCCTTCCGTCTAAAATTAAAAACACATCTTTTCTGCTTGGCCGGCCTAGGGTAGTCTCTTTTATTATGGGATTTTAGTAAATTTAAATTGGGAATTTTAGCGCAGGGATAATTGTTTAATTTGTCTTTTAAGTATTTATGTATATTTATTGTATTTTTAACTTCCCTGTGCACCGCTCCGAGTCCCCCAGGGGAGAGGGAGCGGTCTATAAATTAAATTTATTATTATTATTATTAAATGCCTTGACCTCTCTTGTAATGTGAGACATCAAAGTAAAAGAGCAAGAAGTGGGTCATTTTAAATAGTTCACAATGTCCTGCTAACCAGTTATATTAAACCTTAGGGTGAAGATGAGGGGGTGGGGCGGATTAGAGTTCATTTATGGATCTTGCTCTGAGTAGGAATTTGATTGATCACATAAGAATTTACCCCCTCAAACTTGCAACCACCGTTTGTAAGTTTCTGGTAAATTTGCAACGTGTCAGAGTTTTGTAACCAGCCTGAACTTTAAAAGGACCTTTTGACCTTCCACAAAATTGTACCATAGTTGGAAAACTGTCTTTGTGGTTAAAAATTCAGTGTTTTAAAAAATCATATTTATGTTCAGCTTGCACAAGTTGGCTGGTGGGGGGGAAAGTAAGTAAGGGAACAAGCTGCTTCCAAACTCTGACATGGATTGTATAAACACGGCACCAAGGCAAAAATCAAAATTATCAATCTGAATGACAAGGGGAAAACAGGAATGGGTGGTACAAGTTGGGCTGTGAAAAGAAAAGCCTCTTTCAAAAAAAGAAAAGCTATTGGACATCAGAATCTCACCTAAAACGAATGCATAGATGCCTTTTTGGTGTTGCAAACTGCATGTTGCTTGATTTTAATTCTGTTTAGGCTATCAGACACTTTACGAAATTCCAGGTTCCTTGTTTCCTACCTTTGCACTGACAGTTCTCACATATGGAATAACAGAGTTGGAAGTCTTCTGGTATAACTCCAAGCTCAAGGATGAAACCCTACACCATTTCAGACAAATGATTATCCATTCTCTTCTTAAAAACTTCCAGGGTTGGAGCATTAATGTAAAATGCAAAACAGAAAATAAATAGAGGCAAGTTGTTCTACTGATTAATTGTTCTGTCAGGAAATTGCCCCTTAGTTCTAGACTGCTTTTCTCCTTGATTCATTTCCATCCATTGCTTCTTGTTCTACCCTCAGGTGCTTTGGAGAATAATTTGACTCCCTCTTCTTTGTGGCAACCCCTGAGATATTGGAACACTGCTATCATGTCACCTCTAGTCCTTCTTTTCGTTAAACTAGACATACCCAGCTCCTGCAACCGTTCATCATGTTTTAGCCTCCAGTCCTCTAATCATCTTTGTTGCTTTTCTCTGCACTCTTTCTAGAGTCTCCACATTGTTTTTACATTGTGGCGACTCAAATTAGATGCAGTATTCCAAGTTGGTCTTACCAAGGCATTATAAAGTATTAAAGTGCACTGGACATTTTAGGGGACAATGTAAGAAGGATTAAATGAAAGCAGATTGGCTTTTAACAGGACAGACAGAACGTCTCTCTTAACTAGGGAACTTAATCCACTTCCAGTGCCAAAGGTTAGATGTAGCTCAATATACTTCACTTACTATGGCAGTTCGGGGAGTTGCTTAGGAGTTGTCATTTCAGTAATACAGTGGTACCTCGGACCACGAACGCCTCTCATCACGTCCAATTCGCTTCACGACCAAAAATTTCCCAAAAAATGTGCCCCGGTTCACGAACACCGTTTCGCTGCACGAACGGAAAAGTTCGTAAAAAATGCTCCGCTGCACGAACTCCGCCTCACTTCACGAACTCTGCCTCGCATCACGAACTCCGCCCTCGCATCACGAACGGAAAAGTTCGTAAAAATGCCCGGATTCACGACCTCCATTTCGCTTCACGAACCGGAGCCGCGGACATTTTAAAAACAAGGTCAGAACGGATTAACCGGATTTACATTGAACCCTATGGGAAACTGTGCCTCGCATCACAACCAAAAAACAAGGTCGGAACGGATTAATCGCATTTACATTGAACCCTATGGGAAATTGTGCCTCGCATCACAACCAAATCGGATCGCGACCAGAGTCATTTCACGAATTAAGTTCGTGATCTGAGGTACCACTGTATCTAGAGAATCCCCATTTCCCCACCCCACTTCAAATAATGCCAAGAAATAAACTTCCCTGGAAAATTGAGTGTTACCTTTCTCCTGTACAGTGGTACCTCGGTTCACGAACTTAATTCATGAACTGACTCTGTTCGCGATCCGAATTGGTCGTGAAGCGAGGCACAATTTCCCATAGGGTTCAATGTAAATCCAGTTAATCCGTTCTGACCTTGTTTTTTGGTCGTGATTCTTGAACTGACTCTGTTCGCGAACCGAATTGGTCGTGAACAGAGGCACAGTTTCCCATAGGGTTCAATGTAAATCTGGTTAATCCGTTCTGACCTTGTTTTTTGGTCGTCCGCGGCTCCGGTTCGTGAAGCGAAACGGGGTTCGTGAATCCGAGCATTTTTATGAACTTTTCCGTTCGTGAAGCGAAACGGTGTTCGTGAACCGGAGCACATTTTTTGGAAAATTTCTGTTCGTAAACCGAATTGGTCGTGAACAGAGGCGTTCGTGAACCGAGGTACCACTGTACTCAGCTCTTGACACGTGGAAGGCATTAATGGGCTGAATTATATGCAAATACACACAGACATAATCACCATCACAGCTGATACCAGACAGAGCATAGAGCAACTCAAAGAGGTTGTGTAAAGATCAGAAGATGTGGTGAGACTTGCCCCATAGAATCGCCAAGAGTGGGACAAGAGTGACTGGATAACATCATCACCCAAACATATGATTTTCAGGAAAGGAGGAGGAGATGTTTTAGAAAAAAAATTCTGTAAATTTTGCAGAGAGAGAACATTTGAATTTGTTAGTATTGTTTTGATAAATGAATAGGGCAGTTACAGAATCTTTTGCAATTGTCAAAGAGGCATTTATATGGCCGGCTATTTTCCTTTTCTTTCTATTCCTTCTTTATTTTAATTGTACAATTGCGCAATGCTCTTTTATTGGAGAATCTGAAAATACTTTTAGGGCGTTTCTTCTTTTGCAAATTCTTCTTTTGTTTTAAGCTGCCAAAGGACAACATATGTTGTGAGGGAAAAAATGGATTAGCTGCAGGTGCGTTTAGTCTTTACACTCTCAGAAAAGCAATTCTCTAAGGATTCAGATGGCTGCCTGTGCATACTGCCGCTTGGTGGCTTTTCCAGCAAATGCCAGACTGTTGATTATCTTCATCAGTCCCAGGAGAAATCAATATTAATTTCTCAAACGAAGCGTGAGAATAAAAAATGCTTAATAAAAAATATGAGAAAAAAAGACACTGTCTTTTCTTGCATATATTTTTAAAAAATGATGTACTTTAGTGTGCCAAGTCCTGCGGATACTTTCTTTGGCGCCCCTGTGCTCTCTGTGGGGTTTTTTCTTTTTTTTAAAAAAAGAAACCACTTATTATAATAATGATTAAATATGAAGTTGGAATGCAATAAAATAAAAACCAGCTTTTGGCACCATGCTATTTCCAAAGATATCCCTGGGCCCTTTATGAAATATACATATATTTTTTTAGAAAATGAAAATGATGTATGGCTGTTTCTTAAGAAAAGAACAAATGTAATAAACAGGGACAGAAAAAGAAAGGAAAAAAAGAAAAACGCACATCCTGGCAGAAAAAGGGTCTTCTAGAACAGGGGTCTCCAACCTTTGCAACTTTAAGTCTGAAGGACTTCAGCTCCCAGACTTCTCCAGCCAGCTTTGCTGGCTGGAGAATTCTGGGAGCTGAATTCCTTCAGACTTAAAGTTGCAAAGGTTGGAGACCCCTGTTCTAGAAAATAGATGCCTTAGGACTAGTCTTGTTTAGCCTGGCAGCCATCTTATAAATGGGAAAGCCCTTTAGGCTGCTTTAGGGCAAAGATGAGAAGCAGTTAAAAGATGTTCCCACAAGTCTCATGTGGCCATCAAGTCTTCAAAGCCCTTTGCTCAGTCTAAGTCAGTGATGGCGAACCTTTTAAACACCGACAGCCCAATGTGTGCATGCATGCCCAAACTGCAAGTTGTGGGTGCATATACGTGCGCACCCCATGCATCTGCACACATCCTGTCCATGCACCCATGCCCCGCCAAACTGCAAGGTGTGGGTGCATGCCCACACACCCATGCATGCGCAGGTGCCACATCAAGGGTGGGTTTCCACCGGCATTACTGTTGCTTCGCTCGTGCACATGCCAAACGCGCACTCTTCATGCATGCACATTTGCACCTAAAAAGGTTTCTGCATACATATGATAGAAAAGGGGGAAAATATTTTTTTGCAATGAAGATTGTTCTGCGCATGCCCAAAACCAAAAATCAAGATGGCGGTGCCGCCGCTAGAACCAGTTTGGGGGTATGCAGGCTGAGTTACTACCTATGCAGCCGAACTGGTCTGAACTGGTAGCAACCCATCTCTGCACTTCACACCAGTGGTGGGTTTCTGCAGGCTCGCACCTACTCGCGAGAGCCGGTGGGTGAAATTTAGAGAACCGGTGAGAGGGGGTTCCACTGGCGTACCTGGAAGTAAATCTGGCCCGCCGCTGCCAGTGACCCAACGGGAAGGAAAGGAAGAAAGAAAGAAAGAAAGAAAGAAAGAAAGAAAGAAAGAAAGAAAGAAAGAAAGAAAGAAAGAAAGAAAGAAAGAAAGAAAGAAAGAAAGAAAGAAAGAAAGAAAGAATTTATCATCACAATTTAGTCCAAAATTTTGGTTGCTAAGCAAGAGCGTTGTTAAATGAGCTTCACCACATTTTAAAAGGTGGCCACTCCCACCCTGTCACATGACTGCCAAGCCACGCCCACAAAATAGGTCACACTTACAGAGTAGGTTCTAAAAAATTTGAAACCCACCACTGCTTCACACATGCGTGGCAGGGACCCGAAGACCAGCTGGCCCATGAGAGGCGTTCGCATGTGCGTGGCAGAGACCTGAAACAGAGCTGGGGAGACAGTGCATGTGCCCACAGAGAGTGCTCTGCATGCCACTTCTAGCATGTGTGCTATAGATTTGCTGCCACTGATCTAAGTGCAGAACCTCAATACAAAATTTGTGCCTGATAAATCTTACATGGCATTTTAATTCCTTCCAAGCTACTAAACAATCCAGTACAAGGTGCACCTGTCAGTCTTCTGAGAAATAAAATTACCTGCTTTGTCACATGTTTTTTGTAATTGAGTAACAAGCATTTCTTCTTATGGGGAGCACCATCCTTTTTCACCCCATTCATTATTATTTTAAACAACATGATAAAGAAAAAGAAATCCATTATATTTATTAATCTCAGGACCCAGAAAGAAAAGAACACCATCAAACACCTCCAGCAGGAATTATCTCTGACATTCCTGAGTCTGAAAATAAAATCAATAAGACAAAAAGACGGCAAAAGACAAAAGAAAATAAATTATTATTTCTATTACTACTTCATAGCATTGCCATCACACTCCAAGAAGGAATAGAACTGTGCCTTCTGCTGGTAAGGTTGCCAGGTCATCATATCCCTGGAGTAAATTGTTCTGATGGTGACAAACAACTTCAATCTCTCAACTGTACTGCAGATATTGCATTTTGCTTTTAGACTGAAACAAAGGTGTGAGGAAAGAGTCAGGGGAGACAGCATGTGGCATTGCAGAAGATGGGCTTAAGGCAGAGCTGGGCAACCTAAGGCTTTTGGCGTCATTTTCAAGGCCCAGGCTGGGCAATTATTCCTGAAAATAACTGCAAGAGTGATTCAGCTTTTCCTGGGAGAGAGAGGAAGGAAAATGGATTTTTCAGGTCAAAAAAAGAGGAAGGGGGAGGAGAAGAGGAAGGAAGGAAGGAAGGAAAGAAGGAATGGAGGAAGGAAGGGAGGAAGAAAGGAAAGCAGGCAGGCAGGCAGTAACACAGGCAGGCTGGAGGGAGGAAAGGAAGGAAGGAAGGCACATAAGCAGGCAGGCAGGCAGGGGGTAGGGAGGGAGCAAAAGGGAAAGACATAAACACAAGCTTCTCATTCCTAGAAATGGGGGGAAAGTAGTCTTTTATTTTCTGATCATCCCTGATCATCCCAAGCAAAGATTTTGTTGCCTACTCAGCAAACTGTTAAAACTATTGAGTGATTGTATCAAAGCCCCATACATCCCTTTGTATCTCCTGCCCCATACATCCCTTCGTCCGCTCCGCTCCCACAGAGAGGGTCTTCTCCGGGTACCGTCGGCTGGGCAATGCCAGTTGACAACCCCCAGAGGAAGGGCCCTCTCTGTGGCGGGCTCGGCCCTCTGGAACGACCTACCCCCCGACCTACGCACCATCTCGGACCTCCGCCTCTTCCGCCAACATCTTAAGACATATCTATTTCAACAAGCCGGCCTAGCATAGCCTCCCGTTTCTGACTTTTATCCATAAATTTTAATCTTCAGGTTTTAAAATGGGTTTTTTAGCACGGGATTTAATTTAATATGTTTTTAATAATGTATATTGTTTTTTGTATGATTTTAATAATGCCTGTGCGCCGCCCTGTGTCGTAACAATGGAGAAGGGTGGGGTATAAATTCGAAAATAAATAAATAATAAATAAATAAATAAATAAATAAAAGCAATATTACTGTACATATGCCTGCTATATATCAGAGGTGCCTTGATATAAGTGAACAGTTTGGAACTTTTTGGCTTCTTAGGCTTGGTGGGCATGGCAGGGGAAGGATACTGTAAAATCCCCTTTCCTCCGGATCAGCTGGGACTCAGGAGACAGAGAATAGAGAGGGGCAGGGCCAGTCAGAGGTGGTATTTACCAGTTGTCCAAATTACTCAAAATTTCCGCTACCAGTTCTCCAGAACTGGTCAGAACCTGCTCAATACCACCACTGGACTACTGTTGTTGGAATTCCCCAGCTATCATTGCCTTTAGCCATGATGAATAGGATTTCTCTATCCTGCAACCACTAGTGAAATCACTTCAAGAAATGATAAGCTCTGCCCATTTGGGGATAAACATCTATTATGAATTTAAGTTATTCATTTTAGGTTTTTCAAATAGCAGCAGGTGAGGTGAGCTGTCACAAACATTTAGCAGCCATTAGTTGGGGCAATGGATGGCATTTCTGTGAAGACCAATTAGTGTAGAACGTATTGGTCCTGGAAATACATTTCTACTTGGGATACTTACAAGGAAATCAAATTTTGAGATTAAAAAGATCTAATTCAATTTTTTATCCAGTTCCCATCCAACAATGACCAGCAGAAGGCAGTGTGTGCTAATTTTCCATGATGTAAATTCGAATCGCTTGCTCCCTACCTCCAATCAAGTTGTAAGTCCTGCTCTTTGGAATTCCAGACAATATGTCCAACAACAGAATGGTAAGGACTTTTGAGAGTTTTTATTATATTTTATTTATATACATTTTATATTTATATAAACATATTGTTTATATGTTTAAAAAATTAAAAAGTTTGGTAGAGGAGCATAAAGTAAGGTAGGCAGGTGAATCATGTGGGTCCTTCCTGAATAGATATCTAAATTCCTGGGATGCCAATTTTACTGTAGAGGGTCGATCATGTGTCTCACACAAAGATTATGATTCTAGACATTGCCAGAGCAAAGCATGGGGTCAAAAGAAAATCAGCTTCTATTTTGTTGTGCAATGGCTAAGTGACACCAGTATTTATTTACCAGAGTTTTGAGCAAAGTTGAAATCAGGATTAGCTGGCATTCTTTTCTCCCCTTTCATCTTGTTAAATTAAGGATTTTAAACAAAATAGCAGGAATTCTTGTGAGCTTCATAGTATGCCCAGAGTAGAAGTCAATGGAAGATGTAAGAACTGGAGCTGCTTTGCTTTAAGTATATTCCAAACAAAACGTTTATCTCAGGATAGGATGAAGGTCTCATTGATCTGATTGGGGAATATAGCAGATCTGCTTCTTCTCATGATAATGGCTGGCCAATCTTCTTTTTTTTAACATCAAGAATTTCAAAAAAGCGTCTTTGAAGGTCCACTTCCACCTTTATTGATCAACCTCATTTGCACAGTAAATACTTTTTCTACACAAAGTCTCCATCTGTTAATCTGTTAATATATGCAACACTCCTGGAGATACCAAGACATTTTTTTCATATTTTCCAACAACATTGTGTGTTGTATCCAGGAAGATAATGTATAATAATGACTTGGATCCTTATAAGGAAACTCTGTTCACATATAGTGTGTGAGAGAAAGAGGCTCTGTTTCAAATATGGTATTTCAGTGAGAGGAAATATTCAAAAACAATATCTGGAGACAATTGGGTGATCATCAAAATGATCACTTCTTATCTTATTCTAATGGTTGTCTACTGAGGACATTTGGTCTCTGGAATGAGCCTTTTCTCATTTCCTATGTATTGATTAGCTTTTTCTTCCTTCCTTTAGTTGTCTGGATGCAGCTAGGAACCAATGTGTTGTCCTTTGTTTCAGTCATTGAATGTGCCATTAATTTGTGCCGCTCACAAGATCTATTGGATTTATGCTTCATGAAACTACAAAGCCGAGGCAAACAATCTGCTCCCATTATTAAAATGTAGCAAGCTGACTATTATTTACAATACCAGTTCGCATTGTGTTGAGTGTTTTCACCTCTTTTCTCTTGTCCCACTTGCTTCAGATGACCTTCAGTCATGGTGTCCATGGCAACCCAGTGAATACGATGATACTGAATTGGCAAAAAGATTTTACTATGAAAAAAGAAGAAGATGTCAGTTATTTTAAAGATTGATAGCCGATATATTTTAATGTGTTTTAAATATTGGTAACCACTTTTAAAGACAAGGAAATGAAACTAAGTGGCATGCATGTATTTCTGACTGCAGAAGTGGATGCATGCACGTTACATATTATTATATGATAACCGTCTTTGTGTCATAATGGAAGATGCACCATTCAGATGACCTCATACAAGAATGGATACTCTATGTCAAAGTCCATGCAATTTGGGCAAGGCCCAATGAAATATGTTATCAGTCAAATAATAGTGCCTTCTTGCTCCTAGGAATCACTTCTTATCTTATTCTAATGGTTGAAGTCAAAATAGAGAATTAAAAACCATAAAAACACAAGTACTGTTAAAACACAATTATAAAAAGTAAACAAAAATATTTTATTTAGTGTTAAAAAGATATTACAGTAGAATCATAGAATGATTCTATTCCAAACTCTTGCTCAGGACAAGATCCTAAATTAAAGTATTCAGAAAAAAGAATCTTTCCATAAGTTCTTAAAGCAAAATATAGCACAATAGTGATTTCTCCAACTATCCACAAATTGGGGGGAAAGGGTAAACATCCATCTTCTTTCAACATTTGAAGTTTTCCCTTCTGTAAGAGGCACTATTGGTTCCAGTTTGTGGGCTAGACGAGGGGTCTCCAACCTTTGCAACTTTAAGTCTGAAGGACTTCAGCTCCCAGACTTCTCCAGCCAGCAAAGCCAGCAAAGCAAAGCTGGCTGGAGAATTCTGGGAGCTGAAGTCCTTCAGACTTAAAGTTGCAAAGGTTGGAGACCCCTGGGCTAGACAGTACCAATAGAATATACAGTATTATACATAAAAGTGATAGGGGAAAACAAAAAAGAAAAATGTGTTTTTAAGTGATGCTTTTGAATAAAACCACCCAAAATAATAACTGTAATCTTTAACACCCAACAGGGAATGTTTTCCCCTGACATCAACACAATCTAATTTTATTCTCACAACAAGAGCCTTATGGTATAGCTCAGACGGAGAGAAGGTGAATGGCTTAAAGTTGTATTATCATCAGAAGGAAGACTTCAAAAAAGCAGAGGAGTGAAATAGAGAAAATGTTTTAACAGTTAAATAAGTTAAGAAGAGAATTGTTATAGTATTAGGTAATAGTATATATTAGTATTAATATTAAGTTAACGATAGATAAAATAACAAATATGGCTTTTTTATTCCATAAAATATTTGCACAAAATATATGTACCCAGACAACACACTGTTTAATGAAAGATAATGCTTGAATTAAAATTTTAAAAAAATTAAAAAAAGAGGAAGGAAGACTTCAGATATACTGAGTGTGAATTGATCTTGCAAGCACCCCATAATTTTTGTTACTCAACCTTCTCACAGAAAACATGGCTCAAGAAAAAAGACTTGGATGGGGAACCTGCTTCTAGCCTTAAGGCTTTAACCCATACTAGATATGACATTAATCTGGCTTTTTTTCAAGTACGCAGTAGCTTATTAGCAGATTATAACATCGCATCGTACTATGTCTGGAGTTCCCAGATTGTTACCTGTTATCATGCCATAAGGTTGTCCTCCCAGAGTTTCCTTAGGCTGGCCACAACTGGGTTTCCATCTTACCTGACTTAAATAAACTATGGGAGAGACCAAACACATTCTTGTAAAGAATATGAAGTTGAGTAAATTTATTTCTACCCTGTTGGACTTTTAAGAATTGGTATTTGGTGGTAAAGATGTAATGCGAAGCAGCAACCAAGGACTTTAAATCCTTCTCCATTAGAAAATGATGAAGGTGGAAAATAAAAGTTCCAAGGAAAATGAGTTAAAGGAAGAAGAGCATGCGATGGGAGCTGGTTGAGCTCAAAAGATGCCATCTAATTATAAGTTTAGATGGCACTCCTGCATAGGACTTAGGCAACAAGGCTAAAAAAGAGAACCATGGCAGAAAAGTGTGAGAGCTAGATAAAACAATGACAGAAGGAAGAAACTGAATCCAAATCAGTGCATTACATTAAAATAACAGGTATGAAATGAAACTTTCAGCCTGTTAAAATGGGCATGCGGAAGAAAGTTATTTGCACTTTAGTTCTGCTCAGTGTATATGGCTCAAGTCTTACAAGTTGCTGTTTTTGTAGGTACCAATGGATCAGAGGTGGTGTTCAGCCAATTCTGATTGGATCTGGCAAACCAGTAGCAGAAATTTTGAATAGTTCGGAAGACCAGCAAATGGCATCTCTGGCTGGCTCTGCCCCCATCTATTTGCTGCCTCCCGAATCTCAGCCCAGCTGATCAGCTGGATCTTCTTCTGTTGCCCTGCACAGGAGAATGGAACTGGAAAACGGGTTAGTGGGATGAGGAGGAAATGGGGATTTTGCAGTATCCTTCCCCTAGGAGAGGGGAGGGAATAGGGATTTTGTAGTATCCTTCCCTAGTATCCTTCCCTTGCCACGGCCACCAAGCCACACCATGCCCACAAAATAGGTAGGAAAAACCTTTGAATCCCACCACTGTAATGGATACTCCACTATCTGGAATAAATATTTGCACAAATCTCTGCCCATTGGTCTGATGAATATATATATATATCCACAGTAAATTATCAACTGTTTTCCTAAAATAACTTCTCAACAGTATTGTTCTATTAAAAGAATATCCCATAATTTCTTATACCATTCAACAGTTGGGACCTAGCCAGAGTTTATTGTAAGATGGGAAACTATGTAAATGTTTTAAAGAAATAATATAAACAGGTGTTGGAATTTGTAGTGTGTCATGCAAACTGCTTGATATTTTTAAAACGAAGGATGTTTCTGTTACAACAAATCAATATATACCGTTCTTATTTGATTGCATAAAGAGGAATATAATTATTATTTCCATTTTATATTTAGTCTAACGTGGAGATCAGTCCCTTTGGGGAGAGGAGGCGGTCTATAAATAAAAATTATTATTATTATTATTATATAATATTGAATTTATCATCATTAGAATATTGATGGCATAATAAAGCTTATGCATTTATGTACATGTTATATATACATAATTGATCTTGCTTTGAAATCTACTTTGCTTGATTTTAAAACTTAAACATTGTCAGTTAAGTCTGTGACATTTGTGCATCATAAACTATGTAAAAGGAGATTAATTCTATGATTTACATCCATATCCCCAATAGGGGCATTTCCATAAAAGGTAAATTAGGAACCTCTTAGTTAAACTGTTTTTTGGTACCAAAACAAATCAGTTTATACTTTGTATATTCTTGTTGAATAGTCTTATCTGGGGAATAGTAATCATAATGAGATGTGACTTTCAATGTCTAATAATAATTAATTACACATGAAACTCAAAGTCATTTCTGGAGCTTTTCTGATTACCTAGCTTAGGAAAAACCCAAAGGAGTTGTTTCACAAGATAAAGTTATTAATCATTACTTGCTGGGTGTTAAGAATTATCTATTGACAGAGGTAAATTAAGAAAGATCGTTTAGGCCCTTATTATTATACAATTGAATTTTTCTTCCTAAGACAAAGTAAAAAATAATTCAATGAGGAATTCCTTTGTCTTCTTTTTGCTTGCATTTTAAACATAAGTAAGTGTTAATCTTATGGTTTGCTATAATAATTAAATGTATAGTTAGGAAAAATAAGCCTTAAAATTGGTCCAACTAATACTACTTTACCTCTTCTTCTTGCTGATATTCTTCCTTATTGCCTAGTTACCTAGAAGAATAGGAATGAAATTTACGGATAGTTGTTTTCTAATTGGTAGATGGTTTGCCATCTTCCTTCCTTTTGCGTTAGTACTTTCTTACTGAGGAAGTCTAAATTTTAGAAGCTTAATGGACAGATTATTTTTCTTGTTTTTACGAACCTGACTATAATTGTTTTTACATTGGATAGCAATAGCAGTAGCACTTAGTCCTATGTACTGCTTCATAATATATTGAATTGGGTATGTATCATCTGCTGAAAAGAAGAGATAGGATAGAATCAATGATAGCAATGTTCCAGTATTGGAAGTGTTGCCACAAAAAGAGGTCAACGAAAGCAAAGAAGGCAAGACAAGAAACAATGGATGGAAACTGAACTAAGAAAAAACATCCTAGGATAAATTTCCTATAGTAAGAACAATCAACCTGTGGAATGGCTTTCATTCAAAAATTATGTGTGTTCCAACATTGGACTAGACAATCATTTGTCTAAAATGGTATAAAGTGTCCTGATTGAACAGGGAGTTGAAGACCTCCAAGGTCTTTTCCAACTCTGTTATTCTGTATCTGTTCTATATAGTGCTTTACAGCACTCTCTGGGTGGTTTACTGAGTCAATATATTGCCCCCAACCATCTGGGTCCTCATTTCACCAACCTTGAAAGAGTGGGAGGCTACATCAACCTTGAGACCATCAAGATTGAACTCCAGGCTGCGGGCAGAATTTGCCTGCAATACTGCATAACCAATGCATCACCAGAGGACGCTGGATACTAGTGTCTTTAATCAATAGAAATACATATCTCTTCTCTGCTTATTCATTGGATCTTACTCTTAATTAATTGTTTCTTCCAGAAAGCACCTGTGCAGTTTTCTCAAATTAGGCCTACCAGACAGACCAAATTACAAACTACCAGAATAAGCCTACCTGTAGGACTGTGTTCAATTTTAACTCTCAACCCCTATTTGCATTAAGCTTATAGCTCACACATTTCAGTTTCCTGACTCCAATTATGTTTCTTCGCTCCATACCAGTTAGAATATTTTTATTCAATCCTTAGGGTAAAACAAAGAGAAACAGAAGCTTCTTGCAAAACAAATGTTGCATAAATATTTTCATATACTTTTACAGGTTCTGAGAAATATAGGTTACTAAGTGTTCAGTTCTGGGAAGACAGTGTTATGAAAATGATAATATATTGAGACTAAAAGGCAAGAGACAGAAAGTTTGAGAAAGACAATTTCAAAGTGAAATTGTCAAGGGTGAGGCTAGGGAGTTGTCTCTTTTGCCTTTAAAATACTATTTTTAGCATTTGCTGTGAAATCTGGTTTCTGAACCTGTTTTCATTTATGGCAAAATAAAATAATAATCCACAGCAGGAAGATATACATTTATTCTGGATCTCTGTTGACAAATATGAATGATGCTTATAGATAAAACTAAAATGGATTAAAAAAAAGAAGGATAGGATAGGATAGGATAGGATAGGATAGGATAGGATAGCATAGGTCATTTATTTGGCCGAATGTAATTAGATACACAAGGAATTTGTAGAAACTCTCGATGTACATGCAATAAACTAGCACCTTGTAGAGAAAAAAAACTGAATAGGGACTGATGAGAGGAAGCCAACTGAGAATTAAAATTTGAGGTCAAAGGAAGTGAGAGATACCCCGTGTGTGATCTGTTTAGTACAAATCAGCTGGACTAGGAAGAACAGCCTATGGATAAGATGGAAACAGAACAGAATTTAACCTTTGCCTAGTGACTGCTGCTAATTCTGAAAAAGATGACAGGACATTTGATCGTGAACTTTCCTCATCATAAGGAAAGGATTTCGCTTGTGGGTTGCAAGCCAAAAAGTCTGCATTTTTCTGGTTTGGTTCATTTACAAAGAAAGAAAAAAGAAAAAGAAAGAAAGAAAGAAAGAGAGAGAGAGAGAGAGAGAGAGAGAGAGAGAGAGAGAGAGAGAGAGAGAGAGAGAGAAAGAAAGAAAGAAAGAAAGAAAGAAAGAAAGAAAGAAAGTAAACAAAACCCAAATTTGCATGTTTCTTTTAAATTAGATGGAAAGACTTTAAGAGGCAAATAATAGTCATTGGGAGGGAAACTGAAACTAAAAGATTCATCTGTCTCAAGATAGTGAAGTTTTTTCCACACACGAACATTGATATTACAAGAAAATAATGGACGCTAATAGCTGTTCTCATGCAATTACAAGCATTCAAATTTCTTGTAATAAAATGGCCTCTGGAAAATGTTACCTCGCTTCTTAAAGTGAAGACGGGAAAGATTAGCTAATTGAGTACTTGGGTTAGAGATGTATGGCACGATTCAAATGGATTCAGCAAATGTGAGAACATAAACTTGGCAATGATCACTCCATTTATTTAAGAAATGGCTTTTTGGCTGCTTGGTAGTTTGCTGTTCTCATGAAAACATTGGCAGACAATACCAGATAAGTCACAAATTCCTCACTGACCTTCCAGTAGTCTTGCCTCATTTTCATCTTCTTTGTAAAGAAAAAAAATATCATTGTTTCATTTTCCTGGAATCTTTTTTTAGCACCACCTGCACATTAAGTGCTGCCTTCCACTGTGGCCTGTCAAAATGGGAGAAATCCAGCTGCAAAAATGAAAAAGGTACATAGAAGACTATTTTCATTTTTTTTTACAAAAAATTATATTAAGTTTATTAGAGTTTTAAACATGAAATATATAAACGAATATCAATTAATATTTAGAATAGAAGAAAGAAAGGAGCAAAGAAAAGGAAAAAAAGGACAAAGACAAAAGTGCGTAAAAAGAAAGAAAAAAATATAAAGCAGTAGCATCCGATTTTCTTTCACAGCAGTTATAGGTATAAATGCAAATTAATTTCTTCCTCTATGTATCTATAGTAGTGATGGCTAACCTTTTTGTTGTTGGGTACCAAAAATGCGATTGCGAGAGCACGATAGCGCACACACGTGCCGACACCCATAATGCAAAGGTTTCTCCCGGCCCACCGGAGGCCCTCCGAAAGCAGGAAACAGATAATTTCCAAACTTCTGGTAGTTCGGGCCCATTTTTCACCCTCCCCAGGCTCTGGAGGCATTCCTGAAGCTTGGGGGGGGGGCAAAACTGGCCTCCCTCGGCCCTCTGGAAGGCCGAAAATCAGCTGGCTAACATGCGTATGCATGCTGGAGCTGACGGCTCGTGTGCCAGCAGATATGGCTCCGAGTGCCACCTGTGGAACGCATGCCATAGATTCGCCATCAGGATGTATAGAGATCCTCAGTCATCCAGGTCATGGTTATCCCAAAGGTGCTTTTTCAAAAGGCAACTGGATTTTCTGGTTTTTGTTTGAAGAAGTTTCGCTTCTCATCCAAGAAGCTTCTTCAGCTTTTCAGCTCTTTAGCTGAAGAAGCTTCTTGGATGAGAAGCGAAACTTCTTCAAACAAAAACCAGAAAGTCCAGTTGCCTCTTGAAAAAGCACCTTTGGGATTCTTCCTCTATGCTTACAACATAACATTATTTTTTCTACACCACACTATGTTTTCTAATCATCAAAACTGTAAGTTCATTTTTTTCTATTACTCACAAAAAGTCTGAT
Source organism: Rhabdophis nuchalis (assembly GCA_039707465.1). Lineage (NCBI taxonomy): Eukaryota > Metazoa > Chordata > Lepidosauria > Squamata > Natricidae > Rhabdophis > Rhabdophis nuchalis. Next base: position 31,027,178 of record CM077645.1, read on the forward strand.
CAAAAAGATTTAATGTCTTTTCTCTGATCAAAGCAGTCAGTTTGTCTATGTCAGCAAGGGCCACTCTCTTCACCTCCATTCCTCCACTATGGCTAGCGTCACATCTTTCCATTGCATGTAACAATCTCACTGCAGTCGTTGTATGGGAAAACAAAGTTCCGTGGTATTTTTTTTCAACTTTTGGTCAATCAAGCCCCAAACAGAATAATAGAGTTGGAAGGGACCCTGGAGGTCTTCCAGTCCAACCACCTGCACAACCCCTAATTTAGGGTCTGGTGATGGAATGAGCTATGGCTGTGATGGTGAACTTACGGACGCGGAGGCCTCTCTGCAGGCGTGTGAGCCGTCATCCCAGGTCAGCTCCACTGCGCAGGCGTGCATGCCTCCTGATGGCCACTTGATTTTCAGGTCTCTACCTTGCATGAGGGAGACGTGCACTCATGCACAGGGGGTGAAGGAGCATGGGTGGGGCAGTGCGCCTCCCCACACCCCATTTTTGGTCCCAGGAGGTCCAAAATGGGGCAGAGGGAGTGGGGTCATGCATGCATGCATGAGGGAGCATACAGATGTCACATGCGCATGCACCAGGGGGCGGGGGTGTCACATGGATTGCATTATGGATGTGGGCACACGCATGCATGCCCTTTCGACAAACGAGATCAAAAAGTGAAGACAAGTGGCTGACCAGTGTCTTCTTAAAAGTCTTCCGTGATGGAGCACCCATAGCTTCTTATGGCAAGCAGTTCCATTGGTTAATTGTTCTCACTGTTAGGGAATTTTTCCTTAATTCCAGGTTTCTTCTTTCCTTGATTAGTTTCCATTCATAGTTTTTCATCTTGCCTTTTAGTGCTTTGGAAAATAGCCCCACAAATATTGGAACACTGCTATCATGTCACCCCGAGTTTTTCCCCTCACTAGTCTAGAGAAACCCAATTCCTGCAACCGTTCTTCGCATGCTTTAGCCTCCAGCCTTCTAATCATCTTTGTTGCTCTTTTCTGCACTGTTTCCAGGGTCTCTGAAATACTTCTGGCTTCAGTTCTATATTAATCTTTAAAATCTTCTGAATATAATTGAATCCAAAGATTTTTCAGCTTTTTTACCCATCCATTAAACATGGTAAAATGTCCCCTCTTGTTCACAGCATAAATTCAAAGTACATTTGTTAGACAAAATGATTTTCAGACACCTTACTTCCAATCACACGAATGAAATGTAGCTCCTTGTGGAATTCTTGAGTAATTAGTTTTCTTTTATGATATCGCATAAGAGCATTACAGAAATATTCTGGAGTGACATGCATAAGCCACCTCCATATTTTCAATCTCTAGAGCATCTTTAAATTGCACTGGTGAATTTCAATGGCAAAGACTTCCATTAATAATGGCTCGTTGATTTTTTCCCCCAGCTGTTTAAGGAAAGCGAATAAAAAGTTAAAATTGATGCATAGATTTTTCTGAATTTTACTCTGCAAATTCTCAAGAAGAATATTGCCTGACTCTGCTTTGGTAGATAAAGTAGTTACTTATAGTGTTAAACTCAGAAATCTAAATGTTTGCTTTCTGAGTAGCTTGTAACTGCTTAAGAGCTTGTTACCCAGTTATAAATGTTTTCTGAACTTCTTCTGAGGATATAACCAAAGGAACAATGATCGGATGCATAAAGATTGAATGTGATGGTTATTTGGACTAAACTTGGTTATTAATAATATCTCCTGAGCTTGACATGACCGTAAAGGGTCTAGAAATCAGAATGGCTAATATAAGGCTCCTACAACTTCTTTGTTATGAGTTCTCTCAACCATTTAAAATATGCATTTGAATTAAGTTGACATAACTAAATCTGAATAATAGGTAAAGGTAAAGGTTCACTTCACACATATGTGGTAGTCGTTTCCAACTCTAGGGGACGGCGCTTATCTCTGTTTCTAAGTCGAGGGCTCACTGTTGTCTGAAGATGTCTCTGTGGTCCTGTGGTCAGCATGACTAAACACAAGGCGGACAGAGCGCTGTTTCCTTCCCACCACAGGTGATTCCTATTTTTCTACTTGCATTTTTACATGCTTTCAAACTGCTAGGTTGGCAGAAGCTGAGATAAGTAACTGGAGCTCACTCCATTATGCGGTGCTAGGGATTCGAACTGCTGAACTGCTGACCTTTCTGATCGACAAGCTCAGCATCTTAGCCACTGAGCCACTGCGTCCTAAATATCTGAAAAATATATCAGTGAAATTGCTCTGTTTTTAAAGTCTTTGTTTCCATGGGTGAAAAATAATATATAAAGGACCCCCAGAATTTTGAGAAAAGATGACAAAGATGGGAGCCCGGAAAAGTGAAGACTGGGAGGGGGGGGGGAAGGGTATGGAGATGAAGGAATAAAAGAAAAGAAATGTAGGAAGAGTTAATGGAAATAAAAGTTAAAACAATTAAAAAAATTTGTTTCAGGATACTTTTAGCTATGGTAGCAAATAGTCATTGAATAATTGCTCACATTTAGAAAGATCACACATAATTGAAGAGCAAATATTTGCTCTGTTGATTAGCTGACAATTAGATTTAGATTTAGATTTATTAGATTTATAAAAAACTGCGCCACTCTCCCCGAAGGGATTCGGGGTGGTGCACAGGGAAATAGAATAAAAATATACAACATCATAATAAATAAGTACTAAAAACCAATTAAATATATAATACCCTGCGCTAAAATTCCCTAAAAATTAACCCTTAAAATCCAATTAAAAAACTTAGTATTCAGTCTTCAACTTGGTTGTGTGCATTAGGCCAGGCCGGCAAGGTGGAAATTTCTTGATTTCTTATAGCATTTGTTCTATTAATACCCTCTAGCTATTAGTCATCCCTCTGCCAACTTCTTCCATGTTTATTTTCCATTGGATTTTTCTGATACTGAAAACAACAAAACACAGAGGTTATTAGGGAACTGGAGCAATGGTGCGATTCAAATTTTTTTACTACCTGTTCTGTGGCCTTAGTTTGGTGGATGTGGCGCCGCTTGATGGGCGTGGCAGGGGAAGGATACTGTAAAATCTCCATTTCCCCTCCCCCACTTCAGGGAAAGGTTACTGCAAAATCCCCATTTCCTCCCGATCAGCTGGGACTTGGGAGGCAGAAAATAGATGGGGCGGGGCCAGTCAGAGGTGGCATTTACCGGTTCTCTGAACTACTTAAAATTTCTGAATACAAACTGCTGAATACACCTCTGAACTGGAGGAAAGAGACTAGGTTTAATTGTCTAGGGACAGTATAGAATCTGATAATCCTCAGAATGTGATTCCTGAAGCCATTGGATGACAATACTTAGCATGATAACAAATTAGCTATAAAGTAATGAGTCACCTAATATATATATATATACACATCTATGAGCATATAGAGCATATAAAAAGTCACATCACATAGTCCAATAAATGATTTCAAGGAGACCATCACATTAAAATTGGCAAATATAAAAAAAAAATGCTACTGTATTTAGGATGTTCACCAGCAATGCATCAATCAAGTAAGGGTAGAACAAAATGACAACTAATTCAAACTTTTGATGTTAACATATAATAAATTGTCTATAGTTTGGTTTTTTGTTATCCTATATCTATGTCTGTGAAATGGTTGAAAACACTACATAACAAGATTCTTTACTTATTCATTCAGCCCAAAGAACAGAATAATGACTCTACTATTCACTATTCTATATCATTAGAATTGATGATAACATGAGGATACCCAATCTATTATTTTAATGAGCTAACGTGACAAATTCATGTATGATTTACTGTTTCTTGCTCAAGGTCATTGTAGTGATAATGCTCTTTCTCTTTACCATGAAATTATAGTCATGTCATGCATCTTATGCTAAAGATGTAGGCGAATATCATCTTATCATAAAACTATTAGTGCAAAGGATTTTGAAACAGAACTTATTTTAGATTTTAAGCAGACAAGACTACTTGTACATTTCTGAAAAGAGATTATTTGATTTTATCTTCAACAGAATGTGAGTAGTTCCTTTCTTCCAACAATGAATGACGTAAACTACAGAACTAAAGTCAATAGTGCCAATACTTATATTTGAAATATATTTATGAAAGTGCATCTCTATTTTAGGTTTCCTAGAAATAGCAGTGATGTATTTCTTCTGGGGAAAAAAATCATGATATGAGTGTGACATACATATCAATGAAATATTTCATCCACAGAATCCTACAAATACAGATTGCTTAACACAGGGGTGGGCAAACTTTGCAACTTTAAGTCTGAAGGACTTCAGCTCCCAGACTTCTCCAGCCAGCTTTGCTTTAAGTCCTTCAGACTTAAAGTTGCAAAGTTTGCCCACCCCTGGCTTAACATCTTTACATTATGTAATAGTGTGGGAAAATAATTATACTGAAATTAATGATGGAATAGAACTTGCTTAATTTGCATTTTAATAGAAGGGAGAACGATTGATGAACGATTCCTTACAATGGAATCTCTGAAAAGCAATGCCCTTGACAATATTCATAGCTCCTCCCTCCCGTAACTTCTTTTTCCATCAGATTCAGAGGTGGTATTCAGCAATTTCTGACCAGTTCCAGAGAACTGGTAGCGGAAATTTTGAGTAGTTCAAAGAACTGGTAAATACCACCTCTGACTGGCCCCAACCCATCTATTCTCTGCCTCCCGAGTCCCAGCTGATTGGCAGGGAATGGAGATTTTACAGTATCCTTCCCCTGCCATACCCACCAAGCCATGCCCACAGAACCAGTAGTAAAAAAAAATTGAATCCACCACTGATCAGATTGTTATGGAAGCCTACCAACAAGAGATGGGTAAAGACATTTTTCTATTCATGTTCCTAGCCCTTAGGATCAAGAAATGTGCCACTCTTGATCTTTGCAGTACTATAGAAATTTCATAACCAGGAGCTTCTTACAATCTAAAATCCTCTGGATTTATCTAATCCTTTTAAAAAGAAATCATCATTAAATGCTTGGTGGAAGCAAATCTTCCAGTTAACTTCAATTTGACCTGAATCTGCTACAATTTAGCATTATTGCTTCCAGATTAGTCCAGGAATCAAAGATCAAGAAGGTTTTTTTTGGCCTGCCATTTCTCCAATCCGTTGCATTAATTTGAATATCAAATGCCATTTTTGCATAGTAGAATTATAGACATATATTGAGGAAAACCCATGAAATTGCAAGAAGATGGTAGTAAGCTTCCAATATTTTCCTGCAAATTGCAAATTTGGGGCAAAAAATTCTGGGAAATTAAAAAGACTTACATCACTTAGTTACAAACATACAAACAACAAAGGAAAACAGGAAAGTGGAATTGCATAAGACTAATGAAAAGCTATAAATTTAAGTTATGTTGCCATAAAATAATTGCCATGCATTTTTCTACCAATTGTTATTTAATTTGCTGAAAAATAATTTGTACTAATACTTTACTTCAAAGTATGAAGTAAAGATGAATGGAATTTTGGTATGGAGTGGATGTCAGTATTTTCTTTGAACTTATGGTATTTAATCCACAGTGCTAAGTACATTGTGTTTATGCCCTGCCTTTCCTAATGTTTATGTTAATCTTTAAGAGAAAGGCATAATGAAAGAACTCTCAGTTGGAATACGTGAACTACCAAAGGAGCTTTAGAATGATGGAAAATGTAATAATAGCAGCAGATGCATCACTTGCCATGTCCAGTAATAGAATAAGCTAAAAAGAACAACTTTCTTCAACAAAATTTGATAGAAATTCTCAACTATACTGAATGTTAAGTCATCAGGTCTACGACCGTTCAGCAAGTCTGGGAAACTCTGAGTCACCGCATTCCGGAACGGAGCCGGCAGCCGCGTCTGATTGGCTAAGATGCGGCTGGCTGGATTCTGTCTAGAAAATAGATACAATGTTGCAACTTGCTTGCTGAAAGGTTTCCTGCCTGAAGCTGTATATAAGCAGCTGTCAGACAGGGAAACCTTGCCAGTAATGATTCTTGTGTATTGTAGATAGTTGTGAATAAACGTTCCCGTTGTTTGACCATGCCTGAGTCGGAATCCTTTGTCTAATCTAACACTGGCGACGAGGATGGGATCCAGGCCTTGTCATTAGACACAACGGGGAACGAAGCGTCGACTGTCCGAGTGCAGAGCGCCCACCACAGCCTCACCATGGCGACAATGCCACCGTTCGCTCCGTTCGACCCGATAAAGGAGCAATGGGCTTCCTTCTTAGCTCGCTTCGAGTGCTTCCTGATAGCAAACGATTACGGCGAGCTAGCACCAGCCAGGAAGCTGAGCCTTTTCCTCCAGTGCGGCAGCCCGGAATTGTTCGCCACAGCGCGGACCATCGCAGCCCCAGCAGCTGTGCACGAAGTTCCGTGGGATGACCTCCTCGGCCGCCTGAGGGCACACTACGCACCCGTGCCCTCTCGCATAGCACACCGCTATGCATTCAGACAATGTGTGCAACAACCAAAACAATCGGTGGCCGAGTTCCTACAAAAATTAAGAGCCACCGCGATTCCGTGTGAATTCCCCGCAGCCTTCCTGGAAGAATCGCTGCTGGAACAATTCGTATGTGGCGTAAAAGACATCCGCCTCAAACGCCGCTTGCTCTCCAAAACTGTGCTGACTCTTGAGCAAGCGGTGGAAGAAGCCCGCGCGGCGGAATTGTCAGAGATATCGACGTCTGACATGGGCCGCGCACACCCTCCTCTCTTCCCCACACCGCATGCTTGTTTGGTGCACGAGATAGCCCCGCTAGACGAGATGTACGAAGAAGAACATGGGGAATGCATGAGGGTGACTGGACACCTGCCCAACCACTCATTTACGCCCCAGCAAAAGACCGGGGCCTGCCTGGGTTGCGGAGGTGCCCACCAGAGACCCGACTGCCCCTTCAAGGCATCCGTATGCCGTCGATGCGGCAGAAAAGGACACCTGGCAGCCATGTGCCGTGCCGCCGCCCCAGCAACAGCTCCAGCCGCTGCCTCCAGAGCCTCTCCAACTGGACAACAAGCGGCTCAGAAACGGATGAGACGACGCCAGCCACAGCCGACGGACTGCTTCGCGCTGTCGGAGATGCCCCCAGCTCTGAGCTACGACCTGGCAGAGAGTACGAGACTGACCACGGTGGTTTGTTTAGAGGGGGTGGGAGTCAAGATGGAAGTAGACTCCGGGTCCTCTAGATCTCTCATTTCGTGGGCACAATTAGCTAAGTTGTGCCCCAAACTCCGTAAACAAAACCTCACCCCTGCGACTACAGTCTTAAAAGATTATCAGGGCTCGGCCATTCCCATTCTAGGGCAGCACAGGGTTAGGGTGGACTACGGCCCTTTCCATGGGTCCTTTCCCGTCCTGGTAGTGGCCAATTCCCTAGCTGCCTTGATCAGATTGGACTGGTTTCCAGCCTTGGGACTGTCAGTCCAAGGAGTGAACAGTGTGCCCGCCAGTTCTCCGGTAGACGCCGTACTCAAAGAGTTCGGCAACGTCTTTGATGGCAGCCTAGGAAAGTATAGGGGCACCCCAGTTTTCCTGAACCTAGACCCTCAGGTTGCTCCTGTCCGCTTGAAGGCCCGCAGGCTGCCGTTCACACTAAAGCCCAAGGTTGAAGTGGAATTAGATCGATTAGTGGCGCAGGGCATGCTCGAACCCGTCGATCAGGCGAAATGGGAGACCCCGATTGTGGTCCCCATTAAGCCCGACGGGTCCGTGAGGATCTGCGCCGACTATAAGTCGACGATCAACCTCGGGCTTCAGGTGAACCTGTACCTGGTTCCGGTAGTACAGGATCTGCTCCATTCATTGGGGCGGGGACGCGTGTTCTCGAAACTGGATATGGCGCAGGCCTACCAACAGCTTCCGGTGGACGACGAGGCTGCAGAGGCGCAGACTATCGTCACCCACCGAGGGGCTTTCCGCTGTCGCCGCCTCCAATTCGGCGTGTCCGTGGCCCCGGGGATCTTCCAGAGCCTCATGGAGCGACTGCTCCATGGGCTCCCTGGCGTTGTACCGTACTTCGACGATGTCCTGATTGCTGCTTCCAGCATATCAGAACTCGCCAAGACGTTGCGGAAGGTCGTCAGAATTTTCAGGGGTGTGGGTTTAAAATTGAAGCGCAGCAAATGCACATTTGCTGCGCCGAGGGTGGAATTCCTGGGCTTCATGATTGATGCCCAAGGAATTCACCCAACCCCCTCAAAGGTCGAGACCATCCAAAAGGCCCCAACTCCTGCCTCCAAAACGGAGCTGCAGGCATTCCTCGGCCTTTTGAATTTTTACGCGCCTTTTATTCCCCACAAGGCATCACTAGCCGAGCTGCTGCATCGGTTGCTCGCATGCGTTCGCGGCTGTCAAAGCCATGCTCACGTCAGACGCGGTACTAGTCCAGTACCATGACAGACTTCCTCTGACGCTTGCATGCGATGCCTCCCCTTACGGCCTGGGGGCTGTCCTGAGCCACGTCCTTCCGGACGGTTCAGAAGCCCCCATTGCTTTTTATTCCCGGACAATGTCTCAAGCCGAGAGAAACTACAGCCAAATCGACAAGGAGGCTTTGGCTGTAGTGTCCGGGATTAAGAAGTTTCACAATTACCTCTATGGGCGGACCTTTTCAGTCGTCACAGACCACAAGCCGCTCCTTGGGCTGTTGGCCGGTGACCGTCCGACCCCCCCATCCTTTCTCCCAGAATGACCCGTTGGACGGAGTTCCTAGCAGCGTATGACTATACGCTGCTATACCGTCCTGGCAAGCAGATAGGGCATGCCGATGCCCTAAGCCGCTGCCCTCTTCTGGGGACGGATCCGGCCCCCGTGCCTGCCCTCTCCGTCCTGACGGTGGCGGAGTCGGACTTGCCCTTGACCTCATCCGCCATCGCCGCTCACTCCCGCGCAGACCCCGTCCTCGCCCAGGTTTGCCGTTGGGTGCTGCGGGGGTGGCCTTCGAGCAGCGTGGCCGAAGAGTTTCGGCCTTACAAGTCACGCCAAATGGAGCTCTCGCTCCATTGTGGGTGCTTGTGTTGGGGAAATCGGGTCATCGTTCCCTCCCCCCTGAGACACATGGTCCTTCAGTCGCTCCATGCCAATCACCCAGGCATAGTCCGCATGAAGACATTGGCCCGGAGCTATGTCTGGTGGCCTGGCATGGACGCTGAAGTGGCGGATTGGGTGGCCGCCTGCTCCACCTGCCAATCTTCCCGCCCAGCCCCGCCGGTCTCCCCGCCGAGGGAGTGGGACATTCCCAGGAGCCCGTGGTCCCGGCTTCACTTGGACTTCGCGGGTCCCTTCCATGGCCAGAATTTCCTTGTTGCGGTGGATGCGTTCTCCCGCTGGGTGGAGGTGATTATCATGGCTTCCACCACAGCGGAGAGCACCGTGCAAGCATTGCGCCGCCTGTTCGCCACACACGGGTTGCCGGACGTCATTGTGTCCGACAACGGACCCCAATTTCAGTCCTCCACCTTCTTGGACTTTCTGGCCACCCAAGGGATCCGCCACGCGCCGGTTGCCCCTTATCACCCGGCGTCTAATGGACCCGCGGAATGAGCTGTCCTCTTGGCCAAGGAAGCCTTGGCCCGTTTGGATAAAGGGGACTGGCAGGCAAGGGTGGCTGAGTACCTTTTGGGACAGCATGTCACACCTTGCCCAGCCACAGGGAAAAGCCCCGCGGAGCTCTTGATGGGTTGTCGCTTGCGGACCACCCTGGACAGACTGCACCCCGATTACGACGGGGTGCAGAGGAGCAACTTGCAGGCCCCCTCCCCTCACTTATTTAAAACAGGGGACCTAGTCTGGGCAAGGAACTTCTCAGGGGAGCCGAAATGGGTTCCCGCAACCATCTTGGACTTAACCGACCCCTGTTCTTACAGGGTCGGCCTACGAGATGGATCCGAGTGGCGACGCCACCTGGATCAACTAAGACGCCGCCTGCCAGAGACGGCCTTCGCCACACCAGGCCGTTCCTGCCCGTTGGCCCCCGTTGGGCCGTTGTTGTCTGTTCAAACCGAACGGCAGATTGTAACTTCAGAGGCCTTTGCCAGTCCAGGCCTCTCTTCGTCTGACACCCCCTGCGGAACCCCTCCGGACTACTCCACTCAAGCCGACACAGAATTGTGGGCCTCACCGCTCGGAGGCCCACCCTATCAAGCCGCTACCTGCCAGCAACCTTCAAGAACCTCAAGCCCAGTCGCCACGCCCCCTCGCCCGGACTTACCATCATCGCCGGTACCAACCACGCCGACTCCACCTCCGAGGGCAGGCCGCGGTGACGTAAGTGGAAGCTCCACTCCCCGCAGGGAGGAGCTTCCCCAGGAACTACTTACCTCGCCGAGCTCTCCGCAGCAACTGAGGCGTTTGGGGCGGGTCCGACATCGCCCCGCCTATTTGGACGAGTACGCATGCACCTACACTTTGATGGACAGAGAGACTGGACACATGCGCACTGACTATGGGGGAAGGAGTGTTAAGTCCTCAGGTCTACGACCGTGCCAGCAAGTCTGGTAAACTCTGAGTCACCGCATTCCGGAACAGAGCCGGCAGCCGCGTCTGATTGGCTAAGACGCGGCTGGCCGGATTCTGTCTAGAAAATAGATACAATGTTGCAACTTGCTTGCTGAAAGGTTTCCCGCCTGAAGCTGTATATAAGCTTCAGTAATGATTCTTGTGTATTGTAGATAGTTGTGAATAAACGTTCCTGTTGTTTGACCATGCCTGAGTCGGAATCCTTTGTCTAATCTAACACTGAAGACCAAATAAGCTGGTGTCATTCAAGATGAATACTTTTGAGAAACTATAAGGCAGATTTAGGGGGATGTGATTAAAGACTCAGTGGTTAAAAATGCTGAGCTTGTCAGCTGACAGCCCAGGGTTCAAGACCCGAGAGCCATGCAAAGGAGGTGAACTCCCGTTTGTGCCTCAGTTCCTTCCAACTGAAAAGTTCTGAAGCATGCAGATCAGAAGTGGTATTGTGCTGGTTTGCCCCAATTTGGGTGAACCGGTAGTGGCGGCAGCAGAAGGCTCCACCTACCTGCCCAGACGTTATCATGGACACTTTGTACATGCACAGAAGGTTCTGTGCAGACGCAAAAGTGTCACGAGTGAGCTAAGTGAGCCCGCACTCCACCGGTTCTGAACCGGTAGCAAAGGTAACAAGATTTCATGTGTGATGCAGATGCAAGTAGATAAATAGGTACCACTTCAATGGGAAGCTAATAGCATTCCATGTGCCTCGGCATATAGCCATGCTGGACCCATGATCACAGAACTTTCTTTAGATAATACTGGTTTTCTCAGCTAAGAAATGGAGATGAGCACCATCTCTTAGAATTGGACATGACTGGACAGGGGAAACCTTTATCTTTACCTAAGGTAAATTTTGGCCCAGAACTAAATATCATCATGGCTATATAAATGTCACAGAATCAACTCCTGTAATTCAACTCCTTATTTCTTGTAAGCCTCTTTGAGTCACCATGAACATGTAGGCAGCTATATAAATTTTCCAAAGAATATAAATAAACAAACTCATTTGAAGACAAGTAGCCACAGCAAAAAATAATCAAAACTATTTTGTCTGATGCATTTATTATCTCATAAGCTTTCATAGACTACAAACTTCTTCATTATTACTGTTATAAGCTCTTTGGCCCTCCAAACACTGAAGAAGTAAATAACCTTGACAAAAATCTATCCATCCATCCATCTATCTACATACATACACACACACATACATATAACACATATTCTCTTTATAAAAAACAAAACCCAGAACTCACAACTATCTTTTGAACATTAGTCTGTTTAAAATTATCACACTAAAAATAAATCATTCTGAATCTTTGAAAGTTTAATATAGTCCTAGTCCCTATGTTCTTCTTTTTTGGCAGTTTTCTAAAATCTATAAATAGGACAATGTCCTTGGTGCATGAGATGCAGATAAACTTTCTAAAAATATCACCATCCACTCAGCCTAGACCAAAATTATTTATTTATCAGTATTATTCAAAGATTTTCAAAAATAATGTGATAAATACACCACATTGAAAATGAATCCTTCCCTAATTCCTATTATAGTTATCAATATCATTGATTTTATAATGCCTAATAGTGAATTAATATTTCTTAATGAAAGACTTTCAATGGTCTTTAAAAAAAAAAATTCAACCTTGAAGAATCTCTCCTCAAGACATATGTACCCTTGATTAAATTACTTCAAATTGCTTCAGAATATTTCTGAAGAATCTGGTGAATGTCTTCCTGAACTCATGAGCACAATTTTAGCAGACTATTTACATAAACCTAAAGATGAGATCAGGGGGGACATTGACCTAGTCTACAGAATAAACTCTGCATATGCCAGGATAAATGAAGTACCCAGAGAGATACACATTAAATTTGTTAGAAGGTCAACCAGAGAGGGAATTTTGAGGGCGCAGAAAGGGGGCCCTTTAATTTACCAACAAAAGGTTGTAGCTATCTTGAAGCAGGTCCCAAAAAAAATCAGAGAAATGAGAAGGAAATTTTCCTTCTTATCTAAAAAATTGTTTGATCACGGGATCTGGTTCAAGTGGGCGATGCCCGAAGGGATTCTGGTGTTCTGGGAAGGAGGAAGAGTGAGAATTAAAACAGTTGCTGAGGCGGAAGCCTTTTTTAAAAAACATTCCTCTGTCCTGGGCGAAGATCCAGGGGGGGCGGAGGGGGCCACGGCCCCGCCCACGGGGGACCAAGCAGGAGAAAAAGAAGATACAATTGCCAAAAGACTTAGATCAAAAAAATGATTTTGCTTGCTTTTCTTTTTTCTTATTAACTTTTCTTTCTATTCTTTTTTGTACCAGGATGTTTGTACATGTCTGCCATCTCAGAATTGGAAATGTAATATGTAATATGTATACACTGGTCTTTATCTTGTAGTATTTTTTTTTTGATAAATTTGTTTACTATTGTTTTATTATGTAGCCCGGGATGGGCCAAGGACTCTGACGCAAAGGTTCTCAAAATGTTTCTGTAACCCTTACCCCACCCTTCAGAAAATTGTTAAAACTCAATAAAACTTTTTCAAAATCAAATTACTTCAAATTGCTTTGGAGTTCCCCCAAACTAAAATGAGTAATTTGCCAAAATCACTTTTCAAAAAGTTAAATAAAATACTTTTTGGAACAATCAACTAATAGAAAATGATGAAGTGAAGTTGGTGAGGTTGCTTGTAACTGCCTTCAGTGAGCATTAAGCAAAATCTAAAAAAAATAAAACTACAAAATAACTATAAATTAACCAGCACTTTTAACCAGAAAGGACATGTAACCTGTTTATATTTGAATCTTGACTGTTATACTTTTATTGAATTATTGGAGTTAATGGGTGAAGCAACCTAATCTAAATAATTAACTTATTGTGTGAAATTTTAAGATTTGGGAACTGTCAGTAAGTAGATTGTAAGAATAATACATTCAAATATTTAAGGACAATACTTGTCTGGGCCAAGTGATTCAATTTTTATATATAATATGAAAATATACAAATGTGTTAAATATGTTTGAATTTGCAATAATATATGTGTTTGCAGATGTATTTTATATATTTGCACCCACCAGAATTCTTTTGTGGCTGGCTGCTCTTAAATAAATTCTAAATTGTTAGAAAGTAAGATTTCACTAAGTTGCATAATAGCTACTGTGGTTTAGTGGTTAGTGTGTCAACTATGAAAATTCATTGGGTGACTTTGAGCCAATTAGTCTGCCTTAGCGCAACGTACCTCACATAGTTCCTGTATGTGGAAATTGGAAATTGAACAATACAAAGCTAAATAAATAATACAGAGCAAGGTGGATAATGTCAGAACATGGTGAAAATAGTTCTTGAATTTTTGAACAATTCAAGAATTTTTAAATTCCATTTTAAATTCTAATTTTAATTATTAGATTTGTAATGACTGTCCATTCCAGGAGACTCAGGGGAACTTCCCAAATATTGTGCTTTTAGAAGCCCTTGAAATCCTCCTCTACACATTTCTCTCCTTCATCCTCTTGAACATCATCAAATTAGAGATGGTTTAAACATGGTTGTGGCAAAAAATATGACAAAAACAACCCCTTAATGTGGCACTTCACATGATTATTGAATTGAAACATAATAATACATTTTACTTTCTTCCTTTATTTTACTTTCCATTTACCTTCCCTTAATGTCATTTTGTTTTTGTAATATTTAATGGAAAAACACTTTTGTGCCCCAAGGCATTAAGATATATCTGCCGAGAGTAATTTGTTGAGATGGGTAGAAGGGGAAGGTAGGGAAGGGAAGGGACTAAAGGCATAATCACAAGCTATTCATTCCTAGAAACTGGCAAAAAAGTAGTCTTTTGTTTTCAGATCATCCCAAGCAAAGATTTTGTTGTATACTCAGCAAATTGTTAAAACTATTGAGTGATTGTATCAAAGCAATATTACTATATATGTGTGTGTGTCTGTTTAATCTTATTTCATAACACAAGGGAGCAAAGACCAAATATAGCCCATTTTGTATTTATATTTATATCGCCACATTTCAGCAGTTTATTATTTGACTTTTTATATTATTTCCTACTATTGCTTACATTCAGGAATTTACCATAGCAAGTACAGACAGATGCAGAAAGACATTGATGAAGATAACTTTATTATCATCTATCATTATAGAAACTTATTCATAGAGGCTCTCTCCAGCAAACCTCACTTTTTCATTAAAATGGTATGCAACAAAAATGATCATCTAGACAAATAATGCTAATGTTGCAAGCAATTTCTTTAATATGTAATTGGATACATTTATTTATTTGTACATGATTTATTAGAAATAAATACATAGGAAGGAAGGAAAAAAAGAAAGTTCAACTTAGATGAATTGCATGTAGCCCATTCTCAGATAGATTTTAGAAACACATTTAAAATACAAGATATACAACAATTATTGGATCTTTCTAGAGACCTGATCTTAAATCCTCAGAAGTCAATTGAAATGTTTTCCTTAGACTAAAAATATATAGCCTTTGGTAGACTTGATTTGACATCATTTGGATAAGGGGAACAAGTGTAAATTAAATGTAAAACTAAAATACAAGCTTAGGCATGTAGTGAAAATGTGATACAAATAAATGAAATCTTTACTTTGTCGTCAACCTCAATACTTGTTGGTTTTGCTGTTGCTGCTGTTCTTCAGTTATTCCATCAAGTACTGCTCACAAAGACTTAGATCTGTTAAAGTATGTTGTGTTGATTGTGATTAAAATGCTTGCATACAAATTTATTTAGAATTATTTAGATTTAAATAATATGATGCCATAGTTAGTTGAATTAAGTGAAATAGAAAGTTCTGTATTTAGATGAACCATCTCATTCAGGGCCCTTCATAAAGACCTGGGATAACAATGGAGGAACAAGAGTCCTATCATTTCTGTTTTGATATTTTTTTTAGTAATGGGTGATTTCCTTCCCACTTATTACAGTAAAACAGAAATTATGTGTCTAAGCCTGATGCTTTTATTTTATCCAGTATTTAGATACTGTATCTTTAGTATGTGGATCCTGGTTTTCTATAATTTCTACAACTTCTGAACCACTCTTTTTATTCTACTGTATTTGGATTAAATTTAAAGGAACGTGGTGGCTCAGTGGCTAAGACACTCAGCTTGTCAATCAGGAAGGTCGGCAGTTTGGTGGTTCGAATCCCTAGCACTGCATTACAGAGTAAGCTCTTGTTAGTTTTCCCAGCTTCTGCCAACCTAGCAGTTTGAAAGCATGTAAAAATGAAAGCAGAAAAATAAGGACTGGGAAGGTGGCAGCATTCCATGCGCTTTTGGCATTTAGTCATACCCACCACATGACCACAGAGACGTCTTCAGACAGTGCTGCCTCTTCAGCTTTGAAATGGAGATGAGCACTGGCCCCTAGAATTGGGAACAACTAGCACATATGTGCGAGAGGTACCTTTACTTTTACCTTTGGATTTAGATATCTTTACTTGTGGATCCTGATTTTCTATAATTTTTACAACTTGTGAACCACTCCATTTTATTCTACCATCTTTAGATAATTAATGACCTTGTTTACAGTATTTTTAGAAGAATTACACAATCAAGAAAAGAGGATGTGAGTCAGGACCACGGACTATTTCATCCAAACTCTATTAGTCGGAATTTGACTGAACTCAGAAGTCTAGTAGAAATTATTATTCGTATTGCTCATCTTCAGTCCTGTCATGCCATTTTGTATTATTCTTTTCCCCAGTTTTCTTGCTTTTCTTTTGTTTGTTTGTTTGCTTGCTTGCTTTCCTATGAAGCCGAATGACTAGGTCTGCTGCTTGAGATGAGCAATGAAAATAATAATTTCCCCTAGACTTCTGAATTCTCATTCAAATTGCAAATATAAACTTTAGTTACATTGCAAAGAAGCTCATGTTCATACCAAATATTATTATTAAAATTGGACTGTATCCCTCTTTGATAGAAAGTCTCATTAAGATAATCTCCTGGGGCTTCCATTAGTTCTTTCTGAACTTTTCCTACATTAGAAGGAAGTTTTGTAGAGTACGCTTACTCATAAAGAAAATGTGGATCGTCTCTGGATTAGCAAATGTTTTGTCTTTGAATGTTCAACTTTTTAGGAGTTGGATTGACAGATCCCACTTCTGATATTTCCTTTTGATAAAGTAAGTTTCTGACTAGTTATTTTTTCCAATAAATGCTGAAGAGATCTCAGTAAGTTGTAATTTTTAAATGTTTCCATATTATCATTTTTATCCATTTTTATCCATTAGAGTCATAACCTGTCCTGTCTCTGAAAGTATAATAATAATAATAATAATAATAATAATAATAATAATAATAATAATAATAATAATAATAATAATAATAATAATAATAATAATAATAATAATAATAATAATAATAATAATAATAATAATAATAATAATAATAATAATAATAATAATAATATTTTATTTTTATATACCGCGTCCTCTCCCCAAGGGGACTCGGAGCGGTGTACAGGGAAAAATTAAAAAACATAAAAACACATGAAAATATACAAAAATAGATACAATAAGTAAAAACAAATTAAATTTAATTGTATAATGATGATAGTGGTAGGAAATGAAAGCTAGAAATAAAATATGCCCTATTTGCCTTCTATTCTTCTTCACAATGTTCCTCTTGTACAATTAATACTGACCAGAGTTTTTGAGCAGAGGGACAATCTGAAAATACATTATTACAACTTCCACATATTGCATACATCATGGACATGGTTGTTGAACTTCTAGTCCAAAACCTTTGTAAAGGACCAGATAAACCATGTATGGTTTAGATAGATGTTGAATCCAAGACATGGCATTTGAGTTCAGACATTACAATAAACCATGTTTTGTCAAATAAGCTACTTATGTTCACACATACTCTAACATGATGATAGTTCACAAACTACAATGACTGAGCAAAGTCCATGACCCAAATGATTTTTTTCCCTGCCAAGGTTCAGTAGAAAAGAGGGGATATGCAATTCTACCTAGTATTCCATATTTGTCCTGCAACATTCCCATATATTATTAATTGAGATAAATGCTTTCAACATTTAGCTTTGTATTACACTAAAATATTTCAATGCTTTGGCCATATTTTTTTTCTTGACATGGCTTTTTCTAATGCAATAACTTTATTGGAAAGATCACACTAGTTTGGAAATTTACTTTATGAGTGGACAACTCATGAAATAGATTCAGTGCCTGAAATAGACCTAGTGGAATTAATGATTTGCCTAGTATTTTTATAATTCAAGAAAGTCTAGCAATGTTCTATAAGGTTTTGACATACAAGTAAATTAATTATTGTGATCAATGAAATAAGAATGCCTAATATTATCTGGATTATATAATGTCTGGTCATTTTATCATCGAAATCAGTAACACCAGTACTTGAATATAGTGATGGAAATATATGGGTATTATCAACAATTTTTCAGTAGATATTAAAATATGGGCATATTAAGTAAAACTTTAGTTATACAGTACATTTGCTTTCCAGAAAACTAGGTTTATCTTGCTACTGTCACATAATACACAATATTTTTTCATTTCCTTTATTTGTCTGTTTGTGAAATATTATTCTTTTGGAAACAATTTTGGTGATGCATAAACTTGCCTAAAGCCATTTTTTTTTTAAAAAAAATTGAGGACTAAGCTACCATGCCAACTGTATAAAATACCACTGTTAAATCAAAATGGGAATGTCCATTTATTTTTCCCACAAACAGTTTAAATGATAGTTAGCATTTCATAGTTGTAACTCTGACTATTCCATGTCATTAGTACAGGCAAATTTTCCAATCTATAGCACAGGTTCAGTGTAAATAATTATGTAAGCTCCGTTGTCACATTAAATTCAATGGGTTTGGCCACTTCCTCATAAATTCTTGTTCTCAAATAAGTCATGGTGAATGCAGTGGAATTGGTAGATGTTTATAATTTTAACCTTAGAAGTATTTAAGTATAAGTCAAGTATACTACCTTTGAATATGCAAGTTTGATTGTCAAGGAGTGAATGCAGCTGCTAGGCAACGAACTATGAGAAACAAAAAAAAAGGCCTTTGAATGCAATAACTTTAATCTTTGGCAATGCATAAACAGACACAATATTTCTGCCTAATATGTCAGCATCACTGTAATTTCCCATAATGTTGTTTAAATATTACTGCACATATTTTTTGGATTTATATTTGTGCTAATTAAATATGACATTGCCTGCAAATGTCACTGTCCTGTCCTATCTTGTCTCCTTCTGTTCTAGTATGAAATGAAACAAAATGATCAGCCATCTATGACTGGTAGTGTTGATGGGGCAGGAAGAGGCTAATGTGAAATAGAAAACAATGATTCCAATAGAAGAAAATATACAGTACATCTCTACAGGGTAGAATTGTAGAGTTCTTGATGCTTGCTTGCTTATTTTGGTTGTTTTATTTCCCAATAGGTAACACCATTGGTGATAATGAGGATGGGGCTTGCCCCCCTATTTATCTATAGTGGTTTACCCTCCAGTCAGGGTTTCAAAATTTTTTACTACTGGTTCTGTGGGCATGGCTAGGTGGGGGCATGTGACTGAGTAGTCCTGGCCAACTTGACATCAGTCACACACACTCAATCACATGACACACCCACACCCACACACAAAGCCATACCCACTGAAATGGTGGTGAAAATTTTTGGGACTCTGACAGAGGGAAGGGGGGGAAGAGAAGGGAAAAACTCCCAAAAATAGACCGCTGAAGGATTTAGGGTGTGAACAAGCCATAAGTTTTCTAGAAGGAATCGAAGCATTCAACTTTGCCGCCCAGAGGTTACACTTGTGTTTATAAATCCAGGGGGCAAGGCGGGGGACGGAACAATGGAAAGTGTGGGAGATAGGAAAAAATGCAGGTGGAGGTGTTGAACTGTGCAAGTAGGGCAGGAGGAAAGTTCACCTGATCCTGGCTCGGGAGGAGGAACTGGATGCAACCCCCAAAACACCCCCAGGCACAGAGGGGACCATGGGAAATTGCAAAGCCTGGATTGCATGTGTGCATTCATGCCCTGCAGTCACAATATTGTGGCCCAAAGGACCGTAGAAAAATAATTCTGGAATGTATCAACAGATCCTGCACCTAACAATCCTGAAGTACTAAATGTTGTTTGTTTGTTAAGATTAATTTTATGTCTCTCCTCCAGAAGTTCAAGGTGGCCTCCACTATGTCCCAGACAATTCAACCACTGTCACTCTTTTTTGAACAGGTACCTCTTCCTCTTGCAAGTTCGCCTTGGCCGGACCGAGGTCTTGCTCTCTTTTGCCGTTGTTCATTGTCTCTTCCGCCAGCCCAAAATGCCCTCTTTGTCTTGCCTTCCACCAGTTTGGGGGTATGGGCAGCCAGCCATCACTACGGGTTTGGAGACCTGCACCCAATTGTCACTACCGGTTTCCCTGAACCAGTCCGAACCGGGAGCAACCCACCTCTGCCTCCAGTGTTAATAGGGGAGAATTTTCTCCTTGATTGTTTATCTGGTGTTAATGCTTATTGAAGAGGGTGTGCTGACAGAATGTTTTGGTCTTTTTTGTGGTTTCTTAGTTTTTGTATTTCCTCTTTTCAATTGTGTATAAATGTGGTTTATTTCTATGGGTCTAGAGTATTTCAATGCTTATTGAAGAGGGTGTGCTGACAGAATGTTTTGGTCTTTTTTGTGGCTTCTTAGTTTTTGTATTTCTTCTTTTCAAATGTGTATAAATCTAGTTTATTTCTATGGGTCAGCCCTTCCAAGTGAACTAGTCAGAAAACACACTAGGTGAATTAAATCTTCTTTTTGTAAGGCTTCATCTTTCGAATAAAAAATTCCTTCTGCCACATTTAACTGTTTGATCTAGGGAGGCAGTTTTTTTTAATTTTCTTTCTTTAACCATTAAGCCACCAGGGACTCCTGTCTTATCTCTCTTGTCTGATTGTTTCCTAGGCAACATCTGTTCCCCTCATTCCCCAAGGTCATTCATACATTCCATTACTTTTGATGACTGATTTAGCTGAATCAGAGACCTCCAAGAATTCCCTAAAGTTTTTAGATTTATTATGGTCTAATGTAAAACACTGACCTGGTCCAACAGATTCTTTTAAAGTTCTGAACCAAAAGAGGTATTAGAGAAGACAGAAAGAAAAGCAGCTACATCTAAATAACAACTGCAGTTCCTTTCATCTAATTGCAAATGTTAGTAGCATGGCAGTGGTGGGTTTCTCCAGGCTCGCACCTACTCGCGAGAGCCGGTTGGTGAAATTTAGAGAACCTGTGAGAGGGGGTTCCACCGGCATACCTGGAAGTAAATCTGGTCCGCCGCTGCCAGTGACCCAACAGGAAGGAAAGGAAAAGAAAGGAAAGAAAGAAAGAAAGAAAGAAAGAAAGAAAGAAAGAAAGAAAGAAAGAAAGAAAGAAAGAAAGAATCATCACAATTGACTCCAAAATTTTGGTTGCTAAGCAAGAGTGTTGTTAAATGAGTTTCACCACATTTTAAAAGGTGGCCACTCCCACCCTGTCACATGACTGCCAAGCCACGCCCACAAAATAGGCACACCTACAGAGTAGGTTCTAAAAAAATTGAAACCCACCACTGTAGCACGGGTATTAAATACCAGCAGGATATATTCCAATTCCTTTGAGACAGAAAGCATAGGAAACCATAGTTTAAGCCCTAAAATAGCATGGACTGAGCACTGGTCAATTTTTCTCCAAACTAGAAAAAAAAAATAGAAAAATCATAGCTATCTTTAAATGTGTGATGTGGCTTTAGCTATTTTAAATCGTTAGCCCACTCTTTACAGCTTGTATCTCCCTCTCAAACATTAGATGCAGGACCTGTCAGAGAAGAAAAATGCACTGTATTGTAATTTCTTTTTTCTCTGTTACATCCTGAGAAATTCAAATGCAATCTACGTACCAAACTTTGGTTGATCATTAGCACATCACAATTAACCTGACCTGGATGTAAGACACTTTTTAAAATTCTTCACCAAATTTGTGGGCAGATAAATCTGTTATATGAAATCTCAAAAAAAAAATTCCAGGGGACAGGGAAATGAATTGAGGGTTTATTACATGAATAATTTTTGTTTAGCAATAGTACCATTATGGAAAAAGCCCAATAGGAAGAGTTGATTATGTCTTCTCCATTTTTGATTTTATTATCGTATGAAAAGATCACAGAGTGAAGGAGGGGACATTCACACACAGACACACACGCAACCACTTTGCATTTCACTGCTAAATGAAATAACACCCTCACTCCACCCAAGAGTCTTCTTCTTTGAACTAATTTTTAAATTGTATTTTGCTTTATCAAATAGAATGACAATTGGAAGAAGCAAATGATAGAACAATTTCCAGTGTAGCACCACAAGTAACTTTATATACTTGTGACAGAGTTTGTTGCAGTAATCACATCCAGAAAGCACACACAGGTAACTGATTCAGCAGAATTCATTAACTTCTGTTTATATATAATATAACACATGAAGTAAATATACAATACCAAAAGCAGGGTTTCCAACTGGTAGTAGATAAAAGGAAACACAGGCAGAGGATAGAAGTTTCAGATTCAGTTCAGAACAGCAGTCTAGTTTAGAGCTCAGCACAGACTCAGAGCTACAGAGATAAGCCTAGCCCAGGTGCCATGCTGTCTCCTTGTTGCTCACACAACAAATACTGTTTCAGTTTCCAAATAGCCTCATGGGCTGACCCAGTTGCCATGTCTATTCATTGGCTAACCTTGTTACTAAGTCTTATTCCAGTTCATGAATATACACTGACAAATTGAACAGTAAACTTCATCTTCTCCTACACAGGTTTGATGTTAACCTGTCCTACCACTTTTATTTAAGCAAAGACCAAATGTTTCTCTGCTCAGTCATAACATTTGAGGGGAAAACCCAGGCAAGGACTACTACTTTTGATTCTCAAAGCCTCCATGGTTTCCTAAAAAGGCCATTTTCCTGGTTGTATCAACCAGGACCAAAAGGAAAAATTGGATTTTTAAAAAAAGGAACCCGTTCTTGAGGCTAAGAGAAAATAAGTATCAGAAGCCTTACCATTTCAGTGAAGTAGCATGCTTAAACATTAGACGGCTCCTTGCACCTAAAATAAGATGCACCCCAATCAATTATGCTAGCAGAAACATCTCTGCTCATTTTATTTGATGTTTATGAAGATCCATTTACAGTGGATCATAAAGTAAACAGAAGGAAAGGTTATTGCTAAAGCTGATTAAATAAGTGTAATAAAAATCCATGACCTTGCTATATACCTTTCAGCTCTTCTTTTAAAATGATAAAGGTAAGCAAGCAGTTTTGAAACTAGTTTCTCCTTGAAGAACAAAGAAGTCTTACTTTCTTAAGATGATCCTTTTATAAGTCATGTTGTGTTCTTGTTCAGCACTGAGATCGTAGATCTGGAGGGTGTCCTGTAGGTCATTTGATAGAAAAGTCTGTTTAATGCAAGTTCAAAACTAGAACATTTCCATTGGATTGGCCTCCAGGGAAACAATTCTCCAGGAATTTGCTGCATTGCCTAATTGTGATTACTCAGCTACATCCCATCCCAGTAGAGTAAGGAGACAAAAGAGAGGGAGAGCAACTACAGCACCAAGGTGGCAAAGGGCTTGGCACACAATAAGAGTGCTGTGATGGATTGTGAGGTCAAAAACAGTGCAACACCAAAGGAACTAGAAGCATTTTAACAGCATGACATTGGCATTAAGAGTAGCCCTGGAAGCTGTGGCTCATTTTTACCATTAGTACATATAATGTTCAGCTGAAATATTTGTAAGCCTTTAGATCAAATGGTGTCCCCTGTGCAGTGGCTAAGAAGAATTTGCTTTCTTCTTTAGCCTTCCAGTTATTTAAGGCTACATCTTGTTCTGCTCAATGTTTTCTTTTCTAAATAAAGCATACATGTCCTTTCCCTTTTCCTTTGAAGTCTCCTTTCTGTAGTGTTGACTATCTTTATGGTTCTGTATTGTTGCCTCTATTTCTGGGCTTTTTCTGAATGATTCTAATTGCTTTTTGTCCAGTGGTGGGTTCCTAAGCAGTTTACTACCAGTTCACTGAGAGAGGGCGTTTTGCGCACAACCACTACCGGCTCAGTTGAACCGGTCTGAACCGGTAGGACTCCACCACTGTTTATGTCCGTAGAAAGTCAAATTAAGAGATAAAATAAAGTTTTTCTAAAGGTTTTTCTAGAATTCAGATTTTTAACATGTACATTTTCTCCAGAAGATACGGTCATCTAAAATCATCTTTTGATTCATCCATTTGCCATAAATCTGTCAGGGGTCTATAACATTCTTTATGTACGGTGATAATCAGAACTAAAATGGCAATTTTTAAAATTAGAATCTAAAATAAATACCCAGTCAGTGGTATGGTTACGCGTTAATTCTTAAGAAATCTATAGTGTTTCTAGATTCTTTATACATCAAGAAACAGTCTCCTGGAATAGGAGCATAAATGATAATAATTTTAAAAAAATTGTCTGCTATTTTTTCCAGTAACAATGTGGTTTCCCCTCCCCCCCCCTTTTGTTAGCAATTAACCGCATAACAAAGGAGCAATTTGTTATGTTGTAGGCCAGGGCACCTAGAGATTCCAAAATGTGCATCTTTCTGAATTCTATCCACTGCAGCTGCACAATTTTTGTTGTTGTAGTTGTTAATTTCATATTTCAACTTTGGTTCCGCTATTGTATCAGAGGCAGCGTGCACGTTTGCTATTGGATAATATTACATGGGTTTCTATTGATACCAAAATAATTCAAATGTTCTGTATCATAACTTAATTTGACTGTCCCCATGTTTTTACAAGTCACAACCACTTCCTAGAATGGGGCCCTTGTTAAAATTATTCCAAAATGAGCGGAAATAATATCAATTATTCTAAGAGGAAGGGGAGATACAGTTAGATTTACTTTTAGTTCTCTGAATATACAACGATGAATATACAAAATGAATAAACAGAATTCTTCTCCCCAAAATTTGAGGAACCATACATTTAGTTTGAATCTGTCCTTTTTAGCAGGAAGCTTCATTTGCATTCATAGGAAGCACAATAGGAGCATTTTCATTATGCCTTTTTAAAAATAGTACTAAGTAAAATACATTAAGAGGCAGGTTGAACACTCTAATGTAGACAATTCATCTTTATCTCTGAGGCATTATGTATATATGAATTAATAAATCTGGCAAGATATATTCCGAAACTCTGTGTCCTTCAGATGGTTAAATTGAGTGTGAATTTTAGGCATTCAACCCATTTGGAAGCAGCACACACAAAAATCTAGCCTACCATTGTTGATATTGCTGAATTTTGTTGTGTGAAATTTTACACTCAATCATGACAGTGCATAACTAAGGGCATTCTTTTCTGCAAAATGATTGCCACAGAAAATATTTTTCTGACAACTTAATAACCAATTTTTCTCCTTTGGATTTTTGAGTGACACACTAAGAGCCCATTGATTCAATTTGTACCATCTACTAACTCCTTTCATGCTCAGCTAGTTTTCTTCCTACATCTTTCTATTATGTTGGTTGGCCTGCAGATTTTATTGGAAATTACACTCTATCCTAAACAGAAACATGTGATCATTTCCATTAGAACATTGGACATTAAAAGTGGTCACTTAGAAATGGCATATTATCAATCTGCAATCTGGTCTTAAGATACAACCTTGAGACATATCAGCATTAACCTTAAAGGTAAAGATTCCCCTCGTACATATGTGCTAGTCGTTCCCAACTCTAGGGGGGGTGCTCATCTCCGTTTCAAAGCCGAAAAGCCAGCGCTGTCCAAAGACGTCTCCATGGTCATGTGGCCGCCATGACTAATTTCTGAAGAACACTGTTACCTTCCCACCAAAGATGGCCCTGATTTTTCTTCTTGCATTTTTACATGCTTTCGAACTGCTAGGTTGGCAGAAGCTGGGACAAGTATCTATCTATCTATCTATCTATCTATCTATCTATCTATCTATCTATCTATCTATCTATTTATTTATTTATTTATTTATTTAGACAAATTTGTATACCGCCCTATCTCCCAGAGGGGACTCAGGGCGGTGCACAGGAATATAAAAACATATACAAAACAATACAATATATAACAGTTTAAAATGGAATTAAATTAGAGTCTGTGCTGAGAATTTAAAATTAGAAAAGGTTAAAATCAATTAAAAACTTTATCCATTAAAATTAAGCCAGGCCGGCTTCTTGAAATAGGTATGTCTTTAATGGGAAGCTCACTCCATTACATGGCACTAGGGATTCGAATCACCAAACCACCGACCTTTCTGATCAACAAGCTCAGCATCTTAGCCACTGAGTCACCGCATCCCTTATAATTAAAGCAAATATTACCAAACTCTCAACAAGGTATAATTTGATGGTGCATTTGTAAGAAAGACATACGTTTCTGCTTTTTTGTATTCTATTTTTTTTTCATGATATTCATCTCCTTTTCTCTCAGAGTAGTTGGGTGCTTGTAGGTTTCCATAATTGTACAGCAATGCAGCAGGCTAGTCTATCAGTTCATCATTACATAATGTTACAACTGCAAGGCAAGCCTCTATGGCAATATATCAGCACTCATCCAAACTTTAATTAAAGCCATGCTTCATTTCAGCAAGGGTAGCTGCAGATAATGAGCATTTTGTCAACCTGAGGTGATGTTTGAGTTAACTGTTGTGCTTCGAGGGGGGAAAATAAGATAGGAAATTAAACTGTGATAATAGAGACAGCTACTGATAAGTCATCCAACCTAAAGGGGGAGCCAAAGAACTGTTATGTAGGACAACATGGGAAAAAAACTGAAACAGGTTTGAACATGATTTCTCTAAATAAGGCTCGTTCTTGAATGTTTGTGGTAGCTGGTAGCAGTGGTAAACTAGTCCTGATGAGATTGCTTTCTCACAGATCAGGTACTCAATTCTGGAGATATTTATTGTTTGTTTTATGGAGTGAAGCCCTTATTTTCACTTTGCTCTTCTGTTAGAGTTTGTTGCATAAATTCAAATCCAGAAGCACACACAGATAACTGATGCAGCAGAATTCATTAACCTCTTTATATACCTAAGAATAGATGAATAAATGTACAATACCAACAGGTGGTTCTTCCAAGTAAACATAAGGCAGGAGAGTTACAGACAAACACAAGCAGTTAACTACATCTCAGCAGACAAGCCCAGGCAGACTGTTTTCTTACGTCTCAGAGCAGCAGTTTCAATACAGACAGAGAACCTCCTCTTATACAGGGCAGTTAAGATAAGCCTAAGTCATGCCCAGCCTCTGAGCTGTCTGGCATGGCTCTCAGTTACCAAATAGTTCTTATTGGCTGACCCATTTGCCATGCCTATACATTGGCTGACCTTGTTACCATGTCTCTGTCAGTCATGAATATTCTAACATATTCAACCAGTTATGTTGTAGTCCATCTTCTGCAGGCAGATCATCTTGAGGGATTCTGATCATTAAGTGAAAAATTCTTCCACGCTCCCAGCTTATAGTGTTTGTGAAATAGTACAATTGAACCTGACTTCCTTACCTCCAAAAACCACTATCATGAATGGGTTACTTTATTGCCGTTCTAGACTGCAAAATAATAATTGGGAATGGATTTGGCAGAGACAGATATTAATAATTAGAAAGCATTCTGGGCTTTTTTCCACATTGGTTGGAGGAGCTTCGTATGAGCCATCAACCTGAATACCAGAGATAGTTTATTTTCAGATGTACGTATGAAGAGTTGAGTTTGCAGAATAGTTAGGATTAGTAGATGTTTCTCCAGCACATCCAATTCTAAATTCACAAATACAAACATTTATTGAATGTTTCAGAAAGGGTGATATTTTCTATTTCTGGTACTTAGCTTACTTTTCAAACTGGTAATACAAGTTACATGGCTTTATAGCCAGGCAGAAAATTGAGTAGCTCATGGAAGTTACTGAAATATTCACCTTATTTTATGCCACATATAAAGGAACTTGCTGCATCTTTGATAATAAAATGCTAAATATTCTCTTATGAATTGATGAATTGATAGTAATAGTACAGAATCCATCACTGATGAAAACCACCACTAGTAAATTCTGCTGTAAATGTTGACAAGATTCAAGATCTACAACAGAAAAGGTCAGGCTGAGTGAACTGCATAATCCAATGCAATTGAAGATTCACATATAACCCATTGACATTCCTAATAACTGCATGAATTTGTGTGGCCTCCCAGCTGTCATCAGACTCGGATGGCAGCTGGGGGGCCACACTTTTGACTTGGAAAATGAGAAGGTTGGGGAGGAACTTGGGCCAGTTCTGGAGTCTGGGGAAAGCTCTGAAGGATGCTCTGTGTTGGATGTAGAGATAATCCAGGACCCTTGGACATTTCCCAGACACCGGAGAGGCAGCTGCCTTTGGAGGCTGATGTGAGTGAGGAGGAAGAACAGCTGGGGTCTGTTCCAAATGCACATATGCACAGAGCAGTTAGAAGAAGTGAGCAATGAAGGACAAGGAGTCAACTCAGGAAGCAAAGCGCGCGTAGATCCTGAATGCCCCCTCCCTGACTGGGGAATAAATAGAAGGAAAGGGGAGTACTGTCATAGAAGACAACAGTTCGTATTTCTGAAGATTTTGCTCATTGTGTTTCATGCAACAAAGACTGCTTGCCAGAACTTAATTTGCAGCCTGGGTCAGAACAGAATTATAACAAACAGGTATTTCTCTTTTTTTATTATTGGTAACGCACCTTACATCAACATGTAATCTTAACACTTAAGAGCAGTTAAAATTATTTGAAAGGCATCATCCTTAAGCATGGCTATAGCTAACATAGCTTTTTTTGCTTTCTCTTTCCTGAATTGTTTTCTCCACCAGTTCCATCTTATGAATATTTGATCCCTTAATTCACCGGAAAAATTAGGAAGGCAATGAAGAAATCCAGTGGAACAATTAGCCTAAAGGGTTCCTTTTTACATTTTTAATACACATGCCTTAATGAGCTTTGAATGAGAGCTTGAACGCTTAAATGGTTTATCAGAAATCCAGTGCTAGGATTTGTATCTGTATATCTGAGCTTGTTTTGAAAGCAACCATTCTTTCTTTAAGCTCTGATAAATTTTGAAAGAACTTAGCATCATTTTCACTGAACCATTTTTGAACCCTGAATAAGGTAAAGGTTTCCTGTTGATTATAACTCTACAACTGTCAGTCACTAATTCTGAGGCACCATGCTGATCTCTCTTTCTTGGCTGAAGGAGCAAGCATTGTCCAAAGACAATTTCTGTGGTCATGTGGCCAACATGGCTATACATCAAAGTTGCACAGAATGCTGTTCCCTAAAGTAGTCCCTATTATCTACGTGCATTTACATGCTTTTGAAGTGCTTAGGTGGACAGGAATTGGGGCAAGTAATGGGAGAGCATCCCATTGCACAGAGCTTGGGTCTATTACCTTTAAATCCCACATTTGTCTGAAATAGTATAGGTTTCCTGCCTGTAGGGTTTTGGACTAAAAGACCTCCAAGCTTCTTTCCAACTCTATTATTCTGTTCTTCAATGTCAGCAATAAGTTATCACCAGCACAAGGATATCTATGATTCTCAAGTAGTCTGTAGAACAGGAATATCAAACTCACATTGTCATAGCGGCGTCCCCCCTTTGCTAAAGTAGGCAGGGGCATGGCCAGCAAGTGACGTGTCCATCAGGCCATAAGTTTGACAGTCCTGATTTAGAGTTTTCTCAGATAGTTTTGCAGCTTTCTGCCACTTGGGGGCAGGAACCAATGAAAATTTAGGGAAGGCTAAAATAGGTTTGAAATAGCCTTCTTTTGGTCGAGCTCACATCTGGGAGTTCACACTCATGTCCATAATCATAGAACTGAAAGGAAACATTTGCTTCATAAAGTCCAACAATTGTTCAGTAGAATGATCCTAATTAAAGTGTTCCTGACAGATGGGTCTCCATCCCTTGCTTGAACACATCCAACCAAGGGGAGATTAACACCTTTCAAGGTAATTAGTTTTCAAGACAGTAATTCAGGAGAGGTTCACTATGATCTTCTAGGACAAGCAGGTGGGTAGAGGCATTCACTTTCCCTTCTAGCCCATGCTGTTGTTAGTTGCGAAGTTGTGTCTGACCCATCTCAATCCCATGGACAATGTTTCTCCAGGCCTTCCTGTCCTCTACCAAACTCTAGAGTCCATTTAAGCTCACACCTTCAGTGACTCCATCCAGCCACCTCATTCTTTGTTGTTCCCTTTTTCTTTTGCCCTCAATCTTTCCCAGCATTAGGCTTTTCTCCACTGAGTCCTTCCTTCTCATTAGGTGGCCAAAGTATTTGAGTTTCATCTTCAGGATCTGGCCTTCTAAAGAGCAGTCAGGGTTGATCTCCTCTAGGACTGACCAGTTTGATCACCTTGCAGTCCAAGGGATTTGCAGGAGTCTTCTCCAGCACCATAGTTCAAAGGCCTCATAGCCATGAAATTTCTAGATTGTAATTCTAAGTACCTACCAAGCCAAATCTCATTTAGTTTTCAAGCTCAAATGTCTTCAGTCTCAGTGGTAGCACCTGACCCACATTTGAGTTCCTTCCCCCAACTCTGGAAAATAAAAGCAATGTGTCTAGCCATCATCCCACTGCCATCTGAAAACGCTTCTATGTGTCTTCAAATATTAAATCTCCTTTCAGCCACCAAATGGTTAATTACATCTCTATTGTGTGAAGGAAAGGTGGGGTGGGGGGGGGGGACTGAATACTGAATTCTTGTGAATCTGCCGAGTTATAGCCAACACATTTCATTCACTGCCCTGTACAAAAATGGGTGCCCTGGCCTCTCCTTTTGGTCCTTTTGCCTTCTGTCTGGCAGGTATAATCTCAAAATCAAATATTGTGTGGGTTGTTGGGGTTTGTTTTTTTTGAGTATACAACAAGCTCCCTCATTCTCAGCAGTTTTTTTCCCCCATTGCACCGAACTTCCTAATGCTAACCATAAGTTAACAAGCTCAGCTCTGTGGCTTTAACATTCTGTCCTGCTTGCCAGCTGCCAGAAATTGACAAGGCCTTAATCATGCTGAGACCTTTTGCTCCTAACAGGCTTTTGCATATGCAATTAGGGGGGGGGGGGACTTTCTGGTGACGGAAAAAGTTATTTTGTATACATGAAGCCCAAAGTACTTTTTCTTTTAGCTTTTCACTAATTTTTGTCATGAATACCAAGTAATTTAAACAGTGTTAATGCCACTGTATAGTGCCTTGGTAAGGCCACACTTGGAATACTGCATACAGTTTTGGTCGCCACGATGTAGAAAAGACGTGGAGACTCTGGAAAGAGTGCAGAGAAGAGCAACCAAGATGATTAGGGGACTGGAGACTAAGACATATGAAGAACGGTTGCAGGAGTGGGTATGTCTAGCTTGATGAAGAGAAGGACCAGGGGAGACATGATAGCAGTGTTCCGATATCTCAGAGGGTGCCACAAAGAAGAGGGAGTCAAACTATTCTCCAAGGCACCTGGGGGCAGGACAAGAAGCAATTGGTGGAAACTAATCAAGGAGAGAAGCAACTTAGAACTAAGGAGAAATTTCCTGACAGTTAGAACAATTAACCTCTGGAACAGCTTGCCTCCAGAAGTTGTGAATGCCCCAACCCTGGAAGTCTTTAAAAAGATGTTAGATAGCCATTTGTCTGAAATGGTATAAGGTTCCTGCCCACGCAAGGGGTTGGACTAGAAGACCTACAAGGTCCCTTCCAACTCTGCTATTGTATTGTATTGTATTGTATTGTATTGTATTGTATTGTATTGTATTGTATTGTATTGTATTGTAAAACCTATTTGCTTCATCATCAGTGTGCCTTCCTTTTCTCTCCATTTTCTTCTTTGCCTCTTCAGATATCTGGCTACCCTGTATATAAAGGAAGGGACATGGTGGCTCAGTGGTTAAGACTCTGCGCTTGTTGATCAGAAAGGTTGGCAGTTCAGTGGTTCAAATCTCTAGCATCACATAATGGAGTTCCAGTTGCTTCTCCCAGCTTCCACCAACCTAGCAGTTTGAAAGCATGTAAAAATGCAAGTAGAAAAAATAGGGACCACCTTTGATGGGAAGGTAACAGTGTTCCATGAGCTTTTGGCATTTAGCCATGCCGGCCCCATGACCATGGAGATGACTTCAGACAGCGCTGCCTCTTTGGCTTTGAAACAAAGATGAGCACCGCCCCCTAGAGTCAAGAACAACTAGCACATATGTGCAAGGGGAACCTTTACCTTTATCTATAAAGGAACGAAATCAGAGAACAAAAAAAAATACTTTCTTAAGCAAAACTACCTTCATTCATAAATTCATTTTTAACTTGCTCACAAACACATGATCCAAAAACAATGGGGAGAAACTCCCCACAGAGAAAGAATTCCCTTGGATGGTAATACATCTGTTCTATTTCTGTTTCTCTTTCTGTCATGTAGGAACTCTGAAATGGTAAAATAATTCTTAGTACATATATTTTAACTGATGTTACTGTTGTGAATGGAAAATACCTAGTTTTTAATTATTTGTTTTTAACTTCTGTTAAGAATTAATAAACAGTTTCTGGGAGTTGTGCGGCATGTAAATTAAATATATTGTTATTGTTGCTGTTATTAGCATTGATATTATTTTAATTTAGCTAATAATTAGATACCAAGTCCAGTTCATTCCATCTGTGTGGCACTGAAGCAACTGCCCCATTATCCTCGGGTTTTTTTTAAAGTCCTGATCGTTTCATTTGCTGGTACACATTTATTGTATTATTTTTTTTCTAGCTAATCTAAAAAATGCTTGATAAAAAATTTCATCTTCCCCATTTTTTTTTTAATTTTCTCCAGGGCAGGA
The DNA here is from genome assembly GCA_039707465.1 of Rhabdophis nuchalis. Classification (NCBI taxonomy): domain Eukaryota; kingdom Metazoa; phylum Chordata; class Lepidosauria; order Squamata; family Natricidae; genus Rhabdophis; species Rhabdophis nuchalis. The sequence goes on from CM077645.1 coordinate 31,059,607, forward strand.
TCAAGCAGAGAGAGAAAATGAAAGCAGGAGGTGGTTGACTAGCAACTTCTGAGAGAGGCTTTTAAAAACTGCCCTTTGTCACCCATTGCCTGGTTCTTTGTCTGCTTATTTGCACAATGATAAGTTAGATTATACATTTGTAAAGACCTACCAAATGATAACACCGCTAAAATAAGCAGAAACTCGAGTAGGTTTAAATAGGTTTTAAATATCAGAGGCCTTTGCATCCACGCAATGCTTTGGAGAAGAGTTATATTTTTAAAATTATGAGCATCAGAGGCTCCACATTTCTTTGAAAAGCAAAGATTTTTTTCATTCAATTGTTAACAGAATGTCAAAGAATGATTCTGCGGGCTACTTTGCTCCTCTGTAATCGCTCTTTTTCAGTGTCATTTTGTTATCACATTGAATTGAATTAAAACATGGGTATCAAACACATGGCGTCATGTTGGCGTCCTGTGATATTCTGTAACATTTTCCTCCTTCATGGAACTGGGGTGGGTGTGGCCTGCATGTGATGTATCCAGCCCACAGGCCGCCAGTTTGACACCCCTGATAGAAGCACAATGGAGTGTGGAGGAGGCATTATCCTATGTTGAAGGAGAAACACTGGGAACCGAATATTACCACTGGTATGATGGGCAACCTTGGTCATCAAAGTACAAGCAAAGAAACTGCATCACAACATGCAATTTTTCTTTTAAAAAATTGATCCTTTATAAATCCCATCATTTTTATGGAACATCGTGTTTATGGAACAGTTTTTAACCAAGCTTAAAAGATAATATTTCTCTGATGTTTCTTTGATCATGGCTTCAAGGGCAAATACTCATTCTATCCACAATGAACTGTCCTCCTACAGATGCCTCTCTTATCACTAATTGGATAAGATATCCAATTAGTGGATATCTTGGATAAGATATCCAATGAAGAGAAGGACCAGGGGAGACATGATAGCAGTGTTCCGATATCTCAGAGGGTGCCACAAAGAAGAGGGAGTCAAACTATTCTCCAAGGCACCTGGGGGCAGGACAACAAGCAATGGGTGGAAACTAATCAAGGAGAGAAGCAACTTAGAACTAAGGAGAAATTTCCTGACAGTTAGAACAATTAACCTCTGGAACAGCTTGCCTCCAGAAGTTGTGAATGCCCCAACCCTGGAAGTCTTTAAAAAGATGTTAGATAGCCATTTGTCTGAAATGGTATAAGGTTCCTGCCCACGCAGGGGGTTGGACTAGAAGACCTACAAGGTCCCTTCCAACTCTGCTATTGTATTGTATATCACATATTTGAGTTGAAAAAAAAATCTAGATGACCCCTTTAAAGAAGCAAAAAGTCACAAAAGCATCTAGAGCTTTGCTATTTCTTGAAGTTGACTGGATTCTTGCAGACCAGCGATGGTAGCTTAATGTATAGTATGTCTACTACATTTTGTTTCATTATAAGGTAATGGAGCAACCTTTGCTAAACTGATGCTTGTTTGCTTGATTACTTGGTAAAGTGCCATTCTTGAAGGACCTAAAGACAGAGCATCTTGCACTCCTTCTAATTCTTTCCCCCAAAATGTTCTGGAAGTGGTTAGGCTGAGCAAAACACAATAGTCCAAAGTCATTAAATCTTCAATAGCGTAAGACTAAATCCAACCCTTAATCATTGTACCACACTTATTTTCAAACAGGTTGGAACACAGTTTCAAAAATTCCCAACCCTTGGGGCAATTAGCCATCTGCACTAAAAACATGGGAAATCCAAAGCAAGGTCAATGAACATTAGATCTGATGCAACTAAATTCAATGCACGTTTTGCAAAACCCTAAACAATTCCTCATTGAATAACAATGCAAAATAAAATGAATGGGGGAAAGTTTGTTGGTTTCACTTTCCACATTTAGTGAGAAAACCTATATCTCTGTGAGTCATTCTACCTTTCATGTTTTCCAGTTTTGCTGGAAAAAGACTACTTTTTTTTTTAAACCCAAGGATTCTGTGAAGTGAAATGTTTAAAAACATTTTTGTCACTGGCCCCTTGTCCTAAAATTTCCCATTGCTGAGAAGCAGAACAGTAAATTATTTCACACTCGGTTTCAGTAGGATGTATCACAGCTCTCCAGATGCTTACTGCAGTAAAAAGAAGTCAAAGCCTGCACAGATACACATTTTCATATTCATTCCTGAGTTTCCACTCTAGCTTTTCCTTCCCAAGTCAATGGTCTCTGGAGGGCCTTGAGAGACAGCTGAGGGATGTTTACATAACAGTTCTCTCAGTTCTGGGAACTACTGAGTCTCACCTCATCAGTCCCGTCCCTGATATGTGAATTATTAATAACAATAAATATTACTCACCTTTATTAATGCATATATTAATGTAGTTCTCTTGGTTCAATGACAGTTAGCAAAGTTGGGTATTTCCATGATACTAGAAGATTCTTCATTCAGAAACCACTGGAAAAAGCCCTTTTTCAATTTTCTCTCATATATAAACACCTGGGCTATACTATTTGCTTTTCAGGGTGTAAACAAGTCTTTTCCATTGAAGTGGATTATTTTATTCGTTTAAATAATATTCAAGCTTTGTTACCATTTTGAACTGGCAATTTGAATTTTTGTTGCCTCCTCAGATATTCTCACAGATATCGTAGGATTAGAGTCTTAAGGATTAATTCAAGAGAATTGAAGTGGGCAGATCTGAGAGCTGACATTTTCAAAGTAGCATCTGGAGACTAAGACCAGAAATCTACTATATTTTAATAGGCAAAGTCACTCAGTAAACATTTGATAAAAGAGCAGGTTCATTCTCTGGGATGTAATCCAGTAGCTTTAGATGTGACAGGCGTACTGAAATGTTGCAACCTAATTTCTTATTCCGTTTACCACAGGTGTGACAGATTGGAGAGATTCTTGGCAAAATGAAAACACTGGTAATCATCCAGAATGGAGAAGATGACAATAGTGTGGTTTATGTTTTGTAATCAACTATTCTGGTGGAGCAAGAAAGTTAATACAGTATTTCCCTCCCTCCCCTCCCCCCCCAAAAAAGAAGAGACATACACACAAAGACACATACATACCAGAGCTGAAAGTTGTGGTGAGGTCATAAAAATATGAAGAAGAAGAAAAAATGAAAAAAGATCAAACATGACTGAAGGAGGATAGGAGAAAGCTACAAAGAAAATAAAAAATCCATATAACATAGTAAGTAATAAGAAGTTAGATGGGGTTAGGGAACAACTGTTAAGAGAAAGACAGATGATTTCACAGCAACAGTTAATTTACTTCTGTGAGTCATGTCTGTATTAGAACAGAAATATAAATCTGCCAAATTAAATAATTTAAGGAAACAAATACCCAAAATCAATAGCCATATGACAGTGTTGTTTTTGCAATATTGGGGGTGCCCTTGAGTTTATTATTTATTATATTTATATTCCGCCCTTCTCCAGGCGGACCCAGGGCGGAGTCAATTTTGAGTTCTGGTGACTGTCTAGATTAATCCCAGCAGTTTTCCTGGCCAGGTTTCCCAGAAGTGGTTTGCCATTGCCTCTTTGCTAGAGCTGAGAGAATTTGACTGGCTCAAAGCCACCCAGCAGCTTCATGCCCAAGATGTGACTAGAACATCCAGTCCCCCCCATTCCAAGCCTGATGCCTTAACCACAACATTAAGCTGGGTCTCATCAGTAGTATAAAATGCAATATTAGACATTTGTGGATATAGATGTACATGGTTTGCATGAGGAAGAACCCTAGGTTGAGTTGTTGGTAGCAACAGATAAAGCTAAGACAAACTCTTATCTGAAATCCTAACTAAACAGTTTCAGGAGGACCAGTGGTCTGACTTACAATACAATACAATACAGTACAGTACAGTACAGTACAATACAATACAATACAATACAATACAATACAATACAATACAATACAATACAATACAATACAATACAATACAATACAATACAATACAATACAATACAATACAATAGCAGAGTTGGAAGGGACCTTGGAGGCCATCTAGTACAACTCCCTGCCTAGGCAGGAAACCCTATACCATTTCAGACAAATGGCTATCCAACATCTTCTTGAAGACTTGCAGTGTTGGGGCATTCACAACTTCTGGAGGCAAGCTGTTCCACTATTAATTGTTCTAACTGTCAGGAAATTTCTCCTCAGTTCTAAGTTGCTTCTCTCCTTGATTAGTTTCCAACCATTGCTTCTTGTTCTGCCCTCAGGTGCTTTGGAGAATAGTTTGACTCCCTCTTCTTTGTGGCAACCCCTGAGATATTGGAAGACTGCTATCATGTCTCCCATAATCTTTCTTTTTATTAAACTAGACATACCCAATTCCTGCAACCGTTCTTCATATGTTTTAGTCTCCAGTCCCCTAATCATCTTTGTTACTCTTCTCTGCACTCTTTCTAGAGTCTCCACATCTTTTCTACATCGTGGCGACCAAAACTGAATGCAGTATTCCAAGTGTGGCCTTACCAAGGCATTATAAATTGGTATTAACACTTCACGTGATCTTGATTCTATCTCTCTGTTTATGCAGCCTAGAACTGTGTTGGCTTTTTGGGCAGCTGCTGCACACTGCTGGCTCATATTTAAATGGTTGTCTACTAGGACTCCAAGATCCCTTTCATAGTTACTGCTATTGAGCAAGGTACCACCTATACTGTACCTGTGCATATCATTTTTGTTGCCTAAATGTAGAACCTCACTCTTTTCGCCATTGAATTTCATTTTATTAGATAGTGCCCAATGTTCAAGTTTGTCAAGATCCTCCTGTATCTGAAGATAGGCTTAAGATACAGAAGGATCTTGACAAACTTGAACATTGGGCACTATCTTGGTACAAGGCAGATTTTTCTGTTCCTATATTACATGTCCAAGAAAAATATCCTACCTCAAGAAGAGGATCCCGCATTTGATGTGCATTTTATATAAGCAATTTAGTGCTTGAACAATAACTAAATTGGTAAGTCACATTTAAAATGTCAATACCGAAATAATTTCAAAGATAATGTGGTCCATCTGCATTTGTTGGGGACACATAAAGTCTGTTGTACTATTCTCAGCAATTTGACTTCAACTCCCAGAATTCCCCAACAACTTATTTGCTGCAGTTGAGAAACTTTGCTTTAAACTAAATACATATTTTCCGAATATGGTGTATAGAGAGCAGTGGTAGAAAGACACAGAAAAGCTGCAGTTACCATACGAAATTCCCAACAGATTTTTGCATCCTATTGTGTGCTTTAAATGTAGATTTCTTAGGAGTTTAGGGATGCTAGCTGAAGATAAATCTTGGTTTTAGATGTTGAAATCCAGTACTAAAATTCTCCCTGCCACCATATTATAATTGCTTCTGAGGCCATCTCTTTTGAAATATCCTAAACTCCGCAATAGGAAATCTATAAAAATAGAACAATAGGTTGAACAGTGAAAGGCCTTCTTCTAGGCTTTTCATAATGAGGAACATTTAGATAATCCATGAAGTGTTGAGAGAATCATTTATTTCATATCAAAAACAGAACAGTAGTGACTATTGCTCCTCTTTAGACTTCTATCCTGCTGTTTTGTCATCAGCAGGGGGTTGTATTTTTTTGTAATATGCAGTGTTAGAGTGGTCCAGCAGTGCAACTTGACTGCACTGCTAAGAAATTGACAATGGAATGCATTGAGCCTCGTAGAAGATAGCAATGCCAATATTTCAGTCTCATATCCTTCTTCAAAATGCTGTTAACAATGGCAGCCTTAGTAAAGGTAAAAGTTCCCCTCGTACATATGTGCTAGTCATTCCCGACTCTAGGGGGAATCTCTGTTTCAAAGCAAAAAAATCAGTGCTGTCTGAAGACATCTCCGTGATTATATGGCCGGCATCACTACACACAGAAAGCACACAGAATGCTATTACCTTCCCACCTATTTTTCTACTTACATTTTTACATGCTTTCGAACTGCTCGGTTGGCAGAAGCTGGGACAAGTAACAGGAGCTCACCCCATTATGCAGCACTAGGGAGTCGAACTGCCGAACTGCCAACCTTTCTGATCAACAAGCTCAGTGTCTTAGTCACTGAGGCACAGAATCCTTCTGGCAGCCTTATACTATCCATGTAATATGGCTATAGTTGCCCAAAAAGCTAACATAGTTCTAGGATGCATTAACAGAGGGCTAGAATCTAGATCACGAGAAGTGTTAATATCACTTTATAATGTCTTGGTAAGACCACACTTTGAATACTGCATCCAGTTTTGGTTGCCACAATGTAAAAAAAGATGTTGAGACTCTAGAAAGAGTGTAGAGAAGAGCAACAAAGATGCTTTGTTGGGAACTGGAGGCTAAATCATATAAAGAATGGTTGCTGGGATTGGGTGTGTCTAGTTTAATGAAAATAAGGACTAGGAGTGATTTGATAGCAGTGTTCCATATCTCAGGGGTTGCCACAAAGAAGAGGGTATCAAGCTATCAAAGCAGCTGAGGGCAGGACAAGAAGCAAAGGATGGAAATTAACCAAGGAGAGAAGCAACATAGAACTAAGAAGAAATTTCCTGACAGTCAGAACAATTAATCAGTGGAACAACTTGCCTCCAGAAGCTGTAAATGCTCCAACACTGGAGGTTTTTAAGAAGATGTTGGATTTCCATTTGTCTGAAATCATATAGGGTTTCCTGCCTGAGCAGGGCATTGGACTAGAAGGTCCCTTTCAACTCTTCTCTTCTCTTGTCTTGTCTTCTCATCTCTTCTTCTCTTCTCTTCTTAATAAACTGGTTAAGAGGCATTAGAGAAACCCATTTTCAAGTCCACCAGCAGCCATGGACCAGTCACTGTCTCTAAGACCACAGAGCTATTGTTATGGGAAGAAATGATATAGCTCTATGTATGTTGCTTTGAAGTCCTGAACAAAAGGTTGGATATAAATTCTATCTGTATTAGGCACACTATGGCTTTTATTTGTAGATATACTATCACAGTCTAATGTATGTTCTCAGAAGAAAAGTTTCATTTTTTATTTTGACCTTCATCTTGCCCTTTGGCTCCCTCTTTATTTAGAAGTATTTTCAACTGCCTCTATTATCACAACTACCTAATTTGCTATGTAATTGTTTTTATCCTGGCAATATATAAAGAGTTAACTCTCACACTACCTAAGTTTGGCAAACTGTACATTATCAGCACCTCACCCTTACTGAAATTGAAACATGGTTTAATTCAGGTTTGGATAACCTCTGATATATTGCAACAGAGGCCTGCTTTGCAATTGTAACATTATGCAATGATGGAACTCTGTAAATACAACAGACCTGTATATTGCATCACTGTACAATTAACGAAACCTGAAAGTATCCAACTCCATGAAGGTTCACTGAGATTCAGCAGGATCTTGACAGACTTGAGCACTGGACCTTATCCAACAGGATGCTATTCAGTGATGAGAAAAGTAAGATCCTGCTTCTAGGCAGGAAAAACCAAATGCACAGAAACAGAATAGGCAATAAATAGTTCAACAGTATTGCCTGCAAGAGGGATTATCTTGGTGGAACATCACTTAAGGAAGAGCCAGGAGTGTGCTACAGCTCCCCCAAAAAAATCAATGTAGTCCTATGTTTCATCAACAACAGAAGGATAGCATCAAGAACACAGGAAGTATTCTTGCACTAGTAAAGCCACACTTGGACTAATGCATCCAGTTGTGGTCACCATGATACAAAAAAGATGCTAAGGCCCTATAAAGAGTGCAGAAAAGATCAACAAAGATGATAAGGGGTCTGGAGGCTAAATGATATGATGAATGGCTAAGGGAACTAAGTATGTTTAGCCTAATGAAGAGAAGGCTTAGGTTAGGGTTGGTTATGGTTACATGATAGCCATCTTCCATACATGAAGTGCTGTCTCAGGGAAGAAGAGGATTGATTTATTCTCCAAAGCACTTGAGGGAAGGACAATAAACTATGTGTAGAAGCTCATCAGAAGGAGATCATACCTGGAAATAAGCAGACAATTCCTGACAGTGAGAACAATTAATCAATGGGCCAGTTTGCCTCCCAGACTTGTGGATGGTCTATTGCTGGATGCTTTCAAGAAAAAACTGGACAATCTTTTGTCCTGGATTGTATAAGGACTCCAACCTTGTTCAGGAGTTATGACCAAGTCCCTTCCAGCTCTATGAGTCTGAGGGACGTAATGGTGATAAAAGTTAATGATGACATGCTTCAAGTTATGTTATAAGACTATTCCAATAAAATGGTGTTCAGCAATCAAACTCTATGATCTCAAATCCTTAATCTCTAACCATACTGACACTAAACAGCACCAGTTTGATTGGAGCAACATAAAAATAATCGGTAATACTACCACCTGCCATACTCATGAGTTCATTGAAGTCTGGTAGTCCACAAGCAATTCCATCAACAGACACTGACCTACAACCAGCCTACGAACCCTCAGAATCCAAATCAACCACACATTGCCAACCCTCAAACAACCCACACAAGCACCCACAACCAGCACTTCACCTCCCAATGACCCTCACTTGATGTAGCCTCCCATCACAAGACTCATCTCAAGATTCCCACTAATGACTCACATCTGACCCATCACAAGACCCATTATAAGACCTTCACTTGACACACCCACACCTGACTAACCACAAGACCTACTGACCACACAAAGCCCTTATAAATAGAAGAGCACTGACACCAACACCCCTTAAACTCCACTGATGATGATACCTGGCCTGAGAATGAAATGTTCAGAAACCAACCTACAAGCTCAGAGAATGAACCTTCACTCTCATCCTACATCCAAGCTACAGATATTTGCCACTATTGCATAGAATGTAATTTCCATTAAATTGGACAATTAAAATAATAAAAATACGTGCGAAGAAAACTAGTTGAGCATTGAAGAACTATTAGATGCTACAAATTGCTATCAATGGGCTGTTAGTGTGTCACTCAAAAATCCAAAGAAAGTTATTAAGTTGTCAGAGAATCATTTTCTGTGGCAATCATTTGTAGAAAGGAATGTCCCTAGTGATGCACTTTCATGAATGAATATAAAACTTCATACAATAAAATGCAGCATTATCAATGGTGGTGGGATAAAATTTTTATGTCTGCTGCCTCCAAATTTGTTGGAATTAATTTCTAAATTCTCACTCAGTTTAAGACTCTAAGATTAGAAAATGTCTTGCCAGATCTATTAATTTATATGTGGATAATGCCTTAGAGATAAAGATGAATTCTCTAAATTAGGGTGCTTAACTTGGCTCTTAATACATTTTACTTGGCAATATTTTAAAGAAGGCATAATAAAAATGGTCCTTTCTATGAATGGAAATAAAACTTCCTGCCAAAAAGGACAGATTCAAACTAAATGCATAATTTCTCAAATCTGGAGAAGAATTTTTTTAGTTTTAAACAAAGAGTTGACATTTTAGCATTGATAAACACGGTATAAAGAGAATGTTTTAGGAACCTGACAAGTTTATTGCAAAGTAGATGAATCTGTCAGTTTTAGAGGCTTGTATCTTCCAGAAAAAAATTTACATCTTCCTTAACATTTTAAAAATCCGCATTCTAGAAAAACATTTGGAGAATGTTTATCTTGCTACTTAATTTGAATTCCTATTGAAACCATTCAGAAAAGGACCTAGAGATTGTTGACAGTATACAAAACAGCCTTCAAAGGAAAAGAGATAGAAAGTGTAGGTTTTACTTGGAGAAGAGCAAGTTGAACAACCATAAACTGCAGGCTTAAATATCTAAAAGGCTATTACACATTAAATAAGAAATAAAGTTAAACATAATTTAAGATAAATTAAACTGGATTACCCTGAATGATGTACTGTATAAGAGTAAGAGCATGAGAAGTGAATTTCCACAAGATTTTTTAAGACTTCGGATCTGTCATTAAATCACTTCCAGCGTGATGCTGACCTCTAGTATTGGCTGATGAGGTCAAGCATTTAGTATAACAGTCTGAGAACGGGGATGACATCATCACATTTTAAATAAAATGGGGACATTAACAATCTCACATATTACAAGCCTCAATAGTTATGAATATGATAAAAAAATAATGCACCAGGAATTGCATTGGACAGTTTATAAGGAGCTACATCAGGGGCAAACAACCAGAACGAATCGCAATTAGCCTTAAGTTGTAACTTTATTGTTTATCACCTATGTTACAAGCATCTCAGCAAATGACTTGTCTTCACATAGGAATGACCAGATAATACCTCATAGATTTGGGGGGAGGGGGGAGTCATAATTATGCCATTTGCACTTGAACTAGTTGGCAATTCCCAACAGACTAGAGCCTGGATCTTTGAGGATGTGCAGGTGGCATCTAGTGAAATTAGAACTGTCCTAAACTATTAGAGCTGTCCTAAAATATGCATGCAGCCTGAATTTCCAAGTATTCTGTGTTAACTTTAATGCTGCATTAATCTCAAGAATTTCTCTGTAGGCAGGATTAAGAATTCCATCATTAATGAATACCTTTTGCTACTGATCTATAAACTGTATGAAAATACTATAATTAGATTTAAGTGCTACTGGGTCAGCTAACTCTCTTAGCAATAAAATAAAGCTGCATATTAGCCCTATTTCTATTCAATATTTATATACATTTGCTTTAAAAAAGCTTAAAGGGTTTTGGTATACATGTAAAAGATCTACATGTGGTAGATATTGATCTACAGTATATGTGGCAAATCTAGTTGTTTGTAAGTGGCAGATCAATTAAACTAGTCCTGATGTAGGACTTATTGTGCTGCTCAAATTCAAATCAGAAATTGATTTGAATTGATTCAATTATACTGCTCAAATTTGAATTTGAGTGGAACAACACTGGAAGGAAGAATAGTTGATTATTGTTGATTATGCTATAGGGTTTCCTGGACTAGAAGACCTACAAGATGCCTTTCAACTCTTATTCTATGTTATTCTGTTTTTCTATTATTGAAGACCCCAAAAATAAGAGTAATGATTTTTGTTTTCTAACAGCTCCAAGAATCACAGTTAGTTTATACATAGATGATGAACCATAGAACAAGACAAATATTCTAAATACATAGGGGTAATTTTCTAATCCTCTAAGAGGATAATTATTCATGTTAAATCATTTGTAGCAAAAACAGAAGCACAACTTCCTTATGGGACACAATTAGGCCCTTATTTCAATTTTGGCAATGACAACAAATCAGCCAGATTTTTTCAGATCCCATTTATGACTCTTAGATATGCCTGCAACATTGTATGGAGAGAAGAGACTGATCTTTATAGAACTAAGGCCAAAATATTCCAAGACATGAAACCCGCCTGCCTAAGGCTCCATTTGCTGACCATGGCAGTGCTCCCATTAGTAAGGTAGTTCCTGACTTACAATCACAATGGAGTTCAGAACTGTTGTCATCATGTGACTGGGCTCAATTTTATGACCATTTTACAGCAGTTATAAAACAGGTCACTGCACTCATTGAATGAATCATGTGTTCATTAGACAAACCAGGGAGTTGTTGAGTGAATCCTGCATTATCCAGTATCAGAACAACAGAATAACCGGCTTGGGAGGGATGTTGGAGGTCTTCTAGTCCAACCCCCCCCCCCCTGCTCAGTGAGTGCTTCCCCCCCCCCCCATTTTCTGCTGAATAATGACAAAACAAAATGTAGCAAATCATGGTAATGTTGGCATGCTGCAACCAGTCATAAATGCAAGACAATTGCCAAGCACCTAAAATGTGATCATGTGATGATGTGGGGAGGGGCAAACATTTGTAACTTTGAGGACAGGTTGTAAATTGCTTTTTTTAAGTCTGTTGTAACTTCAAACGCTCATTAAGTGACCCGAGATTGATTGAGGATTACCTGTATTAGATAGGCATGGATCATTTTGGCAGAAAAGCATCATAGATAAACTGCTTTCTTAGAGCCTTTCACCTGAGTATTTGATTGCCTACAAAAAGCTATGACTGTTACTTACCAGAGATTCAGCATACAGTTACAAAAAGTCATATCTCCTGAAAGTATCAACCCCTCAGATACATTTTCCTGCAAACTATTTTTCGAAATACTGCTTAAGAGCACATTTTAGTAACAATCTCAGCAGGTGGATATATAACCATACCTCAGCTTTTCAGAGACTATAGCTCTGGGATTTAAGGAAGATGGAGTTCAGATTAAAACTAAGAACTACAAGCAATCCTTGAGCTAAAACCTGCACAGCAGCAAATTAGTTTTATAAAATGAGTTTACTGTTATAGGGGATTTTTTTTAAAGATTTTTTTTTTAATCAATTCCACTGCATTTTCACAAACTAACTCTTTGACAAATCCTTGTTCCTAAGATTTATCTAGTAAATATGACAGTGAAATTAAAATACCACTTCTTAAGGAAGAAAAGGGGATATCGTAGAAATGTAACCACAGAGAGAACATCACTGCCTGCAGAACTCACAATTTTCCATAAAGAACTTGAAAATAGCAGCAGCCAGACTTTCATCATTCACAATGACTGTGGAAAGAAAAAAGAAAATTACTGATAGAAGAGAATATTTCTAGCTCAGGGTTAAACTGTGGGGTCCTTGGTGTTCTCTGAACTTGGTGCTTTTCTTGCAGATGTTTCACTACCAAATTTAGTAACATCATCAGTGCACTGATGTTACCTAATGAAACATCTGCAAGCTCAGAGACCACCGAGGAGTCCACATGAGAAAATTAATGAAAAGCTGCAATGGGCATGAAAGCTGACCAGTAGATTGATACACAATTCTTAGCAGCTTGAATTTGAATAGAAAAGACACTGAATATACTTCCTTCTGACAGCAGATGAAAACAAGTTGACAGAGTGGTTGAATTGGAACTGTGGACTTCAAGCTGCTATTTGTCCAATTACTCCTTCTGGTGATGATTTCACTAATAATATCACCAAAGTCTGAAAGCATCTACCTTCCAATATGATTTATGGTGCTCATTAGAGCCGGAGTATTTGTGGATATACTGTCAGAGGCATATTTTCCAGATAAATATTGACTATTAGCAGTGATAATTTGTTTTTTCTTAGCTTTGATGACAATTTGACCTATGAACAGTGTTGTTACTGATAATAACAAAATATTGGTCACATTGTGCATATACTGTAATAATATGAAGCTGAAGGTCATGTAGTAACTGTTCTTCTTCATGTTCATGATAACTACTATCTCCTATTAATGCAAATTAATTGGAAAAAGGTGTCACAAAGAAAAACTGGCAGTAGTTTTCACTAAATTAGCTTTTATTAGACAATAGTTGTTCAACAATAATGTTCTTTATTATTGTATTGTATGAAGTACTCAATGAAAAAGCACAAGAGAACAGTATTGTTCTAAAGAGCCCCCTTCCCTCCTTCTCCATTTCCCTTCCACCCCCTCCCTCCCTCCCTCTCTCTCCCTCTCTCTCTCTCACACACACACACGCACACACACACACAAAATTCTTGGCACAAGAGGCACAGGTTTGCATAGAAAAACCCCAGATTTAATTCTACCTTCTTCAAAGATGATCCCTCCCTAAATCTTCAATATTCTTGCTGGAAAGCCTGGAGAATAAATTCTTCACCCTGAACCTCTATATTGTATTTATAATTGGTGGGAATCTTAATCATATTGGCTTTGGGCAAATTGTTGCATGTGGTACAGAAATACATGCTCTCTACATGTGGCTTCCCTTGAGGTACACCCGAAGACTACAGCTAGTTCAAAATGTGGCTGTGCGGGCAATTCTGGGAGCCCCCAGGCACTCCCACATAACACCGCTCCTGCGTGAGCTGCATTGACTGCCTGTGGTCTTTCGGGTGTGCTTCAAGGTGCTGATTACCATCTTCAAACGCTCCATGGCATGGGACCTAGCTATCTGCGAGATCGCATCCTGCCCCATACATCCCTTCGACCGATTCGCTCGCACAGAGAGGAACTTCTCCAGGTGCCGTCCACTAGGCAATGCCAGCGGGCGACTCCCAGGGGAAGGGCCTTCTCTGTCGCAGGCCCTATCCTATGGAACGACTTACCCCCCGACCTCAGAACAACTCCAGACCTCCGCTCCTTCCGCCGAAAGCTCAAAACATATTTCTTCCAACAGGCCGGCCTGGCCTAATCTATCTTTCCTACCTCCAGTCTGTATATTTAAATTTTTAACTGGGTTTTTAGGGGGTTTAGTGTTTTAGGTCCTTAGGTTTTAGCGCAGGGTTATTGTAATTTAATTTGATTTTAGATATTTATATTGTTGTATGTTTGTATGTTTTATATTCCCTGTGCACCGCCCCGAGTCCCTTCGGGAAGAGGGAGCGGTATACAAATAAACATTTGATTTGATTTGATTTGAGATAGATTAATGACCTAGACTGTTTAAGGAACTAGAACTTTGTAAGCAGGTAGATTTGGTTCAGAAATATTCCATAATCGAGACATCATGAAAACCCCAATTTAATAACTACCTATTAGGGTCTTAGTTCTAGATGTCTAGTGTATGACTGTTTTTTGCCTGCCTGAGACTTATAAACAGTGGTTTATCAAATAGAGGTTTTATGCTTTACATTTTATGCTCCCAAATTTTCATAAAATAAATTCATATAAAGTGAAACACCGACCCACGGGAAAAAGGGAGGTTGCAAAGATTTATTATTCAGCATTACATCTCTCAAGCCTGTTTTCTTCCCTAATTCATGTTCTATGTATGAAAGTATTTGTCCATCTTTTCTACATCTGATTTTCTAATATGATTATGTAATTTGTGTCAGCCGAATCAATTTGCACCCAAATTTTGAGTGCAAATTGAGTATGCTTGCGAAAGCTACATAGGAGAGACTTCTTTTGCATTAGTGAATTGGTTGAAAATGAACACTCTAACAATAGTAAAGTTAGTTGAACAACCAAGTTCAGAGAACACAAGAATTTCACATTTCAATCCTGATATTGTCTTGTATTGGATCTGGTCTATTGTTAGGATGAAATTGCTGGAGAAAGATTTGTTTTCTCATTCAACACAGCTGTTCTGTGTTATGGTTGGTTTCTGGATCTGAAATTTAAATCCAGGTCAAGCTCCTATATGTTAAACTCTTGAATCCAAGCAACATGCAGGCTTCATTACATTGGCATCATTCGGTCTCGAAAGACTATGGTTTCATGCTCTGCAAAGAGTTCCTAAAACAGCATCTGGTGTGACTAAAAAGGCCAATTCGAGAGTGGCAATCCCTTCCATACTGAGGGCAGATACATTCTGCCCCCTGGTCAGCCCCCCGATTTCGCTGGTTTCAGGACTGCCTCTTTGCCTTGGCCTGCTGAACAAGTGTCTCTTTGAATTGGAGTATGCCATGCTGCGTCCAAGCTGAATGATTAGAGGTCAAGGTTTCCCAGCTGTTTCTATTCCCATGGCCTTTAAATCCCTCTTGCAGATGTCATTGTATCACAGCTGTGGTCTCGCTCTGGGGCACTTTCCTTGCACTAATTCTCCATACAGGAGATCTTTTGGATCCAACCATCAGCCATTCTCACGACATGCCCAATCCAGCATGGAGGCTTCACCTTACCAATTATTCCAGCATCCATGAACTGAAAGGAAATTGATTATCTAGACCCGCGCCACTCCGGCTTCCGAACCGGTCACAGCACCGAGACGGCATTGGTCGCGTTGGTTGATGATCTCTGGAGGGCGCGGGATAGAGGACATTCCTCTATCCTAGTCCTGTTAGACCTCTCAGCGGCTTTTGATACCATCGACCATGGTATCCTATTGCACCGACTGAGGGGGCTGGGGCTGGGAGGCACCGTTTTATGGTGGTTCTCGTCCTACCTCTCTGGTCGGTCACAATATGTGTTGGCAGGGGGGCAGAGGTCGACCTCGAGACCCCTCTTATGTGGGGTTCCTCAGGGGTCGGTCCTCTCGCCCCTCCTATTCAACACATATATGAAGCCGCTGGGTGAGATCAGCTGTGGTTTTGGGGTGGGATATCATCTGTACGCTGATGATACTCAGCTGTACATATCCACCCCAGACCACCCCAACGATGCCGTCAAGGTGATGTCCTGGTGTTTGGAGGCCATATGGATCTGGATGGTTAGTAACAAACTCAAGCTCAACCCCTCCAAGACCGAGTGGCTGTGGTTTCCGGCACCCCGGTTCAACCAGATTACTCCAACTCTGGCCATTGGGGGCGAAACACCGGCCCCCGTGGAGAGGGCGCGCAATTTGGGTGTCCTCATGGATTCCCGGCTGTCCATGGAGGACCATGTGGCGGCCGTGGCCAGGGGGGCATTTCATCAGGTACACCTGATGCGCCAATTGCGCCCCTTACTGGACCGGGCTGCCCTTCGCACAGTCACTCAAGCACTCGTGACATCCCAACTCGACTACTGCAATGCTCTCTACATGGGGCTTCCCTTGAGGTGCACTCGAAAGCTACAGTTAGTTCAGAATGCAGCCACGCGCGTGATTACGGGAGCTTTGAGGCACTCCCATATAACACCGATCCTGCGCGAGCTGCACTGGCTTCCTGTGGTCTTTCGGGTGCGCTTCAAGGTTTTGACGACCATCTTCAAGGTGCTCCATGGCTCGGGACCTAGTTATATGTGAGACCGTCTCCTGCCCCATACATCCCTTTGGCCGATCCGCTCCCACAGAGAGGGCCTTCTCAGGGTGCCGTCAGCCAGACAATGCCGCCTGCCGACACCCAGGGGAAGGGCCTTCTCTGTGGCGGGCCCTGCCCTGTGGAACGACCTACCCCCAGAACTTCGTACCATCACCGACCTCCGCCTCTTCCGCCAGTGTTTAAAAACACACCTCTTTCATCAAGCCGGCCTAACATAACCTCCACTGGGACTAGTTTAGATAGTTTTATTTTGGGGATTTTAATTGGTTTTTAGCGCAGGACAGGCATTTAATAGGTTTTTAAATTTTGTATTACGATTTTGTATGTATTTTAAATTCCTGTGCGCTGCCCTGGGTCCTTTTGGAGAAGGGCAGGATATAAATCTAATAAATAAAAAATAATAATAAAAAAAATATCTGTACCAGAAAGGCAAGAGAGAAACTTTTCTTAGTTTGGAAACTCATACACAAAAGCTCAGACTGAATGCACAAATATAAGCCTCTGTGCACAGAATTAATCACCTCCTGAGAGTTCTCTAAGAGTACCATCAAACATAGGTGTTGCATTTAAATGTAGTCATCGCTCTTTGTAATTCTGTTTTAGTCAGAAGAAATGAAGTGAGTCCCAAAGAAGAGAAACATCTCTTGGGTATAGCCTGGGGAAAAAACAGAACTCTTCAAATACACTTGAATAAGCTACTTCTAATGGCCCTACCTAATTTCTTCTCCTTTCTTTAAATTTTAGAAAAAACATGCTTTGTAAAGGTTTCCTTTCTGCATCAAATCATCTGTATCTCTTGTTTAATACTTAAAAGAGAATAAATCCTCCCCAATTTAATATTCTGCAGATTGACATGCAAGGAAAAAGTGTCCTACAAATATGAAAGAACTATTTTGCTGAAAGCATAAACTCCATCTGGCTCGTTTTCTTGGTCCATAAAATGGAAGTAGACAAGATGGAGACAGAGGATATGGAAAATAAAATATTCAGGGTCTCCAGACCTTGGTTTACAGATTATTTGCTGTAAACTTGCAGATCATTTGTATATATTGTAATTATGAATCATAGGATTAGAAGTGATAATTTAAGCTAGAATTCCTAGAATTTCTAAGGAAGCCTGGGTCAGAACAATTATTAAAAATATTTTTCAAACTTTCAGCTAGAATTTTCCCTCCTTGAACTTAAATCTGTAATTCCATAACCTGAATTATGCATACAGGTCTTGTGTAAGGTAGCTTCAATATCAGGCTATGTACTCTACAAAAGTGATACAGTTCACTTCTTCAAGCAAAGAGGCAATACGGTTTGTCTTAACAATGCACTTCGTGGCACTTCAGAGTCTCAACAGATTTAGTCTTCAATCATCCAAATGGGTCTGTGTACTAGAGAAGCAAAAATGGTCAGCCTCTTACTTTTTACAAATCAGCGGAAATGAACAAGATCTACATTAGGAACAATCGATGCATTAAAAAAATGTACACGCTTCCAAATTCTGTCAGATTCATCAGACAAAGTGGCTCAAACATCAGGCTGAAGAACTTCATTATCCTCAAGGCCAAATTAAAACTTGAGATTTAGAATGGAATGGAAACAATCACCAATAGGAGTTATAAGATGCAGCTCACATCATTGAAAAAAGAACTAGCAGATTCTCTCTTGCCAATTTCTGAAAACACAAAGACTAGGTAAAGATCTCAGTTAATACTGAAATGATGGATGATGAATCAAGATCACGAGAAGTGTTAATATCACTTTATAATGCCTTGGTAAGGCCACACTTGGAATACGGCATCCAGTTTTGGTTGCCACGATGTAGAAAAGATGTGGAGACTCTAGAAAGAGTGCAGAGAAGAGCAACAAAGATGATTAGGGGACTGGAGACTAAAACATATGAAGAACGGTTGTAGGAACTGGGTATGTCTAGTTTAATGAAAAGAAGGACTAGGGGAGACATGATAGCAGTCTTCCAATATCTCAGGGGTTGCCACAGAGAAGAGGGAGTCAAACTATTCTCCAAGGCACCAGAGGGTAGAACAAGAAGCAATGGGTGGAAACTAATCAAGGAGAGAAGCAACTTAGAACTGAGGAGAAATTTACTGACAGTTAGAACAATTAATCAGTGGAACAGCCAGACGTTGTGAATGCCCCAACACTGCAAGTCTTTAAGAAGATGTTGGATAGCCATTTGTTTGGGCAGGGGGTTGGCCTAGATGACCTCCAAGGTCTCTTCCAACTCTGCTATTGTATTGTATTGTATTGTATTGTATTGTATTGTATTGTACTGTACTGTATTGTATTGTATTGTATTGTATTGTAATTGCCATTGTTGATGACCATAACAAAATGATCCCACTACAATGATTTTTTTTATATACCCATCAAAGCATTTTATATTTCAGATAGATAACATAGCAGTAGCCTATTTTTCTTTCTGAGATGGTCAAACAACTTCCATATTTTTATACACTGAGTATTTACATGATGTTTAGAATTTCAGACAAGGTTATTTCAGAGTTCAGAGTAGATGTCAGAGTTCTTTGATTCCTGAGAACTTTTGAATTAAATTAATCTACTCTATATGTGAACTCTATATATGTATAGTTGACATGGATCCAGTTTGCTTTCTTCCCTCAGATGGAAGATTTCTATTGGAAAATAAAAAACCCAAAATATTCTTTGAAAAGTCACTCCACTTCAGGAGAACATACAAAAATATTATCTTCAATTGGCTGAGAGATACTTACTGGATTGCACCCATTTAATTAACTTCGTTGGTTTTGAATTTGTTAGGCATTCTGTACAGTTGTTGCCTTTCTTGATTTTTTTTTAAAAGTTGCTAAATAAATAAGCAACCAATGACCTTTTTTGTGGTCAAATAATCAGTGACAATCAAAAATAATTGGATATTTTGTTTCAATTCCTCTCCTCGGGACACCACTACAGGCCACTGTATGCCAAAACAATTATAGATATAGAGACAGTTTTTTTCGTTTTCTGCCATCACTTTGCTGGACAGGACTGTCTTATATTTCAGCATATTTACCCATGTGGTATGGCTGTATTATTTTTATCCTCCTCTTTTGTTCAAGTTCCTTCTCTTATTGGTATCATTATTATGATCATTATTACATTGCTGTTTTTCATGTACACTGAGAACTTCTACACCAGAGACAAATTCCTTTTGTCTCTAAGCACAGTTGGCCAATAAAATATTCTATTCAATGCAGAAACTATGGCCCTAAAAATAATAGCTGACTATAAATCCTGGCACAGCTGGATGGAACTGAAACTTCAGAAAATATAGATGGATCTGATTTCATCTTCAAAAGAGAAAAACAAGAAAGTCCACATGCCTCCTGAAAAAGCACCTTTGGGACAACCATGACCTGGATGACTGAGAATCTCTACAGACTTTTAGCTATACAATTTGGAATGAACACCCTTTGAATGGTGTGGGAGTAGGAATGGATTTCCAGAGGAAAAATGTCAGACTACAGGAACCAGGAGCACCACACAGGTGACAGATAAACCTCCAAGTGCTTCAATGACCATCTAAAAGCATGCAAATGACCAGCTGTCTACAAGGAATATAAATCCTTCCGTTCCCCACTATCCTGTCAGAGCTGAAGAAATTTCTTGGATGAGAAGCAAAATGTCTTCAAAAGAAAAAAAACAAAAGAAAAAGCAAGAAAGTCCAGTTGCCTCCTGAAAAAGCACCTTTGGAACAACCATGACCTGGATGACTGAGAATCTCTATGGACTTTGAGTCCTGGTTCCTTATTTATTTACTAGATAGCTTTACCTGGTCTCTTGCATTATATTTTCTAAAGCCTTCCTTCATGCACACCACACAGCCAGTTTTGTTTTTGAAACTAATTTCTCAGCACAGCTGTTGCTGAAATTATTATTTCCCAGAAACTCTCCATTCTGTCCCTAGTCACTCTGCTGCAACCTGATCAATTTCTTGGGGACTGTTTTAAATTACTTTCTGCAAAAAAAACTTATAACGTTTTAATTTATGGCACCTATTCATAGGAGAATTACACAGTCTACCAACAAAACATTTTCTGGGTATTTCAGAAACAAAAATTAAAGCCATAAAATCTAAAATGGAAAAAAAGAAAAGAAACATATCTTAAATAAATAAAATATTTTGGGGAAACAAAGTGAAATATAGAGTACGGCTATTTTTAAATGAGCAAGCAAGGATGATTTTTTTTTTAAAAAAACACCACTAAATGTTGAATTCTGACTAGGAATAATATTACTGGAAAACTAGATCTATGAATCTTGAATTCTACTGTGCTGAACTGAAACATAGACCAGGAAGAGAAAAATCTCATACCTGTAGCTAGAGTACAATCACAGAGGAAGAAAAAATAACTACATTGGTAATAATCCTGGTATTATATGCCATCAAGTCATTTTCAACTCTTAATGTCCACACAGATAGATTCCCTCCCTGGAAGGCTGATATATATAGTACCATTATTATCAATCTATGCTCCAAAGAAAAAGAAAGCTGTTGGCATAAAATACCAGCAACATTAAAGGGAAAAAATCCATGTTGTGCTTAATTCTGACTCTTTCAATAACTTCTTCATTCTTAATCTGTCACAATAGAAAGTCATATGAGGTTGATCAAAAGTATTATCAAATTGCAGGTGTAAGGAAACAGCACTTCACATTCCCAAATCATTTAAGTAGATAATGCCGAAAGTCTTTTGGGGCACAGAAGATATTCTTTTGGATGGAGCTTTATAGAGAAGGCAACATGGCTGGAAATTCAGAGGAACTTTTGGGGGTCTGGAAGGACGACACATTGCATTTATCGCATTGCAGTTTTCCTCCTCCTTCTGGGATCAGTTTCAATAGGTGTTGATTGAGAAAGAGATCGAGTCCAAGTTGATCTTTTTATAGGATTCCACAGTGCTCAACACTTTCCATGCACCTATTTAATATCAGTCATTGGTTTACATCATTTATTAACATGGGGTTAGAAGATATCAATCTGCAGATGGTTTTCAGCTTTATATCCTTATACCAGGGTTAATATGTGATGGAGGGCTTGTCAAATACCTGGACTTTATTAGGTTTTGTATAGGGAGTAACTGGCTTAGATTCATCCCTAGAAACATGTGCAGCTTGGGATTCAAGGACTTTCCATCTACAAGTAGTTTTCAACATTAGATCTTGATGGATTTACACTTCTTCAAATAGAGCATGTGCATAATTTGGGGATCCTCCTGGATCCTAAGTCCTTGCTCCTTTTTGAGGAATTTTATATACAGAACCCTGGGGCAAGTCTTCTCAGTGATGGCTTTTGCTCTATGGAATAGATTGTTCCAGATATCCAGTCCTTCTCTATCTTATTAGGATTCCAAATCTCTGTGATTTGGGACTATATTGTGAGATGCAGAGTTTTACCCTTTCCCCATGGATGGTGTTGCCATGGGATGTTAGTTGATGTTCATGTGTTGAGACCCCTCTTTCTGTGTTCTTATAGCCACTTAAATATTTAGTGACCCAGAAACCTTAATAAATAAACCCATAAATTCCTTTCTATATTATGATTCCATGCTTTGAAATACAAGCCAGCCTAAGATTGATCAAGAAGTTCAACAATTTTCTTCTAATGATCGATTACTCTTCGGTGATGCCAGTGCTTCTTTCAGCACACTCATGTCTGGAGTCATCAGCATTCACATGAGGCAGCACAGCACAGTTCTTCACCATGCAGTGCATGTACTTCGTGGCTTCAGCAGTGGGCTTGAATATAAAGAAAAATGCACCTGATCTCCAGCTCCTGTTTTATCCCAGTTGCACCAGAACTGCCAACAGCTGTGCTGTCAGCATGATCAGTAAGTGGATGGCGCTACATACAAGCAATCCATGATAAATAATTCACTTTGCTCACAATTCTACTGAGGTAAGTCCTTATCCAGTATTTGTGTCAACAAAAACATTGAGAGGCTGCAGCTGCAACTGCCTCTAAACAGAGTGTTATTGTGCATATTTCTGCATTGCCTTTTTGAAGAAAGAGAAATGCAAATGTTTACAAGAAATAAAACAGTGTGGTGGGTTCTCCATCTCTTATGGTTTTCACGAAAATAATGGACAGCCATTTGTCTGGGATGGTATAAGGACTTCTGCTATGGGCAGAAGGCTAGACCTGAAGACCTCCAAGGTCATTTGGTTGATTCTAAGAAGAAAGCTTACATTCGTACATTGGAACAGGCAATTTTTCTCCTGTTTGGAAGAAAACATGAGGTAATTTTAACTAAGGGAAAAGGTCTCAAGTGAAGATTTTTCAGATCCATTTCTAACTTCTTATCCGAAAGTTGCCATGTTCTGAATGTTACAGGCAGTGGTGGGTTTCAAATTTTTTTAGAACCTACTCTGTAGGTGTGGCCTATTTTGTGGACGTGGCTTGGCAGTCATGTGACAGGGTGGGAGTGGCCACCTTTTAAAATGTGGTGAAACTCATTTAACAACGCTCTTGCTTAGCAACCAAAATTTTGGACTCAATTGTGATGATAAATTCTCTTTCTTTCTTTCTTTCTTTCTTTCTTTCTTTCTTTCTTTCTTTCTTTCTTTCTTTCTTTCTTCCTTCCTTCCTTTCCTTTCCTTTCCTTCCCGTTGGGTCACTGGCAGCTGCGGGCCAGATTTACTTCCAGGTCCGCCGGTGGAACCCCCTCTCACCGGTTCTCTAAATATCACCAACCGGCTCTCGCGAGTAGGTGCGAGCCTGCAGAAACCCACCACTGGTTACAGGAGCTTATTTTAAGAACTCTCCAAATACATAAAATAGATAGTCCTCAACTTATAACTACAAATAAACCAGAAATTATGGTCATAAGTAATTTTGGGTGTCAAGAAATGAGCCCTTGTGACCACCTCAGCTCAAAAACTGCAACACTGGCTCCTCTGTGGGTTGTTAAACAACAATACAGGTTGTTAAGCAGAGCTTGAGGTGCCTACGAATGGGAGGCTTAATGTGGACCCAGGCCTGCACTACAGGCCTCTTCCTCGCCCTGTCACATATCAATCCACTTACCTCTTCCAAAGATTGCCTTTCTGAAAGAGCACTCAGCCAATGAGATGCATGGTTTTCCTACAGAGGCTGCCTTGAATCATCCCAGAAGCAGGCACCCTCCTGAAAGCAGGCATCATTATTGTGATCTCTCAAAAGAGTGCAAGTCTAGAAGCTTGGCATTTAGACAAGTCAACCATCAACAGAGGCATAAACAACATTTACACACCATTCATAAAAGACAGTAAACAATTTAAAAAATAAATAAATGACCAGAACACTTCCTTGCCAATAATCAATACCCAGGTAAGCAATGATTAACACAAGAATGAACACCAGACAAATAATCAAGCAGTAAACCCTAATCAAGAAACTATCAAGGAGAAAACAATATTCTCACCAATACTGACAGGACAAACTACTATATATATCAACAGGTAACCAACCGCACACTCACTAACACTGATGATGTTACTGAGTCAAGTACTGAAATGTCTGCAAGCAAATAACCAAGCTGAGATGTCAGAATTCCCCAAGACATATCTAGAACCTAAAAAACTGAGGAAACTTACAATTTTTTAAAAAAGGAACCTAATCTAATACAAAACATTCTATCAATTTTTTCTAATTAAATCTGAAGATTTTATCTGAACAAATACATTACTCCACACCCTTACTTAAAAAGTCTTTGTAATTTTCAATCTTTCATTTTACAGAAAACATAAAATATAATTCACAGGATGAATTCTTTTTCATTGAGATACAATTAAACTGTGTGTGTGTGAGAGAGAGAGAGAGAGACAGAGACAGAGATTGGCGATTGAAACAAATTCTTTTTATTATGACTTACTTATAAGATATTTCTCCGTATAACAATTTTATATTTTCTTTTTCATTTTGCTATACTACTATGTCCTATATGCTACTATAGCACAATATTGTGTTTTTCACATTCCAATAAAAAAAGAAAAATATTCACCTAGGCCTAGGGAATCTTATTTTGCACAAACCTAAAAGCAGTTAATAAAAAATAATTCAGTATTTCTTTCCTGAGAACAGCATAATAGTTGTGGTATTTAGAATCCCAATCTCCTGTTTTTCCTAAAATAGGCTAAAGCAAATTTCCATCTTGTCGTTTACTGCTTACCACATTCCTTATTCCATTTTGTAAGTGAATTATTAAGGACTCCTGTTATTTTTAAGCAGTCATGATTTTTTTTCTTATTTGTCTACTGAATGTGATCTTAACATTCACAAATAACTAGCAAAATGAGACTAGAATAAATTTTATACATGGTCCCTAAGAGGAATATTATTTTCCCCCAGTATATCTGGCATTATTTACGTGTGGGAGAAAATAGTAGTCTCAGGTACCCAAGGGACAGCACAGAATGGTAATTAAATCTGGCAGTTCTATTTTCTGAGGAAGTAATAGCTGTTGTTTTCCTTTACTGCTTTCCCAAACTGAATCCTGACTAAAGTTTGGTGCTTTCTGGATGTGTTGGACCTAAATTATGAAGAATTGTTAGCCAGCATCTGGGAATTGTAGTCTCAATAATTATAGGGCACCAGTTTGGTGAAGTCTCCTGTAGGTGTACACTTTGTTCTGGATGACATGAAGAGCAGTAAGGAATTGTTATTCTATGCCTTCGTGGTTTTGACTTTTCATCTGCTGCAATATTTCTTGGAATCAGTGTGAGTTCTCAGCATGACAGATCATGGTGTTGATCATGTCTAGTACGTTGACTATAGAAAATCCAGGTTTTCGATTTTATCGTTTGGTCAACATTTTACAATTAGTACAATTCAACACTTTATTATTATTTTTTTACAATCACCTTCTGTCCAAGGTTATTGAGAATTCTTCCTCATTTTCCTTCAGGATTTTCTAGAAATAGTTTCATCTTGGATACAAAGACACGAACTCTTCTTGCTTTGAAATTGCAGGTGTGCGGCTCAAGATGGCACAATGAACTGTATTTGGAACATTGTGTCCTTATAAATAGTGCTGCCAGTGTTTTTTAATATGATATCTTGTTCTTGCACTGTACTGAAATGCTATTATTATAAACATTTTCCTTTCAGGAATCATTTTTATTACCAAGAGACACATTACAGGATTTTGTCACAGTTATACATGGAAAAATTATTTCCAAGATTGTAATTTTTATTGTCTCCCTTTATTGGAATTTGAGATCTATTTTTTTCCCCAAACTTGATTTTCAAATTAAACATGGGAAACCAAGGGTTCTTCAGACAACTGAAGAGATGATTGTACACTGAAAGTCAGGATATTCACATATACATTTTGCTACTCATTAAATAATGCTAATTAAATAAATACAAGAACATTATATTCTTTGAATAATAATTTCTTCAAATTTCTCTCCTCCACTGAAATAATTAAAAAGCAGAATGAACACTCTTTCATTAAATTGAATGAGAACTGGTAAGAAAAACTCATGAGATTATCCTCAGATAGTTAAATCCTCGGATGGATGAATGGATGGATGGATGGATGGATGGATGGATGGATAGATAGATAGATAGATAGATAGATAGATAGATAGATAGATAGATAGATAGATAGATAGATAGATAGATAGATAGATGATGGACGGATGGATGGATGGATGGATGGATTGATAGATGATACAGACAAACAGAAAGATAATAACTAGATAGATGTTAGATCAGTGGTGTCCAAACTTTTTTCAAAGAGGGCCAGATTGGATGAAGTGAACATGGTGGAGGGCCGAACATTTTTCCGAACATTCTTTGAACCATTACAATTAAATGCAAATAAATTATTTTATGCCAAGTTAATTGCAAATGACATACTTTTCATTTCATAACATTAAGATCAACTGACAGTTGAGTTTTCACAATGTATTGAAAATAAATTTTAAAAAAACTTATCTACCTCTTTCTCTCTTTCTCTCTTTCTTCCTCTCTCTCTCTCCATTTCTCTCGCTCTTTCTCTCTTTCTTTCTCTCTCTCTCTTTTTCGCTTTCTTTCTGTCTCTCTTTCTCTCTTTCTTCCTCTCTCTCTCTCTCTCTCCATTTCTCTCTCTCTTTCTCACTTTCTTCCTCTCTCTCTCTTTTTCTCTTTCTTTCTGTCTCCCTTTCTCTCTCACTCTCTCTTTCTTCCTCTCTCTCTCTCCATTTCTCTCTCTTTCTCTCTTTCTTTCTCTCTCTCTCTTTCTCTTTCTTTCTGTCTCTCTCTCTTTCTTTCTCTCTCTCTCTTTCGCTCTTTCTTTCTTTCCATTTCTCTCTCTCTCTTTCTCTCTCTCTCTCTTTTTCTCTTTCTTTCTGTCTCTCTTTCTGTCTCTTTCTTTCTCTCTCTCTCTCTTTCTTTCTCTTTCTTTCTTTCTCTCTTTCTCTTTCTCTTTCTCTCTTTCTCTCTGTCACTCTGTGTGTGTGTGTGTCTGTCTGTCTGTCTGTCTGTCTCTCACTCACTTAATCAGTCTCTATCTATCTGTCTCTCCCTCCCTCTCTCTGTCTCTCCCTGTCTCTGTGTGTGTCACTCTCTCTGATTCTCTCCCTCCCTCCCTCTCTCTGTATGTCTGTCTCTCCCTCTTTCCCCGTCTGTCTCCGATTCAATCCGATTCCGATTCATTCTCTATCTGTGTCTCTCTCCGTCTCTCTCCCTCCCTCTCTTTCTCTCTGTCTCTGTCTGTCTCTCTGTCTTTCCCTCCCTCCCCTTCTGTCTCTCTCTGTGTCTGTCAGTCACTCCCTCGCCACTCGCAGCGGGCGAGGGAGCAGGCGGGGTGAGCACCCAAGGCTACCGTCATCTTAAGCACCACCGAGGCTGTCGCCCGGCAGGGGCGTCAGGCAGGGAAGCCGGTCACGTCTCCATCGCGGCTCCCTCCGGCAGGCACCACGGCTTACGTTCTGAGGCCGCGCGTCCGTCTTCCCTGCCTGACGCCCCTGCCGGGTGACTTTGTGCGGTGGGAGCAGCACGTTCTGGGGCTGCGTGGCTGGGAGGGAGGTGAACGCGCCAAGCGGAAGTTCTGGGGCCGCGCGTTCACCTCCCTCCCAGCTTCGCAGCCCCAGAATGTGCAGCGATGGAGGCGCGACCGGCTTCCCTGCCTGACGCCCCTGCCGGGCGACAGCCTCGGTGGTGCTTAAGATGACGGTAGCCTTGGGTGCTCACCCCGCCTGCTCCCTCGCCCGCTGCGGGAGGAGGTGTCCATAACCTCCGTCCACCTCCCTCCCAGCCACACAGCCCCAGAGACAGAGGGAGGAAGGGAGGGCCACATTTACACCGAGCAGTGAGGGCTGTTGGAGGGCCGTATTAAACCGACCCCCGGGCCGCAAATGGCCCGCGGGCCGGACTTTGGACATGCCTGTGTTAGATAGATAGATGAGAGAGACAGAGAGGGAGGGAGGGAGGGGGAGGGAGGGAGGGAAAGAGAGAGAGAAAAAATGTTTGTTTGTGAAAGATTGACTTTTGAAAACTGCCCAGACAAGAGTTTTTGAAGTGGTTTGCCATTGTCTATTTTGTAGGACACAGAGAATGACTGCCCCAAGGTAGCCTTCATGCCTAAGGCAGGGTTACAACTCACTGTTTCCTAGTTTCTCACCTGGTGCTTCAAACTGCTACACCAAACTGGCTGTCATAGATAGATAGATAGATAGATAGATAGATAGATAGATAGGCTGGCATAGCTGGCTTCGGGGATTTTCCCGTGTATAAGGCATAGAAAAGTTGTTGCAACGTTTCGACAAGATCTCACTTGTCATCATCAGGCAGGCTTGTGTCTGTGAGTGTGACTGCGGAGGCATCGCCCCTCTTTAAATCTTGGTGGGAGGGTGGAGTGCTGACTATTGTTGTGAGTGGGTTGATTGGCTGTGCAGTTGCATCGTGACTGGTAGATTGATGCTGATTGGTCTCATTTGTATGTTTCTCCTTGTTTTGAATTTCAACGGCTTGGCTGGAGGGTGGGGCTCGTCTGCTGGTCAATGCTGGCTTCCAGATATCTGGTAGGCGGGAGGTATCATCACGTCTGTTCATGCTGCTAGATTGTTTCTCTATTTCAATGGCTTCTCTGATTATTCTCCTGTTGAGCTGTTCCGCCTTGGAGATCATTTTAGTTCCTTGAAAGTCAATGTCATGTCCTGTAGTTTTGAAATGTTGATAGAGAGATGAGGTATTAAGATGATTTTTAAAAGCATTTTTATGTTCAGCAATACGTGCACTAATCCTTCTGTTGGTTTGTCCTATGTAAGTGGCAGGGCAGCTTTTACATGGAATTTTGTAGACTCCTTGGTTTTCTAGCTGGATCTTGTCTTTTGGGTTCCTTAGGATATTGGTTATTTTTTGGTCGGTGTTGAAGGCTGTCTTGATGTTGTGCTTGTGGAGAATTTTGCTGATTTTGTCTGTGGTACCTTTAATGTATGGGATGAGGGCAATGCCATTTTCCTGTTCCTGTCCTATCTATCTATCTATCTTCTTAGATAGATAGATAGATAGATAGATAGATAGATAGATAGATAGATAGATAGATAGATAGATAGATAGATAGATAGATAGATAGATGATGGACGGATGGATGGATGGATGGATGGATGGATGATACAGACAAACAGATAGATAATAACTAAGTTTCTCACCTGGTGCTTCAAACTGCTACACCAAACTGGCTGTCACTATAATATATGACTGTGGGTAAAAGTAGGAATAAAACATAATTATATTTTTAAACCAGGTTTTTAGAAAAAGATCAGCTTTTTAGAAAAGCACATGCTTTAATAGTTATTTAAATCACAGCTCAGAACCTTTTCTATTTGAGCCATAAATCATTCATTTTCATTTGAAATCCATTCCTTATTGGTGCTGCAGAGTAGCCCTCAAAATAGGGCATTTGGACAGAGATTATGTTTATGGAAAAACAAAGGATTTTCTGAATTGGTTAAGATTTCATGTGAGCCTGCTTTTAAACTACGCTATTTATGATGGCTGTGAATGCTCACCTGGCAGCATATTCCTCTGAGGGTTAAGATACATCTTGATTAAACATGTTCTAGTTTTAATTAGCATTGTGACCTTTTCTGTCTTATTAATTCACATCTAATTTGCAGCTAAAGGATTCATCCGCTGTTTACAGACAGGGCAATAACTGACCCTTTTCAAGAACCTCCCTTTCTGATCAAAAACCTGGCCCAAACAAATCCTTACAGATGCGGTAATATTTCTGTTAAATGGCAGTATAAATCTGCTTAATCCCTTTTATCCCATCTGTTTTTATTAAAGAAATAGCCATTTTAAATAGAGTGAGAGAAATATGTAGATATGTAGATAGATAGATAGATAGATAGATAGATAGATAGATAGATAGATAGATAGATAGATAGATAGATAGATAGATAGATAGATAGATAGATAGAGATAGAGATAGAGATAGAGATAGAGATAGAGATAGAGATAGAGATAGAGATAGAGATAGAGATAGAGATAGAGATAGAGATATTGATTTGGGCATTTGTGTTGCCATTTATGATATGATCTTTCAGAAGGTATATCAGAAAATGAATGTTTAGCTTTGGGAAGCAGGTGACTGCAGTTGTTTTCTACTAACAGCTCTCCAGTGTTAAGAAGAGAGGAAAAGAAGGTGAATGATGGTGAATATACATGTCCCAGGATAATGCTGCAGGTTCCAATTTGGGTTGGTTACTGGGATCAAAGGTTTAATCTTCTGAGCTTTCAGACTCATGCTGGAGTCTTCTTCAGGGAACTTCTCTCCAGCAGAGTGTGGGCTCTCTGCTTGAAGTTCCCCGAGAATGGACTCCAGCATGAGTCTGAAAGCTTGGAAGATTAAACCTCAGGTTTAGGTTTATTAGGTTTAAGTTTATTGGTTTTTCATACCGCCCTACTCCCGAAGGACTCAGGGCGGTATACAGCCAAAATAAAAACAAATATATAAAAGTTTTTAAAAAGCTTTTAAAAGGCATAATTAAAAGACATCATTAAAATATTGGCCGAAACGTGGGAAAAAAACCAAACTAACCCTAATTAAAATAATAAAAAATTAAATTTAAACATTTAAATTCAAAATTTTAAAAACATGCTTTATGCAAGCCCGGCTTGTTGAAAGAGAAAGGTTTTGAGACCGCGGCGGAAGGTGCATAAGTTAGGGATAGTTCTTAATTCCAGGGGCAATTCATTCCAGAGGGCAGGTGCTTCCACGGAGAAGGCTCTCCCCCTGGGTGTCGCCAGTCAACATTGTCTAGCTGACGGCACCATCAGGAGACCCTCTCTATGGGAGCGTACAGGCCAGTGGGAGGCTCTCGGTGGCAGAAGGCGATCTCGTAGGTACCCAGGTCCTAAGCCATGGAGCGCTTTAAAGATGGTAACCAACACCTTGAATTGCACCCAGAAAACCACCAGAAGCCAGTGCAGCTCGCGCAGGAGGGGTGTTACATGGGAGTGTTGTGTCTCCCCCATAATTACCCGTGCAGCTGCATTCTGGACCAGTTGAAGCCTCCAGGTGCTCTTCAGGGGAGCCCCATGTAGAGAGCATTGCAGTAGTCCAGACGGGAAAAGATAAGGGCATGAGTGACTGTGCGTAGGGCATCCCGATCTAGGAAGGGACACAACTGGTAAATCAGGCGAACCTGATAAAAAGCCCCCCTGGCGACAGCCATCATATGATCTTCCAAGGACAGCCGTGCATCCAGGAGGACACCCAAGTTGCGAACTCTTCCTGTGGGGGCTAAGGTCTCACCCCCCCCCATAGCCAGCGATGGAACCAGCTGACTGTAACGGGATGCCGGGAACCACAGCCATTCTGTCTTGGAGGGGTTGAGCCTGAGCCTGTTCCTCCCCATACAGATCCGCACAGCCTCCAGGCACTGGGACATCACGTCAAGGGCAACATTGGGGTGGTGCTGACACAGATTGGATCCCTTAGGAAGAAAAAGTCTTCAAATGCATCCCTGAGATGGTTGTGTCTTAAACATTGCAATCTTCTTCTTGGAATGGCTTTTCTTGCTGCTTGCACCAGATTAGCACTTTAGTTCTACCTGGTGAAATAACAGTAGCACTTACAGTAGATTTACATTCTGCTTCACAGTCCTCTAAGCGGTTTACAGAGTCAGACTATTGCCTCCAACAATCTGGGTCCTCATTTTATCTACCTCAGAAGGATGGAAGGCTGAGTCAACCTTGAGCCAATGAGATCTGAACTGCCAAATTGAAGGCAGCTGGCAGTCAGCAGAAGCAGCAGTCCTGCATTCTAACCACTGTGCCATCATGGCTTTTCTCTATAACCATATAGTAAATTCTACTGAATCCAGTTAAATCCATCCTGGGCTACTGCATAAATAAAACTTATTTGAAATCCACATGAATATTGATTCTTGTATTTACCACTTGACAGGAATATAGCAAACTGCCTAAGAAGTCTGGTTACAGTATTGAAAGTTTTCTCAGCATTGTTTGTTCCAGCTAGTAGTAGCTGCTGTGGTTTTCAGACAGAAAAATAAAACTAAGATAAGCTTGTGTTTGTTTATTTATATAAGCTGTTACAATTACCCAGCATACAAAATGTTTATTTACTATTTATTTATTAATCAAATTTATTGTCAGGCCTGCAGCCATCTTTTCTTTTGGATCTTTGGCCTGCCACACTTTTTATTATTCTACTATGCATTTTCAATTGTGGGAAAATGGGAGGGGACATTGTATGGAGCTAGATGCTATGTAACCATAAGAAAATTCTTTCTAGAAAGCAAAGGTCATCCTTTGTCTTTGCACCTCTGCACCTGACCAGAGGTGGATGGGTGGAACTGCCAGCATGGCAGTAGAAGATTGGACCATATGATGGACTTGTGAGTGAGGAACTGGGTGGGGAAAACTGGGAAGCTTTCAGATTCGGGTTTTCCCTAATGTGCCAACATGACTCTCTTAATAAATTGGAACTTGGAGCAATACTTTGCCTTGGACTCTGATTTAGTTTTGGATGCTATTTGGAACCCTGACATTTATATAGCTGCCCAAGTCACAGATAGGGGGCTCTGGGTAGCTTACAACATTTTTAAAAATTCATCATACAATTAAAAAACTATTTAAAATACCACATCTCACACCCCACCCCACCCCCGGCAGCAACAATACAATCAAATCAGCCACTTAATCAGTTCCATCTCCATTTGTGGTCCCCAGGATCACTGAGAAAACCCTGTTTTTGAACCATTGGAAAAGTAGCAGTATTGGGCCAACATAACTAGGGAAGAAAGATGCTCCATAAAGAAGAGGCTACATTGTTACATCAGGTTACATTAAAAAGGCACTTTTCTGTGGCTCCACCAAATGGGTTCTACCTGCTCATCCTCTTGAGCTCGGTGGAGGTAATAGAGGAGAGACAGTCCTTTAAAATACCATCGAATGAACAAAATAAGTGATAAGCTGTACAATAATAATATTGCATTAGTTATTTTCTTTTCACTGGTGATTTGCTCTTCTAGAGTAATGTTGTCCTTGCGATGTTAAAATTAAGGAAACATAGCAGCTTACAATTTAAAGGTCCCTCAAGAAATATAAAGCTAATTTGAATACAGAATGGATGAAATCACTGCAGAATGAGCTCCGTAATCCAAAATATACTAAGGTTGCTTTTGAAATCACATTAATCACATTTTGGTATTGCAAAGCATATGGCCCTCCTACTCTCACCTTTGTGCCAACTGCTGATGACTTTGCTTGCTTGCTGGGCAGACCATACACAAGTTTTAATATAGCATCCACTGTTGGTTTCTCAACTCTTTCAGACTGGGAAAAAAACAGAAAGAAGTTGACTGTCATGGTAAGGAAAAGGAATAGCACCGTGATGGCGAAACTATGGCCCTCTCTGTGGGCATGCACACCATCGCCAGCATCACTTCTGGGTTCTGTTATATGCATGTGCAAAGACCAGCTGGCTGGTATTCATGCATGCAATGGAACTCGGAAGAGAACAGCTGGCTGCACATAGCTGCACTGCCAGGTTCCATCACGTGCATATATGAAGACCAGCCGGCCAGTGCGCATGCATGCAACAGAACCCAGAAGAGAGTGTCTGGCCATGCATGCATGTGCTCCAGCCTGCTTTTCTCTTCTTGGTTTCGGTGGTTCAGTGTGCGCAGGCACGCACTAAAGCATGCACACGTATGCTCCTTTGTTGGCAGTCAATGCCAAAAAGTTTAGCTACTGCTGGAATAACACCAGAAGCTCTTGGTGGTAATCCCTTCTGATACATAGAGCCCAGGAAAAAGAATTATCTTTTGAGTTGACACCAGTCATAACAGGGCAAAGAATTCTGACATGCAAAGAGCTAATATGAATTTCTTTATTTTGGGATCTGAACTCAAACATTTTGAAACTCTTTCCAGCCAAGTGAACCTACTCTCCTGTAAGGACTTCTGAACAGGTAGGCATAGAGAACATTTAAACAGATAACAGCAATGTCATTCCATCTTAACTTAGGTAATGTGTAACATGCTAAGAAAGGATCCTAAACTAATCCACAGGGTTTTGGAAGAATGAGATGACAGACTTACTTTTGTCCTACCAGTTTTCACACAACATTTTTAGTCTTAGATGAAAATGATTATATGTCAGGGCAAGAGCCACAAAATAACAGCTGCAGCTGTGGCTGATGTTGATAAAGTGAATCAGGGAGAGTTTTTGGTCATTTATATCTGATGATGAATAAAGAGGAATGACTTGTATTTCAACAGCAAGCAGTTTGACTAAGATGGGTAGCAGCATTCTCATGGTAACATGGAACACATTTGTATTTATTTATTAATCCAATTTATACAACCATCCATCTATCCAAGGAAATTCTGGGCAGGGAACAAAATAATAACAGAGGATGCCAGTAAATAGTAAAAAGAGACCCAATCAAAGCATAATGCCATCTCAATAGCCACAAATCATATGAATTCATATGAGAGTTCTCATCAAATCCTCATTGATCTGAGAAGGAAACAAGTCTTCACAGCCTTCTGAAAAACCAATAGAGTCAGGGGCAAATCATAACTTAAAGCACGGGTGTCAAACTCACCACATCACATTACCGTCACATGATGTATCACAATGTTTTTTTCCTTCATGGAGCTGGGGTGGGAAGGAAGGAAAGAAGGAAAGAAGAAATAAAAAGAAAGAAAGAAAGAAAGAAAGAAAGAAAGAAAGAAAGAAAGAAAGAAAGAAAGAAAGAAAGAAAGAAAGAAAGAAAGAAAGAAAGAAAGAAAGAAAGAAAGAAAGAAAGAAACTGTTGTGGCCTGTCAGCTGTCGCCTTTCTAGTAGCCAAATCAGATGAGGAGGTGGCATGGGAATCAGGGCCAACATCAAGGCAACCTGAGAGCTCCGAGGGGGAAGAGGGAATGGCGCTATCAGAGACCGAGACAGAGGCAGAGCATGGGCCATCCATCAGTCCTCAGATGGAGAGTCAACAGCCTCCCCCCAAGATCTGGAGGTAGCTAATGAGGAAGAAGAAGAACATCTGGCTCCAGTGCCTGATGCATGGATATGCAGAAGGCAGAAGAGAAGAGAGCAATGGAAATCTATATGCCGATCCTTGGGACGGAAGAGCCACTGTTACTAGGTCTGGGGATAAAAGGCAGGGGGGCGGAGATGAATACCATACCTGTTCTGACCCCCCTTACTGAGACTAATGACCTGGCTGGCTGCTTGCCCAAACTGACCTTGAACAGACCTGAAGCCTCTGAAAATTGACTACAAACTAGAACTGCAACTCGACGCAAAGACATCCGACTCTACAAATTATTCGTTGTTCTCTGCAAGCTTTTCCTTAACAGAGGCTTCCTTTTAAACCCTCTTGGGAGGAGCCAGTCATTAGGCAGATGGGACTAATTACCTCTTCCAAGTTCGTCTCTCCAGCAACTGACGCTGCCTTCTTTCAATCCGTCTTAACCTGACATCAGGGACAAACTGGCCTTGATCCTCCCCACTACTCCAAGACCCAGGCGCCTCCTGACGACTAGCTGGGCTCTCTGCTCTCTCAAGGTCACCCTCCTCCTCCAGAGCAGACTCATAGGACTCTTCACTACAGGAGTCAATCAGCAGCTCATCTGGAGCCGGCTAGGCCATGACACTTACCTATGCAGACAACTATTCATCTCCCTGCCAGACAGATGTGTTAGCCTGCTGTGTGTGAGAGAAAGACTTTTTGCCAGGGCTGCTGGCCCTCCTAATAAAGGGAATATTTATTTAACTAGAGAGGGTTTGTCGTGTTTGGAAGCCATGTCAGAACAGAAACAGATGTGTCAATATTGTGTCAAAAGCCAATAAAGGCTCTAATAATAATAATAATAATAAATAATAATAAATTTTATTTGTAGACCGCCTCCTCTCCCCAAAGGGACTCGGAGCGGTGCACAGGGAAATTAAAAATACTAATACAAAATACATAAATAGATAAAATAAAAATTAAACAAGATTATCCCTGCGCTAAAACCCCCGATACTAAAAAATTACATTACAATCCCCTAAAACCCAATTGAAAGACGGAAGACTAACCTAGGCCAGCCAAGCAGAAGAAGTGTGTTTTCAATTTTTGACGGAAGGAGCGGAGGTCCGTAGTTGTTCTGATTTCGGGGGGAAGGTCGTTCCAGAGGGCAGGGCCCGCCACAGAGAAGGCCCTTCCCCTGGGCGTTGCCCACTGGCATAGCCTAGTGGACGGCACCCGGAGAAGTCCCTCTCTGTGGGAGCGAATCGGCCGCAGGGATGTATGAGGCAGAATCCGATCCCGCAGATAACTAGGTCCCGTGCCATGGAGCACTTTAAAGATGATAACTAACACCTTGAAGCGCACCTGAAAGACGACAGGCCGCCAATGCAGCTCGCGCAAGAGCGGTGTTACATGGGTAAACTTCGAGGTTCCCATTATTACTCACGCGGCTGCATTCTGGACAAGCTGAAGTCTTCGGGTGCACCTCAAGGGGAGCCCCATGTAGAGAGAATTGCAGTAGTCCAGTCGGGAAGTCACGAGGGCATGAGTGACTGTGCAAAGGGCATCCCGATCCAATAGGGGACGCAACTGGCGTACCAGGCGAACCTGGTAAAATGCCCTCCTGGCCACGGCTGACACTTGATCTTCCATAGACAGCCGGGTATCCAGGAGGACGCCCAAGTTGCGTGCCCCATCCACAGGGGTAAGGTGTTCGTCCCCTATGGCCAGTGATGGAGTCAACTGGTTGTACCGGGATGCCGGAAACCACAGCCACTCGGTCTTGGACGGGTTGAGTCTGTTACTTCCCATCCAGGCCCTCTAAGGAGGACCATGGACATGACACACAGGTGGCAAATCTTAACATTAAGATGCTTGACATAATCCTCACCTTATGCAGGTGTTTTCCTTATCTATTCCTATTCAGAAGAGATCGAGTCACTCTAAAGAGGGTCACTGGGCTCTACCTGTGGATTCAATAAAGATGGAGAAATAAGTGCATTTCATCATCTTTATTGCCACAAAGTGAATCCCAATAAAGGCTCTGATCTGTGCTCAGATTCATAGTCTATTTTCTTCTACCTGTGCTCAGATTCATTGGGTTTCCCCCCCCCCCCCCATCTCTTTCATTTTCAGAAAGAAGAAACATCAACAATGTTATTTATTTGGTATACCCACAGAATACCATTATATCTGGTTCAGCTGTTTTGAGATCTTCTCCTTTGGGAGATCTTTCCAGATATGTATCAATTGTTTCTTTATTTGTTAGTTTTTCTCCTTTTGGCTTGAATGGCAGTAGCTGTGGGATCCACACTCACAGAATAAATCATTTTGGGCATACGAACAAGAACCCGTTTTGTGCATGAGCAATAGAAGGATTGCATTTAACTGATTTAGACATAATACAATATTTGGAGTCAATTTTATTATATTTATATCTTGCCTTTCCAATAATAACAAAAGGTAACCTACATTGTCCTAATTAAAATCCAGTGCATAATCTAGACCAGGGGTGTCAAACTTGTGACCCGCGGGGCGGATCCATCACATGGTGGCCACCCCACCCCCAGTTTAGCGAAGGGGAAAAAAGTTGTGATATGACGACGTGATGGTGCAAGTTTGACACCCCTGATCTAGACAGTAACTTGATTATGTTTTGTGGCATTTCCAATCTACTTCTGAAAATAAAATACACTCTACTTTTTCACTGCAGTTTATAGATATTGTTCTGCATAAAATGCCACAACTAGGTTATATACGTCTTACTGAAGACAATTGGATTGTCACAGTTCTGAATATCTTTCTTTTTAAGACATGGAGACTGACCAAAGAGACATCATAGCCATTTGACATCATGTTACTATATTAGGTATCTTTATTTAAATGAAGTTCGTATTGGTACTTGCAAGAGTAAAACATTTTTAAAATTTATGTAGTTATTCAATTTATGTAATGGCCCATTTCACTTTTATGTGACACTAAACAGCTTACAATAAAACAAATAAAAACACAAAAATACATAATATAAACAAAAATAAAAACACTTAGCTGGATATGATATAACCCATACAACCAATAGATGTTAGACTTGGACACAAAGTCAGATTTTCAAGGCTAAGGGGAACAAAACCAATCTAATCTCAGAGGGAACTGTCCTTCCTCCCCCCCCCCCAATCTTCCTTGAGTCTTTACGCTGCCCGGGTTTGAGTTGATGCTGGGGGCTCAGGACCCAGGACAGCACCCCAATGTTCTGGATAGCTGGTGATGTATTTTAAGGGAGATTCAGATTAATGTCAGAGTTCCAAACAGCATCTGAAAGTAAATCAGAGTCCAAGGCAAAAGTTTCCTTAAACTTCCAATTTATTAAGAGAGCAATGTTGGCACATCTTGGAAAACCTGGATCTGAAAGCTTCCAGGTTTTCCCACCCAGTTGAAAGTTCTAGATCCTGACCCAACACTCACAAGTCCATCACATGGTCCAATCTTCCACTGCCATGAAGACAGAGTCCACCCATCCAGTTCTGACCAGTAGCAAAGACAAAGGATGACCTTGAGTTTCTAAGAAGAATGTTATTATGGCTACATATCATCCAACTCCATATAATGCCCTCTCTCATTTTCCCACAGTAGAAAATGAATAGTAGAAAGTGTGGCAGACCCGAAGTCCAAAAGAAAAGATGGCTTGCAGGCCTGACAGTAACGATGCCCCAAAGACTGGGTGCCATGGCAGAAAAGGCTCTCCTCCTGAACTCTACCAGATGACATGCCCTAGCTGATGGTATCTGAATGGTACCCTTCCTGCCAGATTGGGTAGCATAGATAGAAACAACTGGGGAGAAAATCGAAATCCACATGTCTTAAAATTACCAAGTCTGAGAAACATTGCTCTAGGTCCGTGATGGCAAACCAATGGTAAGTGTGTCACAGGTGGCATGCGGAGCCCACTCTGTGCCCACCCAGCCATTACACAGCTCAGCTCCACCGCACTTGCTCATGCACCTCCCACTGGCCAGCTGATTTTTGTGTCTCTGCCGTGCATGCAGGCAGTCATGTGTGCATGTGTGGGAAGGTAGGATGTGGCACTCCCTCCTGCTACTCCATTGTTTGTACCAGGAGGCTTTAGGGAGGGCCCCAAGCGTCTGGGGGAGGCTGTTTTTGCCCCCCTGGAGGCATGAGGAAAGCCTCTGGAGCCTGGGGAGGGCGAAAATGTCGTGGGTTTTTTTCACATGCACATGCACCGGGGGGGGGGGGCTCATACACACATGCGCAGGGGAGTGCTGAGTGCACATGCACAGGGAAGCAGGGTAAATTGCATTGTGGATGTAGGCACACATGCTATTGTGCAAACATGATATTGGCACATGAGGACAAAAATGTCAGCCATCATCGCTCTAAGTGAACCTCAGAACCATTCCCACCCAGGAGGCACTGGGTCACCTGGAACAGGGCAACTATCTGCAGATGCATTAAGGACAAAGTATTTTTGACACTTCACCCACCACTACCATCTCCATTGCCACCATCCCCATACAGAGATAGGCCCTAATAGCATCCTTGTTCTTCCTTTTTTCCTATGTTGATGTGATAAGCACGGTAACACATCATAAAAAAACAATTTATTTCTAATATCTGATGAGTTATACCATTGTGAATCATGAAAATGAAGGCTGGCAGATTATGTCCAATTGAGAACATATGCTCCCATTCATTTATGTTTCCTGCAACAATAAATTTGCTTTTTCATGGTAGAATTGGATCAATTCTTAAATTCGCTTGAATCTCATATTTAAGGATGTCCTCTATAGAATTTTGAAGCTTATAAAATGAGGCCATGATATTGCTTTCATATTCTTTTAAAGATTGGAAGGCAGTGTTGAAAGGAGGGGGGGGGGAAACATTAGGATCCAGACATGATGAAATGTAAAATAAAATATTTATTATATAGAATATAAAAAGCTGAGCTGCAGCTGAGAAATTTCCCAAGTATTCTTTTGAAAAAGTTGTGTGGGTGTACTCAGATGAAAGTTTATAATATCAGACGTTAGTCAGACCAAAAGCATAGTCTAGCATTTCGTTGTAAAAAATTGTTGAAGGATGGATAGGGATTATAACCAATTCAGACACCAATTAAAATGAAATTTGTTACCATGCATGGAACACTGCAGTGAACAATTTGTGCCATGTGTGTTCAAATACAATGTCCTTTTCCCTTCTATGTTTGCATGAATGTGGATAACAGAATAACAAAGTTGGAAGACAGATCTTCTAGTCCAAAACCCTGATCAAGCAGGAAAGCCTACAGCATTTTTCAGACAAATGGTTGTCCAGTTTCTTCTGAAAAACTGATGACTCGGTTTCTGATTCTTGACTGATTGTAGATCACAACAGTATAACAGAGTTGGAAGGGACCTTGGATGTCTTCTAGTCCAACCTCTCCTCATCCGGAAACCCTATAGCATTTCAGATAAATGATTGTCCAATCTCTTCTTAAAAACTACCAGTGTTGGAGCACCCACAACTTCTGGAGGCAAGTCGTTCTACTGATTAATTATTCTAATTATTCTTTATAATTAGAGGATGAGGATGTATGAGGATCCTGCCTCATACATCCTCACGGCCGATACGCTCCCACAGAGAGGGACTGCTCCGGGTGCCGTCCACTAGACTTTGTCAGCGGGCGACGCCCAGGGGAAGGGCCTTCTCTGTGGCGGGCCCAGCCCTCTGGAACGACCTTCCCCCCGATATTAGGACAACCACGGACCTCCGCTCCTTCCGCTTAAAATTAAAGACACACTTTTTTCGCCTGGCCGGCCTTGGGTAGTCTCTTTTTAGGTTAGGGGTTTTAGTAGTAATTTTTAGTCTAGTTTATGGGTTTTAGCGCAGGAATAATTTAATTCACTTTTAATTTTGTAGTCTGTATTCGGTATTTTGTTCTTTGTATTTTTAATTGCCTGTGCCCCGCCTCGAGTCCCCTTGGGGAGAGAGAGCGGAATATAAAATTAAATAATAATAATAATAATAATAATAATAATAATAATAATAATAATAATAATAATAATAATAATTATTATTATTATTATTATTATTATTATTATTATTATTATTATTATTATTATTATTATTATTATTATTATTATTATATGTTTTAGATTCCAATCCTCTATTTATCTTAGTTGCTTTGTTGCTTTGGTACTTAAGCCTAAATTAACCATTTTTACTTACATGCATTTTCCAAGCCTCTTTTAAA
This sequence comes from Rhabdophis nuchalis, assembly GCA_039707465.1. NCBI lineage: Eukaryota > Metazoa > Chordata > Lepidosauria > Squamata > Natricidae > Rhabdophis > Rhabdophis nuchalis. The sequence continues at coordinate 31,100,962 of CM077645.1, forward strand.
TATTTATTCAGGTTTCAGCCACACAGAGCTTACACTTTCTACCATTTCCCATAATTCCCAGTCTAATTTCCAATTATTGAAGGCAAAAGGAGCAGGGGGCAGCAGAGGATGAGATGGTTAGATACTATCATTGGCACAACCGGTATGAATTTGGGCAAACTTTGGGAGACAGTGGAGCCCGGGTGGTGGTGGTGGCATGCTATGGTCCATAGGGCTGCAAAGAGTCAACACAGCAACTGAACAACAAATTGCAGATTGTGTTATGCTAATAACCTTTTTAGTTAGTCTTGTCTTTTGATTCCCTGGCATAAAAGCATTGAACTTGCCTGAGGAGAAAGCTAGCTTACAGTTGATTTCTAACTTAACCTTCCCAAAAGCCAGAACCTTTACTACCTGTTGCTCTCCGTCCTGTTGCTCAGTACATGGCTTCCTTCCTCAGGACTCCTTGAGTTCTTTTGCCAAGCAGCACAATAGTCATCTCTCTCCAGGCCACTTTTGAAAACTAAGTCAGTCAGTCTGTTACATACTTCATGATCCTTTCCTGCTCTGTATGTCAGGCCTGCAGCCCTCTTTTCTTTTGGGTCTTTGGCCTACCATACTTTCTATTATTCTGCTATGCATTTTCTATTGTGGGAAAATGGGAGGGGGGATTGTAAGTAGTCACATACTATGTAGTCATAAGAAAATTCTTTCTAGAAAGCCAAGGTCATCCTTTGTCTCTGCACCTGATCAGAATTGGATGGGGAGAACTGCCAGCAGTGGAAGATTGCACCATGTGATGGATTTGTGGGGGCAAGATCTTGAACTTTCAACTGGGTGGGGAAACTCGGGAAGCTTTCAGATTCGGGTTTTCCCAGATGTGCCAACATGGCTCTCTTAATAAATTGGAACTTAGAGCAATACTTAGCCTTGGATTCTGATTTATTTTTGGATGCTGAAACAAAAGCTACCTCACTTCTTGATTTTCAGTTTCTGTGGTAGCCTTGTTTCAGGGAAGTCTGCAGAGTGTGTGTATACATCAGGGGCCCCCAAAATTGGCAACTTTAAGACTTGTGGACTTCAACTCCCAAAATTCTCCAGCAAGTTATGCTAGAAGTTCTGGAAGTTGAAGTCCACAAGTCTTAAAGTTGCCAAGTTTGGAGACCTCTAGTATACATTGATGTTTCCCAAAAGAATGCAGTTGTGACTGCATGACCAAAGTCTGCCCCTTTTTGAACGGGATGCAGTTGCTCATGATTCCTATAAAAAGGGAGGGAGCAGGTTTGATCACTCAGTCACAACTGCTCTCCTGACTTTTTTTTAACCTCCTCCTACAGATGTCCTTGCTCTGCTCTTTGACAGCATCATCTGTAGACTTGAAAGTAAAACCTTTCCCAACAATTTACTCACTGTTGTCTATTATGTGCTTTATTTCAAAAACCAAATGCATCATGTTGGGGATATCTCCTTTAGGAGACAGAGAGTTGTGCAACGGAATTTGCAGCAAGAGATACATTTCTAGAAGCCACACTAATAGACACAGACACTGATGGTAAAACAAGTAGACTTTACTTGTGGTGGAAAAATAAACTATTTCTTTACAAACAGTGATAGTCAGTCTTGAATCAAATTACAGTCTATAACTCAAACAGTTATCTTATAGTTGCTTTAATCCATGATCCTCCTTGCTCTGCTGACCTAACCAGACATCACAGTGTCTCCATTCAAAGATCAGCATCTAACTGTGATTCCAGCTCCCTCTTATGGCTGAGTTAGGAAGCAGCATCCAATTACATTTCACTATAGTATTTAAAGTAACAGAGATCATTTGCAATCATGGCGTATATATATATTGTTAACCCAACACTAGGATTATAGTCCTAACACATCGGCTCATGGATAATCTAGAACATCTTGGAATTTTCTGAATGCTTCTGTGTCTCTAATCTTGTCTCTGAGATGGCCAAGGGCCCTAATGATGAGAAGAAGAAAAATCTTCATACCTAGCAATATGAGTTGCCACACAATGGAAACTTCCCAATGCCAATTGGAAGCCCACCATAGAAACAAAACATGGTCACTTCTTTAGCCACAAAAATCCAAGAGGTTCACTGATTCTCATAATGCACATCTAGCACAAAAACTTTTCTTCATCCACCTATCCATAATGGACTTCCCATATCTAAGTGCATCCTCCAGACACCCAATATTTACCCATGTCCAGTAGCTATAGCAAGCAATAAGCACATAAATTGCAGGAAAATGCTGATGTCACCAGCCACATTGGTCTTTACCACTTATCCCAGCCATTGGTGGTGATCTCACATAATATTTCCAATTTATTTATTTAGTGTATGGCAATATTTCTAATATAAAAAGTCTATATTTGAAGAAATATGTTCTTGCTTTAACTGTGGGCTCTCCAATGGTAGCTGATAGATCATTGGGTGGCAGGGATAGTGATATGGTTCACCTCCAATCAGATAGGATCATGACATCATGATGTGGCTGGTGGTGTGGCCTGCCAGCAGCCAGTGGAGCTGGCAGCAGATTCAGACAGTGAGGAGGTTGGGGAGGAACATAGGGCAATCCTGGAGTTTGGGGAAGGCTCTGATGAGGGCTCTGTGTCGGAGGTAGAGACGAGGCCAGAGCCATATGCCAGTTATCAGTTGGCTTCATAGTCAGACATCAGTGACCAAGCAGGAGCCTATTCCCAGTTCGCGCATGCACAGAGTTGCCAGACGAAGGGAACAGCAGGGGTTGACTTGGGAGTAAGGCCACAGGTGGATGATGAATTGTCCCTCCCAGTGGAAATAAAGAGGAGTGAAAGGGGAGTGGAGTTTGCAGGAGACAATTAGTTCATTTAATTGCTTTGTGGCTCTCCAGCATCCTTGACAGGTTTTGCAGATAGTGGCCTGTCAGCTCTCCAAGACAGATAAGCTCTGTGACTGTAAATCCTCCTTTGAAAGACTTTGCTGGATGTGAATGGGCAGAATTCACAGTAAATTAATAAAAGGTTTTTTTGTCGGGACCAGGAGTTTGCTTCATGCTCTTGGGATGCCTACGTCAGAACAGCTGGTTCACCATTGCAGTAGTCTGGGATATTCTCATAGGTTTACTTTAACAAAAGTCTAACTCACTAAAGGGCTTTTTTTTCCTCTTTCCCATTGATTTTCAGTGACTTGCCCGGAAATTTTTCTAAAATATTTTTAATCTTGAAGAGTATCATTAAGAAGTTTATTACCTGCAAGCAGCTTCCAGTTGCTTAACCGTGGGTGGAGAAAATCATGAAAAGTATCCATGCTTGTAAATTCAATAGAAATTGCATAAAGAAAGAATTAATTGTAATTGTAACATTGGTATCATGCATTTCCTTCAAGATAATGCATATATGACTTTTTTTGTTCCCTGCATTCTGTGCTCATAATCATATTCTGGGCCTGACAAAAAGCAGTTGGAAGAAGTTCAGCTGGTAGGTTTCATAACCATGGGTTTAGAGGGAAAAATAGTCACACTTTTCTTGGCATTCTAGTCAGCTATGCTGCTGGCTCAGCCTGAGAACACTTGTAGTTCAACATTTCAGTGATCACAAGATATGGAGCACCCTTATTCCTTCTCTGAAAATCCAAGGACACTTTTTCCAGCAGCTTTTGTTCGTATAGGTTGTCTCCTCTTACTTACTACTCATAATCAGTCCATCAGCAGAATGTTTATAAAGAATTAAAGCAAGAGTAGATTTTAACTGCTTAGATGATTGTAGTGCTTCATGATGTCCTTTTTTCAAAAGCAGATGCCTATGCGTGCTACACAGTATGTGAAGTACTGTACTCTGATGTACTCTACATGTTTGATGATAGGAAATCAACTATGTAATTTGACCCACTTCCCAATCAGATACCTCCATTGGAACTGAGCAAAAAAGTAAACTGCATCAATGCCATAAATTGAAAAGGAGCACTGGGAATAAAACATAATGCAGTATGAATAAAACACAACATTGCCTGGTTGAAAAACCGGGCACTATGTTCAGCTATACAGGATAACAAGTGAGTCCTATTTCTTTATTTCTTAGTAAAATAGTAGTAAAAGTCTTCCTTCCTTGCTTCCTTCGTTCCTTCGTTCCTTCGTTCCTTCCTTCCTTCCTTCCTTCCTTCCTTCCTTCCTGCCTGCCTGCCTGCCTGCCTGCCTGCCTGCCTGCCTGCCTGCCTACCTGCCTGCCTTCCATTTGACTCTCAGTAAAAATATAAACACATAATAATACATAGAGAAAACATTAGTTGACCAACTCCAATAGTCTCCGGAGGAACATGGAAGAACAATTTCAATGATCGCTCTGTGTAAATAGAAAGAAAGATTAAAAGTTGTTTTCAAATTCAATATTAGTTCCATTTATTATGCGTTTTAAGAAAAGAACACTTAATCAGAAAAGGAAATAACTTCTATGTGAGGAAAATTCAATCATAATCAAATCTGATCCTATAAATAATGCATTGCATATTTTGTAACCAAAGTAAATATAGTATTTTTACATTCCAAAGAGGAAATGAGTTTCATGAAAGGCCTTATTCTTTTGCAATCTTCCATATCCTGTGCCCCATCTTTGCATATTTCTTTTTCCTATTGGGTTAAATGTCAAATGTTTTGTCCAGCTATGGGGATGAAAAAAGGTACATGATTGATATTGTGTGCATGTGTGAATCTAGGAATGTGTGTGTTATGGGGTTTAGGGAGAGCTTCAGCAGCCCAAAAGGATTCCCTGCCATAAAGGAATTCAGTGAAAAGTAATAAATTTATGAAAACTCTGCATGCTATCGGTGAAGTCACAAATTATTTTCATATCCTTTGTCTCCGTGTACAAGCAATTAAAACTGAACTGAATACACCCTTCTATTTACAGATAATCCTTATAATGATCTGAAGTTAGAATAGAATAGAATAGAATAGAATAGAATAGAATAGAATAGAATAGAATAACAGTGGCATAAGTGATCAGGTGTTAGTGATCATCTTTAAAGCGCTCCATGGCTCGGGACCTAGTTATCTGCGGGATCGGATCCTGCCTCATACATCCTCACGGCCGATTCGCTCCCACAGAGAGGGACTTCTCCGGGTGCTGTCCACTAGGCTATGCCAGCGGGCGACGCCAAGGGGAAGGGCCTTCTCTGTGGCGGGCCCGGCCCTCTGGAACGACCTTTCCCCCGAAATCAGAACAACTACGGACCTCCGCTCCTTCCGTCAAAAACTTAAAACACACTTTTTCTGCTTGGCCGGCCTTGGTTAGTCTCCGTCTAATAGGGTGAAAGGGATTTTAGGTAATTTATATTTGGGGATTTTAGCACAGGGATAATCTAGTTTAATCTGTTTTTATTCATTCTATTTATGTATTTTTATAGTTATTTTAATTTCCCTGTGCACCGCTCCGAGTCCCCCTGGGGAGAGGATGCGGTATATAAATAAAATCATTATTATTATTATTATTATTATTATTATTATTATTATTATTATTATTATTATTATTATTATTATTATTATTATTATTATTATTATTATAAGGTGTCTTGCCTAGGCAGAGGGTTGGACATGAACAACCACCAAGGTCTCTTCCAACTCTGTTATTCTGTATTTTTTTTTATTATTTGCCTTCTCTTAAAAAATGATCCAGATAAAAAGTATTTGAAAAGCTAGACTAATCACTTATTTATATTTAAAAAACCTCTTATATTATAGTTCTTAAATATAAATAATAGAACATTTCTCTACACACACATATATACATACATCATACATACATATATGCATACACATCTAGATGTATAATATCTATGCCCCTGAAATAAATCTTTCATATATAGAATGAGGATGAAAAAGTAACTGAACAACCAATCCTCAGCTTTAGGACTGTCTGTAAAATGAAGAAAAACGGAAATAAGATAATAAGAACAGTTTGGTTTCACTTAGCAACTCCTTTGTTTAATGACTTAGTTGACTCTCCCAACTGTGGTTGCTAAGCAATTTGTACATATCTGGTTGGCCTTGAGCCAGTCTGTCTCTTTCATCCCTAGGAAAGAGACAAACCATTTCCAAAATCTTACCAGTAAACTTGTAGAGACTTGTCCAAGAAGTCTCCAGGAGTCAACACCTACTCAAAGGCACAACAACAACTATAAAAACAGTAATAAAACAAGCAAAAACAAGAAGGCATGTTGTCCTTTTTCTTAAAATGCAAATCCCAAGATCACTCAAGAGATATAGGAAAAGGTTCGGTTCTTCCATGGGTAGCCATGAACAGCATTCCCAGAAATTGTCTAATATTTTGAAATATTTCTTTCTTTATAGTATTCACATATAGCCCCTCATACATAATCCAAAGTCCTTTCCGTGCCACAGAACGATATGTTTTGTTTCCTAGGGCTAATCAGGAGTATATTTTTGTGGTGTGTGTGTGTGTAGGGAAGGGAAGCCAGCTTTTTCTTCTGATTCCAATTCTCTACCTTGTGCTTGTTTGATCTGGTGTTGTTCTAGCAAGGAGATTTTTCATGCTGAACATTTCTGCTTCTGCTGTCATTTCGAATCTCTAGCTTTTGCTGAAAGCTAACTGGAATGTATCAGTCCTATTCTGGCACATAATACGCTTGAGTATATCAATAATAAATTAAATTGCAGTAGCAGGAACAACAGGTAAAAATGTTATACATGAACAAATATCAATGTAAAAGGGCTATAGAGAAGCAGGCAGTAACCTTTTTGGCACCAGGGATTCAATTCAATTCAATTTATTCAATTTATATACCGCCCTTCTCCCTTCAGTTTCAGGATCAGTTTCATGGAAGACAATTTTTCCACAGGCCAGGGTTTCAGTTTCATTTGCTGGCCCATTGCTCAACTGTGCAGCCCAGTTCCTAAAAGGCTGGAGCAGAGATTTATTTATTTATTTATTTATTTATTTATTTATTTATTTATTTATTTATTTATTTATTTATTTATTTATTTATTTATTTATTTATTTATTTATTTATTTATTTATTTATTTATTTATTTATTTATTTATTTATTTATTTATTTATTTATTTATTTATTTATTTATTTATTTATTTATTTATTTATTTATTTATTTATTTGCTATACCCGGCCACGCGTTGCTGTGGCCCAGTCTGGTTAAATGGCCAACCAATCTGTGTGTAGATCTACACCTGCACACATACACCCAACCACCATATAAGCCCCAACCTACCTACCTACTGTATTTCTTTCTCTCTCTCTCTCTCTCTCTCTCTCTCTCTCTCTCTCTCTCTCTCTCTCTGTCTATCCCTCTACCTACCTACCTACTGTATTTCTTTCTTTCTCCCTCTACCTACCCTACCTATTGTATTTCCCCCTCTCTATCCCTCTACCTACCTACCTACCTACCTACCTACCTACCTACCTACTATATTTCTCCCTCTCTATCTATCCCCCTATCTACCTACCTGCCTACCTACTGTATTTCTCCCTCTCTGTCTATCCCTCTACCTACCTACCTACCTACCTACCTACCTACCTACCTACCTACTGTATTTCTTTCTTTTTCCCTCTATCTACCTACCTACCTACTGTATTTCCCCCCCTCTATCCCTCTACCTACCTACCTACTGTATTTCTCCCTCTCTGTCTATCCCTCTACCTACCTACCTACTGTATTTCTTTCTTTTTCCCCTCTATCTACCTACCTACTGTATTTCCCCCCCTCTATCTCTCTACCTACCTACTACCGTATTTCTCGCTATCTATACACCTACCTACCTATGGTATTTCTGCCTCTCTGTCTATCCTTCTACTTACCTACCTATTGTATTTCTTGCTTTCTCCCTCCACCTACCTACCTACCTACCTACCTACCTACCTACCTACCTACCTACCGTATTTCTCCCTCTCTATCTATCCCCCTATCCACCTTCCTGCCTACCTACTGTATTTCTCCCTCTCTGTCTATCCCTCTACCTACCTATCTACTGTATTTCTCCCTATCTATCTATCCATCCCCCCTACTTATGTACCTACCTACCTACCTGCCTACCTACCTACTATATTTCTTCCTTTCTCCCTCTACCTACTTACCTACCTACCTACCTACCTACCTACCTACCTACTGTCTCTCTCTCTCTCTCTCTCTTTCTTTCTTTCTTTCTTTCTTTCTTTTTCTTTCTTTCCACCTACCTACCTACCTACCTACCTACCTACCTACCTACCTACCGACCTTATTTCTGCCTCTCTATCTATATTTGGGGGTCATCTAATCCAACTCCCTGCTAGGCAGGAAGCCCTATACCCATGATGGCGAACCTATGGCACGGGTGCCACAGGTGGCACACGGAACCATTTCTTAGGCCACTCGAGGCATTGCCCTGTCAGCTTCAGTTTGTATGTGTGCCCTGGCCAGCTGATTTAGGCCTTCTTTTGAGGCCATTTTTTGCCTTCTGGAGGTGGGGGAAGGCTGTTTTCACCCTCCCCAGGCTCCTATAAATCATCTGGAGCCTGGGGATGACGTAAAAAGCATGCCAAATGCAGGGGGTCTTGCACATAGCATTATGGATGTGACACACCTGTGCACATCGCCCCTGCACTCCCCCTGCTATTGGCACGTGAGCCAAAAAAGGTTAGCCATCACTGCCCTATACCATTTCAGACTAATGGCTATCCAACATCTTCTTGAAGACTTCCAGTGTTGGGGCATTCACAACTTCTGGAGGCAAGTTGTTCCACTGATTAATTGTTCTAACTGTCAGGAAATTTCTCCTCAGTTCTAAGTTGCTTCTCTCCTTGATTAGTTTCCACCCATTGCTTCTTGTTCTGCCCTCAGGTGCTTTGGAGAATAGCTTGACTCCCTGTTCTTTGTGGCAACCTCTGAGATATTGGAAGGCTGCTATGCTGTCTCCCCGTCCCTCTTTTATTAAACTGTATTTCTCCCTGTCTCTCTATTCCCCTATCTACCTACCTACTGTAATACAATAATATAATAGCAGAGTTGGAAGGGACCTTGGAGGTCATCTAGTCCAACCCCGCTGCTCAAGCAGGAGACCCTATGCCGTTTCAGACAAATGGTTTTCCAGTCTCTTCTCTCTTCAATGTTGGGGCATCCATAACTTCTGGTGGCAAGATGTTCCACTGGTTAATAGTTCTCACTGCCAGGAAATTTGCCCTCAGTTCTAAGTTGTTTCTCTCCTGGATTAGTTTCCACCCATTGCTTCTTGTTCTGCCCTCAGGTGCCTTGGTGAATAGCTTGACTCCCTCTTCTTTGGGGCAACCCCTGAGATATTGGAAGGCTGCTATCATGTCTTTCCTAGTCCTTCTTTTCATTAAACTGTATTTGCTGTCAGATGGGTGATTCTTTGTAACAGTTTGGTTCAGTTGGTATTAAACAGTTTAAAGCAGCTGCCTGGCTCCATTTTTTTTACCTCAGAGAACAGTCCTGAGCAGAATTTCCCCCCCCCCCTCTATGGGCCACCTGGGAGTTTGCTATCCTCTGTGCCTTTTTGGCCCCAAGAGGACGCCGTATGAGGCTTTTCCAACACTGGCAGTTGAAAAGCAGTTTGATGGGCGTGGCTACAGGGATGTTAAATCACATTTCAGTGAGTACATTTTTGTGTGTGTCATTTGTACACAACACACGTGTGCTAGGCACAAAATGATTTGGTATTCTATTATCCGAAGTGCTTCGCTACGTTGTGTGAAAGTTTCGTTTAAATCGGTCCGGTACTTTTTGAGATTAGTGGATTCGTACAAACTATTTTACATTTTTATTTATTTATTTATTTATTTATTTATTTATTTGTTTGTTTGTTTGTTTGTTTGTTTGTTTGTTTGTTTGGATTTATTGACCGCCCCCTCTCTCCGAAGAGACTCGGGGCGGTGAGAGATGGGTTCCTACCGATTCGGACCAGTTCGGCAGAGTAGGTAGTAACTTGGCTGGCCACGTCCCCCGAACTGGTTCTGTCAGCGGCACCGTAGGTACCGCCATCTTGTTTTTTGCTATGCACAGAAGCAATTTTTTACTATTGCACATGCAGTGTAAAAATTTTTAGGAGGACTTCTATATATTGTCCATTTCTTACAACTCTTTTCTGACACATTAAAACAAATCTGTTAAGGAGGAATACATACACCGCTGTTTCATGTTTTTAAACTAATAGGACTGATACCACCTGGGAACACTGGTGGCACAGTGGTTGGAATGCAGTATTGCAGGCAAACTCTGCTGACAGTCAGGAGTTCAATCCTGACCGGGTTGACTCAGTCTTCTATCTTGCTGAAGTTGGTAAAATAAGGATCCAGATTGTTGGGGACCTTATGCCAATGTTGCAATCTGCCCAGAGAGTGCTTCAGAACACTGTGGGATGGTATCTAAGTCTAAGCACCAATGCTATTTGCTCTGCAGATATTTTTTTTAAAGTACACCAGGATAAAATAACTGTTTTTGTTATACAACAGCCTTGTATTTCATATAATGTAAAATAACTGTGACAAATACAATTATTAAACACATACTGTAAAATGCCATACCAGATGGAAGTCGGCAATATATGGTTATCATTATCATTATTTTTAGTTGATTGCAAGCTGTGATAAGGCAATTGGCATTATTTTGATATATAAAAACAATAAATGGAACAGAAATAAATGTCTACCTGTTTTTGCTGCTATTGAATTGGTGCCTTTACCTCTATTTCATTTCTTTTGTTCCATTCCATTTTCCCTAGAACCCAGTATGAGAAAAAAATCCTGGGGTGAAAGAAGCAGAAAGGAAGATCAGCAAGGTAAACGAGGGTTAGTTAATTTGTTGTGCATGGAGAAGAATTTTCAAAGCTATTCAGAATTTTCCCACAAATTGGCTGCCACAATGGGTATGGCCCAAAGGTGGGTTGCTCCTGGTTCAGTCCAAATCAAGCAAATCGGTAGTGGTGGCAGCAGGAGGCTCTGCCCACCCGCCCGAATGCTTTGCACATGCACAGAAGCATTGCGCGCACAAGCAAACCGGTAGTTAAAACAATAGAAGCCAACCACTGGTATAGCCAACTAGAAAATCAGGAACTAGAGAGCCAATAGATCAGGGGTCCCCAACCTTTGCAACTTTATGTCTGAAGGACTTCAGCTCCCAGATTTCTCCAGCCAGCAAAGCTGGCTGGAGAAGTCTGGGAGCTGAAGTCCTTCAGACTTAAAGTTGCAAAGGTTGGGGACCCCTGCAATAGATGATGATTTCCATTCTTACTCCTTCTAACATCTACAATGCTTGGTCTACCTATAGTGTTTCTGAATAGGAGTACATGTTTCTCAGCAAGGCATCCGTTGCCATCTCCCGCTTATTTTATTTCTAACAATGCCTTTCGAGCCTACAGGGGGTATATCAATTTCCTCCTGAGTTTTCTGCCTCAAATATGTCAGCATGCAGTCCACTTAGTAATAATGATTTTTTCCAATAATGATCATGTTTCTCTTTTTAGCACAAATGCCTTTAAAGCTTAAGATCTCCTTGATTTCTTCAGGCACCTTTAAAAAAAAATCATATTACAATATTAAAAGGGGTAGGGGAAGCATGATTTATTTGTCTTCTTCCCTTCCCTTCCAGAAAGAAAGAGTTGTAATAATGAATAGAACTTATCAGTACTTTGGAATACATTGTTTAAAAACAATTTAGTGATTCATCAACTAGGGCACCATTCCCCAGCTCCTAGGGGAGCACAAATGACAACATTTATGTTCCACTAGTTGCCCAGGGCATAGACATAGTTGAACTAGCCTCCACGTTGAAGCAGTGGGTAAATGAAGTAGTGACAACTTTTATAATAAACTAATAGCAGTGGGGAATAGAGGAAAACCTAACAGTTATCATGTTACTTGATCCATAAAACAAACATTTGTTATCAAGTGCAAACTGAGACTCAACAAACGGTTAATGTATTTAAAACCACATAAGGCCTTTGGCTAGTTTGTTAAATTTCATATTTGTAAAAATGTTATTAATGCCCATGTTTTAAACAAATATGACTGGATGCAATCTACAATGGTTATAGGTTAATATTATAATCTCAGCTAAAGTATTGACAATATTAATACATTTTCATTTCATTTGTCCTCCCTCCCTGTTGCAAATGCATTGTTCCTAAACCTTTATTTCTTAAAACTTATCTTTCCCTTTTTTATTTTATCAATTGACTAGCTGTTGATCTACACCTGACTAATATCTTCAAGCAGGGTAGATTTTTATATCCATTTCACAGCCAAAAGCTTAGCTTTGTGATGGCAAACCTATTGAACGTGTGCCGGAAGTAGCATGCAGAATCATCACTCCAGGCACACCAGTCCTTTCTAACTCTGTTATTCTCTTATGATATACTATCTGCCAAGAATCAGAAAGTGAGTCATCGTAATGTAGATATTAATTCAGAATCCTAAGAACTATGTATCTTGAGGTTGATTTATAAGCATACACAAATATACAGCAAAAAAAACTCTACTTGTTAGATTGAAGTAGTTTTAATGATTAATGTTATGGCTTCTAAAATGATAAAATACATTAATGATAACAAGATGACATTCACCCACACGAATTAGAAGCTCATCATAGTTCCTTAATTCTTAATTCTCCACAGATTTACAAGAAGCCAGGGATGTATATAAAGAAAACAGTTGTATATATGTATAAAGATATCAAAAGAAACTGAGAATTTGCTTGGGGGGTAACATAGATAAAAAGAGCACAAAGAACCAGTAGGAGAGAAATGAACATCTAGAAAAGCAGATTACTTATGAAATTCAATTCCTTAAGATCAGTTAATGTCAATGTATTGGACTAAAATCAGTGTTGGGGGATTTTAAAGGATTTTCTTTGGAACTGGAAAGAAGGAAGCTAAAGGAGTTCTGAGTGAATAGCTATTTGCATGAAAGAAAGAAAAATCTGTGATTGTATTCCTTAGTGAAGTGTTTTTAATGAGCTAAAAATCAAAAAGAACAGTAGGTATATCAGGATGTTAGTTAATTTGGCAATATTGGCACGGTGATATTGTTTAGGCCAGGGGTCTCCAACCTTTGCAACTTTAAGTCTGAAGGACTTCAACTCCCAGACTTCTCCAGCCAGCAAAGCTGGCTGGAGAATTCTGAGAGCTGAAGTCCTTCAGACTTAAAGTTGCAAAGGTTGGAGACCCCTGGTTTAGGCCAAAGGATGGCAAGCAGGTACACTCAATCATTTCCTTTAATGTACATCATCTTCCCTGTCCTTTTTAACACACACACACACACACACACACACACACAAACACACACACACTTTGCCTATCTGCTCTGCTTCCCTGTTGCCAGACAACCATTCATTTGTCTGTCCACCATAACAGCTATTAATTACATTTATCCATGTATTACATATAGAGAAACAGACAGACCAGCAAGCAGCAAGTATCTCAGAAGGAACTCCTCTGTGATGGAATGCATTGAGGAGGTAGATCCCCAGGAGGGAGGAGCTACATTCTAGAGGAGTAAGAGGCAACTCAACTGAGATATCATGTGTGAGAGATAGTCTTGGCATGTAAGAACCATGGGAAAGGTCGGATTGGTCCCACTGGCTGAGGCCAGTTGTGCTGACAGTTTGCAGTGTACTACTTGGTGGCTGCATCAATTGCTGATATGTAGATCTCATGTTAACCTTTACACGGTATCTACTATTTATGCTCAATTTGAACTGATCATACTCCTAAAGCATAGATTTAAATTTCCATAACAGTTAGATGGTACGGTCGACAGCATAATCTTTGTCATCGATTTTGTCTGTTGTCTCCCACCCTTCAGTGGGGCTCGGCTGTAAATCCCCATGTGATTTGTTTATCTTGTTTTCTGGTCAAGGACCGCAATAAAGTTTTATCTTATCTATCAAGTGTGAGAGAAAGAGGGTGAAGACATATCCTTCCTATAAGTGTATTATAGATGCAGATAGTAGAGTCTTCACTCTGGCAAGATTTTCTTATACATGTGGCACAATAAAGAACTCAGCTTGATAGAATCAAGTATAATTCTCAGTTTTGTGCTTATATAGTGATTTTTAGCTCACCTTTATTATTTTTAAAATAATTCAAGGTACTGAATATACCCAATACTCCTTATCCCTCCCTTCCCCACAATAGCAATACTGTGAGTTGGGTTGGGCTGACAGAGAGAGGAACTAGGCCAAAGTCACCCTTCTGCCTTTCATACCTAAGGTAGGACTAGAACTCAAAGTCCCTCAATTACTAGCCTGGTGCCTTAGCCACCAGATTAAAGAAAAGGTGGGGAAGAGTGGGAGTGCATTCTATTACTGTAACATTAGAATAAAGGCAGTGCTAGTATTTGTGGTTTTATTTTCTTGAAGTAAAGCTGACAATTCCTATAACATTAGAGACCTACAAGAAGAACTAGTAGTACACTATATATAAAGATATATACTATATCTTTCCCGCCACCGCACTATGATACAGCTAACAATATGAAAATGCCCGTTGCTGCTGGCATTACTGCCAGTTTGACATGCAAAAAGGTCTGTGCATGTGCAAAACGTTTAAAAAGGAAAAAAATACATTTTTGCAATGAAAATTGTTCTGTGCGTACGCAGAACCGAAAATCAAGATGGTGGCACTGTAGGAGAACCGGTTCAGGGGCATGGCAGGCCCGAGTCGCTGCTGGTTCCAGCAACCCAGGCTGCCAAATTACTACCAGTTTGGCCAAACTGGTCCAAACCAATAGGAACCCACCTCTGGGAATGCCCCATAAATAGAATGATCATTTGGGCACAACTGCCTCAACTTTGGCATGTTTGTTTCAAAATAAGTGTCACTTTCTGTAGCACTTCCATTTTGCAACTCTACAGAAACAGTTTGAAGAATATTACATTTGTGCTATGGCTCATGGCCATAACTGTTGGTGCCTCTGGCAGTTGCTTCAGTCTCTTATGTGTACATGTCATCTCCAATATTGGCAGGGCATTTTAACATTGGCAGTAACATGAAAAAAAGAAACAAGACTTGCCTTACGGAATGGGTCAGCCCATTGCCAAAGTCTAGGTGCCTAGCTTTTTATAAATATTTTATTCCAGGTGGTCAAATATACAACCATATAATGTAAAACACAATGGGCTTGTTATTTTAGTAGAACAGATACAATGATTGACAGGGAGAAAAAGCACCATCCAAGCAAATTAAGAACTTGTTAAGTCTGTCAGGAAAGCAAACTGATTAGGTCATTCCAGTTCATGTTTTAATAATCTAATCTGTAGAAGGAAGTCATAATTACTCTGCTGTAATTAGATGAGGTGGACTTTTGTCCTCCAGCCAATAAAGTAGAGTAATCCCATTGTAATCAATTGGATTATATTCTTGAGCCTGCAGTGTGTTTCTTAGCTATAGATCAGATATTTTTTCAATAGGAAATTATAAAGACTGCCTGGAAACTAGAATCGGAAGTGATTTTTTTTTAACAGACTAGCAAAAATATTAACTTGAGTAACTTAAAAATACAAATATGAATATTCTGAGGATATACTTTTAAAAAGACATTTAGTTTTTGAAACTGCATAAACAATCATTTGATTTTATCTTCTGAAACATCCCTACAGTTCTTTGTAATGTATTAGGAAGCTGAAATATTAAAGTACTACAATTCTCTTTCAAAGTATAAAAAACCGTTTCAATCTATATGAAAAGAAAGAAATAGCAAAAGTGTCATATTGAATGCTGGGGGGAGAGAGAGAGAGACAGACAGACAGAGAATAATTAAACAATTTTCCTTCCTATTTATACTACTTTGCAGAGCTAATTATATAAAAATCAGTGAAAACTTACAGAGCCACATTTACATTTTAATAACTGGATAATTCTGGCAAATGAATTCAAATCTGGCAATAGCTAAGAGCAGGAAAGATGAAGAAAGAGACAGAGGGGATCATTCTGGCTGCATTGGAATACTGGCAAGAACTGCCACTTGCCTGTAAGCAAGAACTGGTCAAGCCACAACATTGGCAATGTAATAAAAATAAAGAAGTTAAAATGCTTTGGGACTTCAGAATTAAAACTGACAGACACCTGCTTTCTAATGGCCCAAACTTAATCACTGTTAATAAGAAAGGCAAAAGGTACATTACTGTACCTGAAAACAACAGAAAACAACAGAAAAGAAAAGAAAAGAAAGAGCGGGAGAAAATACAAAGATCTGCAAATAGAAGTAAAATGCATGTGATAAAAGAAATCAAAGATAGTACCAATAGTAATAAGTGCCTTGTGTGCAATCCTCATATTTCTGGAGCATCGTTTGAAGCCCATCAGCATTGACAAAATCACCATCTGTTAATTGCAAAAGGCACCTTTACTTGGAATAGTTTGCATCTTGCGATGGTATCTTTAACGCCATCCAACATCTGCCTATCCTGGGAATTTGGGAAACATGCCAAATCCAGTCTAAACAGCTAGCTGACCATGAGACCAACTGTAAGAAACCAAGTTATGCTTAGGACAATTTATTTTTATTATCAATTTTGCATGTTTACTGTACTTCAATTCATATACGTTCCCTTATCACCTATGTATCATTGGTAAATTATTACCATTAACCTGTCTATTCTATCAATAGACAGAATCAAGACATTTGGACCTGTCTGTACTTAATTCTAATTCTATCCTGTTTTTTTAAAAAAATCTTAATTATTTATTGTCATCCTTTTCAACATTTTGAGTCCAACAGCGGATCCTCTTGTGTACTGCGGTTTCCAACTTTGTGCTTTTAACATTGGTTTCTCCTTCAATCTGCAACATTTTCACAAGTTTCAAGCTTTTCTGGCCCTGTAGCTGTCCAGCTCTGCCAAATCCCTAATGCCTCCATCCATCGCTATTGGATGAAAGCTATTTTTATCTAATTTGACTTTTTTCTATATTCAAATCAGTTTTCTGAGTATTAATACGCTGAGCCATCTGCTAGGGAATTGACATACCAACTTGTCAAAAAAAACCCAAAAAAAAACCCCTGCAACAGCAAACCCAGTAGGCGATACCACTTACAATTCTAGAAGTTTCTTTTACAATGTACATAATATGGAAAACAAACAGGGGTAACCTGAAACTAGATGGTAGGAGGTATGGAAAAGAAACAGGGGTACCTAACCTAGGAGAACAAATATATCATAGGCACCATTGAATCTTGGTGGGATGACACACAGATCTGGAACATAACCTTGGAGGCTACAACTTATGTACGAAGAATAGAAAAGAGGGGATACGCTGCATATAAAACAACCAGATGCCTACACATAAATTTAAAAGTCATAGTATAGAAATCATGTTGAGAATATTTAGGTAAGAATAAAAGAAGAGAGAAACAACTGTGATGTTTTTTTTAAAAAATTGGACCATGTGGTGAGGCAGAAGCATATGAAATGAAGACTTTCTGTGTCAGATAAATACAGTTTCAGATAGGCCTGCAATAATGACAGTGGGAGATTTCAACTACTGTGTTGGAAATGTAACTCTGCCAAAACTTGGAGGTCTCCAATATTCTTCACCTCTATTGTTGACAATTTCATATGACAGAAAGTGAAAGACAAAACAAGACAGTCTTCTATTCTGAACCTAATCCTAATTAATAATAATAATAACAACAACAACAACAACAATAATAATCTTTATTGTCATTGTAAAGATTATTATTATTATTATTATTATTATTATTATTATTATTATTATTATTATTATTATTATTAATTAACAGAAAGGAATTGGTTGAAAAAGTGCAGATTATTCGAACTTTGAGACCAAGTGTCAATGTTATCATTGAATTCATATTAGCAAAAGGAGAAATAGGAAGAATAGAGAATATTCAGAGTTGTATACTGGATTTCAGAAGAGCAGATTTTGATGAATTCATAATCAAGGAAGGGTGGACTGCTTTTAGCTGATACTGAGGAGGTAGAACATCAGTGGTGGGATTCAGCCAGGTCACACCTATTCGGGAGAACCGGTTATTAACTTACTAAGCAGTTCAGAGAACCAGTTGTTGGAAGAAATCTCATTTTGTTTTTTTCCACTTTACAGGGCTAATCCTGTAAGGATGGCAGGAAGGAAACATTCTGGTGTTGTTTCTAGAGTAATCTTTATTGCCCTGCTTACAGAAACTGCATCTCTGGTTAACCCTTATTACATTGTTACAGCTAAGGCAAAGCACCCATGATGTTGAGTTGGTCACGCCCACCCAGTCACATGACCACTGAGCTTTGCCTATTCAGCTGGTCATTAGGGCACAGAACCGGTTGTTAAATTATTTGAATCCCACCACTGTGGGATGTGTATAGATAAGAGGGTGAAGGAAAGCATATTCCTGTTCTGTGGAGTTCTTCAAACACATTCTGGTAACCCATTGTCTGAAATGCTTTAGCAGATCCTGAACTGAGCAGGAGGTTACACTAAATGGCTTTTCAAATCCTTTGCTACTTTATGATTCAATGATAGGTCATTTTCCTCATGTATGATTGGTTGTGCTTGCTTGTCCATATGAACTTGAATATTCATTCTAGCTAGTTCTTTGTATTGTTTTGAATTCAAGAGTTTATTTGAATTAGCTGTTTATGATGTTGTGAAATGAAGAGAGAATGTGTGCTAGTTATTGTTAGCTTACAAAAGATAGCTACCCCTCCCCCTCCAAACCCCACATTACAGCCCAAAATGCAAATAGCTGGTGTATGAATGCCTCATCTCTGGAAAAAATAAAATAAAACCCCTTTGTTTTATTATTTGGCTCTGCAATATCTGGTCCTGCAAGTCTGCATGTATTGTGAGTGGAGGATGCTCATAGGCAGTGTACCTCCCATCTTTTTCAGAAGCTCTGAAATAAAATTATCAAGCATCCTTCTGATCATTAGCAGTTCCATTATGAAGCTGAAACAGCTTATGTGTCTCACTGTAAGACCTGTGAAACCAAATGTTTTTGCACTAGGTATGTGCCAATTAACAGTCTTGACTCATTGACATACATTTTACCACCTACCCTACACTCTAATTCTGTTCTCATCTGACGTAAACCATCTGCCTCTTAAAAGCCAATCTTTTTTCTTTGAAAGTAGTAACGAGATTTTTTTTTTTTTTTAAAGCAGAAGATGGAAAGGAAATAAAGCTGCTTCGGAAAGTTTATTTATGCTTTTGATAAACTCCATTGATAATATTTGAGAAGGAGAACCAATTTACTAGGTGAATTTTGGGCAAAAAATTTAAGGTAAATGGGCCCTTCCAGACAGATAATATGTGTCACTCAGAAACCAATTCTGGATCGATGTGATTCCACAACTATGACTGATTTGGGCTGCTAAGCTGTGGTGTCTTTATAATTAATGTAAAATAATCTTTCCTTATAAATGCTTTGTGGACAATTTGTGAACCTGTGGATAATTTGATTCTCCACTTACTAGATTAGTGGATCTCAACCTCAGAATTTTAAGATGCATAGACTTCAATTCCCAGAATTCCTCAACCTACATGGATTCTGGAAGTGGGTTCATTCATCTGAAGGTTGAGAAACATTGTATTGGAATACATGTCACACTTGTCTTCCTGCTTCCCTAGAAAGTACAAAGGTGGTTTGATAGGTTAGCAACTCCCCTTCATAGAACCACTCAATTTTTTTTTGCATTTAATGGAGCAAGTATACAGTATATAACACAATAAAACTTTGATTATAGGAAAGATAGAATGCAAGGTATTATCTGATTTCCTTTTACATGGAATAGAGTAAAGGAATACTTATTTTTCCAGGGTCAGTGGTAAACCATAGCAGGACTTTTGCACATTGTTCCTTGTTCTCAGACTGTAAAGCTGGCAGGAAAAATGATGGCTACAAATAAATGTCAAACTATCTTTGAGAGATGAAGAGTGAAAGAGTGATAACATGGGAGTGGCCAATTTCTTAATGCATCATTCTGTGATATCATCAATATTCCAATTTTCGTAGATATTGTGTTCTCCAAAACATTTTGACCACTTTGGCTAAAACATTTAACACAATTATTACGCATAACTTGAATTTCAGATGCATTGGTAAGTCCCCCTTAGACCAGGGGTCTGCAAAGTTGGCTCTTTTAAGACTAGTGGACTTCAACTCCCAGAATTCCCCAGACAGCCTAGCTGGCTGGGGAATTCTGGGAGTTGAAGTCCACCAGTCTTAAAAGAGCCAACTTTGCAGACCCCTGCCCTAGACTTATTTATTATCCCATCATTCCAGATTGCTATTTACAATGAATAGACACTTCTGGCTAGTAGCTTTGGAAACATTTACTAGACTGTCATTCTACTAATAACAAAAGCTGCTGCCCTCACAATAGTATGTTCTCTATATCCATATTTTCTTATACTTATTGAATAATTCAGAACTGGATTATAATTGATTTTATTTTCTTCATTTGCCTGCCTACCCAGCAGTTCAAAAGCAATATTGCAAATAGATAAATGGGTACCACTTCAGTGGGGGGGAAACTAGCTGCATTCATGTGTGCAGAGACCAGAAGCTGATGCTGGACCTGGCCAGATGTGAAGCAATGTAACACAAGAGTAGGTGAGGTGAAACAGCAGAAGAACCAATAACCTTACTGCTGCTGATCAGCTGGCATAAGCTAATTCACTCCCTGCGGTGCATCAAGGATAAACATGCAAGCACTTGAGAGAATGAACTAGCAATTTAGGCTATGAGGACTGCGTTGTGTCTAGCATTTGTATATTTTTCTGACATTCTATACCATACACTAAATAAATAAATATTTTCTTCATTCCTCGTCTCTCTTAAGAGCAGTGGATTATAAAGGAAATAGGATAAAAATTCGAATTAAACCCACCCACCATGAATATGAGAGCATGAGATAGCCAAGAATTGTCTTCAATCCTGTCACTTTCCACCCAAACAATATTTCATTATTTTTAGTTTACAGTAGAAATCGAGAAATATAGTTTACATGTGTAGCAGGGGGGAGGGAAGAAATGGAGAGTGGGAGGGGGGAGAGACGAACTGGCTGAGGAGGGAGAAAGGAGGAGGGAAAAAGGAGGAGGAGAGAGGAAAGAGAGGCTTCTGTAGGCCAAACCTGATGGGTAAGAGGGAGTTGTTTGGCAGAGGCTTCTGTAGGCCAAATCTGAGAGGAAAGAAGGAGTTGTTTGGCAGAGGCTTCTGTAGGCCAAACCTGAAGGGTAAGAGGGAGTTGTTTGGCAGAGGCTTAGGTAGGCCAAGCCTGAGGAGAAAGAGGGAGTTGCAGGGCAGAGGCTTCTGTAGGCCAAGCCTGAGGGGGAAAAGGGAATACTATAGAAGAGTCTTTGGAGAGGCAAACCAGAGACAGAGAGCAGAGGAAACAACGAAGGAGCAGAGGCGGTGGAAGAATAGCCCAGTAGGCAGTACAATAGAGGGTGAAGATAGAGAAAGAGGAGGAAGCTTCAACTAGTCACCTGGATACCACCACTCCATCTACGCCTTGCCTGCTGAGAGGAGGCTGACCACCACGCCACTGTGTGACCCTGGCAAGTAGAGGTACATCAGAGAGGGACCAGGTTGGATTGGCAGACACACAGAAAAAAAAGAAAGGGCCAGGAGAACCCAGACTCCAGCGGCCCTTACGAGGGTAAGCGCTACACATGTTTTGTCACAGAAGGTGCATTTCTTTTAGGAAAAGGAAAAGGAGCTTTTCTGATTTGAGGAGATTTTTGGGAAGAAGGAGGAAGAATGGCTGGTCAAAAAGAGATTGGGTTTTGAAGAAATGTTGGTTCTAAAAGAATCCAGGACAAGATTCGTGGAGTTGACAGGGCCTTCCAAAACAAACAAAATAAAACCCTTCTGTGGAAAGAGAAGAAGGAAGAGATAAATGTTCTACCAACCCAACAGAGAAAATGCAAGTTAATAGAAATTGTATTAATATGTGAGGGTATATATACTGTACATAGCCAGCAGGTAGCTCAGTTTAAAAATGCTTGAACAGATGCTAATAAAGCAAACCTTTGTTTCTCGCTGTTTTGCTATGTATCAGAAAATGAGAAATGGGTTCCAGCTTAATCAGTAGCTGTTATTGTTTAATTGCTGTAATTAAATATTCCTTGAATTGCTTTATGTGCCTGTTACAAAATTTGTTAGTGGGTTAAGATGGCTAATAAAAGGGAGAAAAAACACACGAAAGTGCTACAAGTTGGATCAGCTCCCATGAACCCATGAATATTTTCTCACAGTGACAAAGGATCGATTTTGTGTTACTATACCCATGTGCTCTTCCCACCAGTATATAGCATATAAAGAATTCTAATGCTTGCCAAGTGATGGAAGGCTGCCATGTACATTGTCCCAAGAATGAAACCAAAATATCATTGATCCACAAATTTGTTTCTAATATTAATCCACCAAATTCTACTCTGCAAATACCTTTATTCAATGCACGTTGCCATAATTTTGGATTGTACTGACTTTAGTTACTGAATAATTTTATACTTGTAGTGAAGCAGGAAAAACATATAAATTAATCAAGAATGTCAAAGCTTTAATACAATGGATCAAATGTTAGGAAATATAATGTACTCATCTAAATGACCCAGGCAGTATAACTGGAATTGCACATTAAATAACAATCTCCTATTCTTATATAATATAGCTAAGCATGTTTCTGATGACCATGTGGCTTTGCAACAACATTGGATATAATAATTGAATTGACAAGGATAAAACTTTGGCAGCTATGTGCCTCTTTGTTTCAACGTGCCATTTGAGTAGGAGGGGGAGGTGTTGCTTTCTAATGGGTTAGATAGAGAAACAAAACCTCTAGATTCCGCTGAAGATTATGAGAGCCTGGAACCTTTTTAAGGACATCATAACAGGCGTGGAGTTGAAGCAGACAGTTCCCATAACAACGTGAACTTGTTTACCTGGACTGTAGGAAGTTGGGGGTTTAGCTGGGGAAATTATTATTTAATTCCACGAACTGGTGTTTGGAAACATCAGTTTGTTGTACTTCGATATTACTATTCAATGTTCAATAAACAGTAAGATTTTCAGAAACAAAATGAACCTGGAGTTTTATTTGGGTTAGGGTTCTTGAGCTGAATATTGACATTAATACTGCTTCCATGTTCTGTCTTTGGAGTGTTTTGATTAAGTTACAAAGCATTGTAACTTAATGTGTTCCTGCCAGTTCTACCCTCTTCTATAGAAGAGGTTCTACAAATCTACAATGCCATTTAGAACCGGTTCCAGCTCCCTCCCCCCCCCCCGCCCATTCACACATCATCAAGATGAAGAGCGAGAGGAGGAATTCTGGGAAGTTCACAAGTCTTAAAGCTGTCAAGTTTGAACACCCCTGGGGTGTTTTTTCTAAAGGGTTAGTGGTGCAAGGGTCTTATAACTTGACAGCTTTAAGACTTGTGTGCTTCAAATGCCACAGTTTCTGAGCCAACATTTTGGTTGATAAGCAAGAGCGTTGTTAAGTGAGTTTCGCCACATTTTACAAATTGGTCACATCCATCCAGTCACATGATTGCCAAGCTACTCCCACCCGGTCACACGGCCAGCAAGCCACTTCTACCTGGTCACATGGCCAGGAAGCCACTCCCACAAAGCAGGCCACAGCTACAGAAGAGGTTCTAAAAATTTTTGAAACCCACCACTGATTGTACCTGATCTGAACTGCATTTAAAACTTAACCCTGCACCAAGTCTAACTTTTTTCCTAACCCTACTTCACTGTTTGCAAAAGTGCAGTCATCATCACCATTGTCTTTATCATCACCATTGTCATAAAATTTCAGGACTGAGAAAATGGATGGGCAAATAAATAAATAAAACAGAGCATCCTGGGAAAGTGCCTGATTGATTGGTTGAGATCCAGGAACACAATTCAATGTTTTATTCATTCATTAAAATGAATAATAATATTGTTAATCTTTAGTTCATTAAAATATCATTTATTTATTATATTTCATACTTGGTTGGCTATCTTTATCTAATAAGCAGTTTGCTATTAGTAAATAAATCAAGTGTGGGATGAATCTTTATTTCATATAAATGTATAAATTATCAAAAATAATAGCCACAAGGAGCTGGTTGGAAGGAAAGTTTAATTCCTCTTCTTTGGCACTTCAGCCAAAAATATTCATTCAAAACTGTTTTGCATCAATAGAAAATTTCTAACTGGCCAGATGAGAATGTCCTTTCCCTGATTTAACCCCATCTGTGATTTCTCATGTTCTTAAAGTGGTTGTATTAAATTTTTATGTTACAGAAGTGGCAGGCTAGTGAGGAACCACATTCTCAACTGAGCAGACTATGTTCACACCATGTTCTCTATAAACAACTCTTTTCTATCCGTTTTTTTCTCAATGTAACCTTAGCCGAATGCATTTAGCCCGTATATGAGGTAACATAACTCAATGCGTTGCAGTAAAAAAAAGAAATCTACTGAGAAAGGAAAAAGGAAGTGAACTTCTGCAGCAGTGGTGGGTTTCAAATTTTTTAGAACCTACTCTGTAGGTGTGGCCTCATTTAACAATGCTCTTGCTTAGCAACCAAAATTTTGGACTCAATTGTGATGATAAATTCTTTCTTTCTTTCTTTCTTTCTTTCTTTCTTTCTTTCTTTCTTTCTTTCTTTCTTTCCTTCCTTTCTTCCTTCCTTTCCTTTCCTTTCCTTTCCTTTCCATTGGGTCACTGGCAGCGACGGGCCAGATTTACTTCCAGGTATGCCGGTGGAACCCCCTCTCACCGCTTCTCTAAATTTCACCAACCGGCTCTCGCGAGTAGGTGCGAGCCTGCAGAAACCCACCACTGTTCTGCAGTCTGCATTATGATTGCTAGAGCCAGTATCTCATTATACTTCATAGGTTCTACAATCTTTTAATAATTTTTAACAGGTGAAGTAGCTTTTCTTCTTTGTGAGAAGAAATAAGCTTTAGAAATAAAAAAAAATATTGTGTACACAAAGCTTTGGTTCTGGGTGTTATTATTCCTATATGTAAGTTTGCAGAGGCACATAAAAAATAATTGTCTAAATATCAAGCCCCCTGGAGCATTACTCACCTACATAATTTAAAGAGGATTATTCCACATCAATTGGTAATGTTCTCAGGTTAGAAAAATCTAACCAATGCAAATCTTTGTAACATCATCACACATAGAGAAGAAATAGAGAAGCCGAAAGAATCCAATTAGATTTATTTTATTTGGCTATGAAAAATATTACTGTTAATAATGATGTTTTATCATTAGAGACCCAAACATAATATCTACCTAACATTTTCTCCTCAAGTATTGAGAAAGACAGAAAACAAATTTTGAGCAAATTGATTTATAGAGCTGAGTATTGTTTAAGTCTCTGATTTAACTTGATTTAAACTGGGATTCTAAATAATTTGCCATAAGCCTGAAAATAATGCCAAAAAGCAAACTATCTAAATCAGACTGAGATTGTTCTATATTTTAGGTTTATTTGTTTTGTTGAACATGGAAAGTCCTTGGAAAAAATGGCCATTTTTCTGCTATTATAGAGAAATTTTAGGCAGTTGTTTCCTTTTCATTTCTCCTGACTCAAGATGTTTAACCTCCTGAGGCAAAGATAGCACCCTTGCCTCAATTCTGTTTATAGAAATTGAGTTGACTAATAACTGAATTTATTTGGACAATCTCAATGATGAAGTGTCATCTACAATACCTCAAAGGCATAAATCTATGCCTGAGATGCTGCTGTGTCACACTGCCTTATCAGAGGATTAGCCCATTTATTACTGATAGAATCCTTGCCTTCACTAGTAGCAGATCTTGAAATTTCACTTAAAGACATCTTGGCTTGTTTCCAGATTGGGATGCTTTAATCAATGCCATTGTATTTTTAATTGGTCAATCTACCATCTAGCAATCGAGTACAGAAGCACACTGTTTTTCCTTTTCTGCCTTTAGGCTCATCACCAGAGACCATCTAGACAGAAAGCCATGAATTCCGTTGTGTAATTATTATTTTTTATCTAGATGTCTAGATGGTCTCTGGTGATGAACCGAAAGGCAGAAAAGGAAAAGCAGTGTGCTTCCTCCCTTAATTGGGGCCCTAACAGGGTGTTGTGGAAACATATATATATACATACATACATACATACATACATACATACATACATACATACATACATACATATATTTGCTTTCATAGATTTTCACGGGTGTAAGTATGCTGGTATTACTGTCTTTGGGTATTTTCCCGTGTATATAGCATGAAATTGTTATTGCAATGTTTCGGCAAGATCTCACTTGCTATCCTCAGGCTTCGGTCTGAGGAGATTAATACCGTTTGGTTCTGGAGATGAGGGTCTTGGCTACGGAGTTGATCTGTGCAGGGTGGTGATGGGATTGTGCGTTTAAGTAGCTCCCTAGGACACACCATCTACCGGGGGAAAAAAAACACCAACTGCTACTTAAACACACAATCCCATCACCACCCTGCACAGATCAACTCCGTAGCCAAGACCCTCATCTCCAGAACCAAACGCCTAGCTGACAAAGACCACCTGAAAAATGAATTACACACTCTCACAAAGGTATTAATCTCTAATGGATTCCAAAGAAACACAATTACCAACCTAATCCGAAGGCAGACACCCCCCAAGATCCAAAACACAGAACAAGACAATGGCATCGCCCTCCTCCCTTATATTAAAGGCACCACAGATAAAATCAGCAAAATTCTCCACAAACACAATATCAAGACATCTTTCGACATTAACCAAAAAATAGCCAACATCTTAAGGAACCCCAAAGACAAAATCCAGCTAGAAAACCAGGGAATCTATGAAATACCATGCAAAGTTTGCCCGATCACATACATTGGACAAACTAATAGGAGAATTAGTGCACGTATTGCAGAACATAGGAATTCTGTTAAAAGACAAGAAAATACGTCCTCCCTTTTCCAGCACTTCAAAGCAACAGGACATGAAATCGATTTTGAAAAAACCAAATTACTCTCCAAAACTGAACACTCCAACAAGAGAATAATTATGGAAGCTATTGAAATAGAGAAACATCCCCACAACATAAATAGAAGTGATGATGCCTCCCGCCTGCCAAACATCTGGAAACCAGCTCTGGCCACTAAACGAGTCCCAGCCACAAACACTGACATCATCATCAATCATTCTCAACAAACATCAACTCCATCTACCAATCAGGATGTGACAAATCAGCCAACCAATCCGTTTAAAGCAGCAGAGCCAACATTCCAACCCCTCCCACCTCCACTTATAGAAAAACTGCCACTTTGATCACAGCTCACTCGCAAGAAAACAAAGGCTCCAGCCTGATGATGATGGGTGTGATCCCATCGAAACGTTGCAAAAACAGCTTTAATTTTACACGGGAAAAGACCCGAATAAACCAGAACCTACACACACACACACACACACACACACACACACACACACACACATGCAAATAACAGGAATTGCCAGGGAACAGTTAAGAAAAGCCCTTTTGTTAATAGCTGTCAACAATGTCGTGTTTTAATGGCCAAAATCCTATTTAAATAAGCAAACTACTTTTCCACTGCTCATCCCAATCCCTCACGCAACTCCCTTAGGCATTTCCTAAGTATAAAATCTCTTTCTCATTTTGTTTTCCAGTCTTTAAATAGAAATATAGCACCCATAATCCTATCCTTCTTGTTGTAATCCTTTCCCTTCTCAATTCATCTTAACATAATGCTCATTTATCTCATGGAAGTGAAGTTAACAATGTACTATATGAAGCTTTGCCCGATAAATCAGTTTCATTTGAATGAACCCACATTCAAATCCAAGATAGACAAACTGGGGGGGGGGGGGGGGGGAGTTGTCTCTTACCCCCATCACTAAGTTCAGCAATATAAATGCTGCAACATTATATGGCATAATAAATGGTTCTTTGGATCTCAGCAGGGTTTATCCTTCTGCTAGCACGAATGGGATTGCACTCTAAAATGACATGTTATTTTATGTTTCATGAAATAAGCAAAGAAAGCAGTCATAATTCCTGCAGCCTCTGAACTGTCAAACTTTTAATGACATTGTTTTGACCAAAGTACAAATAACATGTTAATGCAGGCTATATTATGGACAGGAGCAATCTGTATATCAGCTTCTAGATTACATTTTGCTTACTGTGCCTTTTTCATCTGGTTGACAGCTTAATAGATGGAGCACTCAGTACATACACCTTCCGTTGTTTTCTGTAAAATAATTCCTCAGTATTAGAAATATGTTTTTAAAAAATGGGATCATGAGTTGGCTTCTCTACCAATCCTTTGGAAATTAATACTTTCTCGGTTTTACAAGCTGTTACAACCAAAGCAAAGAATGTATCTGAACAGCCAAACAGACAGATCAGGAATATATTACCCACAAACATGCAAACTATATGCACAATCAGAAAATCAATACTATACTTTGGGCACATTTATAGGACATGTTTTCTGGTTTAATATGGAGGATTCCTGTAACCAGAATTCCTAATTCAAAAGATATGCTTAGCAAATGATAATTGGTATTACCTATAATCTGTTATTCTTGCCACTTTGACTTATCCCTGCTAAGTCATTGTTAGGGCAATATGATGATTTAGTGTGGGAAGAGACAGTGACAAGCTAATATTATTAACTGTGACTTCTCTTTGGCTGGGAATGAAAACAAATATTTTTATTGCAATAATGACTGTGAAAGACTTAGTCAAATCAATGAAAATAGCTAACATTACAAATCTTCTATAGCATCATAAAGCATTTGGTAATCAGTTCGACAGTGTTTTCCTGCTTGTATCTCAATCCTTTCCTTAGCATCTATCTTAGTTATCCAAATTATGGTGGCTGGCAATCCATAGCTGAACTCTTTCAGTGGTGGTACTTAAATTGAAGAAGTACTCAGAAGAGATGTATGGTAATTAGGAGCTAATATTTGTCCCACCCAGCATTATCTGTCCTTCTTTCAACAACATATACCCCCTGTAGTGAACCATCTTCAAGGAAAAAAACAGTTGCCTTTTGACTGATCTCTTTTGGGACAACCATGACGTGGATAGATTGAGAATTTCCATAGACATGCGACCACCAATTTAGATTATTTTGAAAGCAGCCTTGATTAATTCTATTCTTAGATTAAGATTAAGCCAGTCAGTGGCTATGCATGTGATGGGTGCTTACTATTTGGAGAATCCCAGGTTGATACTTTAAATACTAGCTGCCACAAAGCTACAATGTCCACTGCCATCTTTGTGAGGTTCCTGAATACATTCAGTGAGCCACTGTGAAAAAGCAACATATTGGGAATTGGATAGGTCTAGTCCAGTAAAAAGAAGGACTAGGGTGAAATGGTAGCAGTGTTCCAATATTTGAGAGGCTGCCACAAAGAAAAGGTGGGTCAACCTATTTTCCAAAGTTCCAGAAGACAAGACAAGAAACAAGGGTGGAAACTAAACAAGGAGACAAGCAACTTAGAACTAAGGAGAAATTTCCTAACAGTGAGAACAATTAACCAGTGGAATGGTTTGCCTTTAGAAGTTGTGGGTGCTCCATCACTGGAGGCTTTTAAGAAGAGACTGAACAGCCATTTGTCTGGAATGGTATAGGGTCCCCTGTTTGAGCAGGGTTTGGACTAGAAAACCTCCAAGGTCCCTTCCAACTCTGTTATTCTGTTATTCTGATTGAACACCTCATCCAAAAGGCATCTTATATAATACAATGGTCAACTATTTACTTTCTGGAAGCCAGAACTGGTCTTCTGAGGATACTAGCTATCTTCTGTTGTTGCTGTGTAACAACTGATACTGTGAAGGTCATATTTTCTTGGACTCTGAAAAAGAGATATAGCCACTAAAACTACTAGCCATATATAATCTACTCTCAGTTCTTTGTATTTCTATAGATGGTGAAGCTGAGGATAACCATTTTTTCTTTTTACATAACCTCCACCAATTCTATTTTGTGTGTTACTGCTGTTATGAGTAATGTGGCTAATTAGTTTCTCTCCAGTGCTTTTAAATTTTGATATATGTTTCAACATAGTTAGACAATAAATAAGTAAATTCTTAATATTCTGGTTTGATTTTTGTTGGCTGCCTTGCAGATATTTGATGAGCATGGATCATCAATATTTTAATTCCTGGGACAGAATTCCTAACAACAACTCTAATTTAAAATTCTTTTTAAAAAATCATGAAAAAAGTAACAACACTACATCAATCTACTGCAATAGTAGGTAGAATTTCAAATAAACAAAAATGGAAAATTCTAGTTTGTATTCCTTTTAAAATCCATGGTGACCTGGATGTTGTGTGGGGAATTATTACGAGTATTCTGAGTTTTCTTGAACAGGCACAAAATAAAAACAGAATTCAAAAAAATCTATTGAACCTCGTAGTGGATCTTATGAGTTGCCCAACCATTTTAAGCAGCATAAGAATCACTGTGGAGCAAAGTCCTATTCAGGGAAATTCAGGGAATTTATGTCATCTCTGAACCTCCTATTCAGAGGTGACATATAATTTTGGCGTTACTGCTTAATTTTTTCTTGGGAAAGTTTGTACCAATAGTTACACTGGCTGTGTAGTAGGGTGATTAAGATACTTTAAGAATTTAACTAGGAAGACTTAGATACACATTTAGCCAGGGAAGCTTAACGGATGATTTGGCCCAATCACTACATTTCAATCCATCCTTCTTCATATTGTTATTGTTGTTAATAGTGCATTGAACCCCTTGAAGAAAGAAAGCAGATGTCAACTAAATAAATTACAGGTAGTCATTGACTTACCGCCATTCATTTAGTGACCATTTAAAGTTCTGGAAAACTTTACACTGGAAAAAATAGCATAGCCATTTTTCAGACATGACCATTGCAGCATCTCCCATGGTCATGTGATCAAAATTGGGATGTTTGGGAACTGACATATATTTATGTTGATTGAAGTATTCTGGGGTCATGTAATCCCCTTTTGCGATCTTCTGACAAGCAAAGATAATGAGGAATCCAGATTCATTTAACAACTGTGTCACCAATTTAACAATTTTATTAATTCACTTAACAACACTGGCAAGAAAGGTCATAAAATTGGCAAAACCCACTTAACAACAGTCTTGCTTAACAATATAAATTTTGGGCTCAGTTGTGATAAGCTGATGACTACCTGTAGGTACATTTCGACATGACAATATCTTTTCTTGTGTTGCTTTTTTATTTTTTGAAGGGAGATTATTATTTTTTGTTTCAGTTAGTCTTTCTGATTTTCTCAGCCCCTGAAGCTCAACTTTATACGAGCTGACTTAATCTGCCCCTTTCCTGATAATCAAAATTAATTAGCAGGTTTTTTTTCTTATAAAATTGCTTTCAAAGCAAAAGAACATCAGAAACACATAGAAAATGGTGTTTTTTCCACTTTCGTTCTCATTTCAGGAAGGCTCTACATCATGCTATTAAATCTATGATAGATCAGATTTTGTTTTGTTTTTGAATAACAAGTTCCCAATAGGCCAGCCCACTAAAAGCAGCCTCCCACATAATGTTCTTTAACTGGCACTTTCCCCCCCTCAAATAAGAAGTTGCATCTCAGGCACAAGTTGTTATGTAAACTAAAATAATATTGGATTCAGTATAATAGACTCTCTTGTCCTTGTCCTCTGCCCCACTTTAGTTTCCAAAGAAAATGAAGTTATTGAACAAAACAAGATCATGAGAAAAATCTTACGACATAAGATTGCAGATGATAATACTGACAATTTAACTGATTTTTATTTCTCTCTAGGCATCCAGCTTGGGTAGGTAAATTTATTTTTATTTTTCAAGGATATGAAAATCCTAACTATCATAAAATTATTATTTAGCTGCTTGGATCTTTTTTCTGAACCTCAAAACAGAGTTAGCTGGAGAGATAGCTATAAATATAGCAATAGCACATGGGCTTATATACCATTTTATAGGGCTTTACAGCCCTCTCTAAGAGGTTTACATAGTCAGTATATTAACTCCCATAATCTGGGTCCTCATTTTACTGACCTTGGAAGAATAGAAGGCTGAGTCAACCTTAGGCCCGTCAGGATCAAACTCCTAGCATTGAGCAGAGTTAGGTTCTAACCTGAGGAGGTATTCAGGAGGTTCTGACCAGCTCTGGAGAACCAGTAGCAGAAGTTTTAGGTAGTTTGGAGAACCAGTATATACTACCTCTAACTCACCTCACCCCCATCTATTTTCTGCCTCCTGAGTCCCAGATAATTGGGAGGAAATGGGGATTTTGCAGTAACTTTGCCCTGCCATGCCCACCAAGCCATTTCACACCCACCAAGCCATACCCATAGAACCGGTAGTAAAAATGTTGAATTCCACCACTGATTCTAACCACAGATATAGGATGTAGATATAGATAAATAGATGAGTGACACGGTAGCCAAAGAAAACTAGTAAAAAAAAACCAAAAACAACCCAGGGTCTTCTGTTGCCTCTCGGATAACACAGTTTCCTTAGCTTTCCCTTAACTGATTATAACTAACAGGAAGCCATTCTATCATGACTAGAGACAATATTACAAATGTAAGAATAATCGTTGGGAAATCTACTAGCTGATCCTGATCATCTTTTTTACTCCCTGTACTCCAGAAGTTCTCCTTAGCCTAGGCTAGTCCTATACAAGTATGCCAGGCCTGGGCACCACATGCAGCCCACCAAATAGCCTTGTACTTTTGGAACGACAGCATATTTGGAAAACTCAGTCGAATTACTAAATGTCTCCCTTCCCCCTCCCCCCCCAATGGGATCCACCAATGCCTCTGCCTTGAAAAACACACTTCTGAGCGCCTTCAATGCTTCCAGCAATTTCTCAAGGCCTCACTGACACTGATACTAGCCACCAACAACTATTTGCATGGCAGCTATTCCTTTGTGGTCCACAATTATATTTAATTCATCAATGTGGTCCTTTTTCTCAATGAGCTGTACATTTCCTATATCTAAAATAGTCTGCGGCCGCCTCTTCTGGGGACTAATTCTGGAAGCACTTAAATTTACATGTCAAGTTAGGGCTATGCATGGTTTGAATGTGGCTCAACTAAGTGCTTCAGACATTGCGCAAGAGTGAGCACAGCACTTAGCTGTTTTCAGAAAAGATGTACTGCTTTAAAGAGCTTACTGCTGAGTCTCATAAATTAACACATCTTTTCTTTATGCTCACATAGAAGCCCAGGCAGAAAAAATAGCAAAGAAGTGTTGACTTTGCATCTGTATGACATCTAAAGCATTGCTTCCAGATAATTTTGAAGCATAGAAACCATAACTGTATTTACTAGTTTATATCTTACATTTTTTTAACTAAATACAGTATATCTAGGTGATAAGCAAGAATTTAACAAGGGATCAGTATATATTTGAGGTTACTTTTGCTTAGTTCAAATGTTTCTAAAAAGTGCTAGCATAAAAAGTTTATGTTCCCCTCCCTGTTCTCTTTTTTCTTTTTTCTTTCTCTTCTAGTCAATTATCACTTCCAGTCAAGATTTAGGTATGGGTACGGGATGGAAATGATATTGGTCATGCTTTTGGACAATCTCTGGCAGGAGCGGGATGGGAATTGTGCATCCATCCTTGCTGTGCTTGTTTTCTCAGCATGTCTTTCTGTGCATCCATCCTTGCTCTGCTTGTTTGACAGTGGCATCCTTCTGGACATGCTCTGGAGATCGGGGAGGGGGGGGGAGGCAGCATAGTATAATGTTGGTTTTTATCCTTTTTGGGGGGGTTGATGCCAGTTGATGGTAATTGGGGGGAGGAAGATCCTACCCTCAGCCTGTACTTCCACAGGATTTGGTACTCGTATTCACCAATCTTTAATTAAGCTGCTACTGCAAGCTGAACTCATCTATTGGCTTGGGGTGAAGGATCGTGAGAATTCTAATGATACCCAATTATACATCTCTGACCCTGACAAAGAAATGCTATCATTGTATAATCAAACATTACTCTAGCTTGATGCTCAACCTGAGCGTTGGATTACAACCCCCATTATTCCAATGGGAATGATGGAAGTCACAGCCCAATATATTTAAAGAATCAGATTGGCAAAAAAAAAAAAAGTACAGTATTATGTTATGTATGGAAATACCAAATGGCATTGCCAATTTTCTGTGAATCACGTTCCCTCTTCCCCAAACTATAGTGAGAACTGGATCTCATTTTCAGCTTCTCTAGATGAAAATGGAACTGAAGATTTTTACGACTTGATTTCAACACTATTCTTGTCTGGTAATCACTCTTTCCCTAAAAGCAAGCCTGCTTTTTCATATGTAGCATTACTATGCAAACCAGAGAAGAAAGCAATTATATTTAATAGAGGCTTCTTTTGTATATTGAAGTTGCCCTTGATTTAAAATCCTTGGAGGAAAAATTATTAGATTTGATAGGTTCAGCATCTTCTGAAGATCATATTGTATAGGTATATTTTTACTCAACTTTTTTTAAAGATGAGATGCTAGGCGCTTTTTCTCTCTCTCTCTCCTTTTATTAAAGTTGCCAGGGTATTGTCACTGCTTGGAAAAAAATTCCATCTTCGGCATTTCAATTCTCTAATAGGTTTACACAAGGAAGGCTTTGATTTTAGGAGTTGAGAAGCGGTGGTCATGAAGCAACTGCACATCAGATTTCAGGGTCCCTGTAGTCTGCATTGTCACAACCTGGGACAAAAGATTTGTCAATCACAGAATAATAATTTTGGGAATGAAGAGTTGTAACTGGCTGTGATAATTGGGCAACAGACAACATACCTGGAATTGCTCAACCACATGGCTTAAAATGCCGCAAAACATCTCCTTCCATGTATTTTTATAATTACTTGTGGTATATATGAAGTATTTATACACTGTTCTTTTAGTCTGAAAACAGAGGGATTCAGAGAATAATAAAAACCACACATTATATAATCCAAAAAGCAATGAAAGAAAAGGGAATGGAGACAATGTAATTCAGACCTCCATTCTTAATGTTCGTATAATATAAGATGAAGCCTACTATAACAACACTGTGTGGCTAAAACCTGTGATATGACTAGTTTTTACACAGTACAAAGCACTGTGTTTCCATTACTGCCACTTCCTTGTGATGGTGCAATTTTATATATGGTGGCTTGCAGGACTACGTGTTCAATTTGTAGTTGTTCTCAGTCCATTTTCAACTTTCCAGTTATTCTCTCGAAGAGATAAGAGACCACTGACCCAGCTAAGTAATGAAGGCTGTGTTAAACCCTAGTGTTGATGTTGCAGTAGAATCTGGACAATGTAGGAGACAGTGCTGTAGAGCTGAGGTAGCATAGTGATTAGAATGCAGTACTGCAGGCTACTTCAGCTGACTGTGAGCTACAGTTTGGCAGTTCAAATCTCACCAACTCACGGTTGATTTAGCCTTCAATCCTTCTTAGGTGGGTAAAACGAGGACCCAAATTGTTGGGGGCAATATGCTGACTTTGTAAACCGCTTAGAGAGGGATGTAAAAGCACTATGAAGTGGTATATAAGTCTAAGTGATATTGCTATATATTTCACGTGTCAGTTCATGGGCCATATGTAAGCTCTGAATTCCTTTTTTGCAACTTCCAGAATCCACAAAACTCATACTATCAGTCCCCCATTCTGCTTTTGGGATGAGATAGCTAACAATATCTGTATTTGCATAATTTTGTAGAACATTTCTGCAAAACCATCTAGACCGCCTAGACTTCTCTAAATTCCTGCTCATCTGATCTGGTGACTTTGTCCTGTGGCATCTGGCCTGTGAAAAGTAGATGGGAAACAGCAGACCCAGTTACCAAACATGGACTTGCCCCCTTTTGAAGGGACCATTACGCAACAGGATTGTTCTTGTGTTCTTATTGCACAATCACTAGGTTTATAGAGCATCTTATTTGATAATTCCAAAATGCTTCTGGTTCAAACTAATTTCCTTCTACTATGAAAGCTATCAGGCAAGAGAAGTTTCCTCTGAAAAGGAATAAAAGCAGAGGCTGTTTGCTTGTCAGTTGTTCTCTTGTTCTTGATCATGGGTGTGTAAAAATAGAATGTGATATATTCAAATTATATTTGTGGACAGCAAATAATTAAGGGCTGACAAACATTCTGATCTTCACGCACGCTTTGAAACTGTAGAAGGCTCCTTGTACGAACCATCTCCTTCTGTGAAATGGCAGGAGTTTGCAGCTGGCTTAATTAAATAGAAAGTTTTAGAATGTAGGGGGAAATCAAGCCATAAATTCTATGTCCGTGCACAGTTTGTTGCTTGGCAGAGATCCTGCATTAAAGATAGCAGCTTGAGTGGCTCTGAAGGGTAACTATTGGCATCACAGGGTAAAGGCCTACAATGTCTATGGTGCCATTGTTCTGCTTGTTTATAATTTCAAGAGAATGCTATTATTTTTTCAGAAATAAATATTTTAGATTGTGTTGCCTAGAGGAGGAGGGGGGAGAAGGAGGAGTAAACTAAAATTGAACACATTTTAAAAGTTTTGTGTTATTTTAGAGAACTTATCCCATTTGTGGAAATCATCTGAATAGTAAGAAGGAAGCAACTACAAAGGAGAATTGACTCCAATATAAATTCTTCACGAAGACCTTCCAGTTATGCATCAGATCCACGTGATGATTTTGGGAAAGTAAGATGCTAATATTTGAATTTAATTATTTCGAAATTAAAATATGTAGGGTATGTAGATTAGATTAGATTTATTTAACTTATATACCGCTCCCTTTCCCAAAAAGGGACTCGGGGCGGTGCACAGGAAATTAAAAAAGCATATAAAAACATGACAATATACAAAATTTAAAATCAAATTAAATTATTAACCCTGTGCTAAAATTTACAATAAATTAAACTATTATCCTTAAAAAACCAATTAAAACAATTTGATATCAGGCTAAAGGCTAGGTAGAGTTAGGCCAGGCCGGCCTGTTGGAAAAGGTAGGTCTTGAGTTTCTGACGGAAAGAACGGAGGTCAGTGGTCATTCTGAGTTGGGGGGGTAGGTCGTTCCAGAGGGTTGGGCCCACCACAGAGAAGGCCCTTCCCCTGGGCGTCGCCCGCTGGCATTGCCTAGTGGACGGCACCTGGAGAAGTCCCTCTCTGTGGGAGCGAATCGACCGCAGGGATGTATGGGGTAGGATGCGATCCTGTAGATAACTAGAATATACAATTATTCTTCTCATCATGCAGTAAAAATAATCTTCAATTTCCCTACTAGCAGCTTAGAATCATGCAACCTTCTTTGAGCCACAAAAAAAGAAGGGTAAGGATTCTGTCACTTCAATTACTAGTATATGGCGTTATGAAGACATTAAAAATGTCCAGTGAAGTAGCCTTTGTATCTTCTCAATATATTAAGTGTGAAACTCACAGGATGCCTGGTTGACATTGCCCAAAGGCCTCATAAACACTGATGCCTAACATTTTATTTGTTGTGGTGATGTATGAGAACATTTGGTTTAGTTACCTCATAGAATTGCTGCTATAAAGAAATAAAAATAGGAGGGGGCGTCGGATTCCTACATATATGCCTTGAGATTTTAGAAGAAAAGTAAGTTATAAATCATCTTCATCATCTAATTTGCCTTGTTCATAAAATAAATAGAACAAAATCAAAAATCGAATGTGGGAGAAAACAGCATTGACTGATTCATTCATTTGGAAATAAGCTTTAAATTCAAAGCTTTTAAAAGTCTGCTTTTGAATTTCTGTGTATTCAGCTATGTTTGTTGGATTCTATTAGTGTTGCAAATTCTATTTTCTGACACCTCTGCATGGCAGGCTGGTAATGCATAATCTGTCTTCTTGATGAGAACAAATGTATCTATTCATTTGGCTCTGCAGAAATAAAAGAACTTTTTTTTTTAAAAAAAGTTTTTAACATTTTATCAACTTTAGGAAATTTCTTCATAAACAAGGTAAAAAAACCATGGGAGAAAGTAAAATAACATAGCTGCTGTTGCCCAAAAGTACAGCATTTTGATCTGAATCCGAGGTTTTGTAGAATCTTACTAACTCACTGATCATGTCCTCCCAATGATAGCTAGTATGTTCAAAATTGGTGGGGGGCGGGTGTCTTCTGCATAGTTCTGATTCTGTAGATAGATGATTCACCCAGTTGAAATCAAGCAGATTAGACCTACTTCAGAGCACAACTTAGAATTCAGGACTTCAGTTAGCCCTTGCAATGTTGTATGCATCCTATAGAGCGCTTCTAAAGTTTTTTTTCATGAATGTAATAGGAGAAAAATATTAGGCATGTGGGAAGTAATTGTATTAATTGCAATTAATATTTTAAAACTTAAACTAAATATATGTTTCTAGAAAGTGACTCATGGCATAAAATCCCTTGTAGTCTTTGATGTCAAACAGATTGGACATCCTTGAATTAATCAATATCATTGGCTGTGCACTTGAATGTCATGATGGAAGAAAAGGAAATTACAGATTGGTTAAATCAATCAATACATGAGAGGCAATGATTTAATTGATTATAGAGTTAAGCAGGCAGAGAAAAATAATTTATTTTTTTCCAAATCTATATTCTAATGACCAGCCATGATATGAAGAACAAAAGGGAAAAGAGCAATATTATATAAAAATAAATTACATTTTGAGGTATACATTGTAGGGTTGTCTCCAGTCAAGATTTAGTATTAGATATGGGTTTAAGCATTCACTAACAGCTTTATATTCACAAACCCAAGAAGTTCATGTGAGCAAATATGTTTTTGTGTATAAAGTACTGAGGAAACCTTTTGTCTGTATATGTTAGTTTCAGATTTCAAACCAGGACCTCTTCTACCTGTTCAAAGTAATAGATTTTTGGTTCTCTCTCTTTTTATATAGCCTTAAAGTCTCTTTAGCAACAATCTCTCTTCGGCATAAGAATCAGGGTCGCTCACCCCATCAGCCATACCTCTTAACATCTCTAGTCCTTCAGAAAACTATTGATTTTTCCAATTTGATATCTTTTCTATTTTGTATTATAATCATTATGCAGTGTCCCCTCCTTCTCCTGGCCTTTGGAAGCATTATCGTAGGACAGTCATCGCAGAAAGCACTTTAATATGATTCATCTTTTAGGCCTAACCTGATTAAAAAAAAAAACAATTAACCTTTTCCCCTTGAAAGTTTAACTTTCTTGCATTTGGCAAATCATCTCACTCAAACTTCCTATGAATTCCTCACAAAATTGATGGTCCCTTAAACTTTTCCTTATTACTTCTGAATCACTCTTTATCTCAGGTTCTCTGTTCCATTTTCCAAATGAATGGCTCTGTTCTGTGCTGTTTGTTATATTATTTCAGAATCAAACACCTGAATATACTTTTAAATGTATCGATTTGTCCTTTTCAGTTTTCTTCCTACCAAGGCCAAATGGCTACAGCCTAACTCTGCATGGTAAATAGATCTCACTATTATGTGAGGATTGATTTTCAAAATTATGGTGGAACACATCAAGCTTCATAAACCTGAGAACATACAAAATGGGACCATTCACTGTTATTCTACACAAAAAGTGGCAATTTAGGGTAGCAGATGTGCTGATTTCTCCCTGAAAACTGGGCTTTTGCTCTTGGGTTCATTAAAGTGTCTCAATTCCATTTACTGCCTTTATTTTGTTTTGCTTTTCTAAATAAACTGATTGCATCATTCTAAAAATCTGGAGTTATTCTGCATGCTTAATTAACCTAAATACATTCTGGGCTTTTTGTGCTAAAATAATTAAAATCCAAGACTTGACATGAATTAGAATGCTTCTGAATTGAATTACTGTTTTAATTTTAGAGGTGTGTGTGTGTATCTACTGGTATGTCTATATATAGATATAGATTCATATCCTGGATTACAAAGTGTGTGTGTGTGTGTGTAAATATATATATAATCCAGATTAATAAGGTCCACATCTCACGTTGGTGGACCAGGACAATTTGATGATAAATGGGCTACTGAAATAAACCGTATATGGATGAGACTAGAGAACCTGTAATTGAACAAATGCTAGAAACTCCTCACAATGTGTGGGGATTTCTATCCTAAGCCCAATGCCCAGAGATTGTATATAAACTAGAAAGAGGGAAGCCAGGGTCTGATGAATATCAAAACTATTAGCCTGGGAAGCTTGAGAATTTCAGTAAGATGGCACCCAAAGCTGAGTACTGTATGCCTGAACCAGCAGTAACAGACATGAAAGATCAAATAGAGGAAATGCTACAGCCTGAATGTATTATACTGGACAGGACCAAGAGAGTCCTCAGAGACAACCCATTACTTAGTGGCAAGTCATACACCGAACAACACAACCAAGCAGCTAGCTTTGTGTATAGGACATTGTTGGATATTGTGACTAGATCCTCCCAATTCAAAATGGAGAATTCCACAGAATGCTATAGGGAAGAACAGTGCTAAGGGCCTATGGACTTAAAGATCCAGGCAGGTCGTGGCCAATAAACCAGCCATTGCTATAATATACAATGCACACTTTTCTTCAACAATCCGTTTGGATTTGAAGTAAATATCTGCTTTCATATCTGTGTGGGAGGTATAATCTATCAATATTGTTACAGCATACTGCATTGTCATTGGTTTTCTTGTTATTTGATCCAACCTGCCAGTTCAGCTTGTGTACTATTAATAATTCCAGCAGAGTAGCATATCAAAGGCATGGTCCAGTTATTGATGACTTTAATGTCATACACCCAAAGATGTATGTATGTATGTATGTATGTATGTATGTATGTATGTATGTATGTATGTATCACATTTAGAAATTTAAATTTGGCACCCAGCGTGCAGATAACACTGGGGCTACCATAGATATTTATGCCATATTATAAGTACACCATCAAAATGGAAAAGCAGACCCTCCCTCCCTCCCTCCCTCCCTCCCTCCTTCCCTCTCCCTTTATTTTGTCCTGTGTAAGTGGTTTTCTCAAATTAGTTTCTTGGACCAGGCTTAAGCCCAGTTTATCTGACCCTAGCCTTGGCTGCAGCTCTTCCTCCTGTGCTTCAAGGGTTAGGGTTATTCCATTTGCAAAAATTGAGTCTAAAAATTAATCCTAGAATATTTTCCACTAAACTAGAGTTCAGGAAGCAAACTGACAAAAAAAAGAGAGAGAAAGGAATTCATAGATCAATTACTGAGAAAACCATGAGAAATTTATTCCTCCCATAACGCTACTATGCAAACAATTCTTGCAATTGCTTCCTATCACAATGCAATCCTATGCCTCATGATTTCAAAAGAAGTTTTCTTACCTGAAAAAAACATCTCCTGGATGGTAACCTTAGAGATGTTAAACTATGTAGTATGTAATCAATAGAAAGAGTGTTCTTGGTGATAGTGATGCCCTTTGAGAAGTTCTGGATATCCCACAAAGTGAGAGATACCCTTCCTTCCTTCCTTCCTTCCTTCCTTCCTTCTTTCCTTCCTTCCTTCCTTCCTTCCTTCCTCCCTTCCATATATGTAAAAGGGGAGGATAATTTATGGCTTTTTTTTCTTTCAGTACCCAGCCAGAGTGGCTCTTACATGTAATATGTTAAAATTTTAATTTAATTTACCACTTCTTCCTCCTTTTTTGTACGCTATTTTTTTCTTTCTTGTTCTTGTTATGTTTCTGTTTTGTTTCATTTTGTTTATTTGTTTTATGGTTTTTGTATTTTATTTTCTATGATCAAACAATATTTTTTTTAAAAAAAATATTCAGAGTTTAACAATCACAAGTTTCGTTCTTGATCATTTTTTACAGCCCGATCCCATACATGCCCACTTAGAAGTTGAGTGTTGTACCAAATAAGATTTCATCTTAGGTAACAGAAAATAAATTCCAGCTTATTTCGCTTTTAAAACTAAAGGTTTTTTAAATTCCATACTGATAGTGTAATAAAACTTATAAAAAATAAAGGTAGGATATAAATGAATGAATGAATGAATGTCAATAGTTTTTAAAATTTCATCTACACATTGTTTGCATATCTATACCCTTGCTTATGGTTGTTATTTTCCTTTATTGGGAAGCAAAATACAGGAAGCCATGTTAAGTCTACTACCACAGGTACCTTGAAATCTGGTCACAGAATAACTCAGACATACTTTTCTTCTTGATACCCATGTGTATTTCCAAGCAAGCCATACACAGAGTTTTCTCATACCACATTTTTACCACATATATTCTTCGTACTAGCTATAAATCATACATTGTCTACATTTTGTCTGGAAGTGAGAATTGCTTTTCACAATAATATCCAATTGGAATAAGGATCTGTCTCTTTTCCACTGCAGGAATACATTAAGAAAATTAATAATGGATTCTCATTCATAACATCTTCAAACTGAAGCAACTGCTTCAGCCTACCTAAGAGCAAAGCCCGGCTATTGGATTCTACAGGGTGTGAAATGAATTGTTCAGACTGAGGAATTGATTTGAATTTTAATATTTCAGTTAGTATGTATCTCATGAACCGATGAGTGGAAAGATCTTCAGGCAAGAACTACAGTCCATAAAGTATCCCAAATCACCATGCATTGGTACTACTGATTCAGGAAATAAATAGCCCAATACACCTCTTGGAAGACCCTGTCGTAAAATCTACCACTCCTTTCAGGCTTTATAGTGTATAGAAATCTAAATATGTAACTCATTTTTCTGAACACAGTATTTTGATCTTCTAGTAGCAATTTACTCCCTGAATCTTTTCAGACATGATATTGTAGTATCAGATTGGACTATGGGATTTAGAGCACTGATCTGCGGCAGCCCAAAAAATCTTGAGTACCAATTCAATTCTCTTCTTTCAGAGTCTGCTTAGCATATAACAAACAAAAAAGTTTAAGATTTTGAGTACTGTGGAAGAGAGAAAAAGAACTCTTCAGACACTTTTCCTGGATGATTTCCATTTTTCTTGCCAACTCTGTCATTCCAACACAGCATTGATTTTAATTCCAGAAGAAAATAGGGTTAGGGTCTGAGCCATACTGATAAAGATTGTGAGACCTCACTGATAAAATGTGACAGGAGCAGAACAAGATGAAATTCAATATGCTGTATTATTGATTGAGTTTTCATACATAGCTCCCCCAAGCTTATGAGCAGAAGCAGCATGTGAGCAAGAAATGGCATCCAGAGACTATCATAATGAGATGGCTATTGAATGCAGAGAGACAGCACTGCAAATGTGAAGCCAATGTAGGAATTATGGAATGTGCAATTCCAACATTGATGTAGAGTGCCAAATTGGAGACATTGCTCTGAATCCATCTGTGCCAAATCATCCCCAAGCCATCTTCATTGGCTTCCTTTCCTTCATTATGACAAGAGGAAGCAACAGAGGCAGTTTTAGAGAGTCAAAGAGCCCAGGTGTTACCCACTCAACAGATGGGTTGCCTCCAGTTTTGATTTAAGAAGCTGTTGTAATGTTTAAAAATAATGTTGACATCAACTACAATTATTTCCCCCCGAAAATTCAAGCACAGGAATGTACAATCTGAGGACCCCGAACCCCATGGATGCCTTGGCTTTGACCTCAGAGTCTTTCTGAAAGTTGTTGCACTTCAATTTCCTCTTCTATGTATCCCAAGTCCAACAACAGCTGTGCAGTAGGTCTGGGGCAGGGAGAAAGAGATGGCATTTATTGTTGGATCGATGTTTGCATTGGCTCTGTGCATCAGTGCTGAAGGTGAAGGTGTGGCTTTGCAAAGAGTCTTGCTTGCTTATGATCTGAGAGCAGCTCTGCTTTGAGATATCCTTCTTCCACTGTCTTCTGCTATCCTGCTTATATCTGACTCCTCCCTCCTGCAGCTATGAATTGTGCAGACTGAACCAAAGAGCTTCTGGTGGTTACTTCCCTCCCTCCCCTCTGCTATAGTTTCTCCTAAGCCGGCAGTGTGAGACTGATATTCTGCTTGCTTTCTCTTACGGCACATTTTTGACATCGGCTTTTTACTTTAAGGCTAAACTTGACCAGCTCTGAGGATTATAAAGGACTGACAAAGAACTGAGGAAAGGAAAAATTATTGTGCTTTATTTTCTTGGCTGGAATTTTTTGTTCCTTGGGACTTAACATTAATGCTTCTTTTAACAGTGTGAGCTACTTGGGAGCATCCTAAGCAGGCATTCAAAAAGAGGGGGAAATCTGTCCAAGAATAAACTTGGTAGAGAAGATGAGGAATCTACTGTGGAGCTAACAATATTTTCATCGGATGAGAACTCAAAGAATCTGTGAGAAGGTAAAGTAACATCAACCCCAGCTATCCCAACCATCCTGGCAACAATGTCAGTCACCCATATTAATGTTTCATTAAATGGGACAAGCTCCCAAAACGAGGGAATGATGGATATACCCAAAGACCAAAAATCTTTGAATCTTTTTATTTTTTGCTTGACTTTTGTCATCACA
Source organism: Rhabdophis nuchalis (assembly GCA_039707465.1). Taxonomy (NCBI): domain Eukaryota; kingdom Metazoa; phylum Chordata; class Lepidosauria; order Squamata; family Natricidae; genus Rhabdophis; species Rhabdophis nuchalis. Next base: position 31,145,365 of record CM077645.1, read on the forward strand.
TTCCTAACCCTGCTGGGTAGCATCTATTCATTAGTTTCCCTGCTGAGAATGCCGAACAAAAGTACAGTTTCAATGCTTGCAACTTCTCTAAGTGTGGATGATCTGATTAGTGTGGTACCAGCAACAATTTTTATGCTCAAGCCTTGGTTGAATGAGATGCTTCCCCAGACTGTGTGTACCACTTCAGCGCTACTGTACTTATTTCAGGGCTTCTCCAGCAACTTGATGGGGTCCCTTGTAGTTTCCTATAACTTTTACAGCCTCAATAAAACGGGAGAGAGCCAAGGGGCCACCAAAAGGCCAGTGAGCATGATGTGGGCTGTTCTTACCATCTGGATTGTCTGCCTGCTGATTTGTATTTTGCCTTTATGTGGCTGGGGCACCTATGCTCCCACCTCCTGGGGATGTTTTGCTGACTGTTCCAGTTCGTTTATCTTGTTTCTCTTTATAATCTACTCATTGTGTTTCTGTCTCCTAATTATACTCTCCATTCCTCTTATTTATCAATTGCTGTGTTCAGATGAGCAACAGCATTTTTATGATGATTATCATCAAATCACTGGTGGCCATTTTTCTTCTGGGGTACTTCCATTTGAGAGCCACATATCTTCTCTTCCTACAGAAGACGCTATGAATAAAACCCAGAAGCACTGTCAGAACTCTGACCCAGTTACCAGACAAAGTCCAACTGACCACTGTCACTTGGACCACTACGGCACACAAAATGTGCCACCTAACAACCGGAACATCACTGTGGAATTTGCTCAGAAACGCTTCTCGCTAATTCTTGCTCTGACCAAAGTCATTCTTTGGCTCCCAATGATGGTAAAAAAAACAACAACAACCTTGCCCAAGTTTCTTTTCCTTATCTCTAAAGATTTTGTTAAGTGGTATCTAGTGATATTTGGAAGTGGGGAGCAGCAGAACAGAGTAAATTAAGCTACAGCTTGTGTCCAATTTGAAAACTTGCATCTTGTGTTTAAAACATTGGTTAATCAAGGTTTTTTTAATGAGTTACTGTGTCACTTGCTTTGTATTTCTTTATTCAGTTTGGCTACTGCTTAAAGTATTTCTTGTCTAGTCAAACAGTTGGTTACATTACTGTAGTTTCAGCTGAATGTACTGTATATTTCTAATATTGGTTTATTTAACATTCAGGAATTCAAAATGCACATATATTGGTGTATTCTTAAGAGAATGTGTAAGATTTTAATTACTTTTCAGATGATTGAGATTTGTTTTGCAGAATGGTTTGTAATAGTCAAATGCAAGAAAGATTCCAGGCAACTACTTTATAGTTCTAGTTTTATGCTAGAATAAGTTTTCTACAAATAAATCTTGTTGAATGATTCCAAAGGAGGGTGGGGGGTGGGAACTAGGTGGAATAAACCAAGCTCTTATGCTTCATGCAGTTCAGTTGGGCATTGGGTTATCTGTTTTGGCATCTGCCAAAAATTCCTTGCTTTGTTTACTAGCTGCAAGGCACACCTTTTCATTGTGAATTGCCTGTAGCCATTTCATTCAGAAGTATTCACAAATGACTGGAAGAATTTCATTATTTTCTATTTCCTTTAAAAAAAAAAAGAATTACTGCCTTGAAGTTTGCAAATAGGGCAATTTGTTTACATGTGTTTTGTTTTTTTGTTTTTGCCATGTATCTCTTACACCACATTCAGTGCCCTATTGCATTTGTGAATCCCATTTTTGCTGGCACTTAGGGAGCAATACTTTGAAATCTGTTATTTCTTCAGAGCCCTTTTCTAATCCTACGTTCACTGATGAACTTTAATTTTTACATCAGTTTGGTCTAAGGCTTGTGTGTGTGCTCTTGTGTACTCTTTCCTGGAAATAAGCCCTATTAAACACATAAGAATTTATTTCAGAAGCAATGCATGGTCGCCAATCCAGTAGTCAGAGCTGCATTCACTCATGTTCTTCCCTCGTAACCTCCTCTAGCAATCCTCCCTTTGCCCTTACTGATGAGATTAAAATTGTAAGATCCATGGGGCAAGGACTTGCTTCTTTATTGATGAAGCTCTGCATAATGAAAGCACTGTGCAAATCATCTATCAACGTGATCTTCTCAAGGGTACCTTTCCACCTCCTTGCAATAACTCAAATGGCCCTTTATTAATAGCTCAGGGTTGAAGCTACTTCTCTGCTACAGAACAGGCATCAATATTTATTGTTTCACTTGAATCAACTGGCATTTCTGAGAGGCACAGATGGGACTTGTGTTAGAACAGTTCCTTTTTGACATCTGTCAAGATTCAAAGACATGCAGAAGCTCAGTTGAGACAAATTCCAGGAGAACAGGAATGTTTATCTGCTGTATCTCAGAAAGCAAATGGCTTTGGCTGTCTTTTGATAGGCAGCACAGACTGCTTGTTGTTACGTCCATTATTTTGCAATGGCCCTGTAAATATATCCTCAGCCAAATATCTGTATAAGGTACAGGATGAGCCTAACAAAGAACAATAGGTCGTGTCCAGCACTTAATGGACCATGAGCCATCCAAATCTGGGTCTTAACCTTACCATGAGCAGAGCAGAGATACGTGTGCTTGTAAATATGTTTGGTGAATGTAATGATACAATGTGCAATTTTGGGTTTGGGTTTGCCTACTTTTGGCTTGCCATATTATGTGGATTGTAGAAGATGATACCCAACTAAATGAGGTTGCTGGGAGGAATAGCATCACTTGTAGCACTTCTATAGAATTGCAACATATGGCAGACATACATTGCCATGCTAAGTAAAAGTCAGCTCTACCAAACTCAAAGGCATTTATTTGTGAGTAGCAGGTTTAGAAGAGTCCTGTACACTTGTGTGGATCATGTCTTTGTTTTCTAAGATGTCAATATTCAACTCTGGGGAAGCCTATGCAGCACATATTTAGGAGAGGGAGTATAACATGTGATCGCTTCTGTACAAGCCAGCTGTCTGTTGCTTAATTTCTCTGGAATACCTCTCTCTTTCAGATACAAATGATTGTTCAATACACTGTTGGGTTTCACAATCTTTCCTTTGAGATATTCAGCTTCCTGCTAACTTTGCTAGCTGTCACTGTCACTCCGATGTTTGTCTTGTCAGAGCACTGGAGTCACCTGCCTTGTGGCTGCATTATCAATTGTAGAAAGAGCATCTATACAGTGTCATCAGAGGAAAACAAAGGTAAGGAGGAAGGATGGGGAAAGAGGTTATACTACTTCTTCCAAAGGGACATTATCAAGTCCTTCTGTTGCATGCTGCAGATTCAAAGGGATGTAAAACATATAGTTTTATATCATTTTAACATTTTTTTCATTCAAACACTTCCTTTGGTCCAGATCTGACTTATTTTAAAATGCAGACTCCATTGTGGTATTGGAAGGTCAATGTGGCTGCATCTGTTACATAAAATAAGACCAAATAGTGGGGGGACAGAATTGCTAAGGTTTTACACTCTTTTTTCATCAAAGTTAATGGCAATTCACATGGTGGATTGTTTTAATTTTCCATGTCTCATTAACAGCCAAAGTTTCAAATTGCCCATGCAGGCAACCCATATACAGTACATTTCAGTAATTGTGAAGTACAATTTTATTCACAATTCATGCCCAAAGCAAAATGGATATTTTCTGTCCAAAAGATGCATCCTCTGAATCTTCTAGAGCAGGGGTATCAAACTCAAAGCCCATGGGCCAGATCCAGTCCACAGGGGGCTTAGATCTGGCCCACAGGGCTGACCTGGAAATAGTAAATGACTCAGAAGCCTGTTTTTGCTGGCAGAGCGCTCGGGCCACCACAGGCACCTCTGACATGAGTGATATCGCACTGGCCACATCCACCCTTACCACACCCACCCCAGCCCCTTGAGGTCAAACATAACCCTGATGTGGCCCTCAATGAAATCATGTTTGACACCCCTGTTTTAGAGCCTGCTTCCGTGTTTGCTTTATGTCAAGAAACAATGCGTACACCTTCTCCATATTTCTGGCTTTGATCAAATATTTGCAGAAAGAAATTTATAGCAGATGGTGATCCAACAATTATCTAACAATTTAAAGCTGTTTTGTTTATGCTAAAGGTTATTCCTCTCCTCCACCCCAAAATAAAATATTTACCCTATCTTTATGGCCCCAGGCAGAACTAAATAGTTAAACATACAATCATAGTATCTAGAAACAAGTATCCCTCTACTTGAAAAATATTTAATGTTTATGGCTACTTTTAGTGGCAGCTACAGGTCGCTTTTATTTCTAACATATTCTGTTACAAAGGATAGGAGTAGCAAGCAATAATTGGAATAGGCAACCTGGTGCTCTTTAGAAGTTTAGAAATCTAATTCCAAACAGGCGCAGTTAAGGGAGCCAATGAGAGGGGATTGTGAGGACTGTTGCTTAAAACATTTGGAGACACTAGGCTCACTACCATTAAGCCTGTATTCCAGAATCAATATTACAGGTAATTCAAGACATACAACCACAATTGAGCCCAAAATATCTGTTGCTCAGTGAGACATTTGTTTGCTCCATTTTATGATCTTTCTTGCAACAGTTGTTAAGTGAATCACTGCACTTGTTGAGTTAGTAACATGGTTGTTAAGCGAGTGTGGCTTCCCCATTCACTTTTCTTGCCAGAAGGTTACCAAAAGTGATCACATGACCCTGAGACACTGCAACCATAATAACTTCGTTGCCAAGTGTCTGAATTTTGGTCACGTGACCATGGGGATGCTGCAGTGGTCATAAGTGTGAAAAATGGTTATAAGTCACTTTTTTCAATGCCATTGTAACTTTGAGCAGTCACTAAATGAACTGTTGCCAGTCAAGGACTACCTGTAATTAATCAACTTATTTGCAGAGATGGCAGATTTGGAATTCTGAGAACATACAATGGGAGCTCTCCTAAGATGACTGTTAAGATAGTTATATATAAGATAGCTAGACGTCAAACATCCATTCCCTTCAATTTATTTGGAGCACCCTACAATTCTCAATTTAATTAGCCTTTTCTTTTTCTGGGCAGGTGGATGCAGCTCTAGAGTATTTGTTGCAGCTCCTTGTCATTTTGATTTTTTTAAGAACACCTACTGTGTATGAGCTATTTGAACTTGGAAACATTCTTATGAATACAAATAATGTTAGAGGCTGACACTTAAGCCACTTACTGTCTCCCCTTTTGAAGTCCTTAAATATTATTGTGTGTGTCTGTGTGTGTGTGTGTGTGTTTTCAAGTCAGTGTTGAAGATGTCCCTGCATTTTTCTTAGCATTTTGGGAGTGATTTGCCACTGGCTGGCTTCCCACAGCTGAGAGTATCTGGCCTGTGATCACCAGTTGACTTTGTACCTAAGGTGGGACTAGAAATCATAGTCTCCTGATTTCTAGCCTGATACCTTAACCACTACACCAAACTTATTATTTAATATTTTAAGAAGCTGGATAGAACAGGATTTATGTGTTCCAGAGCAGAAAGCACACCGGACCAAGCTGTTGCAGAACTGAGATATTACTTCCTTCCTTTGCATAGAGCAGGAAAATAAACTAAAACTGGTATTAGTAATAACTGCATAGGTTCCTGTTTAACATTAAAAAAACGATGTAGATAATGCTATTCAATCTAAATCTGGGACTCAAACATAGATGGTGATTGAGCCACAGTTGATTTTGAAGAGATGGATTTTATGTTCACTGCTCTTCCTGAATCGCTACATAAAACAAATATGAAGAATTAAAGTCAGACAAAACAAATGTAGCAGATATTGAATTCCAAGTCAATTGCACATCAAGCAAACAAACAAAATCGGAAAAAATAGACTTGAGTTGCAGACATTCAGTTAGATTATTAACATGTTAGTTAGGTACCAGTAAGCCAACCTGATTCCTGACAGAATCAGGACAAATGTTCAACACTTTGAAGTTCCTATCCCAAAAAACTATAATTTCTTTGATTCATTCTATCTACTTTATCAGTTGTCTTCGCATTTTTCTAGTTCTCCCATACTTCTAAACATAGACAACATAGATCTAGTCCATCTTATATCACATGCCCAAAGTATATGAGCTTTTGTTTGCTGTTCCTCAAGGGAGGAATCAGACTTTCCTAGACCCAGGATTCAAATCAAATAACCTTATTACAATCATAAGGAAAGCAACAAATTAAAGTCTTAAAAATAAGTGAATAAAAATATACATATATATCAATTGATAAGTCTATATAGATAGAAGATATATAACAAGAAATAAGAATCAAACAGAATTTAAAACTATGGGGACAAAAGTGCAATAATTATAGAATAAACTAACATAAAACATCAGAGAGTTAATAAGTCAGGATCTTCAACTACAGGTACTATGATTGGTACATGTAGGAATGAGCAACCTGGGAGGATACACTTGGGTTCTTCTCAGATAAGAGAACTGATAAACAAAAGGTGTGCTCTCTGTCCCCAAATGTCTTTAGGATGAAGTGTTTGAATCATCCTAGAGTCCCTATTATAGGGACAATAGAGGAACATATGGCTGTAATGAACCATCTCTGCATGAGTGGTGATGCACTGGAGTATTCTTTGACCATCCAAAGAGGACTAATGAAGGCAGTGCATCTAGCCCAGTTAAGGTAAAAAGCCTATATTGCAATAGATGATAAATAGTAGGTTGGTGCAATCCTATTTGGAATAATCTCCCAAGTTTTAGGACTAGACACTAGACCCTAGATTTGGTCAAGCTTTTCTAAACTCTTTGCCACCATACTTTTCTTTATTTTAATGTACACATCTCCCCTAAAAATCCAAAGACCAAAACAATCATAAATAAATAACGAAAATATTACACTGAAATGATGGGAAATATACTGTAGGTTTATTACAACAATGTAACTGAAAGATTCTTCATATTTCCCCAGACCATTTGAACCTCTCCATGGAAGGAACGCCTCACAGTTTGGGAAACTGAAGTGCTGTGTTTCCCGGAATTGGATAGACAATAAATTTAAATAATAATAAGAATCTGAATAGCTGGATGCCTATGTGAAACCACAATACTGTATACTTATGAAAAAAAAGACATCTGTACTTATTCCACTCTTGTTTGGAACCCTCAGAGCAATACCCAAAGGACTCCATCAATATTTGGATTTTTTAAAATGTATTGGACCTGAACACCCTAGTTTCCCCTACACCCCACCCCACAAAAAAACCCCACCTCACCTTGCTCAGAACTGCCTATATATTTAGGCACTGCCTTAAAAATTCTTCGGTCCTTGGTTAGATCTTGAATTATTAAGTTATCGCCAGGCTTAGACTGTGAATTTAACAGTAGATTACTCTTAATAACAATATCTGAGGCTTGAGAGCACATCTGGCATTTTCAAAGCCTAAGGAGCAGAGGCTCTACATTGAAAAACTCAATAAATGGATTTTATCAGTAGCTTTCTTAAGTCACATTGATTTACAGCAGTCCCTAAAGGCTAAAGGGGCCAGACTTATAGAGAAGAAAATTAATTTTAGTCAAAAGTTAACAAGTAAAAGCCAAGCTCTAGCCTCCACAGAAACTAAATGTATCTCAAAACATAAAATAGTATTTCTAATTCATTTTGGTACAGCAAGGATTGATGAGTTCTTCTTAAAATCCATGATTCTCTTAGTAATAATTTTCAGGTCTGTAATTTGCTGGCAATTATCTTCTTTCTCTCTCTTTTCAATAGCAGCTTTCACAGCCATATATTGCCAGTGGAAAGATTATAATTGTAATTGTACTGATCTTTGTTGTCATAGAGCTATCCTTTCATGACACTATCAGTGCCTTCCTCATTAGGATTAATCTGCTTTTTATTCTACAGCACACTGACCTTGTCTATCTGTCCTTGAGCCCAAGGAAACAAAATTATCACTTCAAATCCTTTACCATTAATAATAACATTAATCCAGATTTTTCACAATGCATATTTTCATTGTGAGAGTTGTCTCATTCTCTGCTGACAATGTTCTCAATCTTAAATTCTTATCTAGAATCAAAACAGGAGAATGGCTAATCTTTCCATTCGCTTACTATTTAAGACACCAAACCTCTATTAGACATGCAGGGGAACAAGAGATATCCTTGTCTCATTCTTATACAATACAATAGCAGAGTTGGAAGGGACCTTGGAGGTCATCTAGTCCAACTCCCTGCCTAGGCAGGAAACCCTATACCATTTCAGACAAATGGCTATCCAACATCTTCTTAAAGACTTCCAGTGTTGGGGCATTCACAACTTCTGGAGGCAATTTCTGTTCCACTAATTAATTGTTCCAACTGTCAGGAAATTTCTCCTCAGTTCTAAGTTGCTTCTCTCCTTGATTATTTCCACCCATTGCTTCTTGTTCTGCCCTCAGGTGCTTTGGAGAATAGTTTGACTCCCTCTTCTTTGTGGCAACCTCTGAGATATTGGAACACTGCTATCAACAACCAGTTGACTCCATCACTGGCCATAGGGGACGATCACCTTACCCCTGTGGATGGGGCACGCAACTTGGGCGTCCTCCTTGATGCCCGGCTGTCCATGGAAGATCAAGTGACAGCCGTGGCCAGGAGGGCATTTTACCAGGTTCGCCTGGTCCGCCAGTTGCGTCCCCTATTGGATCGGGGTGCCCTTTGCACAGTCACTCATGCCCTCGTGACATCCCGGCTGGACTATTGCAACTCTCTCTACATGGGGCTCCCCTTGAGGTGCACCCGAAGGCTTCAGCTAGTCCAGAATGCAGCCGCGCGGGCAGTTATGGGAGCCTCTAGGTTCTCCCATGTAACACCGCTCCTGCGCGAGCTGCACTGGCTGCCTGTCGTCTTTCGGGTGCGCTTCAAGGTCTTAGTTACTATCTTTAAAGCGCTCCATGGCACGGGACCTAGCTATCTGCGGGATCGCATTCTGCCTCATACATCCCTGTGACCGATTTGCTCCCACAGAGAGGGACTTCTCCGGGTGCCGTCCACTAGGCTGTGCCAGCGGGCGACGTCCAGGGGAAGTGCCTTCTCTGTGGCGGGCCCGACCCTCTGGAATGACCTTCCCCCCGAAATCAGAACGACCACTGACCTTCGCTCCTTCCGACAGCTTTTAAAAACTCATTTCTTCCGTTTGGCTGGCCTAGGGTAATTTTAATTAGTTATAGTGTTAAGGGGTTTTAGGGACAGTTTTTAGTTTTTATAGATGTTTTTAGCGCAGGATATGTTTAATTGTGATTTTAAATTTTGTACTCTGTTTGTGTTTATTGTTTTTAATTTTCCTGTGCCCCGCCTCGAGTCCCTCTGGGGAGAGAGCGCGGGTTATAAATAAAATTTATTATTTATTATTATTATTATCATGTCTCCCCTAATCCTTCTTTTCATTAAACTAGACATACCCAGTTCCTGTAACCGTTCTTCATATGTTTTAGTCTCCAGTCCCCTAACCATCTTTGTTGCTCTTCTCTGCACTCTTTCTAGAGTCTCCACATCTTTTCTACATCGTGGTGACCAAAACTGAATGCAGTATTCCAAGTGTGGCCTTACCAAGGCATTATAAAATGGTATTAACACTTAACGCGATCTTGATTCTATCCCTCTGTTTATGCAGCCTAGAACTGTGTTGGCTTTTTTGGCAGCTGCTGCACACTGCTGGCTCATATTTAAATGGTTGTCTACTAGGACTCCAAGATCCCTTTCACAGTTACTGCTATTGAGCAAGGTACCACCTATACTGTACCTGTGCATTTCATTTTTGTTGCCTAAATGTAGAACCTCACTCTTTTCGCCATTGAATTTCATTTTATTAGATAGTGCCCAATGTTTCCAATATTTCCAATTTTTCCTATCTTTTTCCTATTCATTATTTTTCTCTAAATTTAGTTTCTGCAACAACTACTAGTTTATTATAAAAGTTTGTCAGACGAATCATCAGAGTCAAAGAAAATAATCTGCTTTCTCTTATTTGTAGAAATCTGTGTAAACATCTTCTTTGTAAAATTTGAAGTTGAACTTTGCTTGCATAAGGAATTAATTAACCATGTCAACATGGGTATATTCACCAATATTTTATAATCTTTAGGCTATAAAATCTTGTTCTATATTTATTGACAGAGAACTGTTAGCATAGTGACTGCTTCTCCTCCTGCAACTTTAATCAGTGCAAATATGTATTAACTTGCTCCACTGTTTTCTTACCTGGTACCTGGTTTGCTTTCTCTCATACCTGACTGGTTCCTGAACATATTCTGAAAATGCTTTCTATAATTGTATAATTCCATTTGTTTTCATATTCCTTCAACCTCATTTGATTCAATTATATATCTCTTTTATGATTGCATAGTTCTAAGTATTCCTATCTAGATATTATTTTCCCATGATTTCTTGTGAATTCTTATTTTTTTAACACTTCTATTTTTCTTTTCATATTCTTTTACTTTTAACCCACATATTTATAGTATCTTCCTCAATTTCTTTCTGAAACTGCTTGGCTGCCTGGATTGCATTGGACTGCATTTTTTCATCTTTATTTCTAATTATAGTTTGCTTGAATTCTGCTATTGTATATCCAGTAATGTCCATATACTACATACTGTATAATCTGCATTTACGTTGCTTGAAAAAGAAGTTAGCAATAATTATTTTTATGTGTTTATTTATTAACACTTCCCCTCCATTATTGCATTTTTTCAAATCTTCTTTTTTTTTATATATTGAAAAAGTTTTATTGAGTTTTACAATTTTTTCAAATAGCATAGGGTAAGGTGTGCTAAGGAAATATTTTGAGAACTTTCACGTCGAGATCGTGGGCCCCCTCCGGGGCTTCTTGACAAAACATAGATAATACATAATTTCAATAGTACTACAAAGTGAAGAGAAATGCATACATCATTGTAAATTCTGTGCTAGCAATCATATACAAACATCCAAACAAAAGTTATACTATATTAAAAAAGTCATTTTTTAGATCTAAGTCTCTTAGCAATTGTATCTTCTTGTTCTCCTCCCTGGCCCCCAGTGTGCGAGGCCGTGGCCCCCTCTGCTCCTCCATTTTCATCCTCCAGGATTGAGGAATGTTTTTTAAGAAAGGCTTCCGCCTCAGCAACTGTTTTAATCCTTACTCTTCCTCCATCCCAGAAGACCAACATCCCTTCTGGCATCACCCACTTGAACCAAATCCCCTGTTTAAACAATTTTTTAGATAAGAAGGAATACTTCCTCCTCACCTCTCTAATCTTTTTCGGGATCTGCTTCAAGATAGCGACTTTCTTTTGTTGGTAGATTAACGGACCCTCTCTCTGCACCCTCAATATTCCCTCCCTAGTCGACCTTCTAACAAATTTAATGTGTATCTCTCTGGGTACTTCATTTATCCTGGCATATGCTGAATTTATTCTATAAACCAGGTCAATGTCCCCCCTGATCTCTTCCTTAGGTTTGTGTAAGTAGTCTGCTAAAATTGTACTCATAAGATCAGGAAGGCATTCACCAGATTCTTCAGGAATATTCTGAAATCTTAAAAAATATGACATCCTTTCAAAATCCACCCTGGACATATGACCAGTTAAATCTCCAATTTCAGTATTAACATTTTTAAGCTCTCCCCTTGCCCCAGCCAGCCCCAGTTCTAACTCTTCAGTCTTCTGTGTGTTCTGCATCAATTTCTTCTGTGTCTCCAAAAGCTCTAATTTGGAACTGCAGTGATCTTTTCTAAGTTCTTTAATTTCCAGCACCAAAGAATGTAACACTTCTTCCATAGCTGTTAATCTTGCATCTGTGTCTGGTTTTTCTGGCTGCTTTTTGGAAGCCATGGTGAGTGGTTTAAATCAGTGACAATAAGATGGCGATTTTTGGGTGCAGCCGGTGGAGCAAGTCCAGAGGCAAAGTTCAGTTCAAAGTTGTAAAAGTTGTAAAATCCAGAGAGAAAAGCAAATTTTTCAGTCAATTATGAAGACAAAGAAGGCACTCCATGGAAGGAATCAATTAATCATTTATCAAAAATCATCCATTAGTAGAGAGAGATGGTCCAAGTCACCAGGGAATGTCGGAAATTTTCCATAAAGAATAGTCACTTAAGAACAAAGGGAAGCCATCTTCCCCCGCCCAATCTGGAAGCCAGCAGGAGAAAGCAACAAAGGGAATTGTTTCATTGTAGCCAGACTTTGATACTATGTATCTAGAAACAAACCGCAAAGAACTTTCACTTCTTTTGCAAAGTTCGGATGAGAAATATCCGCATCCTCAAACTTGAGGAGCCATTTCCAAACGCCGCTGCTGTAAATCCGAGGGGGGTTTAACAAACACCCCCCTCCATCGTTTCTTATAGTCAAAGCTGCCAGCAAAAAAAGACAAAGTCACTTACAATCCACTTCGCCGCCAGAGTCCCGGCATAGCCCTCCGACTCGAACGATCCAGCTCTCTCCAAATTAATTATTTGCTCCCGTCCTCCGTTGGCGAAGGAACCAAGCCCCCCGTAGCATGTCTTCTCCCTCCTAGATCAAAGACAAGGACCCCCCCCGGCCGCCGCCGGGCTAGGAAAGGTCCAGGCAAGCCGACCTTATGGGGGGGTCCCTTGAAAGGCACACCCCGCCCCGTTTGGGGCCGCAAAAAGAACAAAACGGCGGACAAATCCCAGGACTCGACCGTCGCCGCCGAAGAACCGGAAGGAAGTCTCAAATCTTCTTATGGTTCTCCATTTCTCCAATGTTTGCATGGCAATCACCCTAATTCAGTTATTTTGCAATTTTCCAACATCTTCTATTTGTAGTATGGACAAACACTTATCTATACATTTGTTGCCTACACTCCAATTCTTACAGATATGACCCTATCATTTATATAGTCACAACCAAGCACATACAGGTGCTAGTTTTTAGTATTCTTGTTACTCAATTTCTTTATACTGTATTGTCCAGTTTCTGAATATTATAGTATGCAATTATATGATTTGAAGTAGCTCATTCCAGACCACCTATGTCTAAATATTCTTAAAGTATTCAGTTTAATAGACTTCATTTCCACTTTTAAAAAATCTAGTTGCATTCACTTCACGCCATCCCATATTATAACATTTTGTGTTTTTGAAATATGAGAAAATCTTCTTTTCAGTATTGGCACCATTGATATCTAGATTTCCTTACTCTTTCAGTCAGGCCTTATCTTTACCACCTTATTTACCTATGAAAGTTCACTGTTCTTCCTCAGTAACCAGAGATGTATTTCCCATACTAGAAGTCTATCTCTACCAGCAAGTGTGGTCCTTTCATAAGTCTCTGTTCCTACTTCTTTATTACTCTCAAGATACTAAAAAAATGAAAATCCTATTACTTACTTATATATAATTCCCTTTGAACTCAAGGTGACTTTTTATGACTAATTTATATAGTCTCAATTTTATCAGAATATTTTCAGAGTTCATTGTTTTAAACAGCCAACAATACGAGGTGAAGTTAAGTTTACATCAGTGAGACAAGTTAATTTTCTTTGCTGCAATGCTATATTAAGTTACCAAAAAGTAAATCTCATTGAGGTCTGTGTGATTCACTTTGGATCTGCAATTCATTAGAATGTTATAGGCTTTGTTTGTGGAAGTATATATTGGACTTGTGCCACTGAAATAAAACTATATCCAAGTCCCGAAAACAAGTTGAAGGCTGAATAATTAAACCAACAAAATATGTAGAAAACTGTAAAACTATAGGATGGGATGGGATGGGATGGGATGGGATGGGATGGGATGGGATAGAATAGGATAGGATAGGATAGGATAGGACAGCACAGGACAGAGAATAGAATAATAAATTATATAATATATTTTAATAAAAGTATACTAATAGTATATTACTATATTGTAGTATATATTGTACAAATATATAGCAATATTTTCTTTTTCAGGACACATTTCAGTATATTATTAATGCTAGCTCCAAGTCAAATTAGAATTTATTTTTATATTATTTCTGTTACAATAAAGTCATTTAATACTTCCAGTGTAAATTTAACACACTTTCAAAGAGTGTACAGTTCCTAATAGAACCAACATAAAAAACTGTTTTCTAATAGTTGGGAAATAACTGTGCTCTTGTTCTAAGAAATTTTTATTTCACATTCCAAATGTTATTATATTCCTCTCTTTAAGTCATAAATAAATATATATAATACATGTGCAAAATATCTTTTATTACATTTAGCACAATTTTAAACACACTCGCTAGAACAACGCTCATTGAGTTCACTCAATGACTGTATGACTGATTTCCCTTTGTCCATCCATTGCACATAATCAAATGAAGGACAGCTTTTTTGGATGGTTGCCCAGTTGCCACACTGTCTGGGAGATAATTACTTCCTGCTGCTTTTTTTTAAGCATTAAAATACATCTGTTGGTCTGGTCAACATTTCTGCCAGAGGAGAGTTGGGGAAGGCTCACTCATCCCAGCCTATGTCTTCCTCTATTTAATCCCTCTATGAGCTGCAAAGGAATAAAAAGCAAAGAGAAAGTAAGACAAGAGGTCCTTAGAGCAATCACTTTAGAACTTTGATCTCCTTTCCAGCAATGAAAAATAAGGTAAACCTTTTGTTAACCTTTGTTCCAGTTTGCACAGTGATGAACCATAACACGTTTACAAGTAAAACTAATTTCCTCTACTGTCTGGTGCTAATTGGATTGTGGTGTTTATACAATATACTGACCTACTCCCTGCCCCAATAAAGAATGTTGTGCAAACACACTTCAGCTTCAACTATTTCCTATTTTGTCGTTTAATGTTTTGAAACATTGATTTAAAATATAGGTTTTGATAAAATTTACCCAATTATCAAAATATGGTATACTTAAAAAAATACTATTAACTGCCTGTCGGCTTCTAGTTGTTTTAATGTAATGATTTGCTTTCTTTTTTTTCTGTAGCAAAAAGAAGAGGCTTTGAATTCAATTTGTCCTTTCAACAAGGTTATGGAATCTATAAGATATCCCATGACAATCACCACAGTGATGGTAGCAATTCAATATCCTACCACAGCTTGCTCAACTGCGATTGTGAGAACACAAAAGGAACTCAAAAAGAAAGCAGCAAACTGGAGTTCAGCACCATTTCCGTGGTGGACAGCTCCACATGTAGAAATATTGCTGGTTGCAAAAACGTTGACAGCATAGACACCAGGAATGACTTAAGCAGGGATAAATTCATAGACTGCCTAATGTCTGATAAAATGTCATATAAGAAAGAAGAGATCCGGAATATTGAAAAAGGAACTTTTTTCGAAGGACCAGAAAGAAGGTTGTCTCATGAAGAGGGGCGGAAACCAGAACTCTCTGACTGGGAGTGGTGCAGAAGTAAGTCGGAAAGGACCCCTCGACAGGTAGTGTGTAATTTAATACTGAAATCTTTTATGTCCAAGGTTCATAACTTGAGGCCTCTTTCAAACCTTTGAATGTTATTCCAGAGAACTTTCAAAACTTTCTACTAGTAAAGTACAATTTTTAAAATGATACAAAGGGGGGGAGATAATTAAGTGTATGGGGAGCAATCATAACAATTGTATTTATTTAATTTCATACAGCTCAAATGAAAACAAATCAAATGTATTTATTGTCCTTGACATGCTCACTTCTTTGTCCTGGTCCTATCTACTTTGGGGAGTATATCATTCAAAAGAAAAGTGCGATTGGCAGCAAAAAGTTGCTCATGCTGATTTGTTTGTAAGTGTAACAAGTGCTAAGAATTTCAGGGTCTAAGCTCTCTAACTGATAAGTCACTTTGCTACCCAGGTTTGTAAAAAAAAGAATGGATTCCAATGTATTTCACTGGAAAATAGTAATAGAAATAGCAATAGCACTTAGAGTTATATACCGCTTTACAGTGCTTTACAGCCCTGTCTATGCAGAGAGTCAGTATATTGCCCCCAACAATTTGGATCCTCATTTTACCCACCTTGGAAGGATGGAAGGCTGAGTCAACCTAACTCAGAGTTACTTTAATTAAGTTACAGTATGTTGCAGATAGGATAGGTCTGTAATTTATTTTGGCAGTTGAGATGCAAATTGAGAGAATTGCAGAAATAATATATGAATTATTACTGATCATTCAAATATAACTATAATTTAAAGAAAGCATGATTCCGTTTGAATGTGTGGTTTAAGAGGGCAAATATTTAATTTAAGCAGCTTCAAGTTTCTGCACCTGGTTTTGAAAATAAATAAATAACTTCAGACTATAAAGGGTAACACAAAAACATCTGCAGCTGCTTCATTTTTTAAAGGATAATAATATAAAAATACCAGGAATGGTAGATCTTTTACTCACCTCTGCTGAGTTTATATTGAATACTTTCACTCCAATGTTTTTAAAAGGATATTTTCTTTGTACCTCTTTTAAGACAGACATAGTTTGGATAAGGAAATGTCAGCAAATTAGCTTCCATGTATTCTAATGAGGAACTGTAGACAGGTAAGAACCTTTAGAGAAGTTATGTTACCTAAGACTGTGGCTTTGCTACTTCTCATTCTTTGGTTTACTTGATGGCCAGACAGATTGGCATACTAGATCAGCAAACTTAGCCACTCATTGAAAAAGCTTTTGTGGTTGCCAGGGTGGGTGGATATATTAGTGGATATACTAGTGAAGCTTGGCTCCTTCTGAGCAAGATTTGGTTGCTTATCTGGCAATATTAAGTAGTAGAGGTACCAAAAACAAAGCTCACAGAGAAAAGGCTGGCATAGGTAAAGGGACATTTGTAGAATTGATCTTCACTTCAACCCCTCATGTTTAAAAGTAAATATTTGGACCAATGCCTAGAAATACCTGGTTTATTATACCTGATACTTAATCCAAATTCATTTTGATCCAAGAGCATGCATTTTATAAGCTTTCAGTCAGTAGTCCAAGTGGCTGGAACTTTCTTTTTAATAAATTTCCATCTTAAATTAAATCGATTTTAATATTTGACTTAACCCCATGCATCACTCAGTCCTGGCTCTAATTCTATGCTCCGAAGTTTAGAAATACATTTTTTTAAAGTACTTTCCTGCTGTGGGGAAAACCTCCCCAGAAAATAGCCTTTAAAGCAAGCAATAATGATGCATAGGATAGGTTGTAGACCATGGGTGTTCTACCTTTTGGATTGTCTGGGCCACATTGACTATGGCCACATATAAAATATATAATACAATTAATATATATAAATAACAAACTTCCTTTGTTTTTATAAACTTTGTGTGGTTGCATTACTAGCTACCCAGGGATGTGGCTTAGGGCCGCATGTGGTTTAGGGCCGCAGATTGGATACACCTTTTGTAAACTGTATATTGCAAAAATAGCTAGAGTGGCAGAATAGAACAAATTGAACAAGATGCACAAAGAGTTCCTTTTTTCCAATTTCTATTTTTTTCACACGTATTATACCAGGGCTCAGCAACCCACAGCTCTTTCATCCTTCTGCTGCGGCTCCCTGTTGCCAGTCAGCACCACAATTTTGAGAGGGGTTTCCGGTTAGGGGGGAAGCAGGGCACGCCAGGAGGAGACTCTATGGCAAGGGGCAGATTTTACAGTCAGCTCCACAATTGATAGGGCTTTCGGTTAGGGCAAGCCGAGGAAAAAGGACACCGTGCTAGGAAGAGACTCTATGATGGAGAAACCGGATTTCCAGTCAGCTCTAGAATTGAATGGGGGCTTCCGATTAGGACCTTTGTGGCTCTGAGCGCTTAAGGTTTCTGACCCCTGTATTATATCAACAATTTTTTAAATGGGAACACTAAAACACACATTTTAAAAACTGTGTTATCCACTCAATCATTCCAGCCCCAAGTTCAGAAGAAATTATTTTGGTTTATATGTTTGGACATTGTCCCCTAATTTAAATTAAAAATGTGATGGTTTAGTGCCATCCATTTGACAATAATTGTCTTGGGAAGGCTAACCTTTATTTGATTTTCATTATGATACTCAAATGCAGTTATGTTCTGAGTACCTTTGAGCTACTTTGTCTCATTTCATGCCTGTTCAAATATTTTGGAAGTCTTGTGGCTTACATAGTACTTTGACAAAATCTTGCCTGTGCATGTGAGAGAACACATGTTCATTGTCTTAGTATGTTATGTGACATGTGTTAAGATTTAACTTTGTTTTAGTCTAGTATCTTATGGAAACATGGATACTGTCATTTCTTACCCACACTTTACAAACTAGTGTTTACTGTGAGTATAGTTTAACATGCTTATGATAGTTTTGTTTGCGTAAATGTGCATTATTTCACTTTAAAAAATACACTTCTGGGGTTTCTTCTTTTTCTGAGTTTGGATTCCTTAATTTATAAATTCTAAAGGTAAACTGCAAGGCTGAACATTTGAAACCATCTGCTTATAGAAGGAAAACTGATTGTATTAAGAAATCTTTTCAAATGAGCAAGCTCCAAATTCACATAGTGAGTGAGAGCGCAGGAGAGAAAGAAACAAAACTATCATTATCCCACCACTCCCCAAAAGACAAAATTGGCTTTCAGAGCTGTCTTACTGAAATGAAATGAAAATAAACACTTATAGAATAGGATGAGAATCAAAATTACTCCCCCCAACACAAATATGCACACAGACTAGAAAAATCCCTTCTTCGACCACTTCTTAACCATAGTAAATAGACTATGTGGTCAGGATAAATAAGATAAAGGTTCCCTTCACACAGATGTGCTAGTCACTCCCAACTCGGGGGGGGGGGGGGGGTGCTAAGTTCTGTTTCAAAGCCAAAGAGTCAGTGCTGTCCAAAGATATCTCCATGGTCATGTGGCCAGCATGACTAAACGCCAAGATGCATGGAACGCTGTTACATTCCCACCAAAGTGGTCCCTATTTTTCTACTTGTATTTTTACATGCTTTCAAACTGCTAGGTTGGGGTAAGTAACGGGAGCTCACTCCATTACGTGGCATTAGGGATTCAAACTGACAAATTTCTGACCTTCTGATTGATGCGCTCAGCATCAATCATCTTAGCCAGAAATAGCCTCAGTTATTAGAACCAACCGCAGTCGTCTTCTATAACCTTCAAAATTGACATCTTATGAAAGTCATTATTCTATAATGTAATCAGAAAGCTAGATCTGCAAGTGTGAGATAAATAAGAAGAAGGTAGTGACATATTCTTTCCCACACAACAGTCCCCTCATTGGCACAATCACTTGCCTTTGCTTCACTGGATAAATATGGCTTCTAGGAATCTGGGAAGGGCATCACACACAAAGAAGAAACCATTCCACTTTCGCTGGTCTACCAAGGAGACAGAAATGAGAAAAGATTTCCAGACAAAAAGATGGGACTATGAAAGAGAGTTTATTTTGCTCAAGTTAAATATTTAAAATAGTAATACAAATTTTGTTTTTTCATGGCAAAGAAAGGAGAAACACTCACCATACTGAGCAAAAACATTACGCGTAATGCACTTAGTGACTTCAGGGATATTTGCTATTAAAAATTAATGATGAATAACTAAAGACCAAACTCTTTTTGGGAACAGACATTGAGCTCACTCATCCACCTAAGGAAATAAAAAAGAATGTCTGTTGTTTTAAAACCAATCTGAAACCACCCAGAGTTAAAACAACCAAACTAACATAAAAATAGCAGCTGAGACGATTCACAGACACTCAAACAAGTCATGATATCCATGCTGTTGGTTTCTTTGCATTTTTTCAAGATCCTATCATCTGCCACAATCAAATGTGTTTGGTTGCATAGATATATATAGTCTCTTCATTTTGAAGCACAATTCTATGCAAATATTCTTAGAAAAGAATTGTTATAAATATTACCACCTAAGTAACTCTTTGGATTCTGATATAAAAATATCTCAAAGACAATAGTTTCTACATCCCTGCGGCCGATTCGCTCCCACAGAGAGGGACTTCTCCGGGTGCCGTCCACTAGGCTATGCCAGCGGGCGGCGCCCAGGGGAAGGGCCTTCTCTGTGGCGGGCCCGACCCTCTGGAACGACCTGCCCCCCAAAATTAGAACAACTACGGACCTCCGCTCCTTCCGTCAAAAATTAAAAACACACTTTTTCTGCTTGGCCGGCCTAGGTTAGTCATCTGTTTATTGTTTTAATTGGGTTTTTAAGGGTTTAGTTTTTAGTATTTTGAGTTTTTAGCGCAGGGATAACTTGTTTAATCTGATTTTTATATATTTATGATGTATTTATGTTTGTATGTTTTTTAATTCCCCTGTGCACTGCTCCGAGTCCCTTTGGGGAGAGGGAGCGGTCTACAAATTAAATTTATTATTATTATTACTATTATTATTACCAATTCTAACAGGTATAGTCCATTAAAACAAGAGTGTCATAACTATAGTCCAAAGCATCTTGAGTGCCTACCTGGGACAGAGGGACTGTGCTTCAGTATAAGCCAACTTTGTATGAATAATTAGAAATTAAATCATGGCTTCATGTTGTCATTTCTCTGCCCTCCCCTGCCTCCAGTATTAGAGGTTGGTTCTACTGCAGTACATTTCTTATATAAAAGCTATAAGACTTATGCACCATTGTATACATGTCACTTAAATACTCCTAGAATTTATTTAATTTATGTATTTAAAAGGTTTGTATCATTGCCCACCTTAACTCTGAGCAGGTTACAACAACAGTAAAAGCAAATAACTATAAAACATGAGCACAAGTCCATAAAACAAAAACCTAGTTGATTTAGAAGCCAACTGATCACCCGTGTGATTCCTTCAATACCCAGATTATTTGACTACAGAATCTGTCTTCCCTTATGATGAGGCAAGCAAGCTAAATGGCTTCTAAATGATATAGGATAATTTCAGGTAGAACAAATTGCAATCAAACTGTGAGCTGACAAGTGCATGAATTACCATTGTTAGTCCCTCCTAATCCAGAAAGATCAGAATATTTTCAGAACAGTAACATATAAAAAAATATTCCCCTTCTAAGAGTTTTTTGAAATGCTAGATTTGACATCCGCAAAAAATCAGTGTACATCAGAAGCACCTATCATTTATTTTGTCGTAAGAGGTTAAATTCATAATTTTGGATATATTTAGCCTATCTGTTATCTATCTTCTGCTTCCCCTGTTTTACAGATAATTGTTTTAACATGTCTCTATTGTTGATGTTTTCAAAAGCATAATTCAGGTCACTGACATTATGCCCTCTACCAGTACAGTATTTGAAGTTCACGACCTCTTATCTGCAAGATTGGTTATCTTCTGAATCCAGGAGTAACTATTGGCTTGCCACATATTTCCTGAAAAAAATCAGGGGAATGGCAAAAATAAAAATAAATTAGAACTGATCTCGGAGGCTATGGAAAATAGATGGAGTATATTGATTTATTAATGACTGATTTATTACTCTAGTAAATTGCACAGTATATGACAATTTTCTTATCATTTTTTGTTTTCAGTTTTTGAGTAAATGTTTTTTCCTTATGTATCATGGAGAGAAGAAAATTGTTCTCTTTTTAGTGACATCACAAATGTTATCCTGTGGTTTTTCTTTAAAGCATTCTAATTAACAGTTCACTGCAACACATTGAAGAGAATGATTTTCAATAGAGCACATAGATTAAAAATGCAGTGTCTAAAAATTGATTTTCTACCCAGAAAGTGAGAAAATCAATTAAATCATCATCTTCATCATCATCATCATCATCATCATCATCATCATCATCATCATCATCATCAAAATAGCATTGGCTCTTGCTAATATTGCTAAATAACAATTAGCTTTTATTTGGCTAATATTGCTAAATAAAATTAAAATTGAATCTGGGACTAGCTCTGATTCTAAAATATTCCATGAATCTCAAACTTTAAACATAGTCGTATAAATATGTGTCATTTAAAATTAAAGAAACTTTATCAAGAGCTTGACACAATGACTTTTAATTAAACCCATTAGGTTATCATGAAAACCTTGAAAATATATAGAAGTTTTGAAATTAAAACTGGATAAATAAATTTGAATTAGAGGAGCAAAGACAGGAATTTTATACCACGAAGTATAAAAATCCTGTCTCTGCTCCTCTAGTTTTCCTTCCAGTTTCAAAGACTATTATGTTTGATTACATAAACCTAAACCCACATATTTCTAACATTATGGTTGGACAGGACTGGACTATTTCAATTGACCCTGTCCCATTGCCTTCCAGGCCAATCTCTCCCTCTCTTCCTCCCTCGCTCTTGTTAGCTGTCTCCTGCTGTTAAATAGCGGTTTGTTAGAAATATGGGGTTGTTCAATTCGGGCTCAAGCTTTTCTTTCTGCTTAGGAAGTTAGGCAAATTACTTCTTACTAGCTTCACCAATTTGCCTTCCAGAAAATGAATGTCAGAACCATATTGTGGTCCATAAGTCCTATATGTGTTTTTAGTGAACTCAGAAGGATGTGGACTACATCTTTTTCAGCACTAATTCCAAAGGCTTCAGGCTCTTGCTGAACTCTTTCATTTAAAATGGCCCACTCCTTCAGCATAATGCTACTTTTGGCCATTAAAAAATAGGAGGATGAGAATATTTTTGTTATCTCTTTTTATCTGGTTTAAGGTCAGTGATAGCTTAACATACATACATACATACATACATACATACATACATACATACATACATACATACCCTGTTTCCCCGAAAATAAGACGTCCCGGATAATAAGCCCAATTGGGCTTTTGAGCATATGCGCTAAAATAAGACCTCCCGCAAAAATAAGCCCTCTCTGAAAATATTGCAACGCAGCAGCAGCCCTGAGGTGACCAAAGTCGCCGCCTCCTGCACCTCAAAAATAATAAACCTCCCTGAAAATAAGGCCAAGTGCTTACTTCAGGGGGTCAAAAGAAAATAAGACCCTGCCTTATTTTCGGGGAAACACGGTACATACATACATACATACATACATTCAGAGGCAGAGGTAGCACATAGATTTCCCCGTGGTAATATTTTACTTGTTAGAGAGTTTTGAAACAAAAATAGTAATGTACTTCATGTTTGCTTCAAGAAGTTTATTAATAGAGGATGGTGGAGAATAGATGCCTTAGCAGGATTTAGCTGTCTGTTTGACTCTTACCTGGGGCTCCCCTATTTAAGGGACTTTCAAATACTAGACTTAGCACTCTGCACAGGGCATTGTGCATTCTCTTCTCTGCATTGAACTAAAGAACTCGGCACTTCCTCCATCCACCCTTCTCCCAGGGTCATCATGAACTTGCAAAATTGATGCTGTTAGTGCTCCTCTCATGATCGTTCACTAGCATTTTTCTCTAATGGGAAAACTCATTCAGTACATATACATTAGGCAAAATTAATTTGATTGGGCCTTGTACTCTATTCCTTCAGAAACGTTTTATTATATTATAGCAATTCTTCATTTAAGTAGAGCTTTGGCAACAACAAAGCTTGATCAAAAGGAACCTTTGCTAAAATTTAGCTATTCATTAATGTGACTTTGGTCTCTGTTGGGGATCTTTCACTCATTTTCAGAAATTAATCTTCATCAGACTTCTACGTGAAGCTACATCACTCAGATTAGTAAGAATGGCACGTTCTCTGCAGGGCTCTTTATATGAAGACATAAACATACCGCTTCTTACAGCACTGAGATATATGTAGATTGAAGCCCCCACATATTATCAAACAGGAAAACAAATCTATGCACATAACTAAATATAATTCATCACAGGGATTCAAAAAACAAAGGTGAAGATCCATCACGTTTTGTTCACAGTTGTAATGGTAAGGAAGAAGAAAAGAAAAGAGCAACTTTCTCATTTGCTTGCTTATTTGTTTATTACATTTACTTATATCTGGTTGCTTGCTTTCCTATATTGAATTTATAATAATTTGTTTAATTTATGTGCTGCCCAACTCCCAATGATTATATTCTTACTCTCAATAGGTCATCAAACTATTATTAAAGATAACCAATAATTTAAATTCTTAGGACTTTAGTCAGCAGTTTAAAAATTCATCAAAGATAAATAGCCTTTAACTGTTTTATTTACTTAAAGTAATAATGATACTTTACATTTCACTACTATAGTAGTCATATTTTTCAACATCAAGTTTATGTTTATTCATATTGTTTCCATATCTTTAATATATGTCATTCATACTGTTTTGAATGCTCAAACTCATAAAAAATATGATAATATTTTCAAGGATATGCTATTCTAGGCAACTCTTCCCTTAATGTTTGTCATTTTATATGTAATGGTGATTGACTGCACATCAGGTATGTTTGCCAAATATGTTTCACTCTCCAGGGAAGGGGGGATAATTAACACTTTGAGGAACAATTTTGGGCATTTTGAGAAAACGTCAAAGAGAAGCAGAGGAATTAAAGAAGTCTTGAAGAAACTTGTTCACCTAGTAGAGTTTTTTCATATCTTATGCTCCCACATCAACAGTACAGAAGTGGGTTGCTGCCGGTTTGGCTTGAATTGGGTGAACCGGTAGTAGCGGCGATAGGAGGCTCCTCCCACTTGCCTGGATGCGTCTGCGCATGCACCGAAGCATCATGCATGCAAGCGTGCGAGGGAGCACCCCCAAACTGGTAGTAAAAAAAACTAGCAATCCAACTCTGCAACAGTAGTAAAACAGGAGGTCCTCATTTAGGTAGTTATATATGCCAAACTGATATAGCAGAACAGCCATCAAACTAGCATAACCTCCATAATGACTATTTTAGACAGTTTTTAAATTTTGGGGATTTTAATTTGGTTTTAGCGCAGGATGGTTCTTAACTAAGTTTTTTAAATTTTTTACTTGATTTTGTATGTATTTTTAAATTCCTGTGCGCCGCCCTGGGTCCTTTTGGAGAAGGGCGGGGTATAAATTTAATAAAATAAAAAATAAAATAAAAATCTTAACCACAACAGTGTGGAATTATTATTATTTCAACAATGTCTCCTTACTACGATACAGATTTGTCTATAAGTAAATTCTGGAGGCTTAATGAAACTCTC
Source organism: Rhabdophis nuchalis (assembly GCA_039707465.1). Classification (NCBI taxonomy): domain Eukaryota; kingdom Metazoa; phylum Chordata; class Lepidosauria; order Squamata; family Natricidae; genus Rhabdophis; species Rhabdophis nuchalis. The sequence goes on from CM077645.1 coordinate 31,170,284, forward strand.
TGTTTCAGTTTTCAAAGCCTTAATTACTTCATGGTAGGAATCAATAATTAGTTCCACTTCTGGAAAGTGCAGACACTTTTAATGGAATAAAATAAAAAAGAGCAGATCTTGTGTAGTACATAACTATAAGCAGATTTAAATCACAAAACTGTTTTTTTCCCCAAAATGAAGATTCAATCAAGTAAGTGAGGATTTCTGATTAGACAAAAGCAATCCTCTCCAGATTAAAAATGCCTACTGTACATATAGGCCTGTCCTCCAGGATTTAAATTCCAGTTCCTCCCCCCTTCCTTCCCACTCAACAGATACGAGTTATTGCCATGATGTCCTGGAAGGTATATTATTTAAGTTGACATAATAGATTTCTTTAACCTCTGACCACAATTATTTTTTCCTTAAAGAATGATGGTCGGAAACAACTGATAAGAGAGTGGCCAGATGAGATATAATTCTTATTTTTAAATGCTTGATATGAGTCTTGCTGAATTGAACAGAGATCAATTAGGATTAATCAATTAGGATTCTTAATCACAGGATTAAGAAAATTATGTTTTTGTGGAAAAGAAATTTACTGTGTAGTCAAATGTAGAAAGAATTCATTATTTTTCTTGTACTTATTTATTAAAGTTCTACACCACTCATCTCCCTTAAATGACTCTGGGTGCTTTGCAACACTTCTCAATGAAAGAACATTGGATAAAGTTTTTAAAGAACTTCTTCCCTAACTAATGAGTGGTAGTCACAAAACAAAACAGAAACCCTTTGCTTTATCGATAATGGATGAAATAAGAAGGATATGTTAAGATGGGATTCCCCAATCTTTCTGAAGGCAAACTGTTGAAAAATGGCTACAATGGGATGAGAAAATGTATGTTTTTACAAAAATTGAAACTATGATACGTATGTTCTGATATCATATTTCCATATACTAGAAGGCAAACTGGGTAGAAACTGCTTCTGATCCTCGCCAAAAAATATTATTTTTGCCTTCTCCTCCCCAGGCATGTACCTACAATTCCAAACCATTCCTCAGGTTGTGTTCACCAAATACTGATATGAATTACGTAGGTTCCCAGATGTATTTTTGGAGATGAGGTGGAAACTGTAGCCTGCAAGGCTTTATAACTCATTACCTTTTTTTTTTCTATAAAGGTTAGGACACAGAAACCTCTGGATACTAAATGTATCTATCAGGTGCACTATGGTATTAGATTACCCACACATACCTTGTATTAGGATACCTTCAGGATTCAGACATAATTTGGGAATGGTAATGAAATGGGTTCCAAGTAATTGATACATTGCAAGCAAAAACTCTGAGGCAGGTGAATTCCTCAAGTAATACCGTGTTTCCCCGAAAATAAGACAGGGTCTTATTTTCTTTTGACCCCCAAAATAAGCACTTTATTTTCGGGGAGGTCTCATTATTTTTGAGGTGCAGGAGGCAGCGAGCATGGTCACCTGATGGCTGCTGCTGTGTTGCAATATTTTTGGGGTGGCCTTATTTTTGGGGGGAGGGGTTATTTTAGCACATGCGCTCAAAAGCCTGATTGGGCTTATTATCTGGGGTGGGCTTATTTTCAGGGGAAAAGGGTAGCTTTATTGGAAATATCAAATTAGCACATATCTGGTGAAAACCAACTCTAAGGGGCTCCTTGGTTTTCACCTAACTAAAAGTAAAGGTTTTTTCCTCAACCCCAAACAATCAGTCACATGGTCGAATCAAGACAGTGTCCCCCAGTCTGGTGACATCACTCGTCCTTCCTCCAGCCAGGTGTAAGAACGTCCTTGGTTCCCAAGAGAAAGTATTTTATTTTTGCTATGTAACCCCAGCTGTCTCTAATCCCCTCCTCCCCTCCCCTATCTCTCCTTCAGAGTAGCAACACCAATGCTACAAGGTGGCTCCTCTACATACTCTTGATCAAGGAATGTTGTATCTCCTATTAATCTCAGGACTATTGTTAAATTTTGTATATGCCTTTTCAGAATCAGATCTCAATTTAATAGGCTTGATTCTTGAATACTTATAGAATAGCAGCTCTGGATCCACTTCTCCTCCAAGTCAATTACAGGAGATATTTAATTCTTAATCTCCAAAATTCAGTTGTTACAAGACAAATTGATCCTTAAGGCAAGCAGACTTACAATGCCTATTTTTTTTCTTTTTGAAAACATAGTAACAAAACACTTATTGTCACCCATTTCAGTTGTGGTTTTCAAGGCTAAAAGCAATGGCCTATTGTTTTTATAGTTTCAATACATAATGCACAAATATTCTAAAAGCATTTTAAAAAACCTGCACTTTTAGTAGGAAACAATAACAGAAAAGCAATATGAGCCCCAGACAATCAAGAAAATATTCAAGGAAACAAAGGTGTTGACATTTTGAATGTAATTACAATATATTAGATGAAGTGGCTCCCAGTGGACTGAACTTTGTATTTCAAGGTTAGGAAAAAATACATTAAATGGTGAAAAACTACGCAAGCCACATCTTCTATCTTCTCTCAAACAATGATTTTAAATTTAAAGTGCTATGCCAATGTATTTAGACCAAAACTATTAGTATACATAAAATGATATCATTCGTAGGTAGGTAGATAGGTAGGTAGGTAGGTAGGTAGGTAGATAGATAGATAGATAGATAGATAGATAGATAGATAGATAGATAGATAGATAGATAGATAGATAGATAGATAGATAGATAGAGTGATAGAGTGATAGATAGATAGAGTGATAGATAGATAGATAGATAGATAGATAGATAGATAGATAGATAGATAGATAGATAGATAGATAGATAGATAGATAGATAGATAGATAGATAGATAGAAGAGGTGGGTTGCTCCCAGTTTGGCTAAACTGGTAATGGTGGCAGTGGGAGGCTCCACCCACCTGCCCGGATGCTTCTGCACATGTGCACAAGTATTGCGCATGAACACGAGAAAACTGGTAGTAAACCGGCTAGCAACCTACCACAGATAGATGGATGGATGGATGGATGGATGGATGGATGGATGGATGGATGGATGGATGGATAAATGCATAGATAATGCATTTATACTTCTATCTAATGCAGACAATGTCCATATATATTCTAATTTTCCATATGATTATGTAGAATTGTGTTAGAGCAGGCAAGGCATTTAGAATATTCCAATCTATTACTTATATGCAATATCAGATAAGTATTACATTTTGAAATTCTACCTCTCTTATTTATGTCAAATTCATACGGACCATTCTGAAAATGTGCTATTAGAACTGCCAGAGGAATTCATCCAATTAGAGTGTTCAATTTTCTCAAGAGACAATCTATCCCATTTTTCTCTATAGTTGTCTCTTAAAATAGTAGCATAAAAGGATAGCATAGGAAGAAAAGCATTTCTGTTTGAAATTCTGTTCCATCTAAATAGATTTTTTCCAAAGAGCAAAAAATGGACATTGCGCTCTTATTATTAGACATTGGGGAAATGCCAAACGTCACATGAAATGCATTAAAAACCAGTATTACTTTTCCTCCACATCATTTTTCACATTAAAGTTTGACAAAATGACAAATATATTTAGACCTTATTTAAGTCTTTTGTACTTGGAACTTTTAAGTAATTCCGAAATTTGTTGAGGAACTGTACATTATATTGAGTTTTTCTATTTCTTTTGTGCAAATGGAATATTCTCTCCCTCCCTCTCTCTTTCTTCTATCTATCTACCCCCTATCTACAAAAGTATTCTACTATCTAAAAGAGTAGATTATGTTGCCAGATGGATTGGCCACAAATATATTTTTGCATGATTTAGACTTAGGCTAAGCCCCACTGGAAGAATAAGTTATCAATTTATTCAGTTTGTATTTGGATACAAATTCATCTTTCTGTTTTGTTTTTTCAGATATTACCAAAACTCAAATCAGAATATTATAACTCTCCAAAGGTTACAATGCTGATTGCTATTTTTTTTTAAAAAAATACTCATAGATGTATTAGAGCAAAATCTGCTAAAAATGCATATGTAGGAAAATAATAGAGAAAAATATATTAGAGAAAGATATTTGAAAATGAGAAAACTGCCAACAAAAATGCATTTACTCAAGAAATCTGCTCCCCATCCATACTCGCTTTTAATAATGTCCTTAAAAGAAGAAAACCTCCCATTCAAATTGAACCCGCCTTCAAATGAACAAAAGGAAGCAAAGAAAGAAAAACCTTGATTGGCAAAAAAGAAATAAGGATAAATAAAACTGACTGATTCTCCAATTCTTATTCCCTTGCCTTATCAGGACGTTGAAGCATTCATACAGTGCTTGAAAAAGGTCTGCCCATTTTTTTCTTCACCCATAAGCTCATCAGCCCACAATTGACATTTCAGTGGGCTTGTTATACAAATAAAACTCAATCAGATATTCACAAAGTTGATGGAAACAAAATGAAAATAAATATTTTCTTAGGGATAAATGTAGAGTGAGATTCCACACAGACACACACATACAGGGAGATAGATAGATAGATAGATAGATAGATAGATAGATGGATGGATGGATGGATGGATGGATGGATGGATGGATGGATGGATGGATGGATGGATGGATGGATGGATGGATGATGATGATGATGATGATGATTATTAATTGGATTTCTAGACCGCCCCCTCTCCCCGAAGGGACTCGGGGCAGTGTACAGGTAAAATTAAAAATTATCACAATCAACAATACATATAAACTAAAACCAAATTAAATAACCCTCTGTACAAATTTATAAAAATTAAAAACTTAACCTTAAAACCGAATAAAATAATTTAAAATTACAAACTGAGGCGGGAAGCATGGAATTAGGCCAGGCCGGCTAGATGAAACAGGTGGGTTTTGAGTTTCTGGCGGAAGGAGCGATGGATGGATGGATGGATGGATGGATGGATGGATGGATGGATGGATGGATGGATGGATAGATAGATAGATAGATAGATAGATAGATAGATAGATAGATAGATAGATAGATAGATAGATGCATGCATGCATGCATGCATGCATGCATGCATGCATACAGGTAGTCCTAAACTTATGTCCACTACTGAGCCCAAAATTTCTGTTATAAAGTGAGACATTTGTTACATGAGTTTTGCCCCATTTTATTTCTTGCCACAGTTGGTAAATGAATTACTGTAGTTAAGTGAATCTGACTTTGCCCACTGATTTTGCTTGTCGAAAGGTTGCAAAAGGTGATCACACAACGTTGGAACATAGCAATGGTCGTAAGTATGAACCAGTTGCCAAGCATCTGAATTTTGATCGCATCACCTTGGAGATGCTGCAAGGGTCATAAGTGTGAAATATGGTCATAAGTCACTTTTTGGAGTGCTGTTTTAACTTTGAACGGTCACTAAATGCACTATCGTAAATCGAGGACTACCTGTACACACACACACACAGTACAGCCTTCTTTAGACTTTCAACAAAAGTAAGGAAAAAGACGGAATGTTGTTATCTTGTACTGTGCTAAAAGGAGTCGGAAGTCAACATTTTTTCTTTTCTTCCCTTATGCCTCATATTTTCTTTCCCCCCTGTTTTCCTTCCCTTAATTTCCTATTTTTATTTTTCTTTGTATTTTATATATTGATAAAACAATAAAAGTCATAATGAATTCCAACAAATGTAACAAAATATTATTTGGGGGCAAGGGATAGACCAGGAAACTGTAGTGAATTACTGTTTATTCTATCTTAATATGTTATATTATGCTTTCATCCATTCCAGCTTATACTTGCAGGGTGAGAAGTGACTCTCTGAACAGATTCCAATATTTCCTGGATCTTGAACCAGGAAGTTCAAGTAATATAGTTTAAGCACTACATTATCAATTTATCCTAGAATAATTGTCATATTACAGCCTGAATTGTGAACATTACGTTCTTAAAATGGACTTTATTATTTTCCAGGATAGTTTCCTTAGTCCACCCCTATTATATGCTGTTTTAACAGTCTGTACATTAGAAGCAATTTTAAGCCCAATATAATACACTAAAAATAAGCTAAACATTCTGTAAGAAAAAAAAATACAAACCATGCAAATATCATAGGAGGAAATTTTAGTTTTCTTGGCATGTTGTTTGGCATCTGATTTACATTTTAACATGAATGTGCCTCGAGATATAAATGCAAACAGATTGCTACTGTTTCGCTTGATCACTGCTGCAATATGATTTGGGGTAGCCTGAAATCTTTCTTCCAATTCTGAATAATCTCCACATACATTTTGGGCTCTTTAGAGAAGTCAGTAATTAAGCTGGATGCATGTCTGAAATACTAAAACTTTAATACGGGTGGGGCGGGGGAGGCAAAAATGGGGGAAAGAATGTTTTTCTTTATCTCAAAATACAATTACAGTTTTTGTTCCTTTGAATTATGAAAAGGTCAAAATCCATGTTTATTTATTTATTTTTTATTTTATTTTATTAAATTTATACCCCGCCCTTCTCCTTGTTAGGACCCAGGGCGGCGCACAGGCATTATTTAAAAACACAAAATACAATAAATATCAATTAAAATGTATTAAATTAATAAACCCATGCTAAAACCCAATATTAAAACCCTTACCAAATTATAAATTTTTCTTTAAAAAGTCAGAAACGGGGGGCTATCCTAGGCCGGCTTGTTGAAATAAATACGTCTTAAGACGTTGGCGGAAGAGGCGGAGGTCCGAGATAGTACGAAGGTCGGGGGGTAGGTCGTTCCAGAGGGCCGGGCCCGCCACAGGGAAGGCCCTTCCCCTGGATGTCGCCAACCGGCATTGCCCTGCCAACGGCACCCGAAGAAGACCCTCTCTGTGGGAGCGGATCGGACGAAGGGATGTATGGGACAGGAGGCGGTCTCGTATATAGCTAGGCCCCGAGCCATGGAGCGATTTAAAGATGGTCGTCAATACCTTGAAGTGCACTCGAAAGGCCACAGGCAGCCAGTGCAGCTCGCGCAGGAGAGGTGTTACGTGGGTTTGCCTTGAGGCACCCATAATCACCCGCGCGGCCGCATTCTGTACTAACTGTAGCTTTCGAGTGCACCTCAAGGGGAGCCCCATGTAGAGAGCGTTACAGTTTATTATATTACCTACCTATTTTGAGAGTTTCTTCCTGTGCTTTTATTCATGAATGGAGAATCATGTCTGATATGTATGAATGCGTATTCTCAGTAGTGAAATCTAAATCCCCTCTCCACCTGTTCTGTGGGTGTGGCGTGGTGGGGGGTGTCATGTGACTGGGTGGACATGGCCAACTTTTTTTCACTTATTAAAGCATTTTTTTTCCTGCCGGTTCGGGTGAATAGGCAGGAAAAAAATGCTTTTTAAAGTGAAAAAAAACCTTCCGGCGAACCAGGCCAAACTGGGAGGATTTTGCCCCTGTGCATTCTCTGTGTTACAGAAACATGGAGAAAGGGAAGCTGTTGTTCTTGCTTCCACCATTTTCTACCATGTCCTTAATATGGTAATAAAGAATTAAGTTTGTGTAGCTGGGCTTCCTGCCTAAAGCAACTGAAGGACAGACTCTCTATGAGTGGCACTGTTAGGTTGCTTAAAAGTAGAGGCTTGAAGCCTCCTTGATGTGTTTTTTTATACATATATAAATGGCTTGGTTTTTTTTTTAACAATGACAGTATTTATCTTGTCAAGATTATCTGCTCTCCATTTACAATAATTAATTTTCTTATATGAATGAATGAAAGCCATTCACCCTGAAAAAAGAAACTTACAGTCTCCATTCTCAGGGCTCTAAGAAATGGCTTCTACTTTGACACACTTAAGCAAAGGAAACTCACATTTACTTGTAGCTGTTCTTTTCTTGTTCAGTTGTGCCATTTCCAATAGAATATCTTTTGATGACACTTCTCTTATATTTAAAAGTGCTAGGCAGCAGCAACAGTAATATGATTTTTTTCTGATGGTTGGCCAGATTGGGACTGCCCAGTTATCTAATAAAATGTCCTGGAATGGTTTAGACATTTAAAAAATTGTTCTTACATTGCAATGTTGAAAATGAAATGCCTATATTAGGTAACTATAGTTACCTAACAGCTGCCCCATTAGATCAGGTGCTAAAAAATACCGATGCCTGCTTGGCCTACATTAGAAGGATTGTGTTGAAATCATAGGAGATAATATTTCCATTGTACTCTTCATTGGTTAGACTAGAGTTGGACAACTACATCCTACCGTGGACAAAGTGTTTTAAGAGATCTGAATTAATTGGAGTTCAGAAGGGAAACCAGGATGCTAAAGGATCTGGAAACTGTCCAAAATGGCTAAAGAAACTGGGCATGCTTAATCTGAAAAAAAAGTATTATTTAAAATGGAATATCTAAAAGACTATGTCTAAGAGAGAGAGAGGATCTGTTCTCTTTTGAAACTGCAACTAAAGCAATGCAAGGATGATCACAATTTCAGGAAAGGTGATTCAATCTGAGAATTATGAAAACTTGCCCACAGATCAGGGGTGGAATTCTTTTTTTTTTACTACTGGTTCTGTGTGCATGGCTTGGTGGGCATGGCTTGGTGAGCATGGCAATGGAAGGACACTGTAAAATCTCCATTCCCACCCCATTCCATGGGAAGGTTACTGCAAAATCCCCATTTCCTCCCGATCAGCTGGGATTTGAGAGGCAGAGAATAGATGGGGGTGGGGCCAGTCAGAGGTGGTATTTACCGGTTCTCCGAACTACTCAAAATTTCCGCTACCGGTTCTCCAGAACTGGTTAGAACCTGCTGAACATCCTCTCTGCCACAGAAAGAAAAAGTCTGTCTAGAACAGTTGGTTACTTACTCTTACTTCAGGTTTTCAAACGGAAGCTTAAAAGGTTTAATGGATTCCTGTGTAGAGCAGGAGGTTGGATTAAATAATCTATAATGTCTTTTCCAGTTTGTCCATTCTATGATTCTATGATTCTGACATTCTGGCTTGGATCTGCAACTCAAAGAGCAAGTGATAATGAATAATGGCTGGTATTACCTGTTAATTCAGATGGGCATGCCTTTGAAAAACTAATAAAACTAATAAAATATTCATGGTAATTTGTATTCTCATCTCTCAGATTTCTCACAAGGTAACAGACTGAAAAAGCATTTCACAATCCAACAGAGCTCAGATTTTATATGTTTGCAGTGATGCTACACAGGTAGATATGCTGCCCTGAAGTGGCAGAGGTGCCAAAAAAGTTTTTTTTTAAATTAAATGTTTCCTTATGCTGCTTCCTTTTTAGAAATTTCTTTAAAATATTAGGTGTAAACTAGCTCTTATTTCACTTGGAGATTCAAAATTTTAAATAGGCATGATTTTTTTCACTAAATATATAGTGACAATGTAATTTGATGGGAACTGATTTGGTATAAAACATTTATAAGCTGTAATAATGCAATTACAATTTTGGAAGTCATTGATTAAAATAGCAGGATGATGCAGGACATTAGGCCCGCCAGGTTTTAGTTACATACCTCTAAGAGATTTATTGCATTTTTCTAAGATATTCCTTTTAGGATAGAATGATAGGGTAGAGGAAATGGCAGTATAAGAACCCTCCAAATTATTGGAAATCTAGAAAAGAGCCTTTAAGGAAATTAACTGAACCAATGGTATACTTTACTACAACTACAACTTAAAAATCCAAATTAATGTTCAGAAAGGCTGGCAGTTCTGCAGTTCGAATCCCTAGTGCCATGTAATGGAATGAGCTCCTGTTACTTGTCCCAGCTTCTGCCAACCTAGCAGTTCTAAAGCATGTAAAAATGCAAGTAGAAAAATAGGGACCACTTTGGTGGGAAGGTAACAGCGTTCCGTGCGCTTTTGGCATCCAGTCATGCTGACCACAGGTCCAAGGAGATGTCTTCGGGCAACACTGGCTCTTTGGCTTTGAAACAGAGATGAGCACCACACCCCTAGAGTCAGGAATGACTAGTACATATGTGCAGGGGGAACTTTTACCTTTACCTAAAGCAAAAATGGAGCAAGAAAAATTATTTTAATCAATAGCTTTCAAAAGTAAAATTTTACCAGTACAGTATATAAATGTTTTGCCCCTGAAATCAACTCCAATCAAATTGTGTTGCCATTGTAGCTCTAATGACAAGTTTAAAGCAAATCTTTTTTTTTAATGTTATGTATACTGCTCAGAGCCACTTGGGCAGCTATACTGTAGAAATCAAATAAATAACAGAATAATTAAAGACATGACATAGGAAAAAGAAATGGAAACACAGCTAATTCTAATTCAGTATACAGTAACCTAACCTCACACATGTCTTGGGCCCATTAACTCAAGACAGAGATGTACAAGTAGGTGACAATAGAGGAATTAGAAAGGGAATGAAACACAGGATGTGGGAGTGAGAAGAATGAAGACAAATGAAAAAGGAATTGAAAGAACTCAGAGTGGACAGACGTACTACGATAAACAAAAAATTAGATCAGGCACAAATAACATCTGAATTATAAACAGACTTGGAGGAATGTATGATCACATCCAAGAAGACATCAGCAAGCAAAACCCCACCAAATAACTGCTCAGTTAATCCATTTCCCCCTCCCTCTCTCCCCATTTCCCAGCAGATTAAGCTGCACAGCAAGCAAATCTTAACAAATGAAGTGAGAAAATATAAACAGAAACAAACAAACAAAAAATGTTCAGCCCTCAAATAATTATTCAAGGCTGTCTATTAAAGTAAAATTTACTGGTCAGCTACTCGTAGGACTGAATGTCTGCCACAACAATCAATAACCTTTCTCTATGTTCCCCACATAAGAAATTGGACTTGCAAATTTGCATATACTTGTTACAATACCAAAGCAGCGGAAAAGTCAACATTCAAACAAAATGCTTTGAAAACTTCCAGTTGGATTCCCAGTTTCACAGCTAGGCCTCGTTTTGATAGAGGGATGACTTGAGCAAAGTTTCATCAAATCAAATTACCTTTGCACTGCATTATGAAAAAAAAATGCTCATTTTCTGTTTATTTTTCTGGTGGAATCATGTCTTTCTCCCACAACTAATTTGCATATATGATAATATGTTTTTCAAAAATTCATCTTTTCCTCTAGGTCAGGGGCTGTAAGTGTTGCCATGAAATTTTAATTTTTTTAATGTGACTGTAGTGGGTAACCCTGCTCTTCTTAACTCTCCTGACACATTCCTCCACCCACCCCCCTCTCGATGGTGTGGCATTCCTAGTCTTTTTTCTACCTGGGGGTCGATTAAGATATCTGAGAGATAATACAATAGCAGAGTTGGAAGGGACCTTGGAGGTCTTCTAGTCCAACCCCCTGCCTAGGCAGGAAGCCCTATACAGTTTCAGACAGATGGCTATCCAACATCTTCTTAAAGACTTGCAGTGTTGGGGCATTCACAACTTCTGGAGGCAAGCTGTTCCACTTATTAATTGTTCTAACTGTCAGGAAATTCCTCCTCAGTTCTAAGTTGCTTCTCTCCTTGATTAGTTTCCACCTATTGCTTCTTGTCCTGCCCCCAGGTGCCTTGGAGAATAGTTTGACTCCCTCTTCTTTGTGGCACCCTCTGAGATATTGGAAGACTGCTATCATGTCTCCGCTAGTCCTCCTTTTCATTAAACTAGACATACCCAGTTCCTGCAACCGTTCCTCATATGTTTTAGCCTCCAGTCCCCTAATCATCTTTGTTGCTCTTCTCTGCACACTTTCTAGAGCCTCCATATCTTTTCTACATCATGGCGACCAAAACTGAATGCAATATTCCAAGTGTGGAATATCTCCTTGGTGCTGCAACATCACTCTTTTACTCTTCAGTAACTGAAGAAGCTTCTTGAATGGCAAGTGAAACATTTTCAAGGAGGAAAAAAAGAAACTAAAAAAATCCAGTTGCATTTTAAAAAGTACTTTTGGGGTGCTAAGAATTATGCAAACACCAAACAGTTTAATCAAATGTACCCCCTTCCTCAAAAACGTTACTTGAATATACAAAAGAGAAATTATGTGCATATAGGTTCTTTCCGTTCTGGTGGGACGCAATGGCTCAGTGGCTAAGCTTGGAGACCAGAAGGATTGGCAGTTCAACGGTTTGAATCCCTAGCGCTGCTTAATAGAGTGAGCTCCCATTACTTGTCCCAGCTTCTGCCAACCTAGCAGCTTGAAAGCACGTCAAAAGGCAAGTAGAAAAATAGGAACCACCTTTGGTGGGAAAGTAACAGCATTCTGTGCACCTTCGGCATTCAGTCATGCCGGCCGCATGACTGCGGAGACATCTTCGGACAGCGCTGACTCTTCGACTTTGAAACAGAGATGAGCACCACCCCCTAGAGTCGGGAATAATTAGCACATATGTGCGAAGGGAACCTTTATCTTTACTTTTACCTCTGTTCTTTCATTAACAATTTATAAAAAATAAACCAAATATTTCTTTCATTGGTAATTAATGGTTAAAGCTTCCCCCTCTTTGTATGATACATTTTTCTGGATCATGGCCAGGTCTGTTTCAGGGGGCTTCACAGTCACCTTGAACCAATATTGTGGAAACAAAACAAAGCTTCAGTAGTATAAGCGCTGTTTAGTCACATTTAGGATTAACAGCCATCTCCACTCTTTATTAAACCCATCAATCTGTAACAGTCACTGCTGTTTAGGTACATCTTAGTTGCTGGATGTTATATCTCTTTTATTCCATTTCAGTCTCCACTACTTGTTCTTCTTTATAAGTTTTTCTCGTAATTTAAAATTCCACCTCTTATGCCAGCTCAACAGTTCCTTCTCCTATGGGAATATCTTTCTATGAAAAATCAACTATTGAATTACTTTGAGTTTCTCCTCTTCAGCAAACCAAAACAAAGCCATTCTTTGGATCTGTGAACAGATAAATCAATTTTGCTCCTCTAATATTTTCCTACAATAGCTACTAGCTGTCCAACTGATTCTCCCCCCTTGGTTCTCTTCATTCTTTCCTGATAAGGAGAAAGAATTTAACTCCACAGGAGCTTTTTGATACAATTTTAATTCATTTAAACATCAAATACGTTCCATCAAATTTTACTTTTGTTTTTGTCCCACCCATTTGCATTACTGTAGCTATAGTAGCTACTTGATGGATTAATGGCTGGTGCACATCACTCCAACGCCGTCTCTCTCCATTTCTAAAATGTTGCATTCAGGATATTTATAGCTTGCCAATCATCACAGAGATCTAGGCAGCTCTCAGGAGAAAAAAGAAAAAAGCTCTAGACAGAAGTAATGACCATATGTATATTTCAGTCAATATTATATCCTTTTGAAGCAGTTAAACAAGAAAATAATGAGGAATTGATTTATGGGAGAGGCAAGTGAGAAGAGACATAGAAACAAGAGACATATTCTTCCAAGGATTAATTTGGACATTTTTAGCATTTTCATCAGGAACAAATCAATGTAGGTCTTCAGACTTGTAACCTGGAGAAAAATCAGTCTGGTGTTTGATAGTGTTTCTCGCACTCAGACCAAAGTTTTCCTACCAACTAGTGGTTTAATAGAACTAAACCCAGATTGTGGTAGGTTCTTGTAAAACTTAAATTAGCTTTCAACTGTACAATTCCATCCTTCCTTCTATGTGATTTACTACATTGTCCCATTTTCTAGCTATGCTACAGGGAATATGAACTTGTGATTATATGTAGATTGCAACACTGGAAAGTGTTTGGCTTGTGAATGAATTAATGTACAGTTCAGTGGTGGGATTTTTTACGACCTATTCTGTGAGCGTGGTTTGGTACGTGTGGCTTGGTGGGTGTGGCAGGGGAAGGATACTTACTGCAAAATCCCCATTCCCTCCCCACCCCACTAACCTGCTTTCCAGCTCTGTCCAGGGCAACAAAAGAAGATCAGCTGGGGGGCAGCAGGAGTGGGGCTAGCCTATTTGCCGGTTCTCTGAACTTCTCAAAATTTCCACTACTGGTTCTCCAGAACCTGTCAGAACTGGCTGAATACCAGGTCTGGTACAGTTATGTCCTAACAGTCTCCCATCTATCCATTCATCTTTTATTCTTTCCATTCATCTTCTCCCCAAGCCCTTTTTTCCACTTGCTGAGCGGCACTGCAGTATGTCCATGTGGAGAAATATGTGGAAAGAAAAGTTGAACGAAGACTATAACTCAACACCAGGGAAAATGAAAGATGTTCTTTAAATTAAATTGCTCCATATAGACATTGCCATTGTTTTTGTGGATGTTTTCATTACAAGATTGCTCATACATTTTTTCTGAGTAATAAAAGAAACATCTCTCTCTCTCTCCCCTCCCTCCCTCCCTCTCTCTCTCTCAACCTACCTATCTCCTTCCCCCCCTTTCTCTTTCTTCTCTTCCCTCCCTCCCTTCCTGCTTTCTTTTTTTTTTTGTAAAGCAATTTTATTAGTTTTACAATTTTATAAGGGTAAGGGTATATAGGGTTAAAATAGAAATATTTTAGAGCTTTCATGTCGGAGATGGTGGTCATTTCCGATGCTTCATATAAAAACAATTTCAATAAAAAGTAGAAAGAAATACATACATATTGTATCCTAAATCCATGCATTCAATCATAGCCTAACCTCCCGTGGGGACTATTTTTTAGATAGTTTTAAATTGGGGATTTTAAAATTTGATTTTAGCATAGGATTATAATTTAATATGTTTTTAAATTTTGTATTTATTGTTTTGTATGTTTTAAATTCCTGTGCGCCGCCCTGGGTCTTTTGTGGAGAAGGGCGGGATATAAATGTGATTAAAATTAAAATAAAAAAAAAATAAAAATTTGTTTTGTTAACATCCAATAAGGAATTACAGTTACATAAAGAAAAAAAAATCACTTTAATGATCAGAGTCTCTTGCTATAATTCTTTTCTTCCCTCCCGCCAGTGGGCAGAGCCACAGCCCCTCCCGCTCCCTCATCCTAGTCCACCAGGATTATGGGGTATTTTTTGAAAGAAGCTTCCGCCTCTACCATTATTTTAAATTTTATTCTACCCCCTTCCCGGAACACCAACATTCCGTCAGGCATTAACCATTTGGAGCACCCCCCTTTTTTGTACAATTTTTTAAAGAGGAGAAATACTTCTCAGGTTTTTCTGGGGGTCTGCTTCAAACTGGCAATTTCTTTTGGCTGATATAACAAAAGCCTCTCTGTCTGTGCTCCCAGGATCCCATCCCTTGTTGACCTTCTTATCCATTTTTTATCTATCTCTCTGGATGTATCATTTGTTCTGGCATATGTTGAAATTTTACATTCTTTACTTTTTTTGGTACATTCTGCTAAAGTTATATTTATTAAATCTTTTAAATTATCTGACTCAGAAGCATTATGCAACCTCAAAAAGCAAAATCTTTTTTCAGAATCAATTCTAGACATATGACCAGCCCTGTCTGTAGATTTTTTTTGCAATTCCCTTCTCTCTTCGCTCATCTCGACCGTCCCACCCTCCAACCCATCAATTTTTTGTTTATCATCTATTATTATTCTTTGTGTCTCCAACAGTTCCAGTCTTGAGCTTGTCATGTCTTTCCGAATCTGCTTTATTTCCTGCAATATGCTTTGAAGCATTCCATGTGCTTTTGTAAGAGCAGTAGCGGAAAGGTTTTTTCCAGTTGGAGGCTTTCTTGTTGGCATGATTTTTTATTGTTAAAGATGGCGTCTGGTGGGTGAACAGTCTTGTGAGCTCCAAGGAAGGGCAAATTCTTTTAAGTTCCAAACAGATGTTATATAAACTCCAGAAAGGCAATTGTAAAATCCAATCCAAGAAAGAAGGGTACAATGGGAGAAACACTGAGAGTCACTTGAGTTGGCTGTAGATGTAAATTTATTGATCTTGAAGGAATGTTCAAGTTTCAAAGAAAATTTTCAACTGGGAGCAAAGAAGTGCCATTTTTCCACCGCTTTGGCGTTTGTGAAGAAATGATAAAAACTCCACTTAGCCTTTAATGAGTCCCGGATACAAAGTTTCCAAGTGTAATTCCATATATGGTAATACTTTCGCTTTTAGCTAATAGAAAGTCGTGTTACTTTCTCTCTCTCCCTGCGCCCGGGAAGCATTTTAAAACGCCACTTTTTTTTCGAGAGGGGGTTTTCTGCAAACTCCCCCCTCTATTTTCTCTTTTCAGAAATTGAATGCATTCAAAAACACTTACAGTCCATCGATCAATACTGAGCCTCGGTACGATCCTCCAGCTCCGGCACTTCAGCCCATCTTTTAGATGTCTGTGGTTCCGACATTCCTTCGGCAAGAGGGCGTTTCCCCCCCGCGATCTGTTCTCCTGCTCCTGGGGCGAAGCGACCTCCCTGCTTTCTTGCTTTGTTTATTATTTATTATTTTTTTCAAATTTTAAACTTTGTGTTCTAAGGAGAGAGCAGAAAGGTAGAAAGAAAGAGCAATGAAAGGACATGGTTAACAACAGAAAGAGAGAGAAAAAACAGATCTCTCAAATATGTCTTGTGGTTCTTGCCTAATTATGGTCTTGCACTCAATTCCATAATTAGAAATTGTCAGCCCACCTGTGCACACCAGACAGGAAATGCGACTGGATGAGCTAATTCTACTTTATTGTAAGGCTACATTAGCAGAATCTTGCAAGTCTGAAGGTCCAACTCCCCCTACCCAACCGGATGTTTATGTGCACGTACAGAAGTGTTACATGCATGCCCAAGCATGCCCAAACCACTAGTAAAAAAATTGGCAGCCCACCACTGGTTCACATGCTTGCCCGCCACTTGTGTGGGTGGAGCTTCATGCATGAATGCTTGCCCATTTCTCCAATGGCCCGGTTTCAAACAGGCTGCACCCTAGTAGTAGGCCATAGCCCAGGGGTTGGGGACCCTGTCCTACAGAGCATCTCTTCCCTTATCCCCCAAGGTTATCCACACATTCCATTACAGGAATTGTACCAGAGAGCCATTGCATGGGTGATTTTAGATTTCCATTTTGTTCAAAACAAAATTCACTCCCTTACAAGTGCTCCTACTGCTCCAGACATTTTTTATAGCCTGCAACATTGACCACTTTCTGCCAGAAATCTAATTAGCAAGCCTGAAGTCAAAATCTCCCTGTGTATCCAATCTGATGTTTGAGCAATTTATCTCAGTCAGTGTATATCCTGAATAGATTTTAGATGGAGACTCCAAACTGTAGACATGAATACAAAGGTATATTAGAAAGAAATAAAGTGCAAAAGAATCCTTCAATGTTTACAGCTGGTACTTCTTTCGCATTAAATTGCAGCTCATACACTGCAGTACACATCAATCTGCCTGGGATAGCAATAGCAATAGCACTTAGACTTATATACTGCTTCATAGTGCTTTATAGCATTCTGTAAATAGTATCAGATGTCAGCATATTGCCCTCAACAATCTGGGCCCTTATTTTACTAAGCTTGGAAAGATGGAAGGGTGCATCAACCTTTATCCAGTCAGGATCAAATTTATTGCCGGGGGGGGGGGGGGGGAGCCAGCCTACAATATGGCTTTCTAACCACTGCACCACCATAGTTCAATTACACTTCATAACGTCTTCACCATTTGGATTACTGATTTCATTGGTGAAACTAGATACACTTTTCAGACTTTTACATACATTTTCACTTGACATGCTTTTCTACACTGACCAGAAAGACAAAATAGATGCATGTATTGGTGGTGCAGGTCATCATAATGAAGGCACTCAGTTCAGAAAAAAAAGTACTGATGATTATTTTTCTCTTATGGAAAAAAATCCACAATTTGTTGATTCCCTGTAGCACAGAAATCTGCCTATTTTGTTTCCTTGATAATCATATCTTCTATAAGCTAAGCTTGTGTGTATTCAGGAGTAGATTGAGAGGTTTTTCTTCTCAGAAAAGTGTGTATCAGATTGTCACCTTGATCTCTTTAAGCTGACTCTCTCTCTTCCTGTCTTTAGAAATAATAAAACTTTCTGCACTTTCAACAGCCTGGGTAGTGAAAAAAGAAAATGAAAAAGAATTCATCTTTCATATATTTTTTTCCTATCCAAAATATATTTTGTACTAGCTGTACCCGCCATGTGTTGCTGTGGCCACTTTTGGTTAAATGAAAAAGTTTCCCCTCATAGACCCTCTCAGCGACCCCCTTACTTCTCTGCCTTGGTTACCCCTCCCTCTCCCTTCCCTCCCTCTCTTACTCTACCTACCTATCTACCTACCTACCTACCTACCTACCTACCTACCTATTGTATTTCTCCCCCTCTCTCTATCCCTCTACCTACCTACTGTATTTCTCTCTCTCCCTCTCTATCCCCCTACCTACCTTCCTACCTACCTACCTACCTGTTTTTCTACCTCTATCCCTCTACCTACCTACCTACTTACCTACCTACTTAGAGAGAGAGAGGAGAGGGGGGGAGCTGGTGGGGGGGAGTTGGTGGGGGGCGGTGGTGGAGGAGAGGCCGCTGACTCTATCCCTGTACCTACCTACCTACTTACCTACCTACCTAGAGAGAGAGAGGAGAGGGGGGGAGTTGGTGGGGGGGGAGTTGGTGGGGGGGCGGTGGTGGAGGAGAGGCCGCTGACCCGGCAGCAGCCTTGTAGGGGAGAGTTGGCAGCAGGGGCAGCAAGAGGGGCCACTGACTCAGCATTGGCCTTGTGGGGGGGAGTTGGCAGAGGGGGTGGTGGTGGTGGAGGAGGAGAGAGAGGCTGCTAAGGAGGCGACTATCGCGGATGTGAGGCAGACCACTCCACCGCTTGTGCAAGTGACGTGAGCTGAAAAGTGGCCAGGTGGGACTGGCCGCCAAGGGGAGGGGGGCGAGGGGGGGGGGAAACACGCAGAAGAGCTGCAGTTTTACATTTGTGTGGCGTGTACCTGGCATTGATGTGCCATCCACACAATCTGTACGTATCATTGGTGCTGCACTTGTAAGGAATGTTGTGTGAAAATTTGGTGGCGATTGGTGGAGTAGTTTCTGAGATTAGATATTTTGAACAAACTCATAGCTACATTTTTTATTTATATATAGATATTTTACTACTGCAGAGATACGGTAGCCATTGATTTGCAGCCATAATTATTTCAAACCCAAAATTATAGTCATAAGTCATTACGATCATAAGTCAAGGCATCACATGACCTGATTAAAAATTACATTTTTGCAATAGTCATTAAACAAATGTTAAGCAAACCTGGGGCATTTATTGCCCGATTTGTTGCTAGAATACAGAAGTAAAAGTCAAAATTGACAAAAAATGTCATAAATCACAGGTCACATTACTGTGGGGTGCTGCAAACACACATAAAGTTGAACTGGTTGTCAAACACCACAGGGGGTATGAATCAAGTCATAAGTAATTCTGGGAAAGTCTGTCATAACTTCAAATGGTCATTAAGAGCTGTGTTGGGGCAATGGTTAAAGTGCAGTACCTCAGGCTACTTCTGCTGCCAACAGTTCAGCAGTTCGAATCTCACTGGCTCAAGGTTGACGTAGCCTTCCCAAGATTGCTAAAATGTGGACCCAGATTGTTGGGGGCAATATGCTGACTCTGTAAACTGCTTAGAGAGGTCTGTAAAGCACTGTAAAGCAGTATATAAGTCTAAGTACTACTGCTATTGCACAAGTGGTTGTAAATTGAAAAATATCTAGGTGTAGATATTTGGCCCAGTTCATTTACATGTTGTTTTTTTGACCTTTAGTTTATAAAATTATATACTCCAATCCAATCAATTTATCAGCATAATCAACTCAATTATTAATAATTGTTTTTTATATATCCCAAATGAGCAAATGAGATTAATGGGTAGAGAAGTTCTTTGTCCAGGAAGATAATTATTTCATTATGAAGTTCTGGTAACTTTGCAGTTTTCAAGATACCAGCATATAGATCTGGCATTCTCTGGAGATCTTCTATTCAAGTGTAAACCAGGGCTAATTCGGCCTAGCTTCCAAACTTAGACAACATTGAACAGGTGCTGATAGCTGCAAGGACAAAATTATCTTAATGGTTAAAATGTAAAAAGGAATGGTGAATTTTGTGCAATTGTGTGGGAAACAGGAGTAAATAAATAAATTCTGTTTTACACATTCAGAATAAGAACTGTAAATAAAGAAGCATATATTATTATACCATCAATGACATCTAAGGCCTTTAAAAGATATTCTCAACACACAGCAGCGAAAATAATGAGATGTATTTGGATTGTTGATAACTCTTTTTTGCTTGTGGAAGCAACATTAAATAATAACCATTTTTCTCATTTCAGCGTTCAGGCGGTGCCTTAGCTATTCCTCTATGCGCATTTCAAGGAACTGTCTCTCTCCAAGCTCCCACAGGAAAAACCCTCTCTTTATCTACATATGAGGTAAGCTCAGAAGGGCAAAAAATCACTCCCACATCCAAGAAAATTGAAGTGTATCGCTCCAAGAGTGTGGGCCATGAGCCAAATCCAGAGGATTCTCCAACCACATTTACTGACACCAATGTGAAGATTCACTTAGAGGTGCTTGAAATTTGTGACAATGAAGAAGCCATGGACACTGTATCCATCATTAGTAATATTAGCCAATCCTCTGCCCAGGTCCGCTCTCCATCCTTACGTTATTCTCGGAAAGAAAATAGATTTGTCTCATGTGATTTAGGAGAAACAGCGTCTTATTCACTCTTCATACCGTCAAGCAATCCCAACAGTGATCTGAACATATCCATTCCTGACACTGTCGAAGCTCACAGGCAGAATAGTAAAAAGCAGCACTTGGAAAAAGAGGGTTACCAAGAAGAAATACAAATGTTAAACAAAGCATACAGGAAAAGAGAAGAAGATGGGCTTGGCAACTAAAATGGAGAAAAAAGGGACTGTGAATAATTTGCACCCTCATTTTTTAAGTTTGCTTCGACCCTCAACCATTTATCCATGGCATTTGCGGAAACAATTGAATAACATTAATGCGTTCACAATAGAATGCATTAATTACATACTTTGTCCAAAAGCTGTTTTAAGCTGTATTGCTATATACGTACCAGAGAAGGGCAGATTTCCTTCTCTGCCTCCTGAAGAATTATTGTTGGAAGGTTGCTTGATGAGGTAATTTAATCTCTACTTTTAATGTCAGTTTTGCTGCACTAGCAGTGGAGCCAAAAGTGAAGCCTTTGAGGGATATGTAAGGGAAGCTGTGAATCCTGGCTTAAAAATTGGGGATAAAGGATTGCAGCCTCCCAGCCAACAATCTCAGGGGGACAGTGAATTACCCTGGACCCTCAGTCTTCATTTTTTTTAAAAAAAGAGCTGATTTCTAGCTTTTATGGAATTTGAGGCAAAATGAATTTAGCCTCAATCTTATAATTACAATGTAATATTTTTGATAAAAGGATAAAGATGGCTATGACTTCCCACCTAGCCTACAGCTTGGCATTCTTTAATGGTATGATATCCAATTACTAACCAGACCTGACTCTGCTTGGTTTCCAAACCCAGACCACCAGATGCAGCACTATTCAGTCTATTTCTTTCACCAGAAAGGAAATTGCTATCATCTTTCAGTATATTTAGCCAACAAAACGAGAGCCGTGACGGGCCATTTGTGAACAATGTTAAGTGTAGAGATTAATGCCACTTGTTTACAGAAAGAACTTTTTGGTTATTTTAACCCAATGATCTTATTACCATCCTGGAGTAGTGATTAATGACCATTGAAAAGAGTCACATTTTGCTTTCAAGGAGGCATGTAACCTGTTTTATTTACTAATATAGTATACTAGCTGATAATCGGGCATTGCCCGGGTATTTATTTATAGGCAGAAAATGTCCGGACCAAATGTAATTTCTAATGTTGGATTTTCCCCCTTACCAGAGGGAGCCCCCTTGTGGAGTACTGTGAAGCGGTTAGCATGGCAACTTTACAATGCTGTACAGTAGAAGCTATTTTAAGGCACAACAGGCTGCATCTTAACAGAACACACACCCTGAGGGATGTTAAGGGTGTCTTATCCCCCACAATATTTTTTTCCAGAGAGTAATTCATCTGTGTACCATGTTTGGTTGGAATTGCCTAGGCATTCCAGAGTTATGCTGGAACACACACACACACACACACACACCAGTCATTTACAGATAGATAGATATTGGAAAGGATTTTGCACAAACACACACACGTCAGTGTGTGTGTGTGTGTGTGCGTGTGTGTGTGTGTGTTGTGGCCCAGCCGGCCCCAGATGAGCTGCTGACTCCTCTAGTGAGGAGTCCTATGAATCGGCTCTAGAGGAGGAAACCCAGTTTGTCCTGGATGTCAGGCTAAGGATTGAGAGGAGGCAATTAGCAGAACGATGCCATCGGAGATAATCAGTATCAGCTGCCTAATTGCCTGGTCCTTCCCAAGAGGCTTTAAAAGAAATCCTCTGTGAAGAGTAGGTTTGCAGGAAACAACAGAGAAGCTACAGAGTCGGAGAATTGTGTCGTGTAATCTTTCAGTCTAGTTCAGGTTAGTTCAGGCAAGCTGCCAAGAAGCAGTGTGTCTAGTTAATTATCTTGTGAAGGGAGGGAGTCAGAACATATATGTATATTAAAGAGCTTTTTTCCATAGAGAATACACAAATATTATGGACATCAAGAAAAACCACTAGCTCCATCAGGAACTAGATCTGCTATGAAAGATATGAATATACAGAATACTATCTACTGCTTTCATCAGAATGTGGTTAGGGCTAAGTTAAATCTGGAGAGCTCATATGTTTTCTCCTATTCAAGACAATGAGAGAGAAGTAATAAAAAGACTTCAAAAAGCCAGTTGGATCTCATACCTAGAATAACAAAAATAATTTCCCTCCCTTTCCACTGGATTTACACAACTTATGCATGGTTTCAAATATTGAAACCACTTCTAACTGGAATAGGATGGAAAGAAAGAGAGAGTGTGTGTTTTTCTAATGTAATACTTCTACCATTTGTTTTAATTTTTAATACTGGCCTAACTCCCTGTGGATATAAAAGTGGAAGTGGTCAAATGGTTTCCAATGGAGCTGTGTGTGTTTGTACAAAGATACACAAAATTACCTGCACTTTTAAATTCTTGTATTCAGTTTTTAATTTCATAAAACTGAGATCTCTCTCTCATATTTTGAAATAATTGCTCTGTGCTTCATAAACTTTAAAAAGTCTTGTAGCTTGCTTTAGCACTGACAGTTTTATCCCAGTATTTGCTGAAACACAAATTGAGCGCTGGTAGAATTACTGCAAAAGTTGCCACAATGTAAGTAACCAAGAAATAATTGATTTTACAATCCTTTTTTCATCTTTAATAAACATTCTACCCAAGAACATGACCTTATCTTGCTCTGCTTTTTAGTGATTTATATGTGCCTGGCCATCTTTCAATCAATCATTTTATCTGTGGAACTCAACTAACTTTGTCTTTGATGTATTCATTTACAGATCCATTTTTCTCATTGCTTTCTTTTTTGCCATTTTCTACCATTCAGGTTTTCTGCAAATATTGCATTGTATACAAAAATGCAGACATACAAAAATGCTGAAATTCATAAGCAACTTATCTCTAATGAACACAAGCACATATTTATCCATCAATATGTTACACAACTATAAAATCATCACATGTCCTGGTTTTATTCCCTTCTCAACATTAAAACATTTGTCAAATGTTTAACTTTCTTGTCACTTGCTCTTTACTTCCACCATATAACACTTTTACCACATTCAACAGCCTATATTCAACTGCATATCTCTGCAAAATATTTCACAATCCAAGCCTGTTCACTTTATGGCTCCTTTAAATCAATAAGCATATAAACAATGGAAGTTAGTTTTTCAAATCTCACATCAGTCTCGAAAATTAGAAAGAAGTGTGGATCCAGGAAGAAACATCAATAAAGTGGGGAAAATATTGTTCCAAAATTTATTATAGGAAGTTAACTTTTCTTCTTTCTTGAACTGTAGGAAACGAGTGTGAAACCCAGAGACATTCTCAACAAATTGAATTTAGATGTGCACATTTGATACTTACTGAAAACATGGAATTCCTTCAAGTGACCTATTTCCACAGGGATCAACATTGCATAGATTTTAAAGGAGCTATCAAACATATACATTGCTGATTAAGTCATTCTTAAACTGTTCATATTCTTGTGAGGTTTATAGGACAGTTGCTGATATTTTAATGCTTTTATTTACCAGTTCTATTTTTAATCTGCATTGAAATCATCAGTCTGTTAGTTGAGATGATTAATATATTTTTTCACCTGTCCTTGATTTTCATCAACTTTAAAGTTGATGAATTTTTCATAAAGGGAGAATTTTTCAATTAGGGCATTTTGAACTGTTCAAATTATTGATTCAGAACTCCTGTCATGATGTGTTTTGAAGTCATTGAAACTGTAAACCACAAATGTGGAGATCATTTTGAATTTTTGCTGACTGAAATGAAAATTCTATCTTAAAGTCTCCAAATCTTCACTGTTCAGTAGTGCCAATCAGCCTTATGTCCTGTTTTCTATTAATTTTTTGAAACTATTATGACTGTACACAGAAAGGTCATCATACTTTCAAGAATTAACAGATTAACAGAGTTGGAAGGGACCTTGCAGGTCATCTAGTCCAACTCCCTGCCCAAGCAGGAGACCCTACAAGTGCCTCTACCTAGGATCGAACTCACAACCTCCTGCTTGTGAGGCAAGAGTTCTGCCTATAGGCCACAATTTGATATTGGTACTTGTGCATTTATCTTGCATTTGGTAAAACCAGCTCTGGACTCAACCTTTGTAAGCTAATGTACTGTTGTGATGAAAGCACTATTCAACCAGGCTATAGATGGCATTCTGTTTGGTGGTCAACTGGATTCTGTTTCATTTCAGTAAAATTTTGAAATAATTGGATATCATTTATCCATTAAGAGTTCTTTGCATTATATTAAAATTTAATTATCCCTTCCAATTGTTTGTTTATTAGAGAACATTAGAAATAGAATTGCTTATCATTTTTAGAAAACCAGATAGATTTAAAATTTTAAATCCTTTTAAATCTCTTATGAGTTATTTCATCCTTTTCTTCTCTGATTTTTCCATCCCTCTGACCTTTAATAAACTTCAGAACATAGTGTTTGACATTTCTGAGCAGAAGGATGGTTGTCAAAGAGATCTTTTTGAAGGTGATTTGAAAGAAATGTGATCCAACCAAACTGCATGTGGGATTGGGGAAAAAATACAGACACTGAATTAACTGAACCGTGGTAATTTTAGGCTACTGAGTAATACATTTTACATCACATTGAAATTTGGGAGGTTCAATGTTCAAAATATTATCTTCTTCCTCTCCTTTCACATCTCAATTTCTATTTAATTGGACTATAATCTAGAACATCAGTCCTTGGCTAGGAAGTGTAGTGGCTCAGTGGCTTAATGACACTAGAGATAGTCTCTATTCTCATGATTCAAGTCCTAGTACTGTGTGGCAGGGTGAGCTCCAATCACTCACCTCAACATCTGTCTACCTAGCAGTTCAAAAGCATATTCTATGCGAGTAGATAAACAGGTACTACTTCAGTGGGCAGATGAGTTGATGTTCCATGCAAGTAGTCAGATTCTTCCCAGCTCTGAACCTTCTTGGTTGCAATGCCCATTTGTGAGGCAGCTCCAGAGAAAGGAGGGGCTTTGTATGATGCTGCAGGAAGAGCATCGTCTTTTTTTCTTGTGTAAAGCCATGTTGCCCTCCTGTGATGTAGCTTGAAAAGCATGCGAGCATACCCTACACCAGAACTGGTAAATTGGCAGCCAAATGATTACTCTGGAATTGCATTGTGGTCTCTTGGCTAATGTAACAATGCCATATGCATCAAAATTTCACAAACTGACTACCTACAATG
The DNA here is from genome assembly GCA_039707465.1 of Rhabdophis nuchalis. NCBI lineage: Eukaryota > Metazoa > Chordata > Lepidosauria > Squamata > Natricidae > Rhabdophis > Rhabdophis nuchalis. The sequence continues at coordinate 31,196,088 of CM077645.1, forward strand.
CCATGACCATGTTGCTAAGATCATCCACTGGAAATTGTGCCAAAAGTTTGGTTTTGAATACAGCAAAAACCACTGGGACCATCAGGTTGAGAAGGTTTTAGAGAATGAGTAAGTCAAGATCTTGGGGGACTTCAAAATCCAGACTGACAGGCACTTAGCCTAAAACACACCTGCCTAACAGTAGTTGAAAAGAAAAAAAGTATGGTTCATTGACATTGCAATACCTAGTGATGCACAAATTGAAGATAAACAGCAAGGGAAAAAAATCACAAAGTACCGGGACTTGCAGATTGAAGTTGAGCGACTGTGGAAAAAGAAATCGTGTGTTGTCCCAATTGTAATTGGAGCCCTTGGAGCAATATCTAAAGGGCTATTTCGCTATTTGGAAATTCTAAATTTACCTGATTTGAACATTCTGATTCTACAAAAAAACCCACCTTACTTGGAACAATTTATATCCTCCGATGTTACCTTAACAGTTCCTAGGTCCTTGGTTAGGACTCGAGCTGTTGAGCTACCAACCAGCCCCAAAGGCTGTGAATCTCACCAAAGATTAAAATAATAATAATAATAATAATAATAATAATAATAATAATAATAATAATAATAATAATAATAATAATAATAATAATAATAATAATAATAGGCCTGGACTGCTCTGAATCCATCTTCATTGTCAGCAAGGGGCAGCAAATCTATTATTCCAGGTGTTTACTTGTGAAACTATCTGACAAAGCGTGATTAAAAAAAATGTTGCCTGAGGCACTGTGCAACATGATTCTTCTCTCTTTTCTATTACAACGACTTCTTTGCTTTTATTATTTCCATGTGTAGAAGATAATTGGACTGACTTCAGTGTTGGCAACAGGACTTGATGTCTGGCTCAACTATGGCCATTAATCTATTTTAGGGAATTTAGGGTACGCTTGACAGCACACACAGCTCTGTCATTCCTGCATCTGCTGTTTGAAATGATAGCCTGTTGTATTTAATGATTAAGCAGTAGATGCAGCATTCTCACAAATATTTTAACAAATAAAGTGTGCTGAAATGATCCTGTATCTGCTCAGTTTTGGGTGCGGGGGGGGGGGGGGAGGGAAAAGTGTACGTCAAACCAAAACAGTGTGAATGATAGTGTATTCAATCTAACTTAATGGGGTTTTCTTACACATAAATACAAGTTAAGGATTAGATCACAAATACATTAACTGAGCATTGTGTGTAGCTTGCACCTAGTATGATATGGAGTATTAGTTTAGAAACATTAAGTAGGCCCTCAAGGCAGTTGACAACAAAATACATATATAACATACATAACAGGAACATTATAATTAAAACATAAAACTAGCACCAATTAAAAATATTCACAGTATCTGTTATTGTTTGTTTCTTGCTTTGAAGAATATTTCAAGAATATGTCTATTAGTCCTCTAAATCAGTAATTAATTCCTAAGTGTAAATTACTCCAATGTCTCTAATAGCTTGTGTTGTTGTGCTAATGGATTGTTTCCAAGGATTCATAGCATTTAGTAGACTAATGAATATAGTGAGCATAATATTACTGCAGAGTGATAAGTGGCTGTAAGCTTTTTGCTTCCTTGCCATACCATTTCTTATGTTTGACAATGCTCTGAGGGCAAAGATTAAATGAGTAAGTCACATTTTTCAATTTTCATTTTCAATCCCATTTAGCAATGTCTTATCCATCCGTTCTTAACACACTCATCTTAGAACTTATGTGAGTCCTGTGTACTTTGCAAGACCATACGAAGAAACTGTGTGTAACCAAACTCCTGTTAGTAAGTGTGAATAAGCCATCAAAAAAAGAATTTTCTTCACACTTGACATAATCTAAGATACAACACTTTTTAATGGAATTGTTCACAGATGCAGCACCAGAAGAAAGATTATCTTTACCTGTATCTGTATATGCCAACATTTGCAGTTAGATCATCACCATCATCATCATCATCATCATCATCATCATATCATCCTGTTCCTTCTTCTATTTCTACATAAATTACATAAATTGCAGTTTAGCCAGAGCTGGATCCATTTTTCAACCCAGTTGATAATCCTAAACTAATGGAGGAATGCAAATGTTAAATATTAATGTTACTAATAATGGCAATACCGTGTTACCTTCAAATATATAATTAACTTTTGCAAAAAGCATTGAATGCAAATTACAACCATATAACCATAACATGCCTAAAATTCAATTGCATTTCAAATTCAGGCAGTACATTTCACAGTCTGCTGCCTTAGATACTTGGGTCATTGTACTTTCAAAATGAGGTTTCATATTATTACTAACAGTCTTTTCTGAATGATCAACAACTGCAGATCATTGTCCCTAATCAATCAAAAGAGATTAAGAAAATGAACATTTCTATTGAAATTTAATTTCATTCCTGTAGCTACTATGTCATATTAATGCAATCCAACATTTGAGGTTAAAGCAGTTTTTAATAAAAATTCCCATGGCTTTTGGGAATTATTTTGATAAAGACAAAAATATAATTCAAATCTGAGGCTTTGACCATGGTGAAATCATTCCCTAGCTTGGATAACATTTGCTATCATGGATTTCTGGAAGATGGAAGGATTTAATAGTATGGCCCAGCTTACACAATTGAGGAATCCAGGGAATTTTTATGGATTTTCCAGTATCCTAGCAGGTAATTCTGATCAGATGCTTGATTTGATTTCTTTTACAATTGGATTCTGGTGTGTATTTCTTGGTTTACTGGGGAGCTCTAGATTTAGTGGCAGAAATAATGCTGGGAACATCCGAGGAAGTCGACAAACTGTAAATGTGATGAAACATAAGAAAGACTCATGTTTGAGCCTACCCTATTGGGCAGAGACAGTGAAATGACATCATTGTAATGTTATTCTTGACATTAATGGCACTCTGACATTATTATCTAGTGCTACCTGGTGAGCCTCTTACAGTCGATTGAATCATACTAAGGAAAAATAGACAAGTCACTTTGTGGCCACTGTGATACATTTGCACTTTTTGTGATCTTAGTCACTCAAATTCACCAGAATCTTGACTCCTCATGAGCAGGAATGAAATGGTAATAGGATAGTGACTTGGAGTTAGCTAGGATTCATTTCAGCTTGTGTATATGCTCTTTGGCGTGTACTCTGTTCTCAATAGTTCATATGGGTGGCCTGGAAGTATCTGAGTACTTAGATTTCAATTTTCAATGTCTCTTTAGGGCAGTGCTTCTCAATTATTTTCTGTCATGCCCCCCTAGGAAGAAGAAAACATTTCGCGCCCCCCGCGCGACTGTAAATAGTATCATTTGTCTATAAAATTGTTATAAGTACACCTCTGCCGAGGTCAAAGCGCCCCCCTTTACGGAGCCTCGCCCCCCCCCCCGGGGGCCCCGCCCCCCTATTTGAGAAGCACTGCTTTAGGGGAAGAATTGTGCCAGATGCCTTTAAGGAATTATTGGTCTGCCTCTTTCTGTAGAAGTTTTCTCTGGATTTATGTTTTTAGAATTTCTGCTCCCCAATCCCCCTCCCCCACACACACATTCTCTTTTATGGGAAGGCTGTTGAGAGGATTATCTGAAACCAATATTTGGATTACCTGTAAGGGGTGAATATCCGAGACAAGAGATGTAGTGGCACAGTGGTTAGAATGTAGTACTGTTATTTCTGCTGACTGCCAGCTGCCTGCAATTTGGCAGTGCAAATCTCACCAGGTTCAAGGTTGACTCAGCCTTTCATCCTTCCAAGGTGGTAATTTGAGGACCCAGATTTTGGGGGCCAATATGCTTACTCTGCAAACTCTGTGAAGCGGTATATAAGTCTAAGTGCTATTGCTAGTGCTACACTCCTCCTTTCTCAGACGATGAATCCAATAGGTGGAATTGTGGGGAGAGGGAAGGGAGACAAGTTCAGTTTGATAAAGGTTCCTTTGTAGATTTGTGTGAGGTATTTTTGTTGTTACATTTAATATCTGCCTGGAAAAGGTTCAATTCAGGATGAGTTATTATCAGGGGGTTGATGAATACTCAGCCATACATCACCACCTGTTGTAGGCCAGAGATGCCTCCACCTATTGTGGAGGTTATGGCCCGAATGAGGCAAAGCTTTTGCCTTAAAAATAAGCAATTGCCATTTTCCAAATTTATCTGATTCTTTGTTCAATATAACTCAGAGATGGCACTATCCTTCAGGGATCCCCAACCTCTGGTCCATGGACCATTATCAGTCCACGGCCTGCCAGCAACTGGGTTACACAAACTAGCAAAGCCCCATTCGCAGGACACAGGCAGAACATGAAACCACACCCTCTTTGGTCTGTGGAAAAACTCTCTCCACAGAATTGGTCCCTAGTGCTCAAAAGGTTGGGAGCCATTGGTCTACAATACAGGTGTCTACCAAGTGGCTCTTGGTAGACACCTGTATCCATTACACTTATCCCACTGGATTTGTTTGCAAGTAGTATATCAAAGGTCAGATCAGGAATACTTCAGAGGTGGTATTTTCTGTGAAGTCATCCAACCTATGGAATACCCTTAACAATGGAGAGTACAGTGGCATCAACTTTAAATTTTTCAGTAGTTAAAACCGAGCTAGTCTGCATGACCTTTGAGAGGTAGAGTTATTTAATAAAGGTGGACAGCTTTGATTATGAGATTTGACATGGATATTGTTTTAATTGTTATTCTTTATTTATTCTGGTTTTAATATATGTTGTTTTACAGCTCTGTTGTGTTTTATCTCTGTAAATCACTATGAGTCACAAAATTTAGGATTACATTAATTTAATAAATAATCAAATAATCACAGATCAGTGTCAAGCCACTTCATTCAATGACTGGGATGGAAATGGTGGTGGTGTGGAAGTACCCTTTACATTTTTCCAGAGGCCTACATTGATCTTCTTGTAGAATGCCCCATCTACTGGTGATATGAACACTTCCAAATCTCTCTCATGTAAAATGGTAATGTATGTCCCTTCTAAAAAATGTCCTGACTTGCAAATGTCCTGAAACAAAATCCAGATCTGAAGTGTGGCCCTCTGGTACCTGTTGACCTTCAGTAACCTTGCATAGACCTATGGCTGACCTGAAGGCCATAAACTCCTGAGAACATCCAATCAGCTGGCAACATATGGGAGCCCCAAGGACAGGCTTTTCAAAACCACCCCAGCAATAGAATTCAATAGGTCAGACTCAGACAATGCTCTTAATGTACAGCAGCAAGGGTGAAACATTAGCAGCAAACCCACAAGTGGGATTCTATTGGTTTGGGCCAGGGGTCTGCAAAGTTGGCTCTTTTAAGACTGGTGGACTTCAACTCCCAGAATTCCCCAGCCAGCATAGCTGGCTGGGGAATTCTGGGAGTTGAAGTCCACCAGTCTTAAAAGAGCCAACTTTGCAGACCCCTGGTTTGGGCAAACCAGTAGCTCTGACCATCAGGGTTCGCTCTGACAATGAAGTGGGGCCACCTGCCCACCCCTGGGCTTAACTCACCTGTAACTCATCTGAGTCGGGTGGCAGAGCGGATTGCTGAACCTGTTTTCCTCACCAGCAGTAATGCAGAAGATACTTTTTCTCAAAACAGTGTGTGTGTGCGTGATCACCAAACCGGTTGTTAAACCGATCAGATCTCACCACTGAACAATCCCAAATGTTCCCTAAGACTCAGCATCAATCTGAGAACCACACATGAAGATATTTACTGGGCAAAACGTAGAAGTTTCCAATCTTACTTCTAAGTGAATTCTGCTGGGGGAACCACATTACATTTCAAAACAACTTCAAGGGGGGCTTAGTTTGAAGTATAATGAAACATCCCTCTAACCGTTTGTGTAAGTCTGGCAAGAACCTTTTATGAGAACATATATAAATCTGCGGATCTTATACATACAAAATACTTTTTTGATTTTATGCACCCATAATGGCTTTCATTTTATGCTGGAAAATCAGAATGTGGAGATGAATCCCAAAATCCTATTGGAAATGAATGAGTTCAGGTGGTAAGAATTTTTTTAGTTGTTCTACATTGCTACATGAAAAAAGCTTAGATCACTGAAATAATTTAATACAGTCATAGCAAACAGCAGAGCAAAAACTAGACTATTCCTGTTCATGGTTATTATTTGCAAAACTGTAATTTCCTGTTCCTAAATGAGGCTGATGGGTGCTGTGAAAAGAAAAAGTGGTAGAGAGCATGATGAGAAGCTGCGAGAAGCAAAATATGACTTTAATCTGGATGTCAGAATTTTAAGTTCTTCCAACTTTCTCTATTTAACATGGATTTTGGTGGGAAGTTAACAGGAAGCAGAAGCAGAAAAACAAACAAGTAATATTAAAAATAGAAGACAGAAGTGTCTGGATTTCTCTAAAATTCTGTGGGTAAGAATTAATAGAAAGTGTATAAAATATTTTAAGTCCTCGACCCTAAATTATTTCTAAATTATTATACTTCTTTTAAATATGTTTATATTGTGTGAAGATTAGGTCTGCAAAGATTCTTCAAAAACTTGTTCTAGATGTAGTTCCTACAAATCTTTATTGTTATTGCTATTTTAATAGCAGGCACATACATAATAAACATTAGCTGCCCAGAATCATTTGGCTAAGTTGGGCAGCTATAGAAATTGAATGAATAAATAAACAATTTAAGGGTAACATATTCTAGACAGCTGAATAGCACTGCAAGGACCTTTGACTTTTTTCTGTTATTATTCCTCATCCTTAATTTCCTTTGGGGAATTGGGGGTTCTATCACACCTGTCAGCAACAGAGAAGTAGGGACACGAAATGGTAGGAAAATAAATTCTTTGAAATATGAGTTAGAAGATGATAAGAAACAGCACTTAACACAAGCAGAATTAATAGTGCTCATCATGTCCCATAGCAAAAGGTACATTAATTGCCATTAAAGCTGAAAATGTTCAGCAATTATTTCAGAAAACATCCAGGCTTCTGATTTTAGTATTATACATAACTGTAATGAAAATATCTACTTGAATACTTATCCATTCCAAACGTCTTGTACAGGTGAAACTCAAAAAATTAGAATATTGTGCAAAAATTCATTTATTTTAGTAATGCAACTTAAAAGGTGAAACTAATATATGAGATAAGACTCATTGCATGCAAAGCAAGATAGTTCAAGCTGTGATTTGTCATACTTGTGATGATTATGGCTACAGCTCATGAAAACCCCAAATCCACAATCTCAGAAAATTAGAATATTGCATGCAATCAATGAAACAAGGATTGTACATTGAACAATATCGGACCTCTGAAAAGTATAAGCATACATATGTACTCAGTACTTGGTTTGGGGCCCTTTTGCAGCAATTACTGCCTCGATGTGATGTGGCCAGTCATTCTCTTTCATCCCTCAGGAGGAAGCAACAGAAAACCACTTGCCAAGAAAACTACAGGAACAGTACCAGGAATCAACACAGACTCAAAAGGACAAACAAACAAAAATCAGCACTATATACAAAGCCACATTTCTTATAGTAAAGCATTCTGAGCTCTGTGCCTGAAGGGATGAACGCCACTTTTGCATTCCCTCACATTATTTTTTATCTTATTTCAGTTTTATAACAACTGGTTTCATGAAGTGCATAGCTAAATGTCTATGGAGATTCTCAGTCATCCAGGTCATGATTGTCTCAAAGGAACTTATTCAAGAAGCAACTGGACTGTCTGGTTTTGCTTTGAAGACGTTTCGCTTCTGATCCAAGAAGCTATATGTGTTCAAAGAAAAAACCCCGAAAGTCCAGTTACCTCTTGAAAAAGTACCTTTGGGACAACTGGTTTAATATTTGAGAACTATAGAAAATTCTCATTGAAGAAGGGTGAGCAGAATTCTTGCTCTTTTCCTATAAGAAATAGTCTACTACAGATGCTTCAAAGTGCCATCCACATACATTTGCACATACAAACCTGACAGCTTTATTCATACCTTATATATATCCTTTTGTCAGAAAATCAGCATCTGAGTGAACATAGATACTGAAAAATGTAAGCTGGTTAAGATTCTGCACATATGCTTGACTGTAATCATTAGACATCCTTTTCTTGGTTCTGCTAATCAAAATTCAAAATCACTACACAGTACATGAAGTGGAAATAAGAGTCTAGTTGTATTGGCAAAGGCATTATTACAATGTAATTTTCATAAATAATAGTTTGCCTTGATTTATACCTACTTCCACTGAACCTTCTTTAGCCACTGACTGACTAGAATGATAGGTTTAGTATGAACTACACCTATTAAATTGCAGCTATTACATCATGGCTTGCCGTTTGAGACTGCGGTCTACTAGGAGCAGAGTGTGCAACTCTCTAATGTCATTGTCACATAATCCTGGGGTAAGATTGTCTATTTTGAAAAGTTGCAGACCAGGATTTTATAAACAAGAAGTATATAACTACGTATAAATGAAGTATAATTTAAAAGGGGGCCTGAAAGACTGCACATCCTTATTGCATGTTGAAAATATATTGTGGGCTGTTGCAATTCGACTGTTAGGCTTTCCAATTGGCAAAATGCTCATTATAATCATTTACAAAAAAAGCCGGTGACCCAAAATGATATCTGCAAGCCTTCATCCCTTTCCCTGCGGAGGTGCCATACCAAAGCTTTCCCCTTTCGATTCGCGTCTACGCTGCATCGCTGAGATTTCCTGGTAGTCTCACATCGACCCGACAGCCCTGAATAAATTGGCAAAATGCTGCCGCTTGTTAAACCGGTGAGAATTACCACGAAATAAAAGGCTACAATGTACCACTCTGGATGAGACTGGACCAAAAACACCTTTCGCTAAAAGTTGTAAATAAGCTAAAATTTTGAAACATTGAAAGTTGAAAATGCCTAACGTCCCTGTCCTTCTGTCCCCATTTATTTGTACCCGTTTCCTGTGTTCTTATTCATGTTTATTCGTATTCCTGCTATGTTATACAAGAGTAGTAAACTAAATAAATAAAAATAAATAAATAAAATTCAAGCGCACAAAGAGCACGATTTAGTGAACAAAACCCCGTCCCTCATCTCCTTTCTGAGCAAATCCCGACCGCCGCTAGAGGGCAGCAACGGGGATGCTCTAGCATCGTGGATCATTCAGCCGCGTTCTGAACAAAAAGACGCGCTGGCTGGGGAATTCTGGGAAATGAAGTCCACACATCCTTAAAGTTTCGGAGGTTCTGAACCGCCCACTCAGCGACGTTTGCGCCTGCGCGCCAGCCTTTGCTTTCCGAACGGAAGTTAATAATCCTGGGTCAGACCGGCTTCAGTCAGTGGCCGGTTTTGCTTCCGGAGGTCATTGCGTCCGCCGGCCGAGAAGAGGGTCTTAACGAACCGCGCCTGGGTGACGGGTTTACGATGAGCTATGAGAACCGCCGGGCTTGGGGCCGCAGGGGCGGGCCCCGCGCTTCACAGTCCTCCTCCTCCTCCTCCTCCTCTTCTTCCAGCGGGGGCGGCGGGGGCAGCGGCGGGGGCGGCGGAGGTCGGGGCCGACCTCCTCCTCACCTGAAGGGGCGCGAAATTGGCCTGTGGTACGCACGGAGACAAGGCGAAAGAAGCAAAGAGGCCGAGAGACAGCAGGTGGGTGATGAGAAAAGAAGAGAAAGAGCTCGTTTCTCCCTCAGCGATGCGGGATTTGCCTTCGCCTCAATTAAGGCCGTTTTCCTTGGTAGACTGTGGAACCTTGGAAGTACGTCCAGGAGTTCGGCTGAGGGGCTAGGGAGTTGCTGCTATAGAAATGACGGGGAAGTATGTCTGGAACGTGGGGGACTCTTCAATTATCTCTGGGCTTTGAGGTTCTCGTATTCTATGAAAAGACAAAAGAAAAAACTCTACCTGTTTTCCTCCTTCAAATCAGGTTATTAGAATCATAGCCCAACGTGTGTGTGTGTGTGTGTGTGTATTTATATAAGTGTGTGTATATATATATGTGTGTGTGTATGTGTGTTACGTTTTTGAGCTGATCAATAAATAAGTCAGGGAGACTAGTATAGATCTATTTCGAGCTTTTTAGCTCTCATCAGCTAGCCATAAAAAGCTCGAAATAGATCTATACTAGTGTCCCTGACTTATTTATTGATCAGCTCAAAAACGTAACACACATATAAAAAATTTACACAACGGAATTCATGGCTTTCTGTCTAGATGGTCTCTGGTGATGAGCTGGGGGGCAGAAAGGGGAGCAGTATGCTTCCTCCCTTAATTGGGGCCCTAACAGGGCATTGTGGAAACAATTATATATATGTATGTATGTGTATATATGTGTGTATGTATGTGTATATATGTATATGTATGTATATAGATATGTATATGTATATACATATATATGTGTGTGTGTGTGTGTGTATACACACACACACACAGACACACAGATTGAGATTTATTATTTGTCGTTTTTCCTAAGCAAAACAAACTTCAATTATTGTTACCTTTGAACCTGTCCAAGCTCTTTGATAAATTGGATTATTCTCTCCTGGATTATTCTCTGCTGAACTAAGGAGACATTTCTTGACATGATAGCAGTGTTCTGATATCTCAGGGGCTGCCACAAAGAAGAGGAATCCAAACTACTCTCCAAAGCACCGGAGGCCAGAACAAGAAGCAATGGGTGGAAACTATTTAAGGAGAAAACAAACCCAGAAGTAAGGAGAAATTTCCTGACAGTTAGAAAAATTAATCAGTGGAACAACTTGCCTCCAGAAGTGGCAAATGCTCCAACACTGAGAGTTTTTAAGAAGATGTTGGATAGCCATTTCTCTGAAGTGGTGTAGGGTTTCCTGCCTAAGCAGAGGGTTGGACTAGAAGACCTCCAAGGTCCGTTCCAACTCTGTTATTCTGTTATTCTTTTCTGATTTTAGGAGATCCTTCTGTGTGTACGGTATCAAGTTCATAGTAAAATAAATGTGGTTGTATGATGATATTGTCATGCATATGGTTCTTTCATCATGTGTAATTGACTGTTTTCAGCTCCTTTTTGTTTGATGTCTTTGTTATATCTCTGGTATTTGTCACATTGTTATACAGTTGCATTATTTTTAGTATGCCACTCAGACACTTTTAGCATGCATCTTACTATATGTAAGTAATTATATGAACTAAGTGCTATAGTAATTCCTAGTGGTTGTCACATGTTATGTCTTTCTTAACTGTCCACTTAGATACTTAAAACCTGAAAAACACAGAACCTGAAAAATTTTTATTAGCCTTTTAGAAGTTCTGCTATTCTCTTCCATGTTAGTAATTAGAAATTCTTCTTTTCTTGCTCACTGTCATTGCCCATCTGAATTGGGTGGACACATAATATAATGATTTATAGAGAAACAAAGATACTTCTAAGAATGGCCCTCTTTCTTTTCACTCTCTGACATCCTCTAACCACATCCTATTGACACTTTGGCCAACATTGGTCAGTGAGACAGTTCAATCCCAAATAATATTAAATGCTGTATGTTAAATGTTTAATAAGATACATTTTATTTATGTAGAGAGCTGTGGTGCATATGGATGAGCGCAGAGAAGAACAGATTGTACAACTGCTGAATACTGTCCAGAACAAAAATGAAAAAGAGCAAGAAGCTATGTCTTGGTGGTCTGATGAAGAAGGGTAATAATAATCTTTTTTGTTTTAGACAAAGTTACTTTATTTTTCAGTAGGAATTAGAAACCAAGCAAGGATAGATTAAGAATGGTAAAACAAGTAGTACAGTCTGATCTCATTTCATGTCCTCAATGCAGTTAAAAAATATGTTTTGAGATAACCTGGTTCAATCCCCTTCCTAGTGTATCAGTTTACTACTATCCCAACAGGTGGCCATCTAGTTCCAGTTAAATAACTCCAGTGAAAGGAGAGTGGACCATTACCTAAGACAGTCTGTTCTAGTATTAAATAGTTCTCGCTGTTAGAGTGTCCCCCCCCCCCCGATGTTTGATCAAACCCCCTTTCTTGTCATTTACACCCTTTGTTAATTACCTGTTTCCTGCATTAAATCTAAATGGTAGTGCCCGTCTTTTCCATGAAAGCCTCCAAATTCTTGAAGACAGCTGTTATGTTCTCTCTTCCAGACTAAGCATAGCCAATGCCTCCAACTGTTCCTTTTAATCTTTTCCTTCCAGCCTTTTATCATCTTGGTAGCTGTCCTGTGACGTACTCCAGTCTGTGATTAAGGTTCCTAAAATGCAGTGCCAGAATGAAGTAATAGTTTTGATTCAGTCAAATACTATTAGTTTCTTGTGGGACATTGAGTCAAATACTTTTCTATAGGCAAGTACTAAGTACTTCACATCATTGGTCAGATAAATAGATCATTCTATGAAAAAGGAGGATTTGAGTGTTTGGGCATGATTTATTCTTGATAAATCCATTCTAACTCCTATCAAGTGCTGTATTCTTTCCTGTATGCTGGCTGATTAATATTTGATCCACTATATGCCACAGATTGACCATGTTGTAGTCAAAGTCATGACCAAATTTGCCTTTCTCCTATCCTCTGGCGATAGTTCTATCTTCTGTGCTTTCCATTGTCCATACTACCTGAAACCAGTTCTAGTTGAATCTCTATTGGGGTAGGTGGGAGTGGAATGAAGTGTATGTAGTGTAGTATACATACAGGTAGTCCTTGTTTAACAACCATAACTGGTACTGGCAACTCTGTTTTTGAAGCAAAGCGAATGCTAAATAAAACTCTAACTGCTTATGAACTTCAACATTACTTTCCTCTTCAGACCTGTGAAGATGGTAAATGTGAGGATTGGTTATAAATTTACTTTTTTATTGCTATCATAATTGCAAATGATCGATAAGGCAGTCACTAAACAAAGACTGCATATACACAGACACACACACAATCATTTGTTTATTTTCTGTTGTTGTGAAGTACCTAACAGCCTTTTGATTTGAGTCATTGCCCATAGGTATTGGCATTATCAGACAGACGTAGATGAACTTTTGGTCTTTATGAATGAGCATATTAAATTGTCTTTCCAAAATTAATTACTTTAAATTATATGATAACTCTAGACCTGTGAATAACTAGCATGCTGAAGTTTGATTGCTTATGATGATAAATGTCCTTTACTGTCTTATTCTAAATACTATTCCCAACACTTTCTCTGAATGTTGTCTCCATTGACAATAGATTTTTTTTCCATTGACAATAGATCTAGACAATAGATCTGAATTAACTAGTCAATAGCCTACTGAGATCCAAGCGATCCAAGTGCACAGGAGTCATTATGTTATACCTTACACATAATAATAATAATAATAATAATAATTTTTAATTTTATATCCCGCTCTCTCTCCCCAAAGGGACTCGAGGCGGGGCACAGGCACTTAAAAATACAGTTAAAACCACAGACAGAATACAAAATTAAAAATGAATTAAATTAATCCTGCGCTAAAAACCCATAAACTAAAACTACCCCTAAAACCCCTAACCTTAAAAGAGACTACCCAAGGCCGGCCAGGCGAAAAAGATGTGTCTTTAATTTTAAACGGAAGGAGCGGAGGTCCGTAGTTGTCCTAATGTCGGGGGGAAGGTCGTTCCAGAGGGCTGGGCCCGCCACAGAGAAGGCCCTTCCCCTGGGCGTCGCCCGCTGACAGAGTCTAGTGGACGGCACCCGGAGAAGTCCCTCTCTGTGGGAGCGAATCGGCCGTGAGGATGTATGGGGCAGGATCCGATCCCGCAGATAGCTAGGTCCCGAGCCATGGAGCGCTTTGAAGATGATGACTAACACCTTGATGATGACTAACATATAATAAAAGTTTTAGACTGCGGCTAATTTGAAACAGTACTCTGATGTAGACAGAGGGAGAATGGCAGATTAATACAGGTGAAAACAAAATACAGATAAAATCTGATTCTGCAAGATTCATTGAAATTAATCGCACTTAATTGTAGATGAGCAAATAGTTATAAATCACACTTTTATGTTTAAATGTACATTTCAATAATATGCACTTTTTCACAGTAGGAATATTTCTCAATTATTCTTTTCCAGATATACAAATGAGGTTCCTACTAAAACAAACCCTGTGGTGGAAAATCCTGTTGTGGAGAAGGCTCCTGAAAAGAGAAGGCCAGCACTGGAAAAATCATTTCTGGTTCAAGATTCAGATTATCTCTTACAAGAAAATATGCCTGATAGTGACTTAGATGAACAATTTAAAGAAGAACTGAGAAAGAAAAAGCATGACTCAAGATATATTGAGATGCAGGTACTGAGGTTTTCTGAATGGTAGGATACTATAATTCAATAGAGCATGAGGTATCAATCTTAAAAATCTAGATTCACAATTTATGACTTGATATGTATAAAATTATAATAGACATTTTTCCCTTCAGTCAAGAATGCTCAACTATTGAAGTTTCATACTCTCTGAAATCCTGTTGGCAATGGAATGATGAGATGGAAGTTAGGGAGAAAAGTAGTTTATATATTTATCTCTACTTAGAGTTAATAATTCTCATAATAATATAGAATGAATGTCAAGGTCTAGGAATAATGAAAATAAATTTGCAGTTTAAATCACATTGGATTTAGTTTCAATGGACCTAGGATAAAACCTTATTAGGACATAAGGCAACTTAGATTGTGTCAGCAAACAAGGCACCAAGATAATTAAACAAAACCAAACATAGCCTTAAACCAAGATTATGGGTAAATGATTTGACAGTTGAAGTAAATCCAATAAGTTTTAGAGTTATAATAGATCTTGGTATAATAGATCTTGTTCTTGGTGTCTTGATAAAGTGAAAGAACAAAACTTACTAGGCTCAAGGAACTCATATTGGGCTAACAAGTGAGATAAATCTATAGGATTACAAATTATGCCTTCTGGGCAAATATTTATATAGCCAAGAAGAGAAGACTAATTAGAGGAGATATGTAAGTAAATTCAATTATGTCTCCTCTGCATACCTTTGGCGGTATTTTTGTTTCAAACCAGTGTTGTTCAGTTAACAACTTCATGTGTAAAAGTATGTGAATCTCAGCTTGCTACTAAGTAGGGTAAGCATTGGTTTCCTCCTTAAATTGTGATAACGGATAGCTGATCTGCAGTAGGCAGTTTGTCAGAGCTTTAGCTTACTTTGAAGGATCTTGTTGCAGTCCATGATATTTTCACTGAGGCTAGCACTCCAGTGATGTCACCAGTATGACTTAGAGAAAAGTATGCTAAGATATTTCTTTAGCAAAGATGTTGTCTCCTAAATATTTGGTACACTTTGTCTTGTTTCAATAAATTTTTCAATTTGTGTATAATAATACTTAAAAAATTATTAAATGTAAAGAGAAAGCTAAAATCTATTGAATAGGGAATATCAGGGAATTTATGTCTTATAATACTATTGAACTTTTACGAAAAATGAATTATTATGAAGTAACCAAATTTCGTGTTTTTTAATTTGCAGAGATTTCGTGAGAAATTGCCTTCCCACAGTATGAGGAAGGTATGGAATGTTTATTGAAATAATTTGTTTGCATCTTAAGAGGTTTTAGATAAAGTGGTTTAATATGAACAAAAGGAATCCTAAATAGCCTGAGAGAAATCTCAATAACATATTTTAATTGGTTTTAGTGCAGGATGGGGAATTAATAGGTTTTTAAATTTTGTACTGTTGTTTTTTGTATGTATTTTAATTTCCTGTGCGCCGCCCTGGGTCCTTTTGGAGAAGGGCGGGATATAAATTTAATAAAATAAATAAATAAATAAATATTAAAAAGTACTGCAAAGGGTGATTTCTCTGAAGGAGTTGAGGCTTGATAATATAATGGGTGTATTATCAATTTCATTGAGGGCTGCATCAGGGAGGTGGTTGACCTGGGGGGGACGACTGGGTTGGGCGTGGCCAGATCAATGTCACTCGTGTTGGGGGCGCTTGTGGCCCGAGGGTTCTGCCAGCGGAAACGGACTCCCCAGCTCCATTCTCAGCTGCGACAGCCTCCTGCAGCCCTCTGCCAGTGAAAACAGAGCTTGGGAGGGCCATCTGCTGCTGGTCTTTTGCTATTTCCAAGTCAGCCCTGCAAGCCAGATCAAAGCATCCCGCAGGCTGCATGCAGCCCAAGGGTCTTGCGTTGGACACCCCTGCACTATAACATCAAATTTAATTACCATTTTTAAAGAATTGTCATCTAGTCTTCCTGCTGAAACAGTTATGAACCTAATATTAAAACACTACTTAATTTGTTAATGTGGTTGGCTAAAAATGTAAACTGTAACTCAAGAAATTAAGTAGCTGATTATAAAGTACTTAAAAATCATTGTTGTGTTAATTTTAACATTTATTT
Source organism: Rhabdophis nuchalis (assembly GCA_039707465.1). NCBI lineage: Eukaryota > Metazoa > Chordata > Lepidosauria > Squamata > Natricidae > Rhabdophis > Rhabdophis nuchalis. Next base: position 31,212,393 of record CM077645.1, read on the forward strand.
ATTGCGAAGCTATTTTAACGATCTTAAAAGAGATAACCTTTTTAGCAAAAAGATGTTTCTTTTTAACACTTAAGGTTTGTGCCATTCATAGTACAAAGTAGAAAACAAGCGGGTTTTGTTTCTATTTAGTTCCATGTATTAATCCATTTTTCTGATTAGAGACTTAAGAATAAATGCAGACATTTCAGATCTAGTGCAGCTGTTTTCTTTGCTGGAAATGCACCAAACAATAAGCATTTGGTTTCTGCAAATCCAGACTGCTTTTTAATGAATTTCCAACATGTCTGTTTTTTTTTCTTTTCCCAAAGGGGCTACAATTGATATAATTGTTTCTGGATATGTTATACACGTATATTTTTAAATGAATGATGTTTCTTTGTTTATTAATTTAATTTATATCCTATCTTTTATTTGGAAGAGCAGTTTAGACAAAATTGAAACCAAACACTAACTTGATCTGTGTGTAGTGCGAATTTTATTTGCTTCATCGTTGAATTGGTGCATGGATACGCAGGTGGTGCATTTATACACACACACAAAGTGTACACTTTTATTCTTTTCGAAACAGGAGCTCGTCAACCTTATAAATAATAGTCGGGTAACTGTAATAAGTGGTGAGACTGGATGTGGAAAGACGACCCAGGTAACCCAGTTCATTTTGGATGACTATATTGAAAGAGGAAAAGGATCTTCTTGCAGGATTGTGTGCACTCAGCCTAGGAGAATAAGTGCTATTTCTGTAAGTGATATTTAACTCCATTCTGTAATTAAAAGTAGTAACTATGTTTTAGAAAAACATGGATTTTAATAAAGTATTTCTTTTTTAAAAATTAAGGTAGCAGAAAGAGTTGCAGCAGAAAGGGCCGAAAGCTGTGGTAATGGAAAAAGCACTGGATATCAAATTCGCCTTGAAAGGTACGTGATTCTTGTTCACAGTCTGACATTTCACAGAATGCAGGTTCTCTTGAACATTTTCCAGTATACTTGAGTGGCTAGATGAAATTTTATTTGATTTTTATTTGATTTAGCCAATAATGGTTTATGCATTACAGTTGATCACTTGAACAAAAATGAAGCTCTGTAGTTTGGCCTTTAAAATCAGGTACATGATTGCACAACTTTTGAAGAGTCCACCAATGTGTTGGAGTTGCAGCTTAGCAATAATAGTTTTGTAGCCAAGCAGTATGTTTACTGTGACAAGTATTGATATAAAGAGAAATGATTGGATAGTCACATTCTTGCACTTATGTAGAGACACTTTTATAATTACACTGTTATTCTAAGCACTGAGACAGTGATTGACATAAAGAAAGATAACAGTTCGGAAAATAGTAATGCAGAAATCGTAATAGATTTATGAAGAAGGGAAATTTATCAAATTGCAGTGTCCGAGTGGACGATGTAAGAAGAAGAGTGGACATATCAAGAAAAGGCTCAGGATAAAAAAGGAATAAAAAATAAGTAAGATGGTCTTATTTCAAAATGAAGGAAATGCATAGGACTTCACTTTCTGGTGGATCATGAATATTGACACACATACTGAGGTCTACGTTAGGCTTTAGTGTGCTGCCTTTAAAAATGCCTTGAATACCTGTTTGTTCTAGAAACACCCAAATAAGTTCAAGGAAAGAACAAAGAAGATGATTTAGTTATTACAGGTTACTGAAGCAAACTGATTGCAAAACTCATAATTTTGGTTAGTGAGGTTAAAAGAGAAAAACATTAGGAGTGAAGACAAAGTGGATTATCTACCAATTAATTGCTATTATCGAATTATTGTTTGCCATGTTGAAGTGGGTAAGATGTTGGGATGCTATAATTACCAGTGTTTAAAAGAATTAGGATGATTGCCAGCAAGATTACAAAATGCCTGGTCTTTTTTTTTTTTATTGAAAAAGTTTTATTGGTTTTTACAATTTTTTCAGTAGGGTAGGGTAAGGGATACAAAGAAATTGTAAAATGAAGCAGTTGCTAAATGAGACTTATTTATATTATATTACTCAGTACAGTGCTTATGTAATTAGATTGGAAGTGGTTTCTCTTTATCTCTTATTCTTACACTATATTATACAGTTATTTGAATAAACTATAATTTACTGAAGTCATGCTTTGATTCCAATGAATTTTTTTTAAAAGCTGAACAACTACTATTTAAACAGTAGGACTTAGGTATTGTTTTTTTTCCAAATAACAAACTAATAGAATAACACAGTTGGAAGGGACCTTAGAGATGCTCATGACTAAAGATGATTCAGGAAATAACTCCCAAATTAAAGCATAATAGTAATGTTTAAAAGTGGATGACATTTAATAAAATGACCAAATTTTGCAAGATAATTTTATTTTAAAATCTCTATATATTTTGGATGTCTATCTCAAAAATCTTTTGAAATTTTGCACTACCATTTCATGTTCTGATGATTTTATGGCAGTTAAAATTATTTGTATTTTGACCCCCATATTATGGACAGTTCTCTTGTCCACCACCAGCACTTTGCAAATCACCCAAAGGGATTTTTAGTATAGTTAATGTAATACAATTTGTGCAGAATTAATTCCAGATATTCATTTCTGTGAAGAGTTCCTTCCATTCTTTAGTGCAACTAGAATCCAACAGAGACTTTTTTCTGGCATTTTTTCAGCACAACTAAAATCTTTTTGCATGCTGTTCAAGTAGCTTATAGATTGTTTCTAATGGCAGTGGAATATGATTGAATGCAAGTTTTGATCCACTCTATTGATTTCAATTGATATTTTGTCTGAGGAAATGTGTTGATAGAATTATAGTCATAATCTTTATTTTACACAGCCACTCACTTCATTTGAATCTTAAGTGTATAGAGCTGTTGCTAAAGTCATATTGATTCATTATTGCTTTTAAAATTCTGTGTCTCCTATTCCTCTATTGATTTTTTCAAATGCAAAAAGGGAAACTGAAGTATTCTTAATGGATTTCTTTCAGCCGGTTGCCAAGGAGACAAGGTTCAATTTTATACTGCACAACAGGAATTATCCTGCAGTGGCTCCAGTCAGACAAGTATGTTTTTGTTTTTTTAATCAAAAGAACCAGTAAATGAGCTTTTCAAGGATTTATTTAATGGCACATTTGTTGCTGATAACTATTGTACTTGCTATGGCTAGTCATTTCCATTTACTTACTTTTTAATTGCATTTCCTGGTTTTGAAAACCACTATGTCTATTTCCTTTGTATTTTTTGTTGCAGACAATTGTCCAGTGTAAGTCATGTAATCCTTGATGAAGTGCATGAGAGAAATCTTCAATCAGATGTTTTAATGGCAATAATTAAAGACCTCCTGAATGTACGACTAGATTTGAAAATAATTCTGATGAGTGCTACACTGAATGCTGAGAAGTTTTCAGATTATTTTGGTATATGGCATACTCAACATTTTAATATGTAAAATGTAATTAGTTTTAACTTGCTAGTTAATATCTAAAAATCAAATAAGCCTACACTGAGAAATCAAGGGAGGATGAAAGTAGTATTGAATATTTCTGAATCAAAATAGCTAAATCAAAAAAGGTAATAAATTTAATCAAACCAAAGTGCATATAAATTTGTCAAATATTGCAAAATATAAACTGAGATCAGGACAAAAATTAAACATATTTGAGTTTAATTTCAATTAATGTTTTATAGCATTTTTTCTTTGGGTAAAAAGGGAGTTCTAGCTTGAGGTGATTTCATAGTTTCACAGTGCAAAATAAGTGTTCCAAACTTAACATCATATTTACATGTTTACATATTTTAAAAGGCAGAAATTAAATGAATTTGTTGGAAAGTGGAATTTGGGATGTGCAAGTCCCCTTCTTAATCCATTCCTTTGATACTTTGAAGACCACAGCACAATATCTATTTCTGGTATTTCATGTGTAGATAATTTAGAAGCATGTTGAGGTTTTAGCTGGGTTTCTGCCAAGGTTTGCTGCTTGTTTTAGCAACCTTTTTTGAACTTATGCAAGTATATCCCATAGATGGGCTGCTAACTCATCCAAACAGCATCTTTGTATGAATACTGACATTCTGCACATTCCCAAGATGTTACAGGCTTCCTCTTTTACCTTTAATGCATAGATAGGGTTGCAGTGGGGGTTTTTTTGTATAGTTTTATGTCCCTTATAGTACTCTTGTGCATATGTAAAAGAATGCTTACATTCTTTTAAGAAATTAGATCAGTTTTTTTTAAATGTTCTTTTATTCTGTATATGCTTCACATTCTTTTCTCCTGGTACAGTATTTTATGCCTCTTTCATTCACACAGCAGCCTTGTTAAAAATACTAGTGTTGTAATATTTTTTTTCTCTTCTTTACGTCAGACGGTTGTCCTATGATCCATATTCCTGGCTTGGCTTATCCTGTCAAGGAATACCTTTTGGAAGATGTAATTGAGAAATTACGGTAAGTTAAAAGACTCCTTTTTTCCCCTTTTTAGAATGAATTCTAATCTAGATTGAGCAGCATATTGATTTCAACCCATGGATAAGGTTTCCCACTAATCTCCTCTTCATATTCCCGCACATGATCCTACCTCACCTTGTAGTATTCATCTGCTCTTTGGTATGTTTGAAAGCTGCCCAGGATTTTCACTTTCCAGCCAGCTTCTGCATTGGCTTTGCTTGTGGGAAGCTGGCAGGAAGTTGCAAGTCACAGTCACGTGAGGTCCTTGCCAACAATCCATGATGTTCACATAACTATGGCAACAGTGATTGCTGGGATTGCTGTTGAGTGATACGGTCAATTGCTAAGTGATATGGTCACATGATGTAGTGCTTTACAACCACATTGCTTACCGATGGAAATTCCATTCCCGATTACATTAAGCGAGGATTACTTGTAGTGTAGTTAAAAAAAGAAAAAGAAAATTCATTTTGCAAACAAATCTAATCTCGCTAAAAGTCTGTAATCCTAACATTTTGCTGTTCGAAGGTACATGCCAGAAAATACAGATCGCAGACCACATTGGAAAAAGAGATTTATGCAGGGACATATAAGCAGACCAGAAAAGGAAGAAAAAGAAGAAATTTATCATGAGCAATGGCCAGATTATGTAAAGCAACTAAAAACACGGTATGTATATTTCTTCTCCCTTTTTAAAGCAACTTTCAAAGTTCCTTTTATCTAATAACTCAACTTTTTCTAAGGAAGCAAGCTTTTGATTCACTGTTAGTTGACTTTGCGGTAAATAAGTGAGATTGTGAAACAGAAGTATACAAGTAGCAGTATTTTTTGAATTTTTGATAAGTGTATTGAAGCAGTATTTATTTATTTACAAATTAACTTACTGACAAATTTACAGAAGATGTAAGTAGCTGTAAAAAGTTCTAATTGCCTGAAAACAAATAGTGTATTTAATGTAATTCCTTTTTAGAACTGTTACCCTGGTCATAACATACATTATAACTAGTTCTATTCTTTCTTTCTTTTTAAAAAAACAATGAGAAGCAGCATAATCTTAAGCATAGCAATTTTGTATTGGCTGTATTGATTCTTTATTCTCTGCATGATTTCTAGATACTCAGAAACTACAATTGATGCACTGGGAATGATAGATGATGATAAAATTGATCTTGATTTGATAGCAGCATTAATAAGATATATTTCTCTTGAAGAAGAGGTAAGGTTTTTTATTGGCTAGTAGGCTGGTTTGTTTGTTTTATTTAATTGTTTGTGCAGAAAAGTGTTAAGAAATTGAGAAACAGTGAAAAGAGCCACATTGGTGTAGTGGTTAAGATGCTGGCCTAGAAACCAAGAGATTAAATTCTACTTGTGCCTTAGCCATGAAAGCCAGCTGGGTAACTTTGGACCAGTCACTCTCTCTCAACCCAGCCCACCTCATAAATAGGAACACAACCAAGTATGAAGTATCTTCATCATATTGAGTTACTTATAAAACAATAAAGGTGCAACAAAACATCTAAATAAAATAATTAAATATTTCTTAGTGTTATACATTGCCTATACAAGTGTTCATTTATCTAGTATTGAATAATACTAGATAAATAATAGACTATCAAGATTTTGACCACTATCTGATGACTTTAACCTTTTCTCAATAAATGATGAGCATGATGCAAGATCACTTCACTCCCATTCCAAATATTCACTCAGATATATGGCTGCAAAGAAAATATATAGGCTTGAATGGATTATTTTAAGAAATAGTTCATGTTTATAAACAGAAAATACATGTTCTTATCTTTAGCTGCATAGCTTGAGAGAAAAAAATATGGAATGTTTTTTTCTTTCTTTCTTAAGAATAGGTTAATATAACTTACATTTCTGAACTTCCAATCTGGTCTAGCGGAAATGGGATGAAAATGAGAATGTGGAGATAGTTTTTAATGTATGGTGGATGAATAGAATTTTGTCTGCTTTATATATAAAAAAAGAATAGGTAAACCTAGAAATGGTCACCATCTCCAGTTAAAATCCAGCAGCTAGCCAGAGGGAATTAGCAGTTTTATTTACAAAAGTAAATAGTACTAACAGCCAAATATATTTAAATATTTCTGGTAGGCAATCTACATTCCTGTTGTTGTAAATTTCCTACAGAAACTCCACAAGCATGAAAGGAGAGATCTTGGTGATGAAAAATTCCATGTTGTCCTCTTTCAGTTTCATTGGCATAGTATATCCTTTGGTTGTTGGAGGGTGGGAAAAAAGGAGAAAAAAATCTAGGCCTTAGCTTTAGATGAGGGTTAGCCTACCTCTGTTTAAACAAGCTCTATTTAAAAGGATCACCCTAGAATTATACGCGTGATCATTTTGTATGCTATATTTATGAATTTAAAAATGCAGATGTGTTGTTTAATATACCTGTTTTATATCCAGGAAGGCGCAATTCTAGTATTTCTTCCTGGATGGGATAACATTAGCACACTGCATGATCTTCTGGTATCTCAAGTTATGTTTAAATCAGGTAAAATTTTACAACTGAAATTGTTTCTTTAATACCATATGGTAGGCTAGACCTTTTGTAGAATAATTCAGTAAATCGTTTTCAGACATACAGTATATTAGCTTACATTACCTTACAATTTGGAACTGGAATGAAGAACTAAATTGTTAAGCAACTACTCTAATTCATAAAGCTATGTATATCTACATTATGTTGAATAATATAATAATGGCACTCTGAACCTATCCTTGTATTCTGTTTACGATTGCATGCTATTGAATATCCAAGTCCTGATTTTCATCCTACACAATAGCTAAAGTGGAATTATTGAACTGCTTGTTGTTGCTAGTGTAATAGATTTAAACTACAATCCAATGTCTACACAGTTCTGTGAAAAATATATTTACCCCTTTCATATTTTCACTTCTGAATGTTTGCGTGCTTTGGCCATTGAACTTCATATAGGTAGGTTTTGCTAATGTATTAAGGAAATCTAAACATGAATATTTAGTGGTTTTTTCATTTATTTTGTAAACATCTATTTAACAAGCTGTAAACACCTTGAATTGCACCTGGAAGCAGATTGGCAGCCAGTGCAGCTCATGGAGCAGTGATGTTGTATGGGCCATTCTTCGGATCCCAAGAACTGCCCCCGCCACCACAGTCTGCACCAGCTGCAGCTTCTGAATGCTCTTCAGATTTGTAGAGTTCACTACAACAGTCCAGCCATGAGAGTTGTGCCTGAATGGCTAAGCACAGTATAATTGCAAAATAAGTTTAAAAAGTCTTCTTAACGATTATCCAATTTTAGCATAGCTGTATGTATTAAGTTCATACATAAAATGTTTACTGGGGCAGTGTGAACTATTTTAAATAGGAACTTCAAGAGATTTTCATGCTCACATCAACATGCACTTTGAGAGAATCTTTAGAGCAACTGTTCCCCCGACTGTTAAAATTGTACAGAGAAAAATTGGAACAGAGAACAAATAGAATCTAGAAAACCCTTTGTAACACAGAGCAAAACTAAATCATTCTTGAGAAGTGACTCTTCAGCTTTTTCTTAAAAATTAGCAGAGATGGAATACTCCAGTCTCCATAGATCCATCGCTTCCAATGTTTTACACATTGTTCACCACTGGAAAATTTTGATTAAATATTTATCATTATTCTTTCTGTCAAATCCATCCATTCCAATTTATTCAATACCTATCCTAATATTGAAAATGTACAGTATATTTATCTTAGTAACAAAATGTAGTTGTATTAAAAATCATATTTAGTAAAACTTAAGTTTTTAATTAATTGGAAAGTATCTTTGAGAACTGTTTGTACAGCTTCATTGTCTTTTTATACTTACTTTCTCTACTTTTTTCTGTTTCCTAACTGAATTTCATATACAACATCTTGTGTATTTTAATTTTCAGACAGGTTTGTCATCATACCTTTGCATTCATTAATGCCTACTGTTAACCAGACTCAGGTATGTATAACTGGTGCTAGCCATAATTTTATTAACTTTATGTGTAGTAGTAGTCTTCCCATATTGACTGTATCATTTAGCAATTCTTTTAAGTTACAACAGTGTAAAAAGTAATAGCTTTACAACCAGACCTTGCATTTATGACTGTTGCAGCATTTAACAGTCATGTAATCACCATTAGGATGCTTTGCAACCTGGCATTTATTTCTTTATCTTATTTCTACACCACTCTTTAAGTGACTCTGGATGATTTGTAGTAAGAAACATACCATAATATAAAAGGAGAAATAAAAGCAGAGTTAAAACTAATGCAAAAACACCCTTAAACATTGAGCTATTAAAGTTAAGGAGCAACTTCACATCACCAACCACCTGCAAGATTGCATATCCCTTTTATACCTCCCTGTCCACTGGCAAAGTCAGTTCTGACTTTGTGTCAGTCCCCATTTGTGTGTTTTGCAAGTGGCTTGCAACAGAGTTAATAGGAAAGACGGAAGTAAAATCATACATCATGGTTGGTTGTGTGATGTTTTGTTTAGCAACCATGGTGCTAAGTAAGTTGCTGGTTCTAATTTTGGTAAGGTCTATCTGTGGAGAAAATGTATGCATCTCTGAAAAATATCTTAAATTTGAATACAATATTTGCTGTTGACTTCAATTAATTTAGTCTGGATTATCAAAAAAACTCATTAAATTTTCTTGAGAATTTTAAGTAATGTGAAAAAAATCAGCATATTTATTATCCTTGTATCTTTTCCATGCTTTTCTTTAGGTGTTCAAAAAGACCCCTCCTGGTGTTCGTAAAATTGTAATTGCTACAAACATTGCTGAGACTAGGTAAACATTAGTTTATGCTTCTAGAAATATATGAAATTAATTTATTAGCAAAAAATTGTGTAGCTTAATAAAAAAAGTAAAGTGATTTCATTGCATTACAGTAGGAATAAAATGGAGGAAAATATTTCTAAACATTTTCTCTGTTTTTTCATTATTAGACTATTTTGTTTAGACATTTTAAAGGATGTACAAGAAGGTTTAGGCATTTTCAGCATTTATAAATTGAATTGCATTCCTGAGTTTGAAGTTAGGGACAGTGCCCGTGGCAACTTTGCTGAACCTACCATAATCTAATAAGGAGAAAAACAACCTAGAACTAAGGAGAAATTTTCTAACAGTTAGAACAATTAATCAGTGGAACAACTTGCCTCCAGAACGTGTGAATGCTCCAAAGACTGGATGTTTTTAAGAAGATATTTGATATCCTCTTGTCTGAAATGGTATAGAGCCGTGATGGCGAACCTATGGCACGTGTGCCACAGGTGGCACATGGGCCATTTGTCAGGGCACGCGCGGTGTTGCCCTGTCAGCTCAAGTGCGCTTGTGTGCACTGGCCAGCTGATTTAGGCCTTCTTTTGAGGCTGTTTTTCGCCCTCTGGAGGCTTCAGGGAAGCTCCTGAAGCCCCTGGAGGTGGGTGGGGGAGGCTGTTTTCACCCTTCCCAGGCTCCTAGAAAGCCTCTGCAGCCTGGGGAGGGCAAAAAAGCATGCTAAAAGCAGGGGGCCACGCCCATAGCATTATGGGTGTGGCACGCCCACACACCACCCCTCTGCCCTCTCCCTGCTTTTGGCACGCGACGCAAAAAAAGGTTAGCCATCACTGGTATAGAGTCTAGGCAGGGAGTTGGACTAGAAGACCTCCAAGGTCCCTTCCAACTCTGATATTCTATTTTATTCTAATTTTATTGAGTCAAGAATTGCAGAATTCTAAATTAAGATATGGACTGTCTGTGCTGCAAAATTGGGGAGGCATCAAATTGAGTAAGGCAGGCTAACAGAATAAATGCAAAGATGCTTTATTTCTTTTTCTTTTTTATGGTTATGCCTCAGAAGGCACATCTGAAATTAAATGAATAGTACATTGCTATTTTGCTTACATTGCTAAGTTTCCACTGCCAGTCTTAGTTAAGGCAGATTTATTTGGCTTAAGGTACCTGTCCTACAATTATTTGATGCTCAGATTGCAATTCTTATTGCTGAAATGTAGCTAATTATATGTAGAATTAACACTATGTCAGAGTTAAGTATTATACATTAAGCAATTCCATTAAGTTTCTCCCAGTTATATCTGGCAATGTTTAATTCTAATATTGCAGTGTAAATTTGTCCTCTGATAATTTCATCATTTCACACTATAGTATTACCAGGATTGCTTGTTTTTATTTGACTTTTTGGCAAAGGAGAAAACAAGGCATCAGCCAGTAATTGTTGCTGTTCGTTATGGCTTGATTCATCAGCCATGAGGGGTGGGGGAAGGACAATGTTTCTTTCTTGCAAGGAGAAAATTACTTCATAAAGGTATTAGCTAAGAATCTGTGTGATGTAGATAAGCAAATTGCTTCTATCTTTTTCTCATTTCTCTATTTCTCTTTTCTGCAGCATCACCATAGATGATGTAGTTTATGTTATAGATGGAGGAAAGATAAAAGAAACTCATTTTGACACGCAGAACAATATCAGCACCATGGCTGCAGAATGGGTTAGCAAAGCAAATGCCAAGCAAAGAAAAGGGAGAGCAGGCAGGTAAGTGCAATACTTATTGTTATAAAATTTGTTCAGTAGCAAAATGTTGGCTCATTTGGAACATTTTCTAATTAACTTTAAAGACATTTCATTTTTTCCCTTCACTGCAGATGCTTTCTTAATATTAAAGTCTTATTGCTTCCCTATTGTAATTGTATTTGCTGACTGGCTCTTCTAATTTTAATACTTTTTTAATGAGTAGAAAAATCAAGTTAGTTTAGCAGAGCCCCCCTTTATTTTATGGTAAATATATTAGGGTAGAAATTGCTTTATCAAATGCAACCCCTGCTATCTTCATAGTTCACTCAATCAGGTGCTTAAATCATAGAAATTGATACCTGAATTGTATGTGTTAGTGATTTTTTAAAAATGCTTTACCAATTATTAACATGATTATTTTCTTTGGTATTTAAACTTAGCTTAAATAATATAATAATAACTTTGAATTTATTAACCGCTCCCTCTCCCCACAGGGACCCGGGGCGGTGCACAGGAGGAACTAAAAACAATATAAACAATAGATACAAAAATATATACATTAAAACACAATTAAACAATGCTATCCCGTGCTAAAAAATTAAAACCCATTAAAATACATTTAAAATCTATAGACAGAGAGACTATCCAAGGCTGGCCAGTCGAAAGAAATGGGTCTTTAATTTCGTACGGAAGGAGCGGAGGTCCGTGGTCGTTCTGATATCGGGGGGAAGGTCGTTCCAGAGGGCCGGGCCCGCCACAGAGAGAGCCCTTCCCCTGGGCGTCGCCCGCTGACAAAGTCTAGTGGACGGCACCCGGAGAAGTCCCTCTCTGTGGGAGCGAATCGGTCGTGAGGATGTATGGGGCAGGATCCGATCCCGCAAATATTGTGTAAATTCAGTTGTTTGATTTTACTTCTGTGATCTCTTGATACTGGCATTAAAAAAATGTAGTAATATGAGTTACAATAAAAAATATGAACTCTAAATCTGAATGTATTTTAATCATTGTACCATCAAAAGTTGTTGAAAGCCTCAAAAGAATTCTGCTTCTTTTCACTACAAATGTGTACAGATAACATGAGAGATTGAATTCAGAGGGCCAGATCGTTTCTTCTTGACTTGACATTGTATTTGTTTGTAAACTAATCACTTTGTGGATTTATCAGTAGTATTTTTTATTCTAGGTGTTATCCATTTACTAATGTTCATTTAAAACGTACAGTTCAACATCAGTTGCATATAAATATTTGTAAATCCCAAATTCCAAGCATATGAACAAAATCTATTAATACCCTCTATGAAGGGTTTTTCTGTGTGTACCCATATTTACAATTGTCCCTGTAATTTTTTTGGAAGATTTTCAGAAGTGGTTTGCCATTGCCTCCTTAGGGCTGAGAGAAAGTGATTGGCCCTAGGTCACCCAGATGCCTTTGGGCCTAAGGCAGGATTGGAACTTTCAGTTTCTAGGCTAGTGCTTATCCATTATATCAAAATGGCTGTTTCTATAAGGCAGTGGCATCAAACTTGCATCATCACGTGACGTATCACGACTTTTTCCCCCTTTGCTAAACCGGGAATGGACATGGCCAGTGCATGGCTCATCCAGACCGCAGGTCATGAGTTTGACACTACGGCTATAAAGTATAGAAGAAGTTCTTGGGTTTTGAAAACAAATCAATCCTCCATATTCTCCAAAGAGAATAACTAAGCCCCACTTACATTGGTGACAAAATTTTGTCCCACACTATGTATTATCAGCGTTCCTAAAATAATGAAAGAGTGGACTTTGGCCACAAGATGTTTGCTCAGCACCTATAAGAGAGATAGGCTGCAAAGAAATTTTATACATAAAATAAAAATGATAAAGTATAGGCCATTGACCATATTTATAACTGCTTCTGAATGATATATTAGATAGGCATGGATATTAAGTTTGATGTTTTCCCATTATAATTAGTGTAGATTATTCAGTTTGAATTTGTATGTAATACCATTCTGTAAAAAAGTGCTACTAAATAGCTGTAATTATAGGAAGCATTCTTGCTACTACTTGGTACAAAGTACTTAATAGAATATATTTATACTTTTACAGAGTTCAACCTGGCCACTGCTATCACTTGTATAATGGTCTTCGTGCCAGTCTGCTAGATGATTATCAGTTGCCTGAAATCCTGAGGACACCTTTGGAGGAACTGTGTTTGCAAATCAAGGTAATTTACACAATTGGGACAGTGATATAGTGTATTCTGGTGAAGCCTTGGTCTTGCTCTTTAGGAAACTGATTTTGATAAAAATGTTGAATTGGTCATTCAGTGACTTCTACTATAATTTACAAGAATTCTGAATCTCTGGGTGACCTAATTCAAAACTAGGATTCTAAAAGAAGTTTGGGTACAGAGATCAGAAGCAAAAATAAGGAATAAGAAATAGCAATTGATAGTACATTTTAAAAATCATTGATAACTAAAAATAGATTAGCTAAAAGGTTTAAATGGACTTGTTTTTTTGCTTTGAGATAAAAAGATTAAATCTTGTGAGGATAATGTAGAATAAAATGATTGTAGATTGGTTAATTTTGACCTTTTACTTTGATTGATATTAATATTAACTGTTAATATAATTGTGTTGTTATTCATACTATTATTATAACCAAGTCATTGTAATTTTATTACAATATTACAATGACAATAAAGATTATTATTATTATTATTATTATTATTATTATTATTATTATTATTATTATTATTATTATTATTATTATTTATATGCATATTGGCTATCAAAGTTTTTAAAATAAATCTTGAGTAGTAAGTATAAGTATATTAAGTTTGTTGTTAGCATGATTTCTAGCTCATTTCATAACACATTTATTTATTGTTATATTTTTATCCCATGTGTTACCGTATTTTTCGGAGTATAAGATGCACTGGAGTATAAGACGCACCAAGCTTTTGAAGAGGCAAATTACAAAAAAAAAGTAGGTAGGTAGATAGAGGGATAGAGAGAGAGAGAAATAGAGAGAAACACAGTAGGTAGGTTGGTAGGTAGAGAGAGTAGGTAGGTAGGTAGATGGGATAGAGAGAGAGAGAAATAGAGAGAAATACAGTAGGTAGGTAGGGAGAGAGAGAGTGTATGTGTAGGTAGGTAGATAAAGGAATAGAGAGAGAGAAATATAGTAGGTAGGTAGGTAGGGAGAGAGAGTGTGTGTGTAGGTAGATAGGTAGAAGGATAGAGAGAAATACAGTAGGGAGAGAGAGAGAGAGAGTAGGTAGGTAGGTAGGTAGGTTGATGTTTCCAGGTGCATTTATCCATGTCCTGGAGAAGGAAATCGCTGACTAACCTTAAGACTTAATTTCTGCTGGCACAGAAACGGTTAAAGAGCAGGAAAAAAAACCCTTTTGTATTCTTCAAACCTCCCCCAAATGGCCTGTTTCTCCGTGAAAACGGGACGTTTTTTTTTCAAATAAAAAGCATGACTAGCCGGGGGGGGGGGGCCTTGCAAAGTGTTCCTGAGGGGGTGGGGAGTCAAAAATGAGCAAAAAAAGGGGCCATTTATCGTGAAAACAAGCCATTTTTGTGTCAAATAAATTGCATGCATAGCCCTATGGAGGCTTATAGCTTGGGGGGGGGGGCAAAAACCCCAGTTTGGTGAAGGGGGCTGTGTTCTGCGAGGCAAAAAATGCTGTATTCGATGTATAAGACGCACCCAGATTTTCTGTCTCTTTTTAGAGGAAAAAAGGTGCGTCTTATACTCCGAAAAATACAGTAATTTAATTTAGTCCAAGGTGGCATATACAGATAGTCTTTGACATACGGCTACAATTGAACACAAAATTTCTGTTGCTAATCAAGACAATTGCTAAGTGAGTTTTGCCCCATTTTATGACCTTTTTTGCAACAGTTGTTAAGTGAATCATTGCAATTGTTAACTAAATTATGCAGTCATTAAATGAATCTGGCTTCCCCCATTGACCTTGCTTGTTGGAATCTGCCTGGGAAGGCACCATTACAAATGGTGATCATATGACCCCAGGACAGACTGTCATAAATATATGCAAATTCCCAAGCGCCCAAATTTTGATCGTGTGATCATGGGAATGCTGCAGCAATCATAAGGGTGAAAACCTGTCATAACTCACTTTTTTCAGTGCTGTTGTAACTTTGAACACTAAACAAATGGTCTACCAAGTCAAGGACTACCTGTATACCTAATGTTCCCACTGTCTATTTTTCTTACAACAACCTCCTTGTGAGGTTGGTGGGTCTAAAAGAGTATATCTGGTTACCCAACTGGCTTTCATGCCTAAGAGAAAATTACAGAAGTCAATTTCATGATTTCTAACTTCCGTCCAGAAGTTAGATTGGCCTCCTTGGTAATACTTTTGGGTAGACTAGCAATGGATGAATTCTTGGGAATTTCAGGGATGTGATTTTTTTTCCCCCATCATCTTTTTATGTTCTATGATGTGGTGTTGTTTTTGAGTTCCATGAGCTCATTTGGGGTTTTGGACTCATAGGGTTGTGAATGAGCTATGTTTGTTTAGATTTTTTACAGGTAATGTTTGATTTTAATTGTTTTACTTTATCATGGACAGATATAATAATGTAGAATCATGGTTTTCTTTCAGATTTTGAAACTTGGAGGTATTGCAAACTTTTTGATGAAGCTCATGGATCCACCATCACGTGATGCTGTGATGCTGTCCATAAAGCATCTAAAGGAGTTGGTCAGTTTATTTTTCTCTTGCTTGTATACAGGAAGTCCTTGACTTACAAGAGTTTAGTGTCAATTCAAAGTTATAATGGCACTGAAAAATATGGTTTATGACTTGTTTTTTCACAGTTACAACCTTTCCGGCATTTCTATGGTCATGTGATCAAAATTCAGATACTTGGCAACTGGCTCATATTTATAGCTGTTGCTATGTCCCAAGGTCATGCGATTACCTTTTGCAACCTTCTGACAAGCAAAGTCAGAATTTGGGGAAACCAATTCATTCATTAACAGGTTACTAATTTATTAAATGCAGTAATTCACTTAACAACTGTGGCAAGAAAGGTCATAAAATGGGGCAAAACTCCCTTAACAAATGTCTCACTTAACAACAGAAATGTTAGGCTCAGTTGTGATCATAAATCGAGGACTACCTGTACTAACAAATTTATTCATACTTAATTTTAGAGTGATCATTGAAAAGTTAAAGAATTGCCATATTTAGCATAAAATAATGCATCATTTACTGTAACAATTACGATCTTTTTTATAATTAAAAATATTGGTATAACTACAAATACAAATTTAACATTGCAACTTTCCAGATTCAAAATATGTTCCTTTTTGAAAGTCTTTCTTTCTTTGAATTGCAAAAAAAGTCACTTATAAATAAAATAAAATGTTATAAATATTATGTTTATAAATAAAATAAAATGTGAATAAGTAAACTACCATACGTAATGGATATTTATGTTAATAATTTCTGTTGCACATTTTAGAAATTATTTAAAATGAAAGCTTTGTTTTGCTTACAAAACATTAACTATTCACCATTAAAAAATCATACCTAGAATTGTATGTGTATTGTTCATGTTCTGTTGTTCTTGTACATTAGTTAATCTGTAGTCTGAATCAGTTTTTGAATTTTCTTGTCTTTATTTTTGCCAAAGAATGAAAAATGAAAGGAATGACTTTGATATGTCAGCATTGTGAATGAATTTGGCCCTCATTTTCTATTTTCATGTGATGAAAGGATGCTTGGAATAAACACAAATATTCCTACAGTAAATATGTCGTGCTAGATATTAAAACAGCAATGTGGCTGCAAGAAACCTAATAATTGTCTTAATAAACTTAATTTAGTAGCTCATTGACTTTATAAACCTAATTTAGTAGCTCATTCTTCTTTATTAAAGCCATTATCCATGCTCTCCTCTCTCGTGTTGTATGTTTATTTCATTGGTTTTGTCTCTTTCCTCTTCCCACTGATAGAATGCATTGGATAGAGAAGAACAGTTGACTCCCCTTGGTGTCCACTTGGCACGATTACCTGTGGAGCCACACATTGGAAAAATGATTCTGTTTGGAGCCTTATTCTGTTGCTTAGATCCTGTTCTCACTATCGCAGCTGGCCTCAGCTTCAAGGACCCCTTTGTCATTCCCTTGGTAATGTATCTGAAAATAAAATTGAAAACATGTAAAATTCCTTTTTAAAAAGTAGTAAGTAGTAGCTGGCAGAAATCCAATGTTTCACTTGATTCTATTTTAATTGTAGCAAATTCAACAACAGTTTGTTGCATGCTCAGAATGATTTTTTTTAAAAAAAAATGTAAACAGTTGAAAAAGGGTTCTTTGTTTATCTCAATAAGTATTTTCCTCCTCTAAAGGGTAAAGAAAAATTAGCAGATGCAAGAAGAAAGGAACTCTCAAGAAATTCTAAAAGTGATCACCTGACTGTTGTGAATGCTTTCAAGGTAATTCTGTTACATTGGCAATCTGTAGTAATTTCAGAGGGTAGCTTCCTCTTTGAAAGAAAAGCTTACAGAACTCATAGATATAAACCTTTGTTGCTCAGCAATGAATGAAAGCCATATGAGTTTTCTTACTGCGGTGAATATTTAATTTACTGGCAAAGTGAAGTTTAATCTGTTACAAATACTTTAATTTGAACACCAAACTCTTACATCAGTAGCTGCTGTGATTCATTCTAAATAATCTTAAAATTTCAGTTTAATTTCACTTCAATGTTTCTTCCAGTTTGTATATCACAAAGTCCCTTTATCTTTGTTTTAAAGCCTAAGATTAATTACTTCAAATGTGTTTATGACCCCCCCCCAAAAAATCTTGTGATAGTTTAGGTAAAGATAAGCTTTTGGTCCATTAGTTGCCTTTTTATTAAAAATTGTGCTTTGGAATTAATTTTATTTACCGTATTTATTCGACTATAACGCGCACCCGTGTATAACGCACACCCCCTAATTTTCCATTAAAAATCGGTATAAAATTTTTATACCGATTTTTATAAAGCATGACTGACGGGCTCCACAGCTGAGGGGCGATGGAGCGATGCCGTTCCACCCTAACCGCGTCCCTTTCTGTCTCCGCTTCTCCCCAGCGTCCCTTTCTGCCTTCCGCTTCTCCTCAGCCTCCCTTTCTGTCTCCGCTTCTTCCCCGCGTCCCTTTCTGCCTTCCGCTTCTCCTCAGCCTCCCTTTCTGCCTTCCGCTTCTCCTCAGCCTCCCTTTCTGCCTTCCGCTTCTCCTCAGCGTCTCTTTCTGTCTCCGCTTCTTCCCCGCGTCCCTTTCTGCCTTCCGCTTCTCCTCAGCGTCTCTTTCTGCCTTCCGCTTCTCCTCAGCCGCCCTTTCTGCCTTCCGCTTCTCCCCAGCGTCTCTTTCTGCCTTCCGCTTCTCCTCAGCCTCCCTTTCTGCCTTCCGCTTCTCCTCAGCCTCCCTTTCTGTCTCCGCTTCTTCCCCGCGTCCCTTTCTGCCTTCCGCTTCTCCTCAGCCTCCCTTTCTGCCTTCCGCTTCTCCTCAGCCTCCTTTTCTGCCTTCCGCTTCTCCCCAGCCTCCCTTTCTGCCTTCCGCTTCTCCTCAGCCTCCCTTTCTGTCTCCGCTTCTCCTCAGCCTCCCTTTCTGCCTTCCGCTTCTCCTCAGCCTCCCTTTCTGCCTTCCGCTTCTCCTCAGCCTCCCTTTCTGTCTCCGCTTCTCCTCAGCCTCCCTTTCTGTCTCCGCTTCTTCCCCGCGTCCCTTTCTGCCTTCCGCTTCTCCTCAGCCTCCCTTTCTGCCTTCCGCTTCTCCTCAGCCTCCCTTTCTGTCTCCGCTTCTTCCCCGCGTCCCTTTCTGCCTTCCGCTTCTCCTCAGCCTCCCTTTCTGCCTTCCGCTTCTCCTCAGCCTCCCTTTCTGCCTTCCGCTTCTCCTCAGCCTCCCTTTCTGCCTTCCGCTTCTCCCCAGCGTCTCTTTCTGCCTTCCGCTTCTCCTCAGCGTCCCTTTCTGCCTCCGCTTCTCCCCCCCCCTGCCGCCGCCGCCGCCGCCGCCGCCCAGAAACCTGAATTTATTTATTCGAGTATAACGCGCACCCAAACTTTGAGTTCTTTTTTGGGTACAAAATTTTGCGCGTTATACTCGAATAAATACGGTAACTTTTATTCATTACATTTTTGTATAATGTAATCTCCACTACATGGAAGTATGGGTGATGGGATTATTCCTTCACTATTTTTATTATATCTGAGAATGTTATAAGGTAACACTATTAATTTTGTTCGGGGCTATTTCTTGTTTTGCATAAATATATAGCTGTCTGGCAGAGATTATTAGTATATGTACTTTTTCAAAAATAATGTATTTTAATTATAAAATTTCCTATTTCCTATGAAAATTCCTAAATCTACTTGGTATCTGGCATCTCACTGTATTTTAGCAATCACATTTATTCAGTTTTTCTTTGAGTTAGTCTAGTACAGGGATGTCCAAACTTGGGAACTTTAAGACTTGTGGACTTCAACTCCCAGAATACCCCAGCCAGCTATGCTGGCTGGGGAATTCTGGGAGTTGAAGTCCACAAGTCTTAAAGTTCCCAAGTTTGGACATCCCTGGTCTAGTAGGACCTGTATTAACACATACATCTTGTTTTCAGGGTTGGGAAGAAGCTCACCGGCGTGGCTTCAGGTACGAGAAGGATTATTGCTGGGAGTACTTTCTTTCTTCAAATACCCTGCAGGTAATTAACTGTTTGCCTCTTGGAATGTAGGGAATCCAGACTGCATTCTACTACACTGTCTCTGGCAGGAAACTGCATTTTACAAATCCACAAGAGGTTAATTGATGCTTATGTGTTAACTCTCTAGATGCTGCGAAACATGAAAGGACAGTTTGCGGAACATCTCCTTGCAGCTGGGTTTGTGAATAGTAGGAACCCTTGGGACCCTAAATCCAACGTTAACTCAGGTAAATGTTGAAGGAGAAGCAAAATAACAGGGAGGTTTTCGGTTCTTCCATTGAGAGTTTCACTTCCCCTGATTTTCTTGTCTTCCAGAAAATGAGAAATTACTCAAAGCTGTTATCTGTGCTGGATTATATCCAAAGGTGGCAAAAATCCGAGCAAACTTCAGCAAAAAGAGAAAAATGTAAGGCTTCTGAAAATTTACTCTGAGACTATTTATGAAGAATACATATAGATCAATTTATTAAGCAGAGCTCCATAATATTGCAGCAAATTTACTTGGTATATTGGTTGTCTTTTTAGCACTTTCTGCCTGCTGATATTTGGTGTGTGATCATTGAAGAGAAATCTTTTCAATGAGCACTCTTAGGCATCTTACAACAGCAGGATATGACTTTTCAATGGTCCTTCAATCCTAGCTTCCAACAATGTAGCCAACATGATCTAGGATCTTTTCTAAGGTCTCTGTATAGTACAAGCTAAGGTCTCTGTATAGTACAAGCTACATGGGGCTTCCCTTGAGGTGCACTCGAAAGCTACAGCTAGTCCAGAATGCGGCCGCGCGGGTGATTATGGGAGCCTCTAGGTACTCCCATATAATACCTCTCCTGCGCGAGCTGCACTGGCTGCCTGGGGCCTTTCGGGTGCGCTTCAAAGTTTTGACAACCATCTTCAAAGCGCTCCATGGTTCGGGGCCTAGTTATATGTGAGACCGTCTTCTGCCCCATACATCCCTTCGTCTGATCCGCTCCCACAGAGGGGGCCTTCTCAGGGTGCCGTCGGCCGGGCAATGCCGGTTGGCGACACCCAGGGGAAGGGCCTTCTCTGTGGCGAGCCCTACCCTCTGGAACGATTTACCCCCCGAACTACGTACCATCTCAGACCTCCGCCTCTTCCGCCAGCGTCTTAAGACGCACCTTTTCCAACAAGCCGGCCTAGCATAACCTCCCGTTTTGACCGTTTTTAGATAGTTTTAATTCGGGGGATTTTATACTATTTTAGCACAGGCTATATTTAATAGTTTTTTAAAATTTTGTACTTTTGTTATATTTGTTACTTTTTTAAATTTCCTGTGCGCCGCCCTGGTGCCTTTTTGGAGAAAGTGCGGGGTATAAATTTGAATAAACTAAACTAAACTAAACTATACAGAGATTTTCTGGCAGTAATATGCAAGGAAAGAAAAATGAGATTTGGAAGACTACGTCTATCCATGTTTTTGTTGCTATGTTTAAGACAAATACCTGAAGCAGCTTAAAAGTATTCCAACGTATTTTTTTTTAAAATAAAAACTGTCGGACAGCTACTCGTAGTTCTTGCTTAATGACCTTAATTGGGTCCAGAAACTGCTGCTAAGCAAAGCTGTCACTGAGAAATGGCATGACTGTACTATCTGTCTGGAAAGGTAAAATAATTCAGTTTCATACCGTTGACTACCGTTGACTATTTCATACCGTTCATACCGTTGACTATTGCTTAATAATTGTCCTCCACTTTGGAATGTTTGAGTGCCTGCTTAATGTCTTGTTATATAAATCAATGTGAACAGATTCCAATCCAGGGCTGGCAGTCATGGGGTCCTTTGCAGACTTACTCTCTTGAAATCCCTTTGTCTCTATAATATCTCCACAGTCTGAGGAGGGGGGAAAGGGGAAAAAAAACCCAAGCTATTCCTGTAGGCAGTCCTTTTGCCTTATCCTTCTACTTTTCACAGTGAAGAGTTTGGAGAGGAAGATATTTCAAGAGAGTAAGGTGTTGCATTATTCCCATGGCTCCTAGCTATATACTAAACATCTACATCCTAATCACCATAATATATATTTTTAAAAAAACCAGAAACTGAATTTGAGGATTATATAGATTTCATGTTTATTTTGGTTATTTTAGTCTCTCTAAAGTCTTATCTCCAAAAATATTTCTTTAAGAAATCAACTAATCAGATATTATTGTAGGATATCATTTTGATTGTATCAACATCTGAAAGCTGAAACAAATTGCAATAATATTGTTTTGTCACTAGATGGTGTTACTAATGAACATTTTAATATCTTCACTCTTAATTGCTCTCATTTACACATTCTAAAAGTATGTTTGTTCAGCAAAATATGCTAATTATTTCTGGGATATCCTGAATTAGGAAATGGTAGAAGATGGCGTTTTATTAATAACAAAACATATTCTACTATGTAAAAAGTAAATAGCAAGGAAGCAGTGGGTCATCGATTTGGAAATATCTTTGAAAAAAGCAATCTTTTATACATGGAGAGGAAAAATAAAAGAATTTATACATACAAGAGTACTAAATATAGGAAAATAACTGGATTCTTTTAATGAGTAAAAGATTATTCTTAATCTCCTTTGCGTGTACTTTTTGGTTCTTGTCAAAGTTTTATTGTAATGTTTCTTTAACCATGGCAGACATCAACTTCCAAAATTCTCCAGCCAGCCATGGAGTTGTAGTCCATACGTCTTAAAGCTGCTAAGGTTGAGAAACATTGGTTCAGTGTATAAGCTACTTTCTAACATATTTATTGAGATAAGACATATATAATGTTCCACATCTACTGATCCTTACACGGAACAATTGTTTTATTTCATTGAGGGAACTGCATTCCAGGTTTTTTTCAATTTTCCCCATTCCTAGTCACCTCTGTGCTACTTTTTTCAGAGGCTCTTAGGACAAGTCAGAAGTCAGTGTCTCACTGTAGAATGGACAGTAAATCAGCAAATGGTCATTTCAGGCCTATAAAAAGAAGCAACTTAATTTTTTTTATTCCTGTACGTCTCTGTCATGTAAGTTGTAACTGCTTTGTGTCTTTCAGGGTTAAAGTTTCCACCAAAACAGATGGAACAGTGAATATTCATCCCAAATCTGTGAATGTTGAAGAGACAGAATTCCATTACAACTGGCTAGTTTATCACTTGAAAATGAGGACGAGTAGTGTAAGTTGAACATTTCTTTACTAATTTTAACTATAAGTGTGTATATAGATGGATGTTGGCTGAAACAATTGTGATTTTTCTATGCTGGTTTCATCCCGAACAACCCTTATTAGCTACAGATATCAAGTCGACATAATTAAGCTTTCTTCAAGAGAATAATAGCAATAGGTAGATAATCCTAGACTGGAAGATATCAGTATTAACATGAACATTAAGTATTAAATACTTAGTATTAAGTATTAAGTAGCATTAAGTACTTAATACTTAAGTATTAAGAAGATGTAGCTAATATGAATAAATCTCTATGAATAAATCTTATTGTATATTCACTTTTGTATCATGCTTTTGCTTAATACGGAGTAAAAGGTACAATGGTATCATCACCTTTGCTTAGCATTTGGCCCTATGCAATACTATCAGTACAAAAGAGAAAACTTTTATGTAATTATTATAAAAATATCTGAGTTGATTTACATTCAGTCAAGTGCTATTAAGAGCTGCTTTTAGACTGCATGATAAAACAAACCTTTAAATTAATTAATTAATTTAATTAAACTTAGTGAATTAGATAAAATGAAATGCCTGATGGGTTAGAAATAAAAACAAAAACTGCTCATTTTTTCTTTGTGGTTACAGTAGAAAACAAATGTAACTTGCAAAGCTGCAGGAATGGGGTTTATTTCTTTCATTGTAAATCATGATTTACTGTGCTATTGGACATTGTAAAAGCATTTAAATCAATCAATGTTCCAAGGCCTCATGTTGATTACATTGCTGTATTTATTCTGTGTTAAATGTTTTCGTTACTGTAGATATACCTGTATGATTGTACGGAAGTTTCGCCATATTGTCTTTTGTTTTTTGGAGGAGATATTTCAATTCAAAAGGACAAAGATCAAGATACAATAGCTGTAGATGAATGGATTGTTTTTCAGTCTCCAGCAAGAATAGCACAGCTAGTAAAGGTGAGTGAGTTTCCGCTACCCTCATGGAATTGGCCACTTAAAATAGTTGACACAACTTAATTATATTATAAAGACTTTTAAAAACACATGTCATATAGAATATTTCCTTAAAATGTAGTAAATATGAAAAATATTAATCATAATTCTATTCAAGCATTTCATTAAGTGCTAATGCTGAAAACAGCTGCATCATTTTTTTCCACAGCCTGTGAAAAATATAGATAGTTTTAATTAAGAGTGATGCCCTACTCAAAATCCAAAATGCTTCTTCCAAATGATTTTCAAAGCATACACAGTCCTAAGATAGAAAACTTTTTAAAAACGTCCAAATATTTCTATTTGGAAAACTAACATTAATTATAAAATAATATTCATACTAAACTACTGTATTTGCTATTCAGCTAAATCATTCATTTAATTTTAATTTTTTAATTTATATTCTATTTATATAACCGCTCCTTCTCCATCGAGATGGACTCAGGGCGGTTAGTTTGACCTTCATGAATTATGTTCTGCATGGATTTGCAAATAGAAATATCATTTACTTTGAAAACAGAATCTTGACTGTATTGATCCCTTGAATATCATTTCCTTTTGATACTTGCAATTAAAAAATATATATTTCAGAGTCCAAAACTGCATTATATGTACTACATCTTTATATACAGATAAACTTGTTCTCAAAACAAAACAGTTGACTTCCTTTCCCAGCTGCAGAAAATCTAAAGATGCAAGTTCAAGTTAAACGTAAATTTTAAATTTATAACATTTATCAACTTTTTAATTTTATTAGGCATATTGAGTGTGTTGAATAGAAATTTAACAGTGATAAATTTAATTGCATTTGATAAAATATCGAGGGGAAAAGATAGGGGGAAATGAAAAAAAAATGACTGCATGAAAAGAAAGTATGAAGCCCTAGATGAAAGAAAAGTATTCCCCAAATAAGTGAAAAGAAGACGTGGAAGTTGCTTGGTATAGAATGAAAATAATCATGTCATAGAGTGCAGCATAAGTATTTGTATAGTAACTGGAAGAATAGGAAAGTATGCTTGATGAAGTTAAAGAGACCGAGAATGAGAAAATTTCTAAGAAATGGTGAAAAAATGATAAAAAATATTGTGCCTGGAATAGATTAGAAGAATATATCTTTATTACAGTCAAAGACCAGCAATAGACATCCCTTTTCACAACATTTATATTTAAAAGAAAAAGTGCTGACATTAAAAGTGGATAATAAACATTCCTGTTAAGAAAATACATGTTCTCAAACTGTTTGTGTCACTATCTGGTTTACATGGGTGAAAAGCTGATAAGTATGCGAGTAAATATAATGTTCCAAAAATTGTTAGAGATATCTCCAAATAATTGGCACAAGATGACAGCTATAATTCTGTAACCATTTTTTTTTCTTGTGGACATTGCAGCAACACAGAATTTTGCCACTGTAGACGTGTTTGAGTCCTGGAGGATAAAGCCTACATAAAAATTGTCTGCCCTCTAGTGTCTCCCCTTACTAGAGATACTGCCAGGGAGGGCAGACAATATATGCTGACCTATAAACTCTGTATAGCTCACAGTACAATATTGTGCCTGGTATTATCTAGAGAAAAATAATAGTTGCAGAAAATGTAGTCAAATAAAACGACAAATGAGACTAAAAGGGCAAAGCAAAGTAACTGAAATAAATTCTGGAAAGAATGTTTTAGAGATATGTATGGAAATGATAGTGATATATCAAAGAGAGAAATTGAAGCAAATACATTACTGCCCAGAGAAAAATAAATAAAAAAGGAGGTCATAAATTCTGTGAAAATCTTAAATATGCAGGTATGCACAGTATAACTGGAAAAACATGAATATAGCTTGTTGGCTGTGCAACTTGTTTAACACGTCTTTAAAGGTTGCTTCTATGTCTGAAGATTGAAAGAATGCTGTTATTTTTCCCTGAATACAACGGAAAATGTATCAGCATCTGACAAGCAAAGTCAATTGGGGAATTACTTTAACGATAGTGTAATTTGCAAAATGACTCCATGATTTGCTTAACCACCATGATAAAAATGGTCTTTAAATCAGGTCCAGTGAGGATTCACGTAATGATTATATCACTTAGTGACTGAAATTCCTGTCCTTATTGTGGTTATAAGCTGAGAATGACCTATAATGGTAAAAACGTGATGTTACTCACTTTCCCCAATAACTCTTTTTTATCCTTAGGATTTGAAAAAAGAATTGGATGACCTTCTGCAAGAGAAAATAGAGAATCCACAACCTGTGGACTGGAACAATACTAAATCAAGGGACACTGCAGTGTTGACAGCTATTATAGATTTAATCACTACACAAGAGAATGAAACTGCCAGAAACTTTGCGCCTCATTTCCAAAATGAACAATACAATTAATACTGTTCCCTTGTTGAAAACATGATAGTGCTACCAATTTTTTTCCATCCCTTTTAATTTTTTTATATCTGGGCATCTTGATATTTCATCTTTAGCATTAATCTTTCATAATGGCTTTGTGTAAATGGCATGCCGTGTATAAAGTACCTGTTTACATAGCTTTAAGTGCATCATCATCTATAATATTGTATGTGTGTCAAGTTATTTGCTGCTTCTTGTATAACTTCGATTTCCCTCTGGGAAAAGTTGGATAAAATAAAAGAATGAACTGATTTTTACATTCTTGGCTTACACAATTCTGTGAAATTGTTGGTTTGAAAAGTGATCAGATTAACTAAAATTTCAGTTTTTGAATATTAGTCTTATATTTATCGTCTGTTTAGAATTAGTAAGGAATTAAGTTAGAACCAGTATATATCACACTGGGAGATGTAGAGTTGAATGAAATCACTAAATAAGAGTATGATGGGAAAGGCATTCATGAAATGGAATCATTTTAGGAATAAATATGAGCTTCATTCCAGCTGTTTTGCATACAATGTAAGAAATAATATGCAACTTGACTTTCAGCAACCAAGCCTTGTCTGATAACTTGTAAAAAACTGCCAGCTGTTTGGATGAGAACAGGGTTTAATGTCTTCTCTTTGCAAAGGGAATTTGAATATGGAGCTGTGGAACAGAAATAAGGTCCTTCAAATTCTAATGGAATCAAATATGCATTAACTGCACACTAAGGAACAGCCAGACCTCTATTTCAATAGTGTATTTTTAATTGTTCCTGCAATTATAGTTAAAATCAATCTGTCCAAGTTAAACAGCCTCTTAATGTCTGCAACTTCCTGAATTCCCAGTTTTCCCAGCTGAGATTTGTGAGTTGAAGTTGACACATTTGGAGAGAGTGAAGGCTTGGAAATGTATTTGTCCTAGTGTTCATAATGCAGAAAATTCTAGCATAATTATAGTATTATAGAATATTCATGAACTTATTTCAAGAATAGGAGAAATACATGGTTATGAGCAGAGCTATTGTTTTGGAAGTGTCAATGTCATTGTTGAAGTCTTCAGAACTACACAAATATTTCTTGCAGAATCTGGATTTAAGCAGTATCTATTTATTAAACAATAAATTCAAATTAATTAAATTAATCTTAAAGACATATAGATATCTTGAAACTGATGTATCAATCCATGTCCAGCTAATATAAAGACTTCTTAAACCACAGTACAATCCTTCCTCTTCCTGGGGCATGCAACTCTGAATTTTACAAAACCTCTAAGAGATTAACTGCAATTTTATAGACATTTTGTTTGAAAATGTGTTTGATTTCTTGTAACCTGATGAACTCCCTTTATTTTCCATAAATTATGTCAAAAATTCATATGTTTGGTTCTCTAGTTGGTTTCCTAATATATTTATTGCAGTTTACTTCAATATACTTTTACTACATATGCACATTTTCTTTAATAGGCAGTTCTGAAAAAATGTTCCAGTTCCCTTGTAAAATTTAGAAGAGTTGCTAGGGAAGATTGTATTAATATTCAAGTGGAACATTATTTCTCTCTCCATCCCTGTAAAACAGAACAGACATTATTGGGTATAGTAAATAAAATTTAGTACTCCTGCTAAAGTGCTTTGCTAATGAAAGTAGCTGCATCGATTCCTATAAACAATTATGTAGACGTTTTTTCTGATTTCAGTGATTAGGGAAGTATTGTATATTGTGTGGGAAACATGCTCTTCAGTACATTAGGTTGTCTAGAGGTTCCCTGCTGTAGCTGTTAATTTTTAAGTAAAGGTTAAGGTTCCCCTCTCCAGTTGTGTCCAACTCTATGGGGTGGTGGTCATCTCTGTTACTTAGCTCAGGGATTCATCGTTGTCCAAAGACATCTCTGGTCATATGATCAGCATGATATACCAAGGTAAACAGAATGCTGTTACCTTTCCACCAAAGTGGTACCTATTTATCTACTCATATCTGCATGCTTTCAAACTGAGCCAGTGGCACAGTGGTTAGAATGCAGTACTGCAGCTACTTCTGCTGACTGCTCGCTGACTGCAATTTGGCAGTTCAAATCTCACCAGGCTCAAGGTTGACTCAGCCTTCTGTCCTTCCAAGGTGGGGTAAAATGAGGACCCAGATTGTTGTAGGAAATATGCTGAATCTAAACAGCTTAGAGAGGGCTGTAAAATGGTATATATGTCTTATTACTATTGCTAGCTGGGCATTTTTAAAATTAATGTAGGATTAACTTTTCTTGAACTCATTCCCAAACACTTGTGCTTAAGAAATTATTTTAGCATGCTATCTTATAATTTCCTGGTGTCGATATGAATATGTTGGGAAACAAACTTACTGTAATGGAAGTTTTTGGTTGCATACTGAGCATCCAACACATGTTGTATAAATTGTTGTATAAATCCTATTGCATCGGCTGGAGGGGTTGGGGGTGAGGGGCACCGTGTTGCGGTGGTTCTCCTCCTACCTCTCCGGTCGATCGCAATTTGTGTTGGCAGGAGGGCAGAGGTCGACCTCTAGACCCCTCACTTGTGGGGTGCCTCAGGGGTCGGTCCTCTCGCCACTCCTGTTCAACACATATATGAAGCCGCTGGGTGAGATCATCCGTGGTTTTGGGGTAGAGTACCACCTCTATGCTGATGATACACAGCTGTATATATCTACCCCTAACCACCCCAACGATGCCGTAGAGGTGATGTGCCAGTGCCTGGAAGCCGTGCGGGCCTGGATGGGAAGTAACAGACTCAGACTCAACCCGTCCAAGACCGAGTGGCTGTGGTTCCCGGCATCCCGGTACAACCAGTTGACTCCATCACTGGCCATAGGGGATGAACATCTAACCCCTGTGGATGGGGCACGCAACTTGGGCGTCCTCCTTGATACACGGCTGTCCATGGAAGATCAAGTGACAGCCGTGGCCAGGAGGGCGTTTTACCAGGTCCGCCTGGTCCGCCAGTTGCGTCCCCTATTGGATCGGGGTGCCCTTTGCACAGTCACTCATGCCCTCGTGACATCCCGACTGGACTACTGCAATGCTCTCTACATGGGGCTCCCCTTGAGATGCACCCGAAGGCTTCAGCTATGCCAGCGGGCGATGCCCAGGGGAAGGGCCTTCTCTGTGGTGGGCCCGACCCTCTGGAACGACCTTCCCCCCGAAATCAGAACAACCACGGACCTTCGCTCCTTCCGACAGAAACTAAAAACACACTTCTGCTTGGCCGGCCTAGGGTAATTTAAATTGTTTTAAATTGTTTTAAGGGTTTTTAGGGATAGTTTTAATTTTATAGGGGTTTTTAGCGCAGGGCCAGTTTAATTTGTTTTTAACTTTGTATTCTGCTTATGGTTTTAATTGTATTTTAATTCCCTGTGCCCCGCCTCAAGTCCCTTCGGGGAGAGAGAGCGGGTTATAAATTAAAATTATTATTATTATTATTATTATTATTATTATTATTATTATTATTATTATTATTAAACATGCCTAACGGGTTAAATTTCAAACTTTGTGTAACCAAGGAATGAATTATGTTACATACATAGCTATTTAATGTAAAATATAAAATTGTACAGTTTGAATATTAGCAATTCCCCAAGTGACAATATATTAACTAAGTTCATTGACTAATTTGATTCAACAGTTTGCATTTCATTTTATAGCTTATTTATTTCTCATGGTACAGTTACATTACTTAACATGAAATATGATCAAATACAAATCTTTCTGCTTATAACTTGTTCTTTTAAAAAAACACACTTGATCATATTTTTTTCTTTGCAGATTGCAGTGTTTATTTTAGATTGCAAGTAACCAAAACAGAGATGTTTTCTACCAATACGTAATACATGTTATTTAAGATCTAAAAAAAAAGTTGTTTTTTTAAAATTAATATATGTTACTACATGCTTGCTTTTCAACCATATGAACTTCAGGATCTTGAATGAAATTTTAACTTTTTTCAATTTCTTACTCGTTGTGACTTAAAAGCAATTTTATCAAGACTGTCATCAACCATTTCTTCCAAGCTCATATTTTGGTCATCTGACTTGTAACTCTTTATTTGTTAGAAAATGTTTAAAATATTAATTGTAATTGGATAGAAGTTGTATCTGACTACATAAATGTTCTGTCATCTTCTTTCAATTGCTTTTGATTTTTTTCGCTAGAATTGTTGGCATATATGGAGGCAAGGGCTTCTATTGCTAGGGCCAAAGTTGATGGGTTCACTTCTTGAGACTCCCTGAAGGCTGAGTGGTGTATTTAATCATCTAAAAGCTCATCAGTTGTAGTTGACTAAACTTCAGTCCCATCAGAACTGAAGCCAAAAACATGTAGGGAGTTGGAGCTTGATCTTTTGCTGAAGGAAATTGGCTGACTGCCATTGGTTCAACATCTATCTTTCCTGTTTCTCAAAAGTTTAGTTGTATAAGTGTGTATTTTTCAAACTTAGCAACTTTAAGATGTGTGGACTTCAACTCCAGAAATTTCCCAGCAGCATGCAAAAAAGTCTGCAAGATCTTCTCAGATGCTTTCTGAACCAAGAACTGGAATTCTTCATTCATTGTAGTATAGACATGCTATGGCTTGGGAACCATAGATGCTGTACATCATCCTAAAGGCAATATCCCTTGGTTCAATCCAGCCCCTTCCGCAATACTGGGAAGCAGCAGGCATTCCTTTTCAGACTGAATTAATATATTCGTCAGACATTTGGATCTATTCTATTCTACACAGAATGGAACCCAGGATAGAATCGAGTGACTGGTTAACCAATGGAAGATATGGCTCAATGAATTTGGACTGCAACTTTATTTGGCAAGATCTAAATACCTGGAATGCAGCAGCCAGACAGATGGTACAATCAGTTGATAGTAGCCTACTTGTAAATGCCTCCGATTTTCATTACCTTGTATCCTGCATAACTGATGGTGACATACTTCTGGGTTCCTGGGCACAAGTGTGCGTTCCTGGTTGAAGTGCCAGGCCACTGGCATCCTCTAAATCTGGAAGATCCTGTTGTGCCTTAAATCGGAGATCTACCACATGGTTGTCCATCTATGGGGCAGAATGCTGGACAACGAAGAGTCACAAACAGGCTGCACACAATGAAAATACCAATAATCAGATGGTCATGGAGGATCACCTGGATGGATCATATTGCAAACACATCTGGAAGGCCTTCAAAGTAACCCCAATTCAGGATAAAATGAGAGAAGTGAAACTGGTAGTATAGATATGTGGTCAGAGTGATGTGGAATCCATTGTGAGGTGTACCATTGCCCTCAGTCCAGATAGCTAGCACCCTCAAACCCAACTGATGAATGGACTGCCTACACAAAGATAAGCAAGCTGTAAGCTTATGCCCCATCGATGCAGACTGGACAATTGTTGAAATGCAAAACTGGACCACGCAGTATGATGGTAGTAATACAAACAAAACTTTCCATTCTACACAGATTAGATGCAGACTTACATCAATAAAGGGTCACCACTAAAAATTGAACAGGTACTGCTGCTTTACTATACAGAGCTAATATAATCCTGAGCAATTTTTACCTTAGCAAAGTATGGTATTTATTGAAGAAATGCTACTACCACTCCTTTATTTTGTTCATCCCACTTTTAACTCCAGCTAAGAATGAATTTCATTTAATAACAGATGGAACTTTCCAATAGCACAGGTTATGTTTATTTTGGTCCTAGCAAACCAAAATAAAACTTCAATAGCAAACCTAGACAGAGTCCATGATACAACCCACTTATGCAAGTCAAAGTACAGGCAATACATGAGATTAGAGATAATGAAGTGAAGGTGAGACTAAAAAGAACATAGTTTATTAAGAGCTCAGAAACTGAATACTAGAACGATGGTTATTGTCTGATTCTCTCCCATTATGCTTTATTCTGGACCATGTATTAACTTCATGGAATATTTTAGCTGTTTCTTATTAAATGCTTAAAAAGTTCAGAATTGATAAAATATGTCAGTAAAATGTCATGCCTATTTACATAAGCAAATGCATTACAAATTTAAATTGATAAATTATAACTATAAATGCAAATTAATTTCTCTACATCATGTGATGAAAAGTATTTTCAAAGTCTTAACAGAAATACAGGAGTCATTTTAGAAGGGAAAAAGGAAGACCAATATAGCTTTCACAATCCAATAGGCTGCTTTGATAAAAAGCTACCGTAGTTGCTAAAAACAACTTGAAATCAATGAGGTAAAATTAATAAAGCTAGCATATATGAAGTCAAGTCATGTTTTTAGTGTTTTAAAGTAGAAAAAGGAAGTTTAGAGTACATTATAGTCCCTCTCAAGCACTGCTACAATTCTTACCCCATTTAAAATAATGTATGGGATTATTTCTCCTTTAATTGGAAAATTTCTACTACATGGATGTTTTTGAATAGTTAAATGATTTTTAAAATTAATTATTCCTAATTTTGAAAAAAAAAGTAATTTAGGGATGGGGTGGATGGGAAAGAGTAATTAAAAACTTTTTTTAAAAAAAATTGAAATGTCAAACTTACCATGTCATATTTACACACCAATGAGAAACGCTTGCTTTGTATATACATTGAAAATATATGGTGTTAAATGTTTCAACCTATTCCCATCCATTCTTCCTCTCCCCACCTTCAAAAGTTAATTGTAATGTTTTTATTGTGATTGTGGCAATTTCTCATCTTTATCTGAAGTCTGGATAAGTGTAACCAGTCCTTGGTCTTTGCCATGGTTGTAGTCTTTGTGTTTTCATCCATCATTTGTCTCCAATTAGTCCATGTATCACAGTGTATGCTACAAAATCAATTGTGTTTCAGTTCAGCTGAAATCAGTTGGAAGAGTAATAGTCAATGTTCATGGGTTTCAACAGCCTTTCACTACCTCAAAACATACAAACAGCTAGCTCAATCATGT
This sequence comes from Rhabdophis nuchalis, assembly GCA_039707465.1. NCBI lineage: Eukaryota > Metazoa > Chordata > Lepidosauria > Squamata > Natricidae > Rhabdophis > Rhabdophis nuchalis. Next base: position 31,245,534 of record CM077645.1, read on the forward strand.
GCACCGCAGCAACTGCACACATAAAAGAAGCTTGTTCCAATTCAAAATGTTGATTGGTGGGAGTGAAAGCAATGAACTGTTTATTAAATTAAAATAGAAGGTGAAATGAATGGACTGCAGAACTAGTTTTTAAAACAAAGGTATATTAGATGTAAGATACAGGAATATTTGTAAATACTGTAAATAGGAATGCTATCAACATATGCTATCAATAAATCAACATTTATTTTTAGAAAATTTTAAAAACAAAGTTTATTGTGTAGAAATTGATTCTGAAGACCCCTTATTTGCCTTGAATTGGGTTAATTTCTTCCATTCTTTAAAATCTATCTTCATAGAGCTGATCTGCTACCAACATAAAATGGGGGGAGGACCAAAATGCCATTGACTTTAGTGCAAATTCTAGAGTATGTGTATTAGAGACAACTTTATACGTTAGTTTCTAGGCCTAGCAAACGTCCCATTCTTTCCATGTTTTTGTCAATTGTGGCTTGACATGTGATCTCCTTGGCGCATTCCATTGGAAACCAGCCTCTTTCTCCATCACGCAATCGCTCTCCTTCATACCAACCTACAATGAAGTGCAAAAGGATTAAACACATTACAAGTTGCCATAAGTATAAAGAAACCTGTCAGATCCAATAGAGCTCTATTGAGTTTAATATTGCATTTAATATAGGCAACTGGGTTTTCAAAGACCATTAATTTAATAAATCTTTGTGTATTACTACACCCTCAGGTAATTAGTGATAGTCAATGATTTACTAAAATAGGATAGGGAGCTTGCATCCTTTGAGCCCCAAAACTAGCCTCTATGAATTTACAAGCTCTGCTGCACAAGTACATCGAGGACTTGCATTAGCTCTACTTTACCTGCACCATTTTTTTTTCTTTCAAGGAAAGGACAATAGAAAAGTAAATGTAGCATAATCACCAGGAGTATAATGATGCTTTACCACTTACCATCTATCTAGTTAACATCTTCCTTTAGAGAGAAGAGACAGAACTCTCTCTTTTTCTATCAGTAGATAAGGGAAGTAGTGGCTTTGCACTCCCAAGCAGAAAGAAATGAATAATTTTAAATAATTTTAAAGGGTAAAGTTTAATGGACATGCTGAACTCCGTACCATTTCTGACCTCCGCCTCTTCCGCAAGTGTCTGAAGACACATCTATTACAACTAGCCGGCCTTGCGCAGCCTCCAACACCGCCAGTTTTAAAATGGGGATTTTAATTCGGTTTTAGCACAGGCCCTTAGTGGAATAAGTTTTTAAAAAAAGAAATAGTTTTATATGTTTTGTATGTTTTGATTTTCCTGTGCGCCGCCCTGAGTCCATTTGGAGAAGGGTGGGGTATAAATTCAATAAATAAATAAATAAATAAATTATGTTAAACCCTGATCCTCCTTGGACTCCTATATCAAAAAACTAAAACTTCTTTGGCCTCTGGACATAATTTAATAAAGTTCCCGAAGATTATATTTTGCCTCACTGTTATGGCCCACCAGCAGAGCTGGCAGCAGATTCGGACAGTGAGGGGGTTGGAGAGGAACATGGGCCAGTCTGGAGTCTGGGGAAGATTCTGATTAGGGCTCTATGTCGGAGGGAGAGAAAGGGCCACAGTCATATGCCAGTTATCAACTGCCTTCAGAGTCAGACATCAGTGACACAGATGAACAGCGGGAGCCTGTTCCCAGTGTACGCATGTGCAGAGTTGCCAGACGAAGAGAACAGCTAAAGAATAGGAGTCAACTTGGGAGTAAGGCCACAGGCCCCTCCCAGAAAAAATAAAAGAGGAGTGAAAGGAGAGTGGAGTTTTCAGGAGACAATTAGTTCGCTTAATTGATTCATGATTCTCTAAGACTCCTTCAGAAGTTTTGCCGATATAAGGTCTGTGACTGTAAATCCTTCCTCTAAAGACTTTGTTGGATGTGAATGAATAGAATTCACAGTAAATTAATAAAAGGGTTTTTTTATTGGGACAAGGATGTTGCTGTATGTTCTTGTGGAGCCTAGGTCAGAACACTCACATCGAACTGGTTAGGAACAATCAGCTTGTACAGAATGAAACCAGATAAGTATTGACAAATGCCCTATCAGTGTTTTTTAAATAGGACAACTAGCTTTAAGACAATTCTTGAACAAATTCAAGAGAGTGTGGTATAAAAGGCAGCCCTAAGCAACAGAATAGTGATAAGGGCAGCAAGTGGATGCCCAAAAGGTAGTTGTAAACATGTTCAATGTTTTTAACATTTTAATTATTTAATATGGTTGTTTTATGCTATTGTAAGCCACCTAAAGTTACTTAACAGTGACATTTATTTATTTTATTTATTTTATTAAATTTATACCCCGCCGTTCTCCAAACGGACCCAGGGCGGCGCACAGGGATGTTAAAACACATATAAAACATATAAAATTTTAAAAAATTTATTCTAATAGACCCTGCGCTAAAAACCGAATTTAAAAAACCCAAATTTAAAACTATCTAAAAGTCAGTTATGGAGGTTACGCTAGGCCGGCTAGATGGAATAGGTGTGTCTTCAGACACTTGCGGAAGAGGCGGAGGTCAGAGATGGTGCGGAGTTCAGGGGGTAGGTCGTTCCAAAGGGCAGGGCCCGCCACAGAGAAGGCTCTTCCCCTGGGTGTCGCCAGTCGGCATTGTCCAGCCGACGGCACCCTGAGGAGGCCCTCTCTGTGGGAGCGTATCGGTCTGAGGGATGTATGGGGCAGGAGGCGGTCTCGCATATAACTAGGCCCCGAGCCATGGAGCGCTTTAAAGATGGTCGTTAAAACCTTGAAGCGCACCCAAAAGACCACAGGGAGCCAGTGCAGCTGGCGCAGGATAGGTGTTATGTGGGAGTGTCTAGGCACTCCCGTAATCACCCGCGCGGCTGCGTTCTGGACTAGCTGCAGCTTTCGGGTGCACCTCAAGGGAAGCCCCATGTAGAGAGCATTACAGTAGTCGAGTCGAGAGGTGACGAGTGTTTGAGTGACTGTGCGTAAGGCACCCCGGTCCAGTAAGGGACATGGGCAACATATAAATTTAATAAAAAAATAAATGTGGGTGAACCTCGGGGACACTCATTTTGATCATGTGGGCACAGAAATATTGCAACAGCCAGAACTTTGAGGACTAATTGTAAATCCCTTTGCTCAGCTGTATCATAACTTGGAATGCTTACTGAACAAACAGATATTCAGCAAGGACCATCTGTATTATTTTGACTGATTTCTAAGGGATAACCATTAACTAATACAGTTGTGAAATACAGAAAAGTGCTATGTAATTAACTTTCTAAATATGAATACATATAACATTACCAAATACTCTGGGTCCCAAACAGATTGGGGGGGAAAGAACACTTATTTTCTTTCATGTATCATCAATTAAAGTAAGCATTAATTTGAATTTGCAAAGCTTAACGTTCATTAATATTAATCATTAAACCTTCAGTATACTTTGCGTTCCTTTTTTTGTGGTTACTTAGAAACATCCAATATATTTCTGCCACTTTTGGTCAAGTGACATTTCTGAACATCCCACCAAGCCTGGTTAGGTAAAATTACAGGGTCAGATACTTTCGTGACATTTTTATAGAAACTACTGCAGATTTTATTGAAAGCGTAAGTAGAAGATAAATTGTGGTATTTTGTTAATACTCATTTTGCTTACAAAAATGACTTTCAAAAAGCTATTCAGAAAGATGTTTTCAAATTAAATATTTCTATTTGATCAAATTCATATGATCAAATATAAATTCATATATTCCATCTACTTCCATCATACTTGGAAAATATGCCCAAAGAAGGTACTTATGTTGAGATAATCCACATTTTACTTGTACTGTAGACAAACCAGAATGAAACATGAAGCTCAGTCATCATAGCATAATATCTTAAACAAGTAAAACTGGTTCTTATATGTTAAATCTCAAAGAAGATATCCTAACTCTATAAGAGTAATTGTAGAGAGTAAAGTATAGTACAGATGTTAAAGAGCTTTGCATTTAAAAGGGTTTTACAGCCACTAAAAAAACTGGAAAAGCCCTTTACTTACCATCTTGCACTTTTTGATCAACAAGAACTACGTCAGCAGCCTGGAGGGATAATTCATCAGGTTGCTTGGCAGTGTATGACCTGATAACTTCTACCTGAGTCAACGCTGAGGGGAGAAAATAGTATTTATTGAGTCACATATGGTGAATTTCAAAAGCTCAGGAATACACTTTAAAGGTGAAGCAATTATAAACATATTCAGTATGACTTAAGTTTCTCTGCATGCAGTTTCCAAACTCTCTTCAAATGGAAAATTCTTGATTCCCCCCCCCCCCCCCCCCCGCAAATCCAGGCAAATCAAACAGCATATAGAAAGAAGCAAGATCAAAAACATTCATTTTTTAACTTATCAATTACATCCAAAGCTATAGACCAGTAGGGGGCAACCTAGAAATATTAAATCTTATTCAATCTCTCATGACAACTAAATAAAAATAAAAGGAAATTAGATACTTATTAAAAAAAAATCTATACTGCCTACTTATTATTCAAAGTAGACAGACAAATATCTGTCAGGGGGGAAAACATCAGAAACCTAGTTAGGTTTAATTTCTTATCAATGGTTACTGAATCTCACTTTACAATCCCAAATAAGTTTATCATTTTCTCGTTCCTTCCTTCCTTACTTGTCCTGTCCTTGCTTCTTCTATCATTGCTTTGTCCAAGTGCAGTAATCCAGCGAGCCCTCTCATTCCTAAAGAAAGGGGAAAACATTATGAACATTTTAAATATTTCCCTCTTTTTCATGGCATGTATATATTTATATTGCACATATTTTAAAAGATTGTCTAGGGCCCAAGCTTCCCCTTTTAAAATGACAGGGGAGAAAGCAGTATATAGAAACTCCTGGAGAAAACAGATCCTTTAGACCTGTATTAATTGGAATTTAAAAAGTTTGTACTGATAAGACTAGGACAGAAGAGAACGATCCTCCTAATCTTTATGGATCTCTCTTTGACTTTCGATATCATAAATATCTTTATGAACTGCACAGGGGACTTTGGAGTGAGCACCACCACATTGTGCTACTTCTTCTGTTCCTTAAGTCAGGGGCCCCCAACCTTTGCAACTTTGCAGCGAAGCTGGCTGGAGAAGTCTGGGAGCTGAAGTCCTTCAGACTTAAAGTTGCAAAGGTTGGAGACCCCTGCCTTAAGTGACCAATATTAGTTGGCAGCAGCGGGGGAGGTTAAACTCGCAGATGCTCTGTAAGGTAACTCATTAGCATGGAATAAAATTACTATCTCTATGCTGATGTTACCTGCATTCAACTCTGCCCCAGGCCAAAGACCCAGTGGAGGTGATTAAGATCTGCCTTGGGACAAAGGTGGTAAGTTGCTCCCTAGCAAGACAGAATGGCTACAGATGTGAAAGCCTTTTAAATCTGGAGAGAATGATTAACTAAATTTGATTTAGTTGATTTAATGATTAACAGTTTTCCCCCCCAAATGCCATCACTCTGCTAAACACCTAATCCCCACAACACTGTCAAAGTATTTACTAAGACTGCATTACTATTATTCTTTTCATCCTTATTACCTATCTCCTCCCACTTATGACTATAATCCAATTTATTGTGTTGTTTGTTTTCTAGTATGATTTGATTGCTTATTAGTAATCAATGACTATCACTAAATGTTGTATCTTATGATTCTTGATGAATTTTTTTCCTTTTTCTTTTATGTAAACTGAGAGCATATGCACCAAAGACAAATTTACACTTGACCAATAAAGAATTCTATTCTATTCTATTCTTATGTCACCTGACTCTTGATGACTGGGTGGCACAGAGCAATCAACAAAGAAATTCCAATGAAATCAATAAAAGATAAAAGATGTCAAAGTCAATGAAGTGGAAGTCTCATTTTTCCTCACCAAAGGTCTTGATGTGACTTGATTTTAATTGAAGGAACCTAAGCACCCCACCTGCAGGATCAAATTAGGCAGGCAAATGTTATTGTAGATAGATGGTGGTTCATTAAGTAACCTGCAGGTAACAACCAGCATCTTATGTCCGACCTGGAATTAAGTCAGTAACTAGTGTGGTAAAGGGAAGTGTTCTCATGGCGCGTCAGGAACCATGTTACATCTTATTTCTGTAATAACAAAAGAGACACAGATAATTCCCACCCTGATGATGCTCTAGGGCAGTGTTGGGGAACCTTTTCGGCACCGAGTGCTGAAACGGGAGAGTGCGGGTGTGGGCGGAAGAGCAGGTCCCTGGCGCGCATGTACAGGAGTGCCAGAAACAAAAGAGCAGTTTCCCAACATGTATGTGTGCACCAGGAAACTGAGCTTCTGGTTTCTGGGGTGTGCATGTGCACTAGTAGCCTGATCTTCCTGTTTCTGGTGTGCATGCATGTGCAAAGATCAGCTGGCCAACAAACATGCACACGCTGGAAACCAGAAGACTAGGATACTGGCACAAACATGCGCACCAGGGAGCTGCTCTTCCAGTTTCCCGCACTCCGCCACACACAAAAACTACATGGCGGGTGCACATGTGCGCGCCAGAATCCGGAAGAATAACAGGCAATGGCTGGCATGCCCAGAGATGGCTCTGTGTGTCACTTCCGGCATGTGTGCCATAGGTTTGCCATCACATTTCTAGGAGCTATTGAAGATCTAAGTTGTTCTCCCTGTCTCTGAGATGGAATCAATTGACCAATGCAATCTCTCTGAAATATCTTTACAACATGTTTTAAATTATGCTTTGGTATCAAAACAAAGCAAAATTTTCTATGTAAAAGACATTGTTATATATTCACAACACTGCTAATGCAGTAAGAAAATATATCCCAGGGAGTTATAGAAGCTTGCTAACAAAAAAAATGTAATTATGTCTTGAAGGTAGTTGGTTTGTAATGCATGTAGGACATTTCCTGAAACAGAAGGGCCTCCATGGATCAGCTCAAAAAAATCAAAATCACTTGAGTTTCAGTACACGAAGAAAAAGACATTATATATTAAACAGTGATTTTAATAAAGGAAATTGAATTAACCCTCTTTGAAAAAAATGCACTAAAATATATTTATGCATCACTACTTATTAGGTTTTAAGACATAAGTAGATAGATAACTACACTTACGCTAATGATTCTTGTCATGTCATTTGAAATACAGCACAGACATCTAAGAAACTTCATTTCTTCCAATGAAGAAGTCATGATAATTAGACTTTAGAAGACTGAACTGTAGTACAGAAGGTTTAGTTATGCCAATTTTCAAATTGACTGAAATCGCCAGGGGCATTCTGGCATTTTAATCTAATAACATTGCAATATTTAATCAGCTAGCTCTATAGCCATCCTGTAAGAATGTCCGTCTGTCTGTGTGTCTCACAATGCGATGCTTCATGGTTCATTTAAATTTTTGAGATGGAAGAAATGTCCTAACACTATTGGCCAAAAATGTACAGACTTTTATGCACATACACACTGCTTTGCTTTCCAGATTCGAGAAACAGATTTAGACTTTTAAATTTTCAGCAAGCTACTCAGATGCCAAGGCCATTCCACAAAATGGAACTTTTTGTTTAATGGAATCTGAATCATTGAAAACAAGATGCTTCTTGTTGTTGCTGTCTCAGGATGAATAGTCTTTCAATGTAGTCTAGCCAAACAAGGCAGAGCAGATTCTTTTATCATCTCCTTTTTTCCAGGCTACATAGAATTTAACAAGATAGTTTCCATGGCTTCACTGCAGTCTGGAGTTAACATCTGAATTATAATGTTTATTTCTTAGGAAATGAATGTGTATGAAATGAATGCAATGTTTAAGCTGAATCGTTTAGACGCAACGAAATTTGAAAATATAAAGAAAGAGAGATTTTACACAACTTTTTTAAAAACAAATGATTGCAATAAATATAGTAAAGTAACAAGTAATATGCCTTTATAATATACTGTATTTTTTGGAGTATAAAACGGACCAAGATTTTGAAGAGGCAAATTAAAAATAAAGGGTTTTGCACTCTGCAGACCTCTCAAAAACAGCCCATTTTTTGTGAAGCCGGGCTCATTTTCTTTTTTTAAAAAGGACATGCATAGCCTTTAGGAGGCTTATAGAGTGTTCTGGGGGCGTGGGCAAAATTGAGCAAAAAATGGTCCATTTTTCGCTCATTTCTGCCCTCCCAAACACCCAGGAGCATGCTGAAAGCCTCCTAAAGGCTATGCACGGCCATTTTGGTAAAGCGATGGCGAACCTTTTTTGGCTCGCGTGCCATAAGTGGGGGGAGTGCAGGGGGGTCATGCACAGGCGTGCTGCACCCATAATGCAATGTGTGATCCCCCAGTGTGCATGCGCGCATGACAGGCGCTCCCACCCCCCATTTTTTGCATGCTTTTTTTTACCCTCCCCAGGCTCGAGTCTTTATAGGAACCTGAGGAGGGTGAAAACAGCCTCCCCGCCCCCCGGAGGCTTCAGGGACTTTCAGGAGGCTTCCCGGAAGCCTCTGGAGGGGGGAAAAAAGACTACGAGCAAACCAGAAGTCACTTCCGGTTTACTCGTAGGGCTCTTTTTAGTCCTCTGGAGGCTTCAAGGAAGCCTCCTGAAGGTCCCTGAAGCCTCTGGAGGACTAAAAGGAGCCCTATGAGCAAACCAGAAGTCACTTCCGCTTTGCTCATAAAGTCTTTTTTTGCTCTCCGAAGGTCCCTGAAGCCTACGGAAGGCTTAAAACAACCCTATGAGGAAACAGGAAGTTCGTTCATAAACTTCCAGTTTGCCCATCAGGCTGTTTTTTTGCACTCTGGAGACTTCAGGGAAGCTCATGAAGCCTCCGGGGGGGTGGGGAGGCTCTTCGCCCTCCCCAGGCTCCTATAAAGCCTCTGCAGCCTGGGGAGGGTAAAAAATGTCTTTAAAAAAGGCTGAACTCAGCTGGCCAGTGTGCACATGCACGCTGGCCAGCTGACAGGGCAACGCCTGATGTGCCCTGACAATGGCTCCGCGTGCCACAAACAAAACAATAACGTTTCCTGCCTGAGCAGAGGGTTAAGACTAAAATACCTAATGTTCCTTCCAATTCTGTTATTCTTTTAATTCCAATTAACTTGATAGTATGTGTTGTCTCAAAAATCTGTAATCCTATGATAGATACTAACAAGAAAATAAGGAAATTGATAATAATTTAAGAGTATATTATTATTAACCAATTTCATTGCCTTTAGGTACAATGACAATAAAGATTATACTTATTATGTGTTTGCAGAACAAAGGTAAACAGAAATAGAAAAATATATTTCAATACAATGGATGGAAAAGTCTTCTTAAAGAATTACAGATTAAAAAAAAAAAACAAGTTGAAGAAATTTACTGAGTGACATTTACTTACTGAGTTTCGGTTCCCAAAAGGAGTTCAATCTTCTCTCCTGCATGGTTGCTCAGGACAGTTAATCTGAAGAGGTGATTGGCAGAACTCTGCCGAGAGTAAAGCATTGGTGTGCTACTTTTTACTGGAGAGGAATTCTGCTCTTCATTGTCACACTGCTCAACTAGCAACTGATCCCTTAAGGAGTAATCTGTAACATTGTAGCTCTCGTCACTGTCAATAAAAGGAACCAAAAGAGACAAGACTCAAAGGGAGCTTAGATTCAAATCAATGCTAAACATGTCAGGTGTGCAACAAACATCTAGAGAACAGTCCACAATGCCTGCTTTTCAGACATTTTTAGCTGTTCAGCAAAGGAGGAAAAACAAGAAAGAAAACATTCACAAAGATCCAATTATCAAAACAGAGCCATGGTGGCACAGTGGTCAGAAGGCAGTACTGCAAGCTACTTCTGCTGACTGCCAACGCTCACCAGGCTGAAGGTTGACTCAGCCTTCCATCCTTCCGAGGTTGGTAAAATGAGACCCAGATTGTTGGGGGAAATAGGCTGAATCTGTAAACTGCTTATAGAGGGCTGAAAAGCAATGTGAAGTGGTATATAAGTCTAAGTGCTATTGCTATAATAATATTGGGTCCTTTAGAAGTCTATTCCATATTTAAACGTATTTTATAGTAGCCGTTCCCGACCACGTTTAGCTGTGGCACAGTCTAGTTAAATGGCCAACAAATCTGTGTGTAGATCTACACCAGCACACACAAACACGTACACACAACCACCGTATAACCTCCAACCTACCTACCGTATTTCTCCCTCTCTCCCTCTACCTACCTACTGTATTTCTCTCTCTCTCTATTCCTCTACCTACCTACCTACCTACCTACCTACCTACCTACCTACCTACCTACCTACCGTATTTTTCCCTCTCTCTATCCCTCTACCTACCTACTTACCTACCTACTGTATTCCTCCCTCCCTTTCTCTATCCCTATAGATGCCTATCTACCTACCTACTGTATTTCTCCTTGAATCTTATGGACAGAGTATTTTATGTCATAAAGGATGACATAATACCTGTGGCCCACTGCTCTCTCTGTATTCATCTACCTACCTTTTTTACAATTTTTTACATTTCCATTATGTGTACCTGGCACAGGTGTGACATCTACACAATCTATATATATCATTGGCGCCGTATTTGAAAGGAATGTTGTGTGAAAATTTGGAAGCGATCGGTGCAGTACTTTCAGAGATTAGCGGTTTTGAATAAACTCATGTTACATTTGTATTTATATAGATAGATTAATTTAATTTAAGCATTCTTAACTTTGTGTGTTATGTGCCAGTTGTAGCCTTTCCTGGACCAGGATTCCCTGTGCTCAAACATTCAGGCAATAGTCATCTCATGGCTGGACTATTGTAATGTGCTCTAAATGGGGCTACCCTTTTAGAGCATATTATCCCAAGAGCATTGGGAAGCTATATCTAGTGCAGAAGGGCCCCTGTAACACTACTGCCCCACGAGCTACATGGTTGCCAGTCTGCTTCCAGGTGCCATTCAAGGCGTGAGTGAACATTAAAGCCCTTCATGGCATGGGTCCAGGTTACTTGAAGGACTCTCTCTCCTCACTGGGATTGGCCTGTATCACTCATATTAGCAGAGGGGGCATGCTGCAAATCCCATCAGCCCAATTGTTCCAGCTGAAATGGACCTCTTCAAGGCAGAGACTATATGTACATAATTCATTTTGCAACAAATGATTATCTGATGCCAGAATCTCAGAGAAAAGTCATCCATACAAATGCTTCAATGGAGTTCGTTTCTAAAGATTAAGATCTCTCTACCAGCAGATTAGCTATAGCATTATCAAGCCTTCCGATTGGTTACATAGGTTTTGCACCCATACTAGAGTTACTCAACATTAGTACATTCAGCATTAGGATGTGCCATGTGCATACAACTATTGAAACTCATGATGTAGAATTTATACATTTTAACCAGATAGTTAAAACTCACCGCTCTTCCTAGCCAGATTTATATAGAACTCCTATCACCTACTACCAGTCTTTAAAAGTTAACATGCAATAACTAGTGAAAAATTTGCTCCATTCAAATATAAAATCAATGATAAAATTCAAGTTGGTATTTGAAAAAACTGAAACAGCTTATGGGGCAGATAATTAATACAAACAAATATTTCTGCTGGCTGTATTTTATCTGTGTTTCTTCTAGAACTGTCTATGCCATGTGAAATTTGTGTGTTTAACTGTCCTTAATCATAATAACTAGTTTAAATTCATTTGCTTATAATAAATTCATTTTAAAAAATAGATCGGTCAAAGTCACATTTCTTGTTTCTTTGAATATGGAAATTTACGCTGGATAAAATCACTTGGATTTATTCTTAGCTGGATAATGGCATTTATACAGGTCCTGGTGAGATGCCTGGAGTGCAGCCTTGCACAGTTATATTAGAATGGTTTAAACCTGATGGACCCAAGGAAGTGATGGGGTCATTATGACTGTAATATTCCCCTTCTGCCCTTTAGATCCATCCCCTTCCTGTATGGCCAAGCCCATCTTGGGGTGATGTGAATGGATTCTGGTAGGGGTGAACTCATCCTTGCGAGTTTATTCCTCCACCTCTGGCATTGGTCTGCTCCAAGTAGCCATCTTTGTTTGGAGGAATCCAGAAAGAGAACTTATTTCTATTCAATCAATCAATCAATCAGCTTGTTACTGCAGAAAACATTATTAATGGGAATATACATTTGATAAAGAATATGCGTAACTTCCACAATGCTTGTTCCTGACTTGAGTGAATGCACTAAATAAACTGATTTAGTGGGACCTAAAACTCAAGTCACTCAATTTGGATCCAATCTCAATTTTTACTAAAAAAGAAAAAAATAAATATTTGTGTGTAATGTTTACCCAATTTTGAATCATTAAACATATAATTCTCCTCAACCTTCAACTTTAGTAAATATATTGCGTTAGTTCCATCATCGTCTATGGGATCCAACTGAAAATTCATAGATAATTATATATATATATAAACAATTGATATTCTGAAGTTTGTAAAGCAATTATTTTTCAATTCCACTAGAATAAGAGAGCTTAATTTGTTTACAGTGCATAATGAGTCCTTATGAGTAATGCCAAATCCTCCCCATCTCAATAAACAACGTATTGCTGGAGAAGATGGTTAGCAGATGTATGAAAATGGATATGCAATCAGGCTGGCTTTTATACAAAAAAGTGTAAAAGTAGAAAAATTAGGGATCTGCTTGCTAGTAAACTATTGCTGTAGTTTCCACCCAAAATTTGCTTGCATACCAAGAAATGCAGCCAATGTTACATCTCATACATACAAAAAAAATTTTTTTTCCTTTTCTGTGAGAAAGTTTTTTCTCAATTAAATTGCAAACAATTGCAAAGGTTTTAATACGTTTTAGCTTCAGTTTTAGCTTTAGTTTTTGTTGGTTTTAATCCTCTGTAAAACTCTGCAACTTTAAAGAAACTCAAACAGTAGTTTAATTACAAATGGGTGTTGTGGTTTTGAATTATTATTTTTTTGATATGTGTAGCCCAAGTTCCACTTTATCCACAAAGTGTGCACAGGTAGCATTCCAAAGAGTTTTGTGACCTTTGGCTGGCTTCATATTTGAGAAGTCCAGCTGCATTCCACTACCAGGATTATCTCAAGAGCTGACAAACCATTAGATGGAGAAAGAATTTCAGTGATGTCCTAAGGGGACTGTATACTATGTAAGAATATCTAATAACTACACAGTTAAACTAAGGGTGGGGAGAGCCCTTCTTAAAATGTGAGCATACTACTCTGACAGTTATCCGTATTTTGTTAATGAAGCTTCACAGTAATATGAATTGTTGTAAAAATAATTAATTCAACAGTTCAAAAAGAGAAACATTTCATTGTGTATAAGAGAGGAAAATACATCGGAATTAATCAAATCACATATGCTATATTTTAAGGCAGTACAGACTAACAACAGTGTGGTATTCATTGAAGAACAAGAAGAAATACCCTTCAAAGCTATTTTGTAAAGCACTGAAGGTCTTCATACAGAAGCAGGGAAAGAAAAGCAACATATTCCATCTAGTTTTAGAAAGACACAGGGACCACTTGGTCTCCATGTGCTTCAAAACTGGTAGAGATGTACAAAACTTGGTAAACCTGACCAAAGAACATAAGAATAGCCTTGCTGGAACAGGCCACAGCCCATCCAGTCCAGCATTCTGTCTCACACAGTGGCTCACCATTTGCTTCAGGGTCTTCCCAAGCAGATGTCTTCACCTGCTTATGATTCCCTGCAAATGGCATTGAGAAATATCCTGCCTATCTCTCCATCCCGGAGGGTGTCCTTAGGCATCCATGATAGCCACTGATACCCTTGTTCTCCATGAACTCGTCTAATCCTTTCTTAAAGGTGTCGAGGCTGACAGCTGTCACCACTTCTTCTGGCAGGGAGTTCCATAGACCAGTGATCCTCTGGGTGAAAAAGTACTTCCTCTTATTTGTTTGAGGTCTAGCTATCAAAAGTTTCATGGAGTGCCCCCTAGTTTTAGTGTTGTGCGATAGGGAAAACAGTTTTTCCTTTTCAACTTTGTCCGCACCGTGCATGATTTTGTAGACTTCAATCAGGTCACCTCTCAGGCGCCATCGTTCTAGAGTGAAGAGGCCAAGCCGTTGCAGCCTCAGATGGTAAGGAAGGTGTTCCAGCCCCCTAAACATTTTGTTTGCCATCCTCTGCACCTTTTCCATTTCCATAATATCCTTCTGAAGGTATGGTGACCAGAACTGTACACAATACTCCAGATGGGGCCTCACCATAGATTTATAAAGAGGCAAAATGACACTTGCTGACTTATTTTCTATACCCTTCCTAATGATCCCTAGCAATGAGTTTGCTTTTTTCACTGCTGCGGCACACTGGGTTGACACCTTCATTGAGCTGTCCACCAGGACACCAAGGTCGCTTTCCTGGTTAGTTGCAAGGAGTTCAGACCCCATCAGTTTATAGATGTAGTTGGGTTGAAGCTCATTTGCCACTGGTTTGCCCACTCCCCCAGTGTCAAGAGATCCCTCTGGAGCTCCTCATACTCTCTCTCAGTTTCTACTACCCTGAATAATTTAGTGTCATCAGCGAATGTGGGTACCTTGCTGTTTACTCCTACTTCTAGATCATTTATGAAAAGGTTGAAAAGCAGGGGTCCCAGTACTGAACCTTGGGGGACCCCACTCTTTACCTCCCTCCACCTGGAGAAGTATCCATTTAATGCTACTCTCTGTTTCCTGTCCCTTAGCCAGTTGCTAATCCAGGACAAGGCCTGTCCCTTTATTCCATGACTGGCAAGTTTATTTAAGAGCCTTTGGTGCGGGACCTTGTCAAAGGCCTTCTGAAAGTCCAGACTCCCAAAATTGGGAGATGGGGCGGTATATAAATATGAACAAATAAATAAATAAATAAATAAACTGGACCTCCCTTGTCCACATGCTTATTGACATTTTGGAAAATTCCAGATCATGCCTAACCTCTTTGGATCATGCTATTCCAGCATGGTTTCTGGAAGATATTTTTTCAGAACTGAAAGCAGGTTAAGGTGCCCAAGATACGGAGTTCTGGACAACATAGACTTGTTTCAGAACTGGATCATGATGAAATAATTCAAACCAATCCCAGCTCAGAGAATTTAAACCTGAAATTTATCAAAACTGTCCCTGGAATGACATACATCAAAAGGGACAGACTATCCCAGAAAATATGAATTTTGGACTATCCTAGAAGGAACACAAAGAGACAAATGTATAAAATTAGAAAGACATCTCATTCACTGTTGGTCAAGGGCTCTCCCAAGCTGAACAACTCCCACAATATGCTGGGTAAATTCTGCAACGTGAGCTGATTTTCATAAAAATTTCATATAAAATTACAAATTAATCAATCCTATTTCACAACTCTACTTCTCAACCCAACAGGACTCACCTTTGGGTCACAACTTATTCTTAGAAAGCACTCAACTAAAGCATAACAACCCATCAGATTTTGTCTTAATACGAAGAAAATTTAAGTATTTAAAATTAGCTACTTATAGCTACTTGGATTTTAAAAAGTCTCATTACTTGGATGCCTTTCAGCATGCTTGATGATTAGAAAAGTTCCAGGTAATTCATTTCATGACTTAGCTGGTATGTAAAGCATTTGGAAAGTCTTCTTCTAATATGTAAGCAATTTTAAGCCAATGTATAACGTCATCCTTAACTACAAGATCATTTTGCAACACATTTTTCTTTTTCTCAGTTCTGAATGTCATCACCAATCCATAAGATTCCAGGTTCAGTATCTCATATCACTACTTAATAGAATCTCTAAGGAAGAACAAAACAAAAAAAAACTCTGAGAAAAAGGCCGGCCTAATAAACATGAATATCAGTGCATACTATACTCAGGTGAAAATTCTTCTCCTTCTATTAGTTTTCTTTTTTTTAAAAAAACTAATTACCATGGGTTTTTTAAAAACAAATAGCAAAAAAGATATTATTCCTTATTCAGAACTGATTTTTTAAAGTGTGAATTGGTATTTTATTGTAACAAATGTTCTCAGCATAGTTCCTACCTTTTCTTTTTTGTGATAATGAGGACATCATTAAAGAGAAAGAAGTATACTTGTTGCTTAGAAGTCCTTTTCGAGAAAAGTCCAGTGTCTTCAACAAATGCTGCCAATTCACCCCGTTTCACTAACCATCGTGAAGAAGAAACCAGTGGAAAGGGCTACAAAGTAAGAAAACTGCAATTTAATCTTTCTCCTGATTTTCTAAGCAGACATTTTTACAATAAAATGTGTTCCTTCTACAGTTCTGAATGCAAAGAGAAAAAGAAAGAAAGAAAAAGAACTAGCATTTACTAACCAAAAATATGAACTGTGCTTTAATCTTTACTGCTTTCAGGAAGCACTTTTGTTATTTTCCAAAACATCAACTGAATAATCCCTATTTCATCATAAGAAAAATAAACACAGCTTATTCTCACTCAGAAAACTCAGCACTAAAACAAAGCAGAAGTTAAAAGCCTGTATAAAAATGCATGGAAGGAAGTGTTCTACCTTGATTTTAAATTCCAACTGGGAGTTGATGGTATACATCATTTCTGTCCTTTCCATTTTTCGAGCACCTTCATTGCACAGACGCACCAACTGGAAAAAAAGACATCTATGTCACCTAGCAGGTTTGCATTCAGTATTAAAATATAGTTTTTTTCTTTACAAAGTCCCATCTTTTAGAGGTATGTAACAATAAGGGAATCAGAAAAAAATATTTTTAATGTGCAGCTATCTTTGAATGAACTAATGTTTTCTACAAACAATTTAAGAATGCTACTTTTATTTTTTTAAAAGGGCACTGTTACAATTTCCTTAATATTCTAACTCATAGCAACAGGATTCCTGTTTTTTTTTTCCTTGACAGGCAAAGATCCAAGGACACTGGCTATCTATACCTTCTTAAGGCCACTCGTATCTTATTTTCCCCTTTGAACAACTGTGATGCACTTACACACCCAGAAGCTACAGCTGGTGCAAATTTCAATTGCCCAGGCAGTTATGGATGTATCTGGTGTACCAGATTGACTTCTCTGGTCTGTGATCTGTTCTAGTTGCCTGTCAGTTTCCAAGTATGAATCAAGGAAGCTATTGCTGATTATCACTTTCACAGCCCTATGTTGCTCTACATCTGCCTTCTCCTATATTCACCTGCCCATTCAACAAACTGAATAGGATCAACTCCTTATAGTTCCTGTCCCTTCATGATTGCCATTCAATCCAATTCCACTCTCACAGAGGTTTTTCTGGCCTTGACCTCCTGGGCCTTAACTGTTAAGGGCCATTTTTTCCCATCTAGCATAAGAGGAGGGAATGCTTTGAATGGTAGGTGAGTTCTAAGCACACGATGGTTATTTTGCCGGTTTCATTTTTATTTTGATTGTTTCTTCGATGTATGTTTGCACTGTACTTTCTTTTCTCTGTTATTAGACTTCTAATTTATGCTTAGTTCTTCCCAAATGAATATTTATTTACAAGGCATATATGATAGCCCATATGTTTCTGAGTGATTCATAGAACCAAAAAAGAAAAACATAAACAGACAACAATAACAGCATTGAAACAGCCAGAGCCCCAAATCAAACATCTCAACATTTCTCCATATATCAATATATAACCTGACCAGGTTGCACCCTCACCCTTTAAGGTGACTGACTAGGTTGCACCCTTGCCCTTTAAGTACTTCTGATCACCTCTTGACTAAACGGCTGAACCCTGAGACACTCCAGTCCAGTGTTGCTGAACCTTTTCAGCACCAAGTGCCGAAACGGGAGCACGAGCAGGGGGGGAGCACCGGAAACCAGAAGAGCAGCTCCTCGGTGTGCATGCACGGGAGCACTGGAAAACAAGAGCAATATATGCATGCGCCGGGTAGCTGACCTTCCGGTTTCTGGTGTGTGCATGCACACTAGTCACTTGGTCTTCCAGTTTCTGGCATGTATGTGTGCATGAATACTAGCTGTCTGGCACATATGCGCATGCCAGAAACCAAAAGCTCAGCTTCCTAGCGTGCGCATGGATGCCGGGGAGCTGCTCTTCCGGCTT
Source organism: Rhabdophis nuchalis (assembly GCA_039707465.1). Taxonomy (NCBI): domain Eukaryota; kingdom Metazoa; phylum Chordata; class Lepidosauria; order Squamata; family Natricidae; genus Rhabdophis; species Rhabdophis nuchalis. Next base: position 31,263,580 of record CM077645.1, read on the forward strand.
CTGGCACTCCCGTGCATGCAAAGAGCTGCTGGTCAGAACCCGGAAGAACAATTGGCAATAATAATTATTGATTAATTATTGCAAAGGGCAACTTCAAGAATTGTAATAACACAAAATGTTGATTCTATTTATTTCCAATCTATATCATTAAATCCATTTCCCAACTATATCAGTAATGAAAAGAAACACTAGATGTTGCTTGAAAAAAATAGTTTTTCTAATTGCACACCAAGATAAACTAGTATACCCAGTAGCAACCTTACCCAACATTCTGGAAGATATCTTTGGGAAAGTTTCTTTTCTTTGCCAAAAACTTTGGACTCTTCCGCCCCCCCGCCCCCCCCAAAAAAAGGAAAGAAAAAAAGGGATGGGGGAAACCCATACCCTTTCTGACAAACAATTCATCTGGAGTTACTTAGATACAAAGCATTTGTACATTTCTATAGATACATTTCTATTTCTAGCTATTTTATGTGTAGGAGGCATATTAAAGTATTTTCCTTTTTCAGTAGCAATGAATTTCAGTGCAAATAATGTGTAATTTGGAAAAATGAAGATAAAGGCATTTTTAAAAGACCCATGAGGCATACTTTTTCTGGAAAGTATTTGTTAGAAGCAATTTTTATGAGCCAAAGATAAAGTCAGATTTATCAATTTATAATTTAGTGACTTCCATATAGAGTAACAGTCACAGGAATGCTATTTAGTCTTCTTTTCTGATCTGAACAGTATGGAAAATGCACCATTTTTTTTAGAACTCTTACAATATTGATTACATTATACAACATGCAGTATCAGCATGGACAAATAAATAATCAAAATAATCAAAATAATCTCATTTTACCCACCTCGGAAGGTTGGAATACCTTGAGCCTGGTGAGATTTGAACTGCCAAATTGTAGGGACCAGCAGTCAGCAGAAGTAGCCTGAAGTACTGCACTCTAACCACTGTGCGACCGAGGCTCATATTAGGCTGCAAAAATTAGCAGCTGAAAATATAAAGCCACCATCCCACAACAGGAATTAACCTATCAACACTGTCATTTTTCTCTTCCTTCTTTCAATATCCTGTGCAACTCTAGAAATACAGAAGGCTCAGAGACTGCTAAGCTAAATGAAGAATTTAGCTTGCAACGAAAGTCTGCTGAAAACGTTAATGTGGTAGATAACAGATAGTTCATCCTAAATTCTAGCTCAAATGATCAGTACATAATTTTAGGATGTTCTTTAAAGGAAATGAATTGAGAATTAATATGTATGTGAAATTAATGGTTGAATGTGTTCTAAATGCGAACTTAGTGTAGTAAACATTAATACATTTTGATACTACTATATCTGTATCAGATTACTCTGATGATATGCATCAGCCAACACATATGTATAAAGATTTGACAAACATAAAACTGAGTGCTAAATAAATGATAGAAAATGGTATACTATATTCAACAGTTTGCAGCTGAACAATCTTGGATGACTCATGGGCTATTAAGCCAATTTCAGACAACAAGCAGCTGCATTATATTTTAGCTCATCCCAAAGAGAAAATTAAATTCAAGGTGCAGAAAAATTTAAAAAAATATTTAAAGTTGCTGTAACTGCAAAAGAGACAACATATTTGATACTAGTATAAGTGTGCAGAAGGTACTATGACATTGCATTAAGTAGAATCTCTGATCATGAGAATCAATGTAGTTACAATAGGAGCATGTGGAATAACGACAAGGAGTTCCATGTTTAGATGATACTCAGTAATGAAGGTCCCATGATAACCTCTCTTGGTGTCTATGTCTCAACCCAATTTAGCACAGAAGGTCATAAGATAATAGAACACTAGGATGGGAACCACCTCTACCACTTACAATTTATGGAAATAAATCTGACTGTTCTGTATCTGAACAACACAATTCATTTTGCTAAGCCAGTAGGTCAGTTAAATGCCTGGGAAGCTCTTCATTCTTCTTGCTGTCATCATTTTCCTAGAGACAATGAATAATTTTTCTAAATCAAATTTTACCCCCCAAAGGTAGATTTGCCCAATGAAATTCTGATACAGGTAGCCCTCAACTTACAACCTTTCATTTAGATACTGTTTGAAATTACTATGGCACCAAAAAAAAAAAGACTTATGACTGGTTATTACACCTACAAGGGTTGCAGCATCCCCACAGTCATAGGATTAAAATTTGGATGCTTGGCAACTGGCATATATTTTGGATGGTTGCAGTGCCCGTCATCTGATCACTTTTGCAACCTTTGGACAAGTAAACTCAATGGGGAAGCCAAGATTCTCTTATTAACAACCATATTACTAACTTTACAACTGCAGTAATTCACTTAACAACTGTAGCAAGAAAGGTCGTAAATTGGGGCAAAACTTACTTAGCAACTGTCTTGCTCAACAAAAACTTACTTAGCAACTTGGGCTCAACTGGGATTTTAAGACTACTTAGAAGATTTTGAAGAAATTATAGACAGAATTCTGACTTCTAAACATGCACACAATAATTTCAGCAATGAACACATTGTATTCTTTACAGAGAATCTAAACATACCTTGCTTACTGCTTTTAAAGCCCTTTTGCAAACTTCGTGTTTTGGCAAATCTTTCTGTGTTTTCTGGCAAATTGTCTGAAATAAAAAAATTGTGTTGTTTTTTTTAATTAGTGAGAGGGAAATGTATATGATACTTGTATCTGCAAATCTGTATTATGAATTTTATGCAAAGGTTTACCTTCTGGTGAATCAAAATATACTATATTCTAGATCACCGAGACATCTTATTCTGAAATGTTTTTTCTCCAATACTTAAATTTCACTTTTAATATTTAATGTAATGAGTTGGTAACACCATCTTTCATTCTTTTCTTTTTTTTTTAGTTTCTACTACAAATGTCTTTATCTGCCTACCTGACCAATACAATACATTACAATAGCAGAGTTGGAAGGGACCTTGGAGGTCTTCTAGGCCAACCCCCTGCCTAGGCAGGAAACCCTATACCATTTCAGACAAATGGCTATCCAACATCTTCTTAAAGACTTCCAGTGTTGGGGCATACACAACTTCTGGAGGCAAGCTGTTCCACTGATTAATTGTTCTAACTTTCAGGAAATTTCTCCTCAGTTCTAAGTTGCCTCTCTCCTTGATTAGTTTCCACCCATTGCTTCTTGTTCTGCCCTCAGGTGCTTTGGGAAATAGTTTGACTCCCTCTTCTTTGTGGCAACCTCTGAGATATTGGAACACTGCTATCATGTCTCCCCTAATCCTTCTTTTCATTAAACTAGACATGCCTCTCTCCTTGATTAGTTTCCACCCATTGCTTCTTGTTCTACCCTCAGGTGCTTTGGAGAATAGAAAGAAGGCATGGTATGTTGGATATGTTTGCCATCTTGAGTTACTTGTAAAAACAAAGGTGGAATATACATTAAATAACTGAAAGTTATGTTTGGATCTTGTGCTGTACAAATAAGCCCTATAGTTTCACTTAACAATTAAAAATCTATTAAAAAAAGCTATATTCATAAATAAAACACAAGAAAGAAGTTCAGTGGTCAGGACCACCCAATGAATTTTGCCAGCAAGTTTTGAATCTTCTGCCAACATAACTTGGTATGCTAAATTATGTATTAATACCTAATTGCTATCATTTGGCCTGCAAAACCAACAGTAACGGTTCTTTTTATTCCATTAAGCCTCTAAAAACAACATATTACCAGGAATCCTTTTATAGCATTTTGGCTTCTTGCAAAAAAAAACCTCAACTCCCTTGTCATTAGAAATATATCAGTGTTTGCTTTGGTGCTCTTTTGTTTTCATAGCTTGCTTGTAAAAGCAAGTTAATAAAATGTTGACTTAATGGTCAGACTGTTTTTATTATGTTCCTTTAAAAGAGAAAATGTTAATTTGCATCTTGTTCTAGATCTAACTATCTAAACCTTTTCAAAGACGTCAGTATGCAGATCTTTAATACCTTGTTAAAACTGAACTGGAGAGGCCACAAAGAAGAGGGAGTCAAACTATTTCCCCCACAACTGGTTGGGCTGAAAGGGAATGGCCCAGCTAGCTTCCATAGCTAAGACTGGATTAGAACTCTTTACTTTATTTCCATTTCTATCCGGCTCCTATCTCCGCAATGGAACTCATGGTCTCCCAGTTTGTAGTCTGGCGCCTTAACCTTAACCTCTACACCAAACTGGCTGGTTTAGAAAATATTCCCTCTTGTCTTTTTGTTATCGTAGTTTGTAACTGTTTCCATTGGTTTTAATGATTGGATTTTATTATAGTTAGTTTGTGCTTTAATTGTGCATGCCGACCTAAGTCATATTTCAAGGTCAAGCACATAAACTAAATAAATATTATAAGGTACTATGGCATTGTGACAATAGGTTTAAGCATGACTAAATTGTGTTTTAGTCCATAACGCTTTCAGAAATAATTAAGCCTAAAATAATAATTAAGCCAAATTCTTAAGCCTAAAATTCTTCTAAAAGTTTTATATGAATTGTCGCAGCACTTGTTGTGCAAAATATAAGCTTCTGAAAATAAAATAGCACTAAATAGTCCTATTAAAGTCAACCAGCAGGAAAGGACAAAAACAAAAGCATTATAGGGCTCTATATGTTAAGTAGAAACTTAGAATCCCACAGAAACCAATGAAAATTAAATACCCTAGCACAGGGGTCTGCAAAGTTGCTGGCTGGGGAATTCTGAGAGTTGAAGTCCACCAGTCTTAAAAGAGCCAACTTTGCAGACCCCTGCCCTAGAAAGTTTACTTGTTCCAGCAAAAATATTTCCCAGGTTTCTCTGGCCCAATTATAAATTACTGAAATTATGACAATTCAGCAACTTATATGATGGATAAGCAAATAAGTGATTACATAATTATAAATTATGACATCAGAATTACATATATAAACACAATCATAAATAGAACAGACAATTAAAAATAAGCTGCTCTTACATCCATCAGCAGTGGAAGCCGGGTAACCCTTTGCATTGGAAGAATGAGGAAGGAGATCATTGGTAAATTCCTACACTCTTCTTGAGTTTCAATCCGCGATAATACTTCCTTGAAGGATGGATTGGTAGCTCTGTCCAAAAGAGCAACAATTTTATAAACAACATTAAATCTAAAGGTGATGCATTTAAAAGCTTTTGTCTAAAAGAAAATGTTTACCAATAGCTTTCTTGAAAACATAAAAACTAATACAAACAATCACACCTCATAGCTTAGGGGTTTTCCCAAAATTCGTAAGACTGTCCAACAAATCTTCTATTAAGATGCTGTAATATCCATAAAACTGTTGCTTATGGTTTTTCAACTCAAAGAAAATGATTAGATAGAGGCTCTTTCACATGTCTTTAAGTCAAGAGGCATTGCAAAAACACAATTATTGTGAAGCTACAGCTATACGTTATCTATTCTGAATCTATTTTTTCCCTAGACTAAGTACAGTGCTAATATGACAAACTTTTCAATAAGATTTTAAAATAGAAAATTAACCAAAATATTTTAATAACAATTGTGACTGAAACCATTTTTTTAAGTTTTATCTACAATTATATTCATAGTTTACCCATGATTAACAGATTAATAGAGTTGGAAGGGACCTTGTAGGTCGTATAGTCCAACCCCCTGTTTAAGCAGGAGACCCTACACCATTTCTGACAGGTGGCGGAATGCCTGTAGATAAAGGACAATTTAGAAATATATTGAAATAAATTAACCCTGGGGGGAAATCACTTGAGAAAAATTAAAATCTAAAGTTTATTGTCTCCTTCAATTAGTATGGCTGAAATATTTATTTTTCAAAACCAAATTTATACATGATTCATAACATCATTTTCTCCAAGCAATTCCAGTGATAGTAGTTTCCACTACTCACAACAGTTTCTGAAGTGTCCGCTGTTGATAGACTTCATTTGTGCAATATTTTATATAAGGGTCAAAAGTTGATGTAGTATGCTTTTCTACAATATCACTGATATCATCTATGAAGATATTACTTCGATGCCTTTCCTCAAGCTCTGTGAAGAACCTGGAATCAACATAACATTTTTGAAGAATACATTTAATTACAATTTGTTATCTAAAAGCAAAGAAATCCTTAATTGTCTTTCCATCCAAACAACTGGAAGTTGCTAGACAGCCTGTCCTTACATACTCTACGTAGAACCTTGACCTAATTGTCTGAAAACCATTAACACCTTTTTTTCCTTATTCTGAGATTTGTCTCTCTGGATAGAAGGTGAGCAGTAAATTGAGTACAGCTGAGACCGCATTCAAAAAGAATGAATGAACATATTTTATGAGTTACTCAACAAACAACTGGAAGAAACTGAATAGAAACACATTTGTTTCAGAAAAATGAATGTTTGAATTAAATTAGGTTCTTTTATTCCTCATTTAAAACATATGAGGCTGAAATGGGACTTTACTTACTTCTGGTGACCAGAAATGTTACATAAAGTAGTAGCATTTGAATGTTTCATTCCCAATACAATGCCAAATGGATGGTGATATCCTTTTGCTTTTTTCTTTGTACATACAGTGGATATAAAAAGTATACACATACTACATGCCAGGTTTTAGAAATGTGATTGCTATTGATCTACAGGGGTTATATTCAAGACAGACACCTGTGAGTGTGTCTGAATTTTTAAAGATTTTTTCCAGTGAAGGCAGTATACTAGAAGCTCTGCCATTGTTATAAAGGCATTGTGGAAACTGGTAAGGAACTATCTCTGAAATGATGCCCCAACGACACTACATTAATAAATTTAGTTCTAATTAAGAGTTGCTTCATGTAAGCAACTATACATATAATAGCTTTTGTAAATTTACACTTATTGTTAACTTGAAGTCCTATGCATACCATAGTAAACAGATCTGTACAGTTCTCTGCTGGAGTCAATCTGGCTTTGGTGTCTCATTGTGCTTGATAATTTGAAATTGGGAAACAAGTTATGAATGACAAGAAACTGAATGCATTGCAGAAATAGACCATCAGAAATACAAAATTGTGAAGCCCGTATTATTCTACTGTGAAAATGTATTCAGAGAAAGAATACATCATTAAAATACTAAATAGCTGTAAATACATAAATGGTCTTCTTGTGTGTTGAAAAAGCTATACATGGACACAGCACTGTATAGCCCTATTCAATGGCCTAAAAGTTTTATGATTGCATTCCTGGGACATCCCACAATACTGCCATATCCTCATCAGATATATGAAAAAAATTATATTGCTCAATATCAAATCAATACCTATTTGATTTGTTGTTAACAAATCAGCTACTTATGAAAGTTTTATGGATATTAAAGACCTGAACATGTCCCTGGTTATAGCAAAAAAGAAAGTAACTTCTGTATTTACATATTAGTTTAATATAAAACAACAGGTTAATAAATCACAATGATGCAACTATTCCAGGTGACAAAGACATCAAATGTATCAGTTTTCAGCCAAGAGAAAGCAAACAATAGTACAAATGACTCAGAGTTCTTAGATTAGGCAATGCCCAAGGTTATACTGTTTACTCTAAGATATTTTTTTATGTAAGAGCATTTCTTTCTTAACTTCTGATTTCTTTCTTTCTTAACTTCTTGGCTCTGGCATAGAACAGCCAATATATCAATAACAGATAAATAGTAACTTGACTCTATTTCAGAAGATCTAGTACAAAATAATCTAAACATGATTAGAAATCTGTACGAATTTACAAACATAATTTAGACCACAAATTAAAGAATCATCGAACTATCCAGCAACATTAAAATCAATAGTTTTTATCAAATTCACAACCTTGCAATTTTATCTACTAACTAGTTAATCTTTTACACATTTGATTCCCACATATCTCGTAAGGGTTTGGCAAAAGTTGTTTGGTTTAAGACCAGAAAAGATACGATTCTCAACCAGAAATGCCTTAATTGAAGAAATCTGTCAAAGCTTTCAACAGTATTTGTACTATGCACTGCACTGTCTGCCAAAAGATTAACACAGCACATATATAAATATGTTATAATGGAGCTGTGTAACAAATATTCAGCATGCTTTATGAATGTCATTGTATATCTTATAGCAAAGATAGGCAATATAATATGATTTCAAGCAGTAAAAAATGTTAAGAATTTTTTTTAAAGAAAATCATTCCCATGAACATTCTTTTATCTAGCAGGGATGCTTGGTTAAGCTCCATTGATTTTGATACGTCTTAATAACAGATGGAAAATAGCTAAAAGCTCCTTTTATTCAATTTTTGACTTCTTTATAAGCTGACACTGCAAAATTTGGCCCACTTAAACACACTTTCATAAATTTGTCTTTCGACTACGCAGGGTCATCAACCTTAACACTCAAAGAGCCACAGAAGTCCAGTTCCCCCACCATAGAATCTCCTCTAGTGCAGCATCCTTTTTCCTCTGCTGACCGGAAGTCCAGTTCCCCCCCACCATAGAGTCTCCTCCTAGCGTGGCGTCCTTTTTTCTCTACCTGTCCTAACTGAAAGCCCTATCAAAGGCGGAGCCGACCGGTGAAAGTGAGTCGCAGCAGAGGATGAAAGAGCAACATGCGGCACCAGACCCACGGGTTGCCAACCCCTGGTCTAAAGAAATACAGCAACAGTGTATTTGCCAACAATATAAACATGAAAAAAATTAAAAATTCCGGGAAGCAAGCAACAACCAGATGCATATCGCTAACTCTGGTTAATAATGACTGTTTAAAACTTACTTCTTGCTTGCTTCACAGACATCTGCAATATTGGAGAAAAGATGATGGCTTTCTGTCTTTGTCATTGTGGAACTCAGTTCTTTGGAATTCTTAAACATCCGAATCAGAATTTCTAGACTGAGCAGATATGAATGTTCTGAAGAGATGACTTCAAATATAGCCTGCATGATCAGGGGGTGGGAGGAGTAAAAGAGAAAACTAAAGTTATTTCTTTTGATTTTTATACAACAAATAATTTTGCAGTAATGCATTTTCACAAGGGTATTTTTGAATATCCAGGACAATTATCTTGAAAGAATTATTCTGAACTATAAATTAAAATTTAATACTTAAGTACATGTTTCAACAGTAAGCAAAAATACAAATTTGTATTTATTATATGTATTTGCGAATAAAAATATTTCCCGCTGCTTGGCCAAGACACACTAAATTCATATATTAAACATATAACATAAAAATAAGAAAGTATGTAAAAGAGTTAAGGTAAATTGGGTATCAAAATATGGCATACTTCCATCATTTTTACGATTTTGGGGGTATTTTAAAGAGGAAATGTCAGCAATTTGACTCTTGTGGTCTGGATCTCAATCTCTTTCTTTAAATTACAGTGGTTCCCAATATGGAGCCCACATCCCAAACAGGGGCAATTTGATTGTTAATGGAGGCAATTTGAACCTTGTTTAAACCAAGTTAGGGGCCTTTTAAGCTTCCTCCATGTGAGTAGAGTTCACTTTTTAGGTAAAATAAGAATTAAATGTGGGGGGAGGGCATAATGATTTTAGAGATACTTAGGTTAGGCATTGCCAAAAACAAATTAGGAGCCACTGCTCTAAAAGGGAAAATTCAAAAGCAAAATCAATCAATCAATCAATCCACACCATTATAGTGGCAACACCATAGTATTCCTAATGAGAGCCAGGAGGTTGGTTGGCTGAACTGTTGGTTTCAGATTTTAAAATATTACTTCCAACCACTGCTTCATATAAATATGTGAATTATATCACATTTTCAGACCAGTGTCCTTTATTTTCTGACTTTCTTTTCTCATATATTTTAATATGTCAGTTTTATAACAGATTTGTTCCATTGCAGTAGCATGGATATTTTTTTTTTAGCAATAAAAATAAAAAGGAAAAAAAAACTCATTAAAAAAAATTTAAATGTCAAATTACTTAAAAAATCCTAAAACATTAAAAAAAATCAAACATTAACAAATCACAAATATCAGCAATACACTGCTGGCTATATTTTTTTTATTTAACTAACAAGACATCATATATTCTTGATACTATAATATATTCTAATAATCCAGGATACACTTTTAACAAATCTATATTATTCTAACACACTGGTAATTCAGCTCAAAAATAACAAAAATAAGACAAGCCCAGACCTTATGTGTTTCTTATTGAATATTGAATTGTACAACAAACATAAACAAAAATAAAGCTTTATTAATTTATTACAAAATTAAAATAGTTCATAGTAAAATCAGCCGCAAACTTGCACAGAACCATCTGCTATCATCTATTTTTATTGAAGGCTTGCTGAATATGAAAAGAATGGGGATCCAGAATATAAATATTGTCTCTCAAACTTTTTTGCAACTTATTATTCATGATTCATGTCAACGTACATTCAGCTTGACACCAGGAAAATGATAAAGGAGAAAACAGTAGAGACAGAAGAATATGAGATTGATTTAATTATTCTTAAATTTGGTTACAACAGCAGTGTCCAAATTTCGGTGATGGTGGGGCTGCAAAGGACTTACAGGAATCGGCTTGGTTTAATGGTTAAAGGCACTAGGCTAAAAAAATAGAATACTCTTAAGGTCTAATTCTACCTTAGGCATGAAGCAACTGGGTGATTTATTTTCTTTCAGCCATATGGAGCTGAAATGATAAACAATTTTGAAAAATCTTTCCAAGAAACTGCATGGACTACTCCAGGCAGTCACCAGACATCAACACTGACTCAAAAGTGTACACAGACACAAAAAAACAAACCTACATGCAAGTACAAGGTAGTTAATCAAAAATTTTCATTTATGAATGAATATTAATGTTAAAAAACAGCCCTTTTATCTAACAGGACGTTTTTGTTACCTCAGTGGGGTTTAGTCTTTTTTTTTTTTTTTTACATGATGGCTGTACCCCTTTCAGTATGATTCTCTGGTTTCCCCCGGAGAATATATCTTTTAATGTAGTTTTTATGCAGCCCATTCTTCTTGTTGTTTTTACAATGAATATTTAGCATACTGATTGAGATCCTGGTGTTCCCTACTGTCACTGTTTTTCAACGGAGCGTTGAAAGTCCACAGTGAGCGCACTGTAGCTATAAAGTCCGTAAGCATTTCAAGCATGCATGCATGTATTTCCGTTCTTCTCAATCTGTGCATTCTTTAGCTGGGTGGGCTTTGACTCCCAAAGTTCTCCCAGTGATAATTCTGGCTTGGAAACCCTGAGAATTAAAGTCCAAATATCTGGAAAATATCCAGCCTTCTGGGGCAGGCTGGTTAATTGTTTTCAAGTCCTTAATCAACAACCAAGCGAACATAAAGAAGATCTGTATAATATGACTAGAGGCAGAAGCACTATGACTTACATTCCTGCTATCTTCTTGCCCTGAACACTATGTTTCTGCTGCATCTTGTTGCCTTAACTGCAGTCATAAAGAAAGGATTTGCCTAAAGAGAGCAGCAGTGTTCCATGACTAATTTGTTCTGATCCGATTTTTTTTTTTAAAGAAAGGACATCAGAGAACTCATCTTCAAGACTATTTAAAGATTCTTTGTTCTCCGTCCTGATGACAGCCCTAATTGATTCCTTCAAAGCTGAGAAATCCAAGACTAGGCATCCCACTTTTGAAAGTGAAAATGAGATAGTTATATCTGCTTGTGAGCCAAGCAGATAATGAAAACAGCTTTTCAAAGGATTTCAGAAAACTTCCAAACAATTAGTTAAAAAAAAAAAAAAACAGAACAGGGAGTGTTTGAGCTCATGCATAACCTAGTGATGCTAATTGGAGATGAAGAATGATAATGTATTTTCCAATTCTTATTTCTTACTCAAGACAAATGACAATCTTCATGAGTGACACTCCAAAATATAGTTTCAGTTCATCTGCGTAACAGCAATGCACACAGATGTTTAAAGCCTGATAACTGATGAACAGTTGTCAGAAGTATTTAGAGATGAAATGTGCACTGAAGCTTTGCATATCGCACTGAAGAAGTACTGGCATTTAAAATTAAAAGGGATTTAAAACAGAAGGCATGTTTTAAAAGCTGGTGCTTAGGTCCACTGTAGTAATTACATTTAAGATTAGAAAGGCTTGTATATAGCAGATACATTTTTAAGAGCTATCTTAGGCCAGATTATGTCTCCTTGGCTTGCATTATTAGGTTAAATTTATAAGTTGCAACAATAGCATCCAAGAAAAAGCATTATGTACAAAATGTATGAACGTTAAACTAATCAGTAAAACAAGTGAAATGGCATCAAGTGTATACTATATTTACATGTATACATATATACTTTATTTATTACAGTAGTCTAGGTAAGTAAAGGACATATTTGCATACTGGAGAGAAAAAGTAGCTCACTCTCTACCAATGAATTTGCTGAGGAGATGAGATAGAAAAGTCAAATGGAATTCAGCAGAAATAGACCAGAAAAGGAGCATATGGCTCAGGGACATATATACTGATGGTGTAAGGTAAAGGTAAAAGTTCCTCTCGCACATATGTTAGTCATTCCTGACTCTAGGAGGGGGGGGGGGTGCTTATCTCCATTTCACAGTCGAAGAGCCTGAGCTGTCCAAAGACGTCTCATGGTCATGTGGCTCGCATGACTAACCACCAAAGGCGCACGGAACATTGTTATCTTCCCACCAAAGTGGTCCCTATTTTTCTATTTGCATTTTTACGTGCTTTCGAACTGCTAGGTTGGCAGAAGCTGGGACAAATAATGGGAGCTCACTTTATTACACAGCGCTAGGGATTCGAAACGCTGAACTGCTGACCTTTCTGATCGACAAGCTCAGCACCTTATCCACTGAGCCACCGTGTTCCTATGGACCAGGTTAGTTACAGCTTATATTAAGAATGTAATATTAAGCCTAAGATTTGTTTTAATCAGCTTATTAAAAAAAAGTCAAGTGATCTAACACCTAAGCTACAGATATCTCAAACTGTGATGGGGTTCACACCTAGGTTAAACCACAAAATTATGTTGTAACCACCATCACCTAGTAAAAGCCTTTCAAGGTTATCTCCCTTATCATTTTAATCCCACTTTATCAATCTATAAAATTGTACTCAAGCCAATCCAAGAGATTTTTTTCCTCTTTAGTTTGAATCATTACCCAGCTCCTCTTATTTGGACTGCAGCTGAAGAGAACTGCACCAACTACAACTTTTTCCCTGACAGCTGGCAAGTTCCTATCGTTTTAAGCATAAGTTTCTTCTTCCCCACTTTATTCACAGCAGAGTTTAATTTAAAAGGCTGATGCTCCCTCTCCTTTGGATATTCCCTACCCTGACTTTATGCAGCTTAGAAATCTGACTTGACTTACACTCAGAATGCTCTTTAGGTCCTTCCTTATGATCTCTCATTGAATTGTCAGGACTATTCTGAGGAACAGTTCTCTTGAGTGCAGTCCAGACCAAAAGGAGCTGGAGGAGAGTTTTCCAAACTCATCAAGAAGGCAGCAGAAGCCTCTAGAGGGCTGAGGAGGAGAAAACAACAAATTTTAGGATCACTCCTCATACTAATACGATAGAAAGATTAGAGATCCAATGCAAGCTCATGAGCAAAGTCCACGTACCTCTAGTCCAACTGGGCCACATGCCAAACTATAACAAACGGCAAACATCCCAGAGCTCTTTCTCTTGACATACTACCTTCTGCTATTACTGATGAAACATATTTTAAATACATTTTACTGAATATTAGATAAATATTACTAAGATGTTCAATATACATAGATATGGTAAAGGGGGTATAAAGAGACATCTTAGCACACCTTTGGATCACAGCTAACTATATTGTCATTTTTATATGGATGTATCTGATCATGTGTCTCATGAAAGATTGACCAGAGAAGATTATTCCTCCTGTCAGACCTATGTTACAGTTTTTCATTGCAATCACAAGAATATTCCAGCAGAATATTCACCAAATATTTAATGCTATCCAAGTTACTAAATTCTACTGCTCTTGGAGATCTACGTTAATAATAACTGACTAGATTTGAGGTCTAGATCTGAAAGACAAAAAGTTGTATAGCCTAAATAAACCTCTTTACACCATGTTAGCAAAATAATTTATCTCTCCCCTTTTAATGATTTGGCATTTTTTTTACATTTTGATTTTATTCCCATCTTTAGTTTTTCTACTTCTGTTGTTTGAGTGAATGACATAAATAAACTTTACTATTAGCCCCTTTTATCTTTGCAATTCCAAAATTTTCAAAAATACATCAAAACTGGTAGAATACCATCAGTATGCTGATGATACTCAGCTGTACATTTCTACCCCTGACCACCCCAACGATGCCGTTGAAGTGATGTCCCAGTGTCTGGAGGCCATGCGGGTCTGGATGGGGAGTAACAAGCTTCGACTCAACCTGTCCAAGACCGAGTGGCTGTGGTTTCCAGCGTCTCGATATAGCCAGTTGGTTCCATCTCTGGCTATCGGGGACGAGTCATTAGCCCCTGCGGAAAGGGCTCACAACTTAGGCGTCCTCCTGGACTCACGGCTGTCCCTGGATGACCATGTGACGGCCGTGGCCAGGGGCGCCTTTTATCAGGTGTACCTGGTACGCCAGTTGCGACCCTTTCTAGATCGGGACGCCCTTCGCACCGTCACTCAAGCCCACATTACGTCCCGCCTAGACTACTGTAATGCCCTCTACATGGGACTCCCCTTGAGGTGCACTCGGAGACTCCAGTTAGTACAGAATGCGGCCACGCGGGAGATCTTGGGAGCCTCACGGTACTCCCATGTAACACTTCTCCTGCGTGAGCTGCACTGGCTGCCTGTGGTCTTCCGTGTGTGCTTCAGGGTGTTGGTAACCATCTTTAAAACGCTCCATGGCACGGGGCCTGGCTACTTGCGAGACCGCTTCCTACCACATACCTCCCTTCGGCCCGTCTGCTCCCACAGAGAGGGCCTCCTCAGGGTGCTGTCTGCCGGTCAATGCCGGCTGGCGACCCCCAGGGGGAGGACCTTCTCTGTGGCAGGTCCAGCCCTCTGGAACGACCTGCCCCCCCGAACTCCGCACCATCACGGAACTTCGCCTCTTCCGCCGGTTGCTTAAAACGCACCTTTTTCATCTAGCTGGCCTGGCCTAGATCTAATTATTTTAAATTTAGTGATTGAATTTTAATATATGTTTTAATAGTTTTAATCATATTTTAGCACAGACACACCAAATTTAATTCTATTTTAAGATGTGGCTATATTTATATTTTGATTGTTTGTTGTGTTTTTAATTCTTCTGTGCACTGCCCTGAGTCCCATTGGGGACATAGGTGCGGTATAGAAATGGGATGAAATAAAAATAATAAATAAAACTCGCAGAAACAGAATTGGTTATGAGAAAAGTCATTAATATACACTGGTTATTTCTACCTACTTTACAAGGGCTAAGGATTTTCTTTCCATCATTAATATGCCTGCAAAACTACATATTTTTATAGTATATATGAATTTATATTTTATATAATCCTTTTCTACCAAAAAATATGCCTCCACTCTATAAGGGGCAATACCAATTCAGAAAGCTTGGATAAAAAGAATGTTATTGTAATTTAGTTCAAAGAAAAAAAGAGAACCAGTATTATTATTTGTCTTTATAAAGCAAAAGTACTAGAAAGGCATATATTAATAATTGAATTAATTGTTATTAGCTTACCTCTTGCCTTTTTCTTTCTTCTTGGCTGATGGTCTGAGATAAGCCATTCCTCTTCACCTGGAATGAATGCTTAATTAATATATTTTTATAACTCGTACTTTTTAAAAAATATAGAGAGATAGTCCATAACTCATAGTTTCTATAATGTAAAGCTACTTCATTATACAAATAGCAACTTACATTTTATAATACCAAAAAATCTGTCAATGTTTCAACCATAGGTAACTTCTGTGCTGTGAGTTCTTTTTACAGATGTTACACACTACTGGAGCTTGGGCCAACCAAAGGTATTTTGTAAAGATTTTATTATGGCTCCCATATGTATAATACCCTGGGAAGGGTATTTTATATAATCCCCTATATGCCTAAAGTATGTTCCCCGTACATTGAAGTGTTGATTTAATTCTATTAGAGCAAGAGTTCTCAAATTATATGACACCCAGAAATTTCAAGGATGGACCGACTTTTATCTATAAATTTTAATCTTTAGGTTTTAAAATGGGTTTTTTAGCACGTGATTTAATTTAATATGCTTTTAATAAGGTATATTGTTTTTTGTATGATTTTAATAATGCCTGTGCGCCGCCCTGGGTCCTAACAATGGAGAAGGGCGGGGTATAAATTCAAAAAATAAATAAATAAATAAATAAATAAATAAATAAATAAATAAATAAATAAATAAATAAATAAATAAATAAATAAATACCAAGAATGTGAAATTTGAGGAGTGGGGCAAAATCCATGCTTAAAATGGGTATTTCTTATATTAAAATTCTAAAAGCTGGGGATTACTGAGGGAGGTATGTAGGCTGATGGATCAATGTGTGAAGATTGGCAGATCGATAGTGGGCATGTGATAGCAAGAAAGACAAAAACCTTGCAAATATTCACGAATGTGTGGTAAGATTAGAGCCTGGGCAGGCTGTAAGGAGGAGGAACAGAAGACAAACATATGTTATCTCTGTTACTTTATATAATTTTCATTAGCTTTTTGTTACATGAAGAACCATGTGTGCTTATTTTTACTCAAAAATTTAAAAATCTGTAGTATGTGTTTGCATTTTATTTAATTAGTTTTAATTTATTTATGTGATTGAATTGTTTGTAAGGTCAGAGGTAAAATTCAAATAAAATATAAGTATAATTTACAGATGTGTATTATATGTGTGTCTCTATAGATCTTTAAATAAAAGTTAAAAAGAAAAAAGTTTCAAATTGAGCATGCACACGTGAGCACGCGCACACGCACATACTAGAAGGACATATTTGCATACTGGCTGGACAGAAAAAGCCGGTTGGCGACCCCCAGGGGAAGGGCCTTCTCCATGGCGGGCCCAGCCCTCTGGAACGACCTTCCCCCCGAACTCCGGACCATCACGGACCTCCGCTTCTTCCGCCAGCGTCTGAAGACGCACTTTTTCCATCAAGCCGGCCTAGCCTAGTCCCCGAGACCATCTTATAAGACTATGTTTTAAATTGATATAAAGTTTTAATTAGTGGGATTTTTAGTGAATTTTTAGCACAGGGTATTCCAAATTTAATCAGTTTTTATTGTGTTGTATTACTTATGGTGTGTTTATTTATTATATGTTTATACTTGTTTTAATTTCCTGTGCACTGCCCTGAGTCCCTTCGGGGAGATAGGCGCGGTATAAAAGTCAAATAAATTCAAATTCAAAATTCAAATTCAGAGCTGTCCAAAGATGTCTCTGTGGTCATGTGGCCGGCATGATTAAACGCCGAAAGCGCATGGAATGCTGTTACCTTCCCACCAAAGGTGGTCCCTATTTTTCTACTTGCATTTTTACATGCTTTCGAACTGCTAGGTTGGCTTAAGCTGGGACAAGTAACTTGAACTCACTCTGTATTGCGGCACTAGGGATTCAAATTGCCCAACTGCTGACCTTTCTGATCGACCAGCTCAGCATCTTAGCCACCGTGTCCCTATGTCTATGGTGTAAATGTGTCTTTTTAAGCACCTGAGCAAAATGGCAAAGAACAATGGATCCAACCTGGCCAAATAATTTCAGAACAGTGATAGATGAAAGATATAAAGGGTGTTACAGGGTATTAAATGGACAAATCTAAGCTTTAAGTTTATTAACCCTTTTTGCTTTATATACATTTAAGAGGCCTATTTTATTTAAAACCTACTTTATTGATATGGTCTAAACGCTTAACATGGAAAAAGATATTACTTTATTGTGAGGTTACAGAGATTAGCTAAAGCATGCCTCTATTAATGTTAATAAAACTATTACTTTATTAAAAATTAGAATTAATTATTTTTGTCCCTGTTAGACAGATTCAATCATGCTGATCAAGCTCCTCACATTCCTATAGCCAAAGAATGTCAAACTTGCATGTAAAAAATAGCAATTTAGGTTTCCATCCTCACTATTTTGTTTTCTTTCACGAAGATCAAAATTTGGGACTAATCCAGCAAATTGGTCATTTATAAGTACTTAGGTAATGAGAAAGACTATTCTTCTGATGATTTATGAGAGAAAAGTTTAATTGTTCCCTATAACATTTCTTTAGCCATGATTCTCACTGTTTATGAAAACCAAGGAGCTGTCACTGAGAAAGGAATATTGGTTTGGTATCTTTAAACACCTTTCTTGGTCTCTCTATGCTTCTATCAACAGCTGCCTAAGTCTCAATGAATCAAAATTACCTGAAAGGCAAGAATTCATTGAATCTACATGTCTCTGTCTAACTTCACAGGGTATACTTGATACTCCCTGTTAGCACTCTACTTTTATAATGACTTTGCTGTTTTTATGTAACCTGGTAAAAGATGCAGCTATTTAACGATAACTTGAGTTGCAGATAACTTGAAAAACTTACTTATATAACTGAAGATATACTATTGCCAAATGCATTTTCACTTTACTTCCTGGTATGGCTCAAGCTACTTTCGCATCCATATTATTGCCCTGTGTTGCATATTGTGAATGAGACAGCGTAGCTTTTACTTCTTTAAACAAAGACAGCTTTAAACAGAGCTGAATATATCTTATTTCTAATAGCTTAGGAAATATTTTCAAAAGACTTTCTGTTCTATCCAGCTCCTTTTTCATGCAGTCAATTAAGAAGAGATAAGCAAACTAAAAAAAAAAGACCTTACATAAAACCAGAGCATTGGAAAGAACAAAAAAGAACCCATACATTTAGGTCCAACATCACCCATATATTTCCTATGCATACTACACAGACATATATAAGTGGGGTTGTAACATGCTTTCTTGCTTTGCTGGTTTAAAGAAGACAATTCTGGTCCACAAAGAAGAGATTTTCAGCTGAAATTCCTACTCAACATCTCAATCCTCTTCTCTCAATAGTTAATCAGATATTGTTTAACTCAGTTATAATGGCCAGATTTATACATTACTTTAAATCATAAACCATGATTTACAATCTCTAATGGCCATTAAACCAAAACCAAGCAAACTGCATTATGCTTTAGTTGCAATATGTGTACCAAAGCTTATGAGTGGAGTAAAACCTACAGGGACTCCTTTACATTTACCAACACAATGTTTTCATGAGAAATGTAGCAAATTATGGAAGATGATTGATTCTAAAGCTCCAATGCATAATAAGAATCCCATTTCCAGTTAGGATTTAGGATTTATTGGATTTATATGCCGCCCTTCTCCCGAAAGACCCAGTGGTCTTTCGGGTGCGCTTCAAGGTTTTAACGACCATCTTTAAAGCGCTCCATGGCTCGGGGCCTAGTTATATGCGAGACCGCCTCCTGCCCCATACATCCCTCAGACCGATACGCTCCCACAGAGAGGGCCTCCTCAGGGTGCCGTCGGCTGGACAATGCCGACTGCCGACACCCAGGGGAAGAGCCTTCTCTGTGGCGGGCCAAGCCCTCTGGAACGACTTACCCCCTGAACTCCGCACCATCTCCGACCTCCGCCTCTTCCGCAAGTGTCTGAAGACACATCTATTCCATCTAGCCGGCCTAGCGTAACCTCCATTACTGACTATTAGACAGTTTTAAATTTGGGATTTTTAATTCGGTTTTTAGCGCAGGGTTTTATTAGAATAAGTTTTTTAAATTTTATATATTTTGTATGTATTTTAACATCCCTGTGCGCCGCCCTGGGTCCGTTTGGAGAAGGGCGGGGTATAAATTTAATTTAAAAAAAAAAAGTTATTTGGATCTAACTCATAAGGTCTATATGGAACTCTGATATAAAATGTTTATGATATAGTAGAACCGATGAGCAGCAAAGAGTCTTTTCCTAATGCAGAAAACTATGACTAAGTGATCACTTAGATCTAAGTGATGGAAGTGTTTGTTCAATTTGCTATTGTCCAAATAGTATTATGTTCCGCCTTGTAATTTACAGTTTTATGATGATTTTTTTTAAAGGGCACTGTCAAAGAGAAAACTATCCTTTATAGTTACACACATTTATCTTGTTTATATTAGCTGTTTATCAACATAACTGTTTAATGATGCAGCCACCTGACTACAGAATCTGACTACAGCACAATTTGTAATTTATCACCTAATTACACATAGCAACTTTAAACCATTTTTGAAAATCATGGCCTTTAGCTTGTTAATAGATTAGATTCTGCTAACTTATAAATCTTGGTTTACAACCACCACATGGGTTCACAACTGCATTAAATCATAATGCAACTTGTTTGGTTTGATATCCTGCATAAATCCAGTCAACAATAAACCCAACCAAGCAATTACCCAATTTTGTTTCATATTTGTGAGATCAAGAAGAAGTCATAAAGTGTGATTACTGAACTATATTTGGCTTGGTGAATATCTGTCAATTAATCCAGTCATTCTTACATACATATAAGGTTATGTTATAGCCAATAGAGACCTTTTTAGAAAGGTATAACTGAATCAATAATAGGTTATTGATAGGGTTTACTATAGAGGATTGGAATGGTTCTTGAGTCATTAAAATGTTAAGTTCTCTTTCATTCACTTTGCAGTGAATTTTGCAACGAAATTTGCAAAGATACTGCCAAGCATTAAAATGACATACAAGTAGCTGACAACATCACTTGAGCAATTAATCAAATTGTACTTGTAAGTGCAGCTAACTTCAGAGCTTTAAATATATATATAATTTTTGATGTCTTACAGATTTAATATTTTTAAAAATTATTTCCTTATCTGTGAAACTGCAGGAAGATAGTTATATCACAGAACTGATTTTCATTATGCATTATCCATTCATATTGGTCTGATAATGCTGAGGCTGCTG
Organism: Rhabdophis nuchalis; assembly: GCA_039707465.1. NCBI lineage: Eukaryota > Metazoa > Chordata > Lepidosauria > Squamata > Natricidae > Rhabdophis > Rhabdophis nuchalis. The sequence continues at coordinate 31,284,491 of CM077645.1, forward strand.
ATTTCAAGTGGGCAAGGGACTAGTGGCATGATTATTTTTTTGCAACAGCTCTGCAGGACCCCCTGTGGAATGGTTGTGGGAAGCAACCACATGGAAGCAATATTCAGACTGCTAAGATAATGGCCAAATTTGGATGTTCATACTATAATTTAAGCTCCCTGCAATGAGCCATTTCAGCTGATTCAGTCCATCTTCTCTTCTAATCCAGCAGCCAACACAGTGGGAAATTAACAACACAGCACAGTTGGTTGTTCTGATTGCAATAGGTCAAATGTTGAGTAGTTAATGAAAACAACCTTTTAGAGCAGTTGATAAAATAATAACGGGTTGGGGTTTTTTTACTTGCTTTTAAACTATGCTGTTAAATTATTTAACAGATTAACAAGAGTTGGAAGGGACCTTGCAGGTCATCTAGTCCAACCCCCTGCCCAAAGCAGGAGACCCTACATCTGCCTGTACCTAGGATCGAACTCACCACCTCCTGATTGGGAGGCAAGAGCTCCACCTCTTGTTCTGTAGCTGATTTAGTTGAAATCCAATTCAATCACACTGTTTCAGAAAGATTTAAGAAATATTCATTCACAGTGAATCTTTTGATTAAGGTCATATAGAAAGCTGGACATCATATAGAAATACACAGAAAAATATGCCCTTGGGTTTTCCCTGCTCTTTGTACAGCTCTCTACACTCCTTAAACAAAACTGTTACTTACATTGGTTTGATCTGAAACAAATTCGGTATATGTAGTTCTCATTTAGCAATCAAAATGGGGACCAAAATCAGTCACTAAGCAAAGATGTCACATGACCTCTTTGCTCAATGACTTCAATCCTGGCTCTGCTAGTTGTTGCTGCTAAGCAATTGTGCAGGTCATGAACTAGAAGGAGTGCCAGGTAAAAAGGCACTGCAGGAATCACAGGAAGCTTGGCACAGGCTATGTGTGAGTTGGTGCTGAAATGCAACACAAGATTGCCACTTCCTGGAAAGTCCAGGCCTGGTCACCACCACCACTCAAACAATCATAATGGCTGCTCTCATAATGCTTTAGAGAATGACTACTTGTGAGAAGGTGATTGGCAGGTGGCAGAAGCTGCAGCACATCTGTGGTCGTAAGGGTAAACAGACTATCAATATCCAAATTTTCATCACATGGCCACAGGGGCGCTGCAATTTCTGGTAACAGTTATTAAGTCCACATTCTGGATGGAGAGGACCATTGGTTTGATAGAGGGGCTAAAAAGGCCAACTATGTTAGAACTGAACAGCCTTCCCTCATTAGAGAGGGAGGAATGTGACATTATCTCTGTCTACAACAATGCAATCCTTTCAGCAGTTCAAAGAAAAATCCACAACCATTTACACTATGATTCGGGTGAACCTCCAAGTGGCCTCAACAGCTCTCAGAGAGTATGCTAAGATAACAACCAGATGACTGTGAGAAAATATAATCCTTCCATTTCCCACCTCCACCCCTACCATCTAATCAGAACTGATGAAGCTTCTTTTGAGAAGTGAAACATCTTCTTTCCCAAAGAAAAGAACATAATCCAGTTGCCTTTTGAAAAAAGCACCTGTGAGTTATTAAGCCCATTCTTTCAGCGTCACTGAAATGTCAAATGGTTGCTGAAGAAATTGTTATTAAACAGTAATCCCCTCTACACCTCTCCATAGAATGAAGGACCCCAATAAGGAAAGGGTACTCAAAGAAAGCAGCCTCCAAATCTCTACCAAAAAGTTAGGATTCTAGTTTGACCAGTTTGAAAGAAGTCTCAATGATTCCTTGATAAAACAACAGTGACATGGAATTGAGGGGACAGGGAAAGAGGATGACAGAGTCTTTTGATAGCTTTAAAAGAGACTACTCTTTAAAGATATATTATAAGCAAAGCTTTGTACGGAGCCAGTCCTTGCTTGCCCCAACGTTTATAGTAAAAGAAAGTCAGACACTCTTTCTTCATGTTTTGTATTTTTATTCTTTATCTATTGGTGTACTGCTTGTTCCATTTATTTATTTATTTATTTATTTATTTTATTAAATTTATACCCCGCCCTTCTCCTTGTTAGGACCCAAGGCGGCGCACAGGCATTATTAAAACCACAAAATACAAAATACATGAATTCTGTGGTGCTTCTACACAACACAAATAAAACCTATGCAATTAATCATTGGATAATTAAATAGCTAACCCATATTGTTCTATCAACTACATGTGAAGATCTCCCATAAACTCTTAGAAAGACCAGATTTTACTGGTTTCCTAGGTTGTAAGAAGGAACGGATCATCCTGACCATGCTCCATACGCTTATTTTATTAAGAATGAATCAAAGGTTCTCATTTCCATAAAATAATAGTTTGTTTTAATTGTTTCCTAAAGTCTTCATCCAGTTAGTTTGATTGCTTTAAAAACCATGAATCAAAGAGAGGAATGCAGATGTAGCAGCCACCTCTCTTTGCAAATTACAACTATTGAATAGTATCTGCACGTTGATAAATATTTTGCTTTGGGAGGTAATAGAGGGTAAAGTAAGGCTGTTAAAATTCACATTGGCTGGTAAAAAAAAACCTTGCTTATAAACATCACTAGTTTCCAATTTGAACTTTGAGGTACTTACTAATATTACAACACTTACTGCAGACAATTGACTCCATGTTGATCTTAGAGGTTTGTATTGAATAACTATTTTTTCATCTGACTTGTGTTCTTTTGATTCTACATCTTCATCGGAATCTATATCCAAAGCTTTTTCTTTATAATTCTGATACAACACTGCATTTTCTGCAAAACCAAAAAAGGAAAATGATTTGAGATGCTTCTAGACTATATAATTATAATAATTTTCTCTTAAGACAGCTAGTTTTGTTCAGGACAGACTCTGGAAAAGCATATTATAAATTACAGGAAGATCAGTTCAGCCAAATTCAGGAACGAAAAACGAGAACCTATTTTATTCCTCCCTATCCTGTGGATGACTGAACACAAAGGGTTCTTATGAAAGTTGACCTATTTATCTTGTTAGCAAGGTAGGTAAGCAAGGTATAAAATCATTTGAAATTTTAAACAAAATCAATTAGCTTCTTGTAATTATAATTGCAAATGCAGAGCTAACGTGTATACAGCAACATCTAAGAATTTAGTACTAAATATTGGGTTTTTTTTTTCTCAAGTCTATTAAAATGTCAATCAAATCACTCCATACTTTATCATGTTGCATAACTTATACCTAATCTGATGTTTAGATTTCTTTTACTTTTTAATACTAAATATGTATTACCCTAATAAGATTCAGGTAATTAATAATGTGAGCAACATCTTGTAAAAGCAGAGCACCATACAGTTATTATAAGTCGACTTGACCTAAGTATCTGAAGTTTCAATCAAAAACCCCAGATAGCCCTATTTCAGTATTTACATTCCAGATAAATGACAAATAATGGTTTAAAAATAGACACGTAACCAGTTAAGAAACCTAAGAAGTCAATCATAAGATGACTTTGTGAAAGTAGGCTGAGCTATGTTTCAATTCTTCCTAGATGTGAATCTTATGATTACTTATTGAACTCTATAGAAGTTAGTTCTGTGTATATACATGGGATCAAACCTATCAAGTCTGGTTTCCTGTTATTAATACACTTGAAGTAAGGAAAGAGTAACTGGACTTGATCCCTGCTTTCAATTTATCATGTTACTTTTATTTTATTTATTTGTTTTATTTTTCACATTTATAGCTCGCACCCATCTCACCATAAAGGGACTCGGGGCGGCGAAAAGAGATTTAAAATCAATTATACATAAATACAAAATATTATTAAATAATAACGAAATTAAATCCATATCCTGCTTAACTTAAAATAAGTTTAAATTTTCAACTGTTCTTCAAATTACAACTTGGACTAAAAGCCGAACTTATAAATAAGTTACACTGGTAATAACAAAGTGTGATGAAGCCACTGAAAGTGTGAAAAAAATATTAAAAACTGCAATATGTTAAACCAGCAGCATATGTAGATCAAATCAAGTCTTTACAGACCAGCATAAAGCAGTATAAGTATATTGTGGCTAAAAAATGAAGCAGTCTCAAATTAAGAAATAGGAGGCATTGAATGAACAAAGGCAAGACGTTAAAGGAAAATGCTTGATGAGAGAAGTTAAACTATGTAAAAAAGAGAAAATTATGAATTAAAAAATTCACAGACATTTGAAATGCAAATAACTAACAAACAAACCAAAGGGTTGCCTACAAGTGATAAAAATATGTAAATTATAGCCAAGAAGTAACAATGATAACAAAAAAAAATCACAATATCCATGAGGACCTGTGGGAAACCCCTGCAAATAAGACATAACCAATGCTTATATAACCATTATAACAAGATTAATACCTTGAATTTCCCATCATTAACTATACAGTATGACAGAATTGCAACTATTGTTTGCAATAGGAAGTTTCCTTCTCCTATTTTACTCTACTTAAATACATTATGAAGTTGGTCCTGACATCCATGATATCAGAGGAAAAACTCTACTGGAGATTGCAACAATAATGCTACTTTATATTTGCTGCAATAACTTTGGTTTTGTTTTCCTTCACCCTGTTAATATAAACAGAAAAATCTACAACTTTAAGCCAAACTTTGCTTTGCGGTGTAAAACTTAACCTAGTTACACCTCTTTATACAGTATATCCGTGATCGCAAACTTATGGCACGCCTGCCCAAAGCCATGTCACCGGCAAGGGCAATCTTGCCTGTTCGTCTTCTGGGTTTCTGGTACATATGTGCACGATGATCAGCTGTTCTTCGCGCACACAGCAGTACTGAAAACTGGTGTGCATATAGATGCCAGCCAGCTAATTGTCAGCCACACATGCATGCCAGAATCCAGAAGTTCAGCCTTTCCAAAACACTATCCTTTCTTGGGCGCAGCATTGCTAAAAACCAGTCTGCGCATGTGTGCCAGCCAGTTGAGTGTCGGGTATGCATGCTAGAACCCAGAAGTTTGGCTTTTCCGGAGCACAGTCCCTATGGGCGTGCGTACGCGCAATGTTTCCATGTGACCTTTTCGGCACTCAGAACCAAAAAGGCTCACCATAACTGCAATATATCATTAAAAATGAGTACAGTACACCCAAGCAACTCTTACCTTGTCCATCAAATGTTCCTTGTCCTTTTAGCATTTTCTTCTATAATATTCAAAAAAGAAAATAGAGAAGGGGAAGGGGAAACTGGTGAAAATAGGAATGTTCAGTGCATTGCATAAGAATAAATGAATTTCAAATGTTTTCCATAACATATTTAATCATTAGTAAGTTAGGATAGTAGCTTTGGTAGAGTTCTGATTCTGAACCAGAACTTTCCAAACCCATTCACAAAATAAAACCACTCTTAGAATCATTGTCTCTGCTGAAATTAGAGGCATGTTTAAAAATAAGACTTAACATGCATATCAGTAATGTTTTCGCTGAAAATTTTTAAAAATTCTTTGTTGAAGTATGTAATGGTTCACTGTTTAAGCGTAATAAAATGCATACAGTAAATTATTTTATTAAAGTCAATAGCATTTGGTTAAAAAAAAATAAGCCAGATTTTTTCCCCTAATCATCCTTAAAAAAAACCCACTAGTTCTATAGAAAATTACTAAGAATTCCAGACCAGATTTTATCTAAATTTCTATTTTTTCAAGATTTTTAAAGCATTTTCTTTTAGACTTCATATATCACAGATAATCACAGATAATATTTTCACATGTGATAATAAGTCTAGGGAATTGGATTAAAATTTGGATACATGAAACAGGATTGACATAAACAGACTTTCCTATTCTACCTCCATGCTCCCAGAGGTACATAAAAGGTCAAAAGTAACATGTTAGAAATCAGATGAAGGCTGGATTGACAGAAATACCTCTTGCATCACATTCAGTTTCAACAGGATAAAAGAACTGAAATGAACAGAACAGGATATAATATCCACAAACAGATAGTTAAATTACTACCTAGGTTTATCTTGCTAAGAGATAATCATAACTTGCAAAACAGAATGGCCGCACAACACATTAAGCTAAAACTAAACAAACCACACAGTGGATCATGGATACTAAAAGAAAACCCTAACGCTCTTCAGATGATCTCTACATTCCAAAATGGAATTTTAAAAAAGAAATCTTCAAATTCTTTGGCTTTTTAATAGTTTAATGCAGGGGTGTCAAACTGGATTTCATTGAGGGCAGTATCCAGGTTGTGTTTGACTTCAGAAGAGGGCAAGGGGGCATGGCCATGATGAGCATAGCCAGCTTGATATCACTTGTGTTGGGAGTACCCGTGGTGGCCTGAGTGCTCTGCCAGTGAAAATGGGCTCCCAAGTTCCATTTTTGGCTGTGATTGCCTCCTGCAATTGTCTGCCAGAGAAAATGAAGCTTCGGAAGGCATCCCACGGCCCTCCAGTGATGGCTAACCTTTTTTGGTTCGTGTGCCAAAAGCGGGGGGAGCGCAGGGGGGTCGTGCATGGGCGTGCCACACCCATAATGCTATGTGCGCGACCCCCTGCTTTTGGCGTGCTTTTTTCATCCTCTCCAGGCTCCAGAGGCTTTCTAGGAGCCTGGGGAGGGTGGAAACAGCCTCCCCCCACCTCCAGAGTTTTCAGGAGCTTCCCTGAAGCCTCCAGAGGGCGAAAAACGGCCTCAAAAGAAGGCCTAAATCAGTTGGCCAGCACACACATGCACGCTAGTGCTGACAGGGCAATGCCTCGCGTGCCCTAAGAAATGGTTCCGCGTGCCACCTGTGGCACCCGTGCCATAGGTTCGCCATCACTGGGCTAGTCCTTCACTGTTTCCATGGTGGCTTCAAAGGCAAGATCTAAGCACCCGTGGGCCAGATTTTATTTATTTATTTATTTATTTTATTAAATTTATACCCCGCCCTTCTCCTTGTTAGGACCCAGATCTGACCCCTGAGCCTTGAGTTTCACACCCCTGGTTTAATGCACACATTCCTGCATAAAATCTCTGAAATCCTAGGTGGGGATTGATTAGATTATGACATTTAAAAAAAATATTGGGTGGACAGCTATTCCTTGGGACCTAGAAAAGACTGGGCCTTAAATAAATAAAAAACATCTTGCTTTTACTAAAGTCAAGATTTGCCAAATTTAAATACAAAAAATCCAATTAAAAAACCATGTCAAATAGCAATAGGACTTAAACTTGTATACCGCTTTACAGTGCTTTACAGCCTTCTCTAAGCGGTTTATAGTCACTATATTGACCCAACAATCTGGATCCTCATTTTATCGATCTCAGAAGGATGGAAGGCTGAGTCAACCTTATGCATTGTATATGTGTTGAACTCTAATTAATTATAAAATGTTGCCTTTGCACAAATTATTTGACTTTGAAATTCTGGGAAATTTAACTTTTCTTCATGAAAAAGGTGCTGCATTAATAGATAGCAAGAAACCCTGCCAGTTTCTTTTGTCTAATATGAATTAAAATGCCAGAAAAATTGATTTGCAAGATATCTACCCCCTTAATACAATTATCTAAAAAGAAAACCCATCTCAAAATAATGCTTCTAAATACACACACTGGAATCTAGATGAAACATGTAATATGCACAAAAAGTTTGTGAATAAATTCATTAGCTTGCATCTTTGTATCCTGCTCTTCCCACTTGTCAATTCCATGACTGTCCTAAATAAAATATAATCTCTATATAGTTGATTAATCTTGAAGTATAACTGAAGCACATGATTGTATAAGCAGTATTTCCATCAAATTTATATTTACAACCAGGAAATCATTAGCACCATAAATATAATAAATAAAAATATATAACAGCAATAGCACTTAGACTTATATACTGCTTTACAGTAGAGAGCACTTTACAGCCCTCCCTAAGCGGTTTAGAGAGTTTGCATATTGGGTCCTCATTTTACCAATTTCGGAAGGATGGAAGGCTGAATCAACCTTGAGTCTGGTGAGATTTGAACTGCCAAATTGCAGGCAGCCAGCAGAAATAGGCTGCAATACTGCAAATTAACCACTGTGCCACTGTGGCTCATAATCCCAAATCTTCAATCAGGACATATTGACATAATCTCGAACAAACATGTTTACCATATCAATGTCATAAACTTGAGAATCTGAATAGAAATTTATCAAAAGTAATCTCATTCTCATACATGTAAACATTTTATGTTGCCAGTCTGCAGCAAATTAATGCATGAGTCTGCTTCTTTTCTGAGATAAGAGTGAGGCACGTTGCTTGCCTCTGATCCTAATAAGAGCTAGAGTGTACCTAAAGGATCACAGAAAGTCACTGCTCTCAACAGTTTCTGTATTTCTGCACTGAAAATACTGCACACTAACCAAGTTAGTGGGAAAAATGATTTTGTATCCAGAGCTTGTGCTACAGTTGAAAAACATCTCAGACACAAGACTTCATCCTATATGAATGTCATAGGGCAGGGGTCTGCAAAGTCGGCTCTTTTAAGACTGGTGGACTTCAACTCCCAGAATTCTGAACTCTGAAGTTGAAGTCCACCAGTCTTAAAAGAGCCGACTTTGCAGACCCCTGTATAGGGATACATTTGGGATAGCTACAAAGAGCACTTGATGAAATAAAGAGGTCACTGTAATGTTCCATGGCGTTTGAATCAAGTTCCCACTTAACAGAATAAATAAAGGATTATCACAGATAATGAAAAGTGAGTGATGAATTGTATAAAAACTTAAAATATGTACACTTTAAGAAAAGTAACACACTGAACTATTGTTTTCCCCCCTAAATGGATAAGATTATACATAAATAGCAAAGTTCCTGTTCGGGAAAATTTTGAAGAAATTTCGAAGATTCATTTGGTGATATGGCTGTTATCACTCAATATCACCATAACCTGTCAGATTTCTCACATTTTTCCCTTTTAATCTATGGTTAAAATACTATCCTGATCTTGCAGCATAGAAAACAGCAAAAGTTCAAAATAAGCCAATATGTGCTACCAATGACTGTAAACTATTAATAATTTCACTTATTTACTTACCTTTATTCTTCCTAAACTAGAGAATTTCTCTTTATCTTCTATGACTGCCTTCAGCCCTGGCTGAGACAATTTGCTTTTCATTTTAACATTGGCAATACCATCAAAGTCAATACCACTCACAACAGCTCGTCGGTATGAAGTAGACCTCAAGCTGCGTTTTAGCATCCCTGGGCTTTCCACATCCCCTTCTGCTTCATCATCTTCACTGGCTACCAAAGGAGCATCAAGAGTCTCCACCATGCTGCGTACCTTAAGTACCCTGCTGTTTGGCTCTGAATTCTGACCATTAGCTTTGCCAATCACTCTCGTTTCAGAAACTAAGCTCTTAGGGATGAGCTGCTGTTTCCCCACTTTTAATGCAGCAAGACTATTGGTGCTCAGAGTCACAGATGGCCTATCAGATTGGTTGTCCCGATTTGATGGTATTCTTTGCAGAGGCAAATGTGGAATGTCTGCGAGAGCATGCAGGAAAACAGGTTCATTTTCTAAATTTTTAGGAAGTTGATTGGGTTGTAATGCTAAGGCAATGGTTGTATTATTGTTTGGCGAATGCACAATTTCTGGTGGCGACATTCCAAGGCTTGATGTCAAAACAACATGTTCCTTCTCAGAACTAAGTGATGCTTGATTAGAAGCCTTCCTTGCGTAAGTTGATTTACTGCTTGCTGAATCTATAGAACCACTAGACGTAAAGTTTATAGAATTATTTGAAACCATTTTCAAGATTTGTGGTGACTGATCAGAAAGTGTAGAAGATAAGATTCTGTGTTCTGGAAACTGAACCTTTCCGTTTGGTACACTTTTACAGGTCAAAAGCAAGGGACGTCTTTGAATAGGGTTGCTGTCTGGAGAAGTAATTGTTTCATCAGGTTGCATTAAAGTGAATTTATCTTTGTCTTCCACAGGAAAATCTGTGAAGAGGACCCCAGTGGAACTCTGATAGGACTGTGGTCTAGTTTTGTTCTTGGTATGTAAATGTCCACGATGCGCTGATCTTCTCTTCCACAATGGTGTAATGTTGTTATTGGAAAAGTCTACTTCATTTTGTCCATCCATAACCCAGAACTGAGGTCAATTCAACATCAACACAGGAATGCAATATGTCCTATTGCACAACAAAAAAGGAAAAACAAAAACTTAAAATCATTCAGTAGCTACAATCTAATAAATCACCCTTGGTGGGAAGAAAAGATAGAGGAGAGAGTATCCATCATTTCAGCGTTTTTTTAAAATAAAAAAAGGAACTGTCTATCATTTCCAAAGCATGTCTAGTACTGTTGGAAGAGGATTTGAGCAGTAGCAACTGCCATAGCTAATGGATACCATTCAAATGCTTCTCAAAAATAGAGGACTAGATTAAGCTCTAGATCCTTATTTTAAACAATTTCCTAGGCCCCATTTACGCGGGATAATTATCAGACGTATTGATATTTTTCATTCAAATTAAAATATCAAAAAATTGTTTCAGTGTTTTCCATCTTCCCATAAAGTCCGATCAGTGTGGTTAAAGAATAAAGGAGAAAAATTGTGCTCCATAAAATGAAATAAATGCTTGATGAACACTTTAAGACTTAGGCCTAAAGCTGGTGAGTACACTAGTGGACCTATGGAAGCAGAATTTAACATTTAAAAAAGTAGGCAGTCTCAAATGTATTCTTGCAGTTATTCCCAGCATGATAACATGAAAAGGTTGACTGGTTATATTGTGCCAGAAAAAAAAAATAGAAATTTCTAATTGAAGTTTTTCCCAGACATTTAAAGTAGGCAGTTTCTTATTCTATATGCACTTAAACAGCAAGGCTGTTTTTAAATAAAGGGTCTACTTAATTACAGCACAAGAATACTAGCCAAGAATAATTTAACATAAGCCAGGGTGGTTCCAGAAGGCAAAGCAAAAGAAAAGTAATCATTTGTATTGGATCCACTTCTGTTGATCTACATGTAAGTCACATTCTGCTCTCCAGCAGACAGGCAAATTAAGAACCCTTTATATTTCCTATCACAAATAAATTCTGTAGAAAAATATTTTTTTTAAGTTTGAAACCTTGCAGGGTATGCAATAGTTATGCAGACTGGAGCAATTTTTTTTCATCCAACCTAATTTCACTCAATAGCACCACCAATCCATATTTCAAATACTATTATGCAAATATTTCAGGGCTATTACGAAAATAGGTGCAATTTGTACAAAAGTTAACAGTACTTTTGAGAACAAGTGAAGAAACCTTCAAAATGTACACAAGGAATCCTAAGGAAGCAGTTACTGTATGACAAACCCCAAACTGTTTCAACAAAGAATAATGGCATTACACAAATTTCACCTCCTTTGCCAGAAAAAAAAAATCTTTCATAAATTTACATTGAAGAAAGTACCAATGAACTCCAGAGCATTCACTTTTGAGCTAACATGTATAAGATTGCAGTTCACAGCAAAGTTTGTGCCTCCTGCCAGCAAAATTCCAATCTGATAAGCAAAACTGTACAAAGTCTAGGAATATTTTACGAACTTGTATATTTATTACACAACATTAGCTTTTAAAAACAAAAGATAACAGCAACTAAGATTTTGCTTTTGGATATTTCCTCCAAAATACTTAAAACACGGTTTTAGAACTATATTTTGCTGCAACAACTTGCTCAAGTATGCCTGTTTACTCAATTGCTTAGCCTAAGGCTGAGAAAACCCAGGCCTTTTCTTTGAGGATAAGACCGCCATGGGACTTACAAGAAACATGTATAACATGTCAGAGTTAGTACTAAGGAGGTCAATAAACAAGAATTCCAGGATCCCCATTAATCCAACTGTAATACATAATGCATAATTATGTGCCATAATACAGTTGCAACCGTTCCAGTACTCTAGCACACTTTGATAGGGTTTGGATGAGTTTATGAAACATAATGAAGCACAAGAGGAAGAGGGCGAGAAACCTTCTGTGCAGAATCCCTCGAATTGAACAGTAGCTGAAACGAAGGATTATTATTTTTTCTCTCCTTTTGCCCTTCCAGGACGGCAGCGTAATCCTTCTGAAGCCTTTGTATTAAGCAGACTGCACCTTTAAGACGAAAATTCTGAACTCGCACTCCTGGTATGAGCACTAGAGTAATATTGTGCATTCCTCTGTAACTGCGTGCACACCAGCTTACCGTTCCCGTTAGCAGTGACATTATTCCTTACAGTAGTTTTCGTGTGTGTGTGTGTGTGTGTGTGTGTGTGTGTAAGACACATACACTCCCAACATGAGGAACTCCTGCGGCTCAGCAACGTAAAAACACTGTGTTTACAATTCCCAACTTAGCTCTTCCTTCAAGATCCCTTTAACGGCAGCGGCTGCTAGGGAAACTTTCTGCGGGGGGGGGGGGGGGGTTCCTGCCAAGTTGTCTCCCAACTAGGGAAGCCCAAGCGCCTTTCCCGCCAAAATATCAACCTACAGAAAGCCCCCAGGTCAAGTCTAATCCTCTCCCAATTAAACCCAGCCAACTCACCTCATCGGAACCGCACCAAAGGCGGAGGCGTGGGGCAAAGGACTTGCGAAGCTTCCGAGCTTCGGTGCAGCCAAAAAAACTTCCCACCGGTTGCTCCCGCGCGCTCCTGGGCGCGCGTTCCAAACTCGACCTGCTCCTTTGCTCTCCTGTCCGGTTCCCCGCACCGTGCTCGGCCTTCGTCGGAGCCCCGCCTTCGCCAAAGCAAACCCCACCTTCTCAATTCGACGGGAGGGCGTAATGTAAACCTAATCCTGCTACTGCTGCTGCCGCCGCCTCGCGGGGACTCGAGCGGTTTAGACCCGGGACTCCCCCCCGAAGTTTTCTCAACCCGTCCTCCAAGAACTTGGTCTGCTTTGCATGCAAACACGCAACCCTCCCGTCTGCTGCGCGACTGACGGAGCCGGGAAGGGCTTTTGAGAGCGCGTGAAATTATCCCATCAATCACGCAGCGTTTGGGAATCAGACTCCCCGGTCCTACAGAGGAGGAAATAAGGGAGCGGGGAGTCCTTTGAGCTATTTCAGTGAGTGGGACAAACAAAAGTGCAAGGACCGCACTAGACAAAATATATGACATATCAGACCAAAACATGGGAGGACCCTACAGGATCCTTAAAAAGGGATCACCTAGATGAGGCGTAAAAACCAAATCACGTGGTTGGGATGGTCATATAATTAAATGAAATAAAGCTTGCCACCAGGAATATATTTTGACAGGGAGGAACAATCTAGAACTTTGCTTCCTCCTTTATCAACTTACTGCAAATACCAATGAACATGGAGACTTGCACGTTATCCTGGTTCATGCACAAATTAAACTGGTTTTTCCTTAAACAAAAGTATGCTAAACTGGGTTAAACTGGCCATAGTTTGGGCTGCCAGGTCTAAATGACAGATATCCAGATGGCAAAAAATATGGAAAACCTATGTCATTTTTGCTGTTATCTGGTTGAAGTTTGGATGTTTGCCACCTGGATATGTTGGTTTGTTAGTAATTAGTCAAATGACCATACCAATTAAATTGAGTAAAACCACATGGATATTGTAGCCCTACCATAGTGGACTGATTCATATAATGCTAATATGTAATAAGCTTTCACAGCATTAAATCAAATAAGCCATATTATGTCGTAGAGTTTTTAATTATGTTTTGCTGACAAGTTAAAGATATTGGAACCTAAATGGGGGGCCTTAGCTGTTACAACTCAGCAGGACTTGAGCTAGAGTACCTCACTCAAGCATGGAGCTGCATTATGTAGCCTCAGTAAAGTATAATCTTGAGCAGGCATAAATTTGGAGCTTTGTGCATCAACCCAAATTTTCCAGTATGATCTAAAGCAGGGGTCCCCAACCTTTTTGGCACCAGGGACCGGTTTCATGTAAAAAAAAATTCTGCAGACCGGTGGAAGCCTCCAGTGGGTGAGTCGAGTCATGTGGGCTGCGCGCGCGCGTTCGGTGGTCACGTGCAACCGGGCGGAAAAGCTGCCAGGGGTCCCGGGCGAAGGATCCTTGGCTGGGGCAGGAAAGGACGGGCTTCATCCCGGGCAGGAGGGCCTGGCAGCCCCTTCCCCCCGTGCAGGGTCGGGTGGTGCCCCTAACCCTCCCAATGCAGGCCATTGCCCCTGTCCTGCCCCCGGGGAGCACCCCGACCAGCCGCCAGGATAGCGGAGCGTTTGCTACATTTTCCTAAGAGTTGCGCTACTCTCTCTGCAGCTCACTCCGGCCCAGTTACTATCAAGCCACGGACCAGCTGATCTAAAGTACTAAAGTACTAAACTGGACTCCCCACATAAAATGAACCTATTCAAAATTAGATCCAACCTTTTCAGTGACTCAACTACTAAAATGGTAAAAAAAGAAAAGAAAATCCTAGGAGATGAGAAATGTGAGGTTCTTCCTGCATTGTCATTTTTGGGCCATGATTTCAGTGGACAAATAGGAAAGAAGAAAAGTACTTTGTCAAATGAGATACAGGATCTTAAAAAGATCCTGCATGCTTGTTGTGAAGTTATTCAAATAATTGTCAAACAATTGTCCATTATTACTCTAACCTTTCTACTCTTGTGCAAATTTTCCAATATTTAATCCTTAATTCTTATGGAAGAGTTGTGAGCCTAAAGGGTTGAAAAGGAAAGTGTCCATACAATTCATTGCAGAATTGCCATTATCTTTTTATTGTTATTAAAAATGTATGTTATAATGAAGGACAATGAATATAATGAGACTTTCCAGTTCTTCTATATCCCCAGCTGCAGTGATTTTTCTGGTCTGTTATTCTTCCGTCATTGCTACCTTATGCTATCATCTCACAGCATTCCAAATGAAGTTTTATGATGACATCTAGAGAAAGGTCATGATTTTGGATTGTAAATAAGCAGAATAATGTTGGCCATCTTTGTAAATTACTAAGCACCAAAGCCTGCAGCTTCAAAGATGTCACAACTTTTTGGAGGCTTTGGTACATGCTGTAATTTTAAGGATCAGAAGAAAGGCATTTAAAGTAGTAAACATCACTTCTGTGTCATGCAGATTTGCCAAGAGTTTTTTAGATAGCTTCAAGAATTTCAAAGGCTCCTGTATGCATTCATTAGAATTCCTGTAGGCCAGTCTTTTTCAAATTTGGCAACTTTAAAATATGTAGATTTGCCAACTTCTTTTTCAGAGAAGCCTTCTACCTCTATTTGCATGCCAGCTAGAAATCAAGCAAGCTAGAAATCGAATAAGTGAGGTTTTCTTTATTATTGCAATTCCATGATTAAAAAAAATCACAATTTTTCAGAGTAGTTCAAAATTGCAACTACTGTCTGGTTTGAATTGACAGGATTTTCTCTTATGTCCCTGCTGACAATTTTGTATGTTTATATCAAACTTTTGATAGGATCAGGGATCAAGTCAGAAAGTAACTCTACTTTAAAACCATGAGTATAAAATATACAATGAGATACTACATTTCTTAAGGCTTAGTAAAACTAGGAAAGAGAAACACTTTTCAAACCAATTTCTTGAATTAATGTAGCCTCTACCGTAAAATAAGACCTTCTGACACAACTAATAGCAGCCAATCACCCCTGCATCAGTTGCATATATGTGCAAAAATTTCTCCCAGGCTATTAAAGGAATCATTCAGATTCAGAATGACATGAAACTTCTAGTTGCGAATCACTTTTTTTTTTTAATGCAAAGTACTTCCCTCTCTCAAGGAGAACTAAGGTGATTTCATACAGGTTTACTATTTCCTAGATAATAGATTACCAGAACATGTATGAGCCTTTACACCCAGCAGCACAGTATGCACATCATACCATATCACCATACAATTAGTTTTGGTGATTTATAAAATGCACTGAAAGATTGTGTGGACCTTTTATTGTTCATAAACCTTTGGTAACAAATCTTCAAAATTATTGCTAACTGCAAAGTAGGAACCTAGCGGTAATTTCACTGTCTTTTTCAGCATGGCAACACAGCAATTATGCCATCCATAAATTTTCAAAACAAAATAATTATTCAGGCTAAAATGTAATGCAAACAGGTCCTGTATTTAAATTGATACTGCCAGTAGTACATGCATACATTAAAACTCAGAGCTTTCCTTTATTAGTTATTTGCAGCATCAGTGGAACAGCCTAGCAACCAGAGTTTTGTCCCTATCCCTACGAGGGTGACCTTTGTCAGACCATGATTTACACAGCTTTATCCCACTGTTTTCTAAATCACAAAACCCCAGCAAGGCCAACAAACACAAAGGAGGATAGAGATTGTCAAGACAATGCATTATTATGCCAGCAACATTTTCTACTGCCACCATAAAAATTGAACTATGCTAAGGACTACTAATGAGGACAGGCTTTAAGGGGTGACTATTTCTATTTGTAGAAAGCTATTTCCCTGTGACCACTGGTGGTTTTTTTTTTAAATTTAATGTGTTTATATGCATGCCACCCTTAATTAATGCCTCTGGAGCAATTTACAGCATAGTAATTAAAACATTAATAATCTGAACAACCACCTTTAAAAAGGACAAAAAGTAGTTGTTAAACAAAAATATTCAGCAGGAAAGAAAGCCCAAATGCCACCTTTCATTGCTGGAAAACAAGAAGTAGTGTCAAAGGCAATATAATTATACCATCTATTTCTAAGTACAGGAAAAAGGAAACGTTTCTACTAGTAATTTAGATTTAAAATCTGAGCTTTCCCGAAGGATGAATAGGAATGGCATTTCCTTTCTTGTTTCCTGTTCCTCTTTCACTGGTCAAAAAAGGCAACTAAAGCTAGGAAATAAATAATAATCATCATCATCATCATCATCATCATCATCATCATCATCTTTATTGTCATTGTAAAAATTACAATGAAATTACAATGAAATAAAGAACTATTTTGCCAGCAATATTCTGCAGATTTTATTTATTCTGTACTCTGCCTACTTGGGACATATACAGAATACAGTTCTGTTCCTGGGAGGTCAGATTTAATTCTTAGGTTGAATAAACTGAGTTGGCAAAAACTCATCTGGTGCCAGAGCCCCGAATAATATTCAGTGTTCTAAATTTATCTGTTGCTTTCAAATTGAGATGATGGGGAAAAAAATCAACATGTTTTCTGGATGATTATAGATGTAACGTGAAGTTTCTACCATTTTTTGTTCCTTGGGACTCAGGTTATTTATTTATTCTTATTTATTTATTAAACAGATTTATACAGCCACCCAACTCACACATACAGTAAGTGAGTCTTATAATAAAATTGCTTGGCCAGGAATTGCCAACTTCAGATAAAGAAGGCCTGGTAGGATGGCCTCCTTATATTTTATTTGGATCACTGTAACATGTTCAACACAATTTGTAGGCCAACACTATAGGAAAACATTCCATCCATTGGGGGGGGGGGGCATTTGGATACCCTTCATAACAAATATTACAAATATTACTTCACTGATTTTCAATTAATTTTAAGACATAACTAAATCTACAAAGCTATAAATTAGGAGCATGTGACTTTGTCAGCTTGTGGGGCATATAAGACTTTGCATAGTATGTCAAGGGGCACATTTCAAAACTGGTTGATCTTCAAGAGTTAATTTTTAAAGGATGGATATTTAAAGAACTGAAATTGTATCTCAAATATAGGTAGTTCTCGAGTTGTGACCACAATTGGGCCTAAAATTTACACTGCTAACTGAAACATTTGTTAAGTGAGTTTGTCCACTTTACGACTTTTCTTGCCACATTTGTTAAATGAATCACTTGCAGTTGTTAAATTAGTAACTCTGCTGTTAAGTGAATCTGGTTTCCCCAACGACTTTGCTTGTCAGAAGGTCACAAAAGGTGATCACATGACCCCGGGACATTGCAACCGTCGTAAATGTGAATCAGCTGTCAAGTATCCAAATGTAAATCATGGGAATGCATGGGAATCCTGCATGTGAAAAATGATTGTGTCACTTTTTTTCAGTGCTGTTGTAATTTTGGGCGGTCACTAAATGAATTGTTGTAAGTCGAGGACTTGTATTTGCAAGCCTTAAGGCAATCATTTTGCTCTGTATGGGAAAAGGGCCCAATTTATGGCTGTCCTAAATTTCTCTCCATGAAAGGCATACTGGTGGACTGCATTTTCCTGTGTTTGTCTCGTGGGGCTAGATTATGTGAAGCAGTCCCTTTTCTTATTGGTCTGCAATTTAAAAGGTTCATTGGAGTCCCTGATATTTCCTATAGTATGGATATGTTTGTTTGGCTGATAGTTATCTGAAAGAAACTTTTTATATAATATTATATTATAGTGTACTCCTTTTAGCAGGAGTATATTCTCTGCATGTTTCCCTCACCTTATTTCTCCTCTCCTAGGTGTCCTATTGAGATTTTAATGGTTTTAAAGTTCTTTTTACTGATAATTTCTAATCTGATTGCACTGAATAACTTCATTTGTTTATGACTTTCACTTAATTTTATTCTAGTTTGATTTGGGTAGGATCACCCCTGTAACAGATAGAAGATGCCCTTTACAAATCCAATAATTAAGTAATTTGTTCATTCATTGCAGTTTATATATTTCTCAGTCCAATAAGGAGAGCCATTTTAGCCTGGTGATTAAAGCAGCAGGCTAGGTACCAAGTGATTATGAGTTCTAGTCCTACCTTAAACATGAAAGCAAACTGGATGATTTTGGGCCAGTCACACTGTCTCGGTACAACTGATCTCACAAGGTTGTTGCTGTGTGGAAATTAGGAGGACATATGTAAAAATAATAAAAGCAGAATTTAAAATATCTAAAAAAAGAAGCTCATGCAGATTACAAACTGACAGAATACATAAGAGAAACCAAATAACTTCCCAAGGAAAAGATATACTATACAACAGGGGTCTCCAACCTTTGCAACTTTAAGTCTGAAGGACTTCAGTTCCCAGAATTCTCCAGCCAGCAAAACTGGCTGGAGAATTCTGGGAGCTGAAGTCCTTCAGACAAAGTTGCAAAGGTTGGAGACCCCTGCTATATACAACATTATGACAGAAGATCTTCCTTATTACCAGTCCATTCCCAAGGATCTCTGCAAAAGTTGGGTGTTCATGGATTTCTGAAGGTCAGGCCCAGTATACCTTCTGCAGGAACACTGTTCCAAAAAAAAGGGGTGAGGGGAGAGACAGTGACATCTTAATTTTTAATTTTTCTTGACCTGATGGATATCACTTAGTCACACTGAGGATCAACAATTATTTCACTGGGTTCTTGTCATTGTGATTGCATCAAACCCCCTTTTTTTGGTTCAATTTTGAGTTGCCTTTGATTTTTCCAAGTGTCATGATCATAATCTGGTTGTACTTCATCTACTAATGAATGATTTGTTCTTAGTGGGGACTAAGAACAAATGTATTCTCAATAAATTTTCCCAGAATTGCAGTTCAACAGTATGTTTTTCCCCCTTCATTTAGTCCAATGTTCCAGCTTTTACAAGCATATGCTACAAATGGGAAAACTATACCTTGCAGCATGTTCCTTACACGTGATTGCAATATAGCCACTTTTTAATAATGTGTTTAAATCTGTAATAATAGTTCTTCCACATAAGAGACTTCCTTTTTTCATGATTACACAATTTCTTTGAATTTTATCAAGTATCAAGTATCCTCTGCCTACTTACACTATGCAGGTTTGTTTGTTGACATAATTTTTAATAAAACAGGATGGATGGATGAATAGATAGACACATACATACATAGATAGATAGATGTGACTGAACGTTGCACACTCTGCCTTCATTGTCAACAAGAGGTTTCTGTAGTTATATGTAGAAACCATAGTTGAAGAACTTTCTAAAATAATCCTCCTTGAGGTAGTTCTAAAATAAACCATAATCATTGAATCAATACATACAAGTAGGAAGGGAAAGCAGACTTGACCAAACTACTTAGTATTAGTGAAAGCTGTTTTAGAACTAATATGTATTTAAAAAGAGGAATCTCTGTCAGACAAAAATTTTTCTTAGAAATTTTGTAGCTAATTTAATGAGTCAAGTAGTATATTCAAATTTTCATCGTTTATTTTTTAAAAACCACAATGGGTGAAAAATCCATTATGTCCAGAATCTACTAATTAACTAGAGATGGTGTATTTATAAACAAACAATAAGGGATGATAAATGATCAAATACAACTTTTAAAAACAGGTTGCTATATTTTCATCTTTTTATGTAAGGGGCATGCAACCAATAGACAATAGCAAACATTCCTCTCTTTGCTGTAGAAGCAACATGGTTCTAATTTTAACAAATATGTTTTTTGAATTGGTTCATAGCCCAATTCACTATGGACCATTGTCTTTATCCTGACATATTTAGTTGAACGCTGTAACTTACTGTAAGACAATTTAGTATAAAGTAACGATAAATACTGCCTCAAGTCAAGCACAATATCTACTTGATTACATGAACAACAAACAATCTGCATGGATTGACAAGCAAAATGATTATGTGGACACAAATTGTGTGGTTTGGCAACAATATATAAGTGGCTTGCCATTAACTTTCACCAGGATTTGTTTGTTTGAACCTATTCCTCAGGGTTTTCCTGATATTCTCCCATCCATATTAACTTTTCTGGCCCTGCTCACCTTTTAAAAAAAAAATCATTAAAGTAGTTTCAAGAATGCATTTTAAGTAAACTGATAAGTGATGTCACTGAAGACATATTTGGCTTAAATCCATTGCTTTAATTCCCCTGCAAAACAGCCTGAACATTGCCAAATAGTCAGGTTTTTGTTATTTTAAATTTCAAAAATGTAGAAAGCAAAACATTCCATTGTAATTAGGAATAAAACCCAGGTGTCATTGAACTAGGATAGTTATTAATTATTTTTCAGGCTCAGAATTTTGGATTACTGTATGTTTTTCCAGAATATATATTGCTCTTTTATGTTTAGATCTTGGTTTAGGTCCTCAGTTTTCAAGCAGACACATTATTTTGGAAAGTCTTGCATACCTGCTATAACTGCTGTTAGTCTTGGCTTGCACTTTCAAGTTTCCTGCCACTTAAATTCATGTTGAAATATTTTGGTCATTGTTTCTGAAATTGAGCTTAAAAGGAAACAGGTAGAGGAGTGCAAGAGAGCTAGTCATTTGGTAAACTTACTGCCAATTTCCTTGTACTTGACAAAAGGCATTCTGCTTTCATTGTGCCTGGGAAAAGATAAGGCTTCCTTCCGTCAAGGAATTGGAGCCTGAATACTCACCTACACACATACCTTTAGAACAAAAACTTGGCCCTACATCCAACTTGCCATGCAGAGAACAGCGGCGATTCTGTTCCAAACATTATCTGGAAAAGGAAAATGTGAGATGTGAAAAGTAGTTGGGATAACTATTTAGTGAATTGCAACAGGATTTAACATATAAAGCAGGGGTTCCGGCAGGTGCTATTGTCGGTTCTCTCGTGTGTGCGCTTTGCTGCGCATGCAACTGAAAAACAAGATGCACCACTGACGGTGCCGACCAGGGAACCGGTTCGGGGGGTGGCAGGCCTGGGTCGCTGCTGATTCCAGTGACCCAGGCCGCCAAGCCACTACCAGTTCGGCTGAACCGGTTTCAACTAGTAGGAACCCACCACTGATATAAAGGCTATACAGTGGTACCTCGGACCATGAACGCCTCTCATCACGTCCAATTCGTTTCACGACCAAAAATTTCCCAAAAAATGTGCCCCGGTTCACGAACACCGTTTCACTGCACGAACGGAAAAGTTCGTAAAAAATGCTCCGCTGCACGAACTCCGTCTCACTTCACGAACTCTGCCTCGCATCACGAACTCCGCCCTCGCATCACGAACGGAAAAGTTCGTAAAAATGCCTGGATTCACGACCTCCGTTTCGCTTCACGAACCGGAGCCGCGGACATTTTAAAAACAAGGTCAGAACGGATTAACCGGATTTACATTGAACCCTATGGGAAACTGTGCCTCGCATCACAACCAAAAAACAAGGTCGGAACGGATTAATCGGATTTACATTGAACCCTATGGGAAACTGTGCCTCGCATCACAACCAAAAAACAATCGGAACGGATTAATCGGATTTACATTGAACCCTATGCGAAATTGTGCCTCGCATCACAACCAAATCGGATCGCGACCAGAGTCATTTCACGAATTAAGTTCGTGATCCGAGGTACCACTGTATATCATTCCTGATACAGGGAATTTCTGATCGGATATAGAGATTATATCTGTGTGGAGGGGGGGGAGCTAGAAAATTGGATTTGAGGTTAGAGTTGCAGAGGAAGTCGGAAATATGGGATATTTCATATGAATTTCGTGCCATACGTTTTCTTTAAGCCTTACTTGGTTTTCATAGCTTTATATTTAAACTTTGTTCCAAAAAAGGCTGCCAAGCTTAAGAATCTTGTGGAACTGATACAGACAAAAACACATGAATTGTTGCTGTGCTGCTATTATTCATGTGCTTCTGCTACCAATTGAGTTAAGAAGAAATGTATGCAGGAAAATTCAGAGAAGAATGCCAATTCACTTTGCCAATAAAACCAATAGGGAAACCAACTCTTTCACAGATCAAGAGGTTTCGTGTACCACCTGAATAAATTAACTGCCTATAGCAACTTTGTCCATGGTAGTCTGCCTTTGTTTAACAGTTTTAAAGGCAATGAAGCGAAATCAAGCTTCTGTTTCTTTTCATTGCTTGAAAAGAAACACACTGCTTTCTTTGTTTCAGCCCATCTTAAGCATAGTCCCATGATCACCAAGTCCCTTGCTGCTTTGTCTAAAGCCTGTAATTGTCTTTAAGATTGAGCATCAATTGTCTTTTCTTGTTATGGTGTTTTTTTGTTTTTTTTTACTGTAATTCCTGAATAATGATTTGGTTTAAGAAATTGACCTGGATTTTTAAAAAAAAAAACATTTTTCACCCTTTCCTTTTATTCTTGCCTAAAAACTATTTATATCTTTTTAAAAAAGCTTTGTTGTTAAGATGAAAAATGACTTGATGGCACATCACCAATTAAACAAACTCTTATATTTACCATAGTCAGGGCCTCCCCTCCCCTCAAATTGACTCTCCTTTTCTTCCCTTCCCTCCCCTTCCCTCCACTCCTGCCCCCTCATTTCTTCCCTCTTGATTCCTAGTGATTACCTCCACATCTCCCTGCAGTTTTCTGACAAGATTTCAGAAGTGCCAATGCTTTCTTTTTAGGGCTGAAGATGCCTATCTGGCTTTGTGCCCAAGGCAGGACTAGAAATCATGGTTTACTAGTGTTTTAACCACTACGTTGTGCAGGCTCTACGTTGGACTGGCTCAAGAGGCATGTACTAGACTCTACTCTCCAAGCAAGAATTGGAGAGATGTAGATGTCTTATTGTCACCTTCCACACAATTCATCCATTTAATTCAATGTGTACTTCTTTATTGATCAAGCTTTAGCTCCCTATTTTCTGCCGACAGAAACTCAGGCCTCTGTTTGAGCTGTTGACTCTAAAGCATATTGTTGTTCTGTTTAAACAAGGAACTTGCCATTTGAAAGACCACCCTGAAAGTTGGATGCTGACTATTGCTCCTTTTAAAGTTATTTTTTTACAACCAATATATTCAGGATTTAAAACTGAAGACTCCCTTCCCTGTGCCTGGGAGCATCACTATCAGAACTGGCTTGGGGTGGGTGTTGGTGGTGGGTTGGCACTTGGGAATGTTTTCATTTTCAGGATTGGGTTCCAAAGATTATATATTTGAAGCTATTTTAATTTGGATCCAAATATAAACTTCCCTAGGATTCAACTTTTATGCAACACACATTTGTTATCTAGATATAAACCGCTGAAATTTAATGCTCTTATGTTTCTCTTACCTGAAACAGAAACTGCTTTTTTTTTTGGTACTTTTTCAATTTTTCTGCCTTCTAATAACTGTTTTAGCCTCCCACCCCCAGCTTCTCTTTTAAATTAGCAATTGAACTTCCTTTTGCTTTGTTGCTGTCCAACCCTGTTATTTCCCTGGCACCGCCTTTTGCTCTGAATTTAGATAATGCTGGTTCTCCTCAGGTTGCCATTTCTCTTTTTAAGTTGGGGGTGGTTGGAATTAATATGCTCTTTGTGAATACTAATTAAAATCATTTCCTTTTCTTCTTTAAAAATATGTTTCTTTTATCAACAAAAATAAAATACAATTCCCAAGTATTTTATTTTCTTAACTATCTGTAAGTCAATTTTTTTTGTCAATTCAAAATATAAACCAGAAAAAAAACCCCATATGCGCTTCAAGGTCCTAACGATCATCTTCAAAACGCTCCATGGCTCGGGACCTAGTTACATGCAAGACCGCCTCCTGCCCCATACATCCCTTGGACCGATACGCTCTCACAGAGAGGGTCTCCTCAGGGTGCCGTCGATCGGACAATGCCGATTGGCGGCGCCCAGGGGGAGAGCCTTCTCTGTGGCAGGACCAACCCTTTGGAACGACCTACCCCCTGAACTCCGTACCATTGCTGACCTCCGCCTCTTCCGCAAGTGTCTTAAGACGCACCTCTTCCAACTAGCCGACCTTGCGTAACCCCAACATCGCCAGTTCAAATGAGGACTCTAAAATGGTGTTAACACAGGCCCTTAATTATCCCTGTATTTGTGTGTAATTGATTTAATTTTCTGTACGCCGCCCCGAGTCCCTTTGTGGTGAGATGGGTGCGGGTTATAAATATGATAAATAAATAAATAAATAAATAAATATATCCAACACTAACAGCAGCAACAACAACGAAGATTGATGTACAAAAAAGGAAAACAAATGACTCAAGTATCAAGTAAATTTAACATTAAACATATAGAATCCATCCTGGCTGAAAAAAAGAAAAGATGAATTCTCCTCTGCTTTACATCCCTTTGGAATGAGCTGCCCCCGGAGCTTCGCATAATTCCCGACCTCCCTTCCTTCCGGCGCACCCTAAAAAGCTGGCTTTTCCAGCAAGCCAGCCTGGCCTGAACAAAATAATGTATCAATTTTAATTCCAACCTTAATTTATTTTATAATGTCTATTAATTTGTTGCTTATTGGATTTTTTTATTTAATATTTTTTTAACTTTTGTACTATATGTCTCTTATGTTGTACGCTGTCCTGAGTCCTTTGGGAGAAGGGCAGCATATAAATCCAATAAATCTAAAAATCTAATCTAATCTAATCTACATACCGAGGCTACAAATAGTTATAAGCTTTCCCATCCCTATTTAACAATCTTTTTCTCTCCTGTAATTTAATTGTTCCTCCGCAACTTTATGTTTTCATAGTATGTAAAAGAAAGCTGTGAACCTTTTAGAAATGAAATGTTTGTCTCCGATAAACATTTCTCTGTGTGGAGTTGAAAGTGCTTGTTCAGCTGCAATGACTTATTTGTCTAATGACTCCATGTTGGTTCTAAATCAGAGTAAGAATCTGAGCAAACTGTTCTCAGTTTAGACAGAATATAATGGAATATCTGTACATGTGCTGTGTGTCTGCTATATGGAAAGATCTAGCTTTACCCAAACACCCATGCAAGTTAGCAAAAAATTGGGAACTGAAGATGTTCAGCAGCAGAAAGCAGCAAACTCCCTCCCCCCTCGAAAGAAAGCTTCTTATTTGCTGCAAATATCATTATGGAGGCCTTAGAAATAGGAATGTGTGGGTGTAAGTAAATTCAAACCACATACAGTGGTACCTCAGTTCACGAATGCCTCTGTTCACGAAGAACTCGGTTCACGAACAGAAAAGTTCATAAAAATATGCTCCGGTTCACAAACTCCGCTTCGGTTCACGAACAGAAAAGTTCATAAAAATATGGTCCGGTTCACGAACTCTGCCTCGGGTCACAACCAATTTGGTTCGCGACCAGAGTCAGTTCAAGAATTAAAAGCAAAAGAAAGATCAGAACGGTTTAACCAGATTTACATTAAACCCTATGGGAAACTGTGCCTCGGGTCACAACCAATTTAGTTCACGATCAGAGTCAGTTCAAGAATTAAAACCAAAAAAAAAAAAAGATCAGAACGGATTAACCGGATTTACATTAAACCCTATGGGAAACTGTGCCTCGGTTCGCGACCAATTCGGTTCGCGACCAGAGTCAGTTCACGAATTAAGTTCGTGAACCGAGGTACCACTGTAGTTACATTTTAACTCTATTGCTTTATTTGTATTCATTTATGATATATCGGGACGCAGTGGCTAAGTGGCTACGATGCTGAGCTTGTCAATCAGAAGGCTGGCAGTTCAGTGGTTCAAATCCCTAGCAGAGTGACAGAGTGACAGAGTAACAGAGTGAGCTCCCATTACTTGTCCCAGCTTCTGCCAACCTAGCAGCTTGAAAGCATGTAAAAAATGCAAGTAGAAAAATAGGAACCACCTTTGGTGAGAAGGTAACAGCGTTCCGTGCATCTTTGACATTTAGTCATGCCAGCCACATGACCACGGAGACATCTTCAAACAGTGCTGATTCTTCGGCTTTGAAACGGAGATGAGCACTAGAGTTTTCTAGAGTCGGAAATGACTAGCACATATGTGCAAGGAAAACCTTTACCTTATGATATATTCTGTTATATTCCATTTTCTGTAAATTAAAAAATAGAAGAATTATATTTGTTATTACAAGCAATTAGTGCTAATCCATACAATTCTGTGTATCTCCTGCTAATATTGGAACTTAATTCAACAATAAAGAATACATTAACTGACCTTTTTCAGTTGAAGCATTTTACCATATAGCCGCAAAGTGCCTTATTGTAGAAGTGAATCTCTCTCTACCTTCCTGAAACATAGGCCTGTCACTTGTTTCTCTTCAACAAAGGCTTTTGACTTCCTTTTTGAAAGGAAAGAGGTCCTTTAAATTGAATTAAGAGGTTAGTTTTGAACTAAGATAGGAGAAAAAAACCCTAACCCTAGATGACTCTCCTATTTTCAGTGGAGTTTTCTCCTGCAATGTGCTTAGGATTTCAAGGGGTACAGATTAGAAAGTAAACAGATCCATTAGGCATGAAGAGGCTCTCTAAATTGAACTTGTTGTTAGTTGTGAAGTCAAGTCCGACCCATTGCGACCCCATGGAAAACATTCCTCCAGGCCTTCCTGTCCTCTACCAACCTCTGTAGTCCATTTAAGCTCATGCCTACCGCTTCACCATCCAGTCACCTCATTCTCTGTCGTCCCCTTCTTCTTTCTCAGCATTAGGCTCTTCTCCAGTGAGTCCTTCCTTCTCATTAGGTGGCCAAAGTATTTAAGTTTCATCTTCAGGATCTAACATTAGCCTTCATCCCTCTACAGCCATACATTGCAACTGGAAAAACCATAGCCCTGACTATACACACTTTTGTTGGCAGGGTGATGTCTCTGCTTTTTAGATGCTGTCTAAATTTGCTATAGCTTTCCTCCCCAGGAGCAAGCGTCTTTTAATGTCATGGCTGCAGCCCCCATCTGAACACACTACGGTGTTCTGTTTTTGGCCAACCTCATGGAAGCCTAATCCTAACCTTAACTCTAGACGACTCTTCCATTTCCAAACTTGATTTCATTTGAAACACTGTGGTTCTTTAGAACTTGAGATAGTTCATTTCTCCATTGATAGTAACTCTGGCTCCATCTTGCTTCCAAATCCTGGGCTTTTGCAATCATAGAATCACAAGGAAATGTCTTTGCAGCTGCTGTTCATAGGAATTGCTCAGAAGATTTAGACAGTAAGCAAATGATAGTCTTTGCTTTATGTTTATAGCATTTAAAAGTCAGTAAATGAAAAGATTTGCAGATAATCATCAAACTGTTTCATGAAATTGAAGAGGAAGAGCACTGGCACTGGAAAAATACTTAGTATTGGGTTAGCCCCAGGAGCCATACCTCTTTCAGTTGTCTGGCACTCCATACACATTTTGCTATCTAGCACTCATTTCTCGTAGTTAGTTCTTTTCTTTCAAATGCTCAGCAGATTATGTATTCCTTCCAGCCCACGCCAGCCTATGAACTACTTAGAATCCTTTTTTCATTACCATCAGCTTTTCTATCAAGATATTCTATTACAGGGAGTCTTTTTGAATAAAATTAGTTAATATATCATGTTCATTTTAAAATTAATGAGCACCAGTATTGTTTTTGGAATATTCACCTAACAGGGAGTGCTTAGCCATTTCCTTGTTCCTAACCCAAGGCTTTTAAAAGCTTTTTCAAGCAGGAAACATTTTTGCTTTTATAATGTACCCTGTCACCTAAGCTTTAAAATGATATATTTTAACTTCAAAGTGGTATTCCTGTAATTACAATACAATACAATACAATGCAGTGCAGTGCAGTGCAGTGCAGTGCAGTGCAATGCAATGCAATGCAATGCAATACAATACAATACAATACAATACAATACAATAGTAGAGTTGGAAGGGACCTTGGAGGTCATCTAGTCCAACTGCCTGCCTAGGCAGGAAACCCTATACCATTTCAGACAAATGGCTATCCAACAACTTCTTAAAGACTTACAGTGTTGGGGCATTCACAACTTCTGGAGGAAAGCTGTTCCACTGATTAATTGTTCTAACTGTCAGGAAATTTCTCCTCAGTTCTAAGTTGCTTCTCTCCTTGATTAGTTTCCACCCATTGCTTCTTGTTCTACCCTCAGGTGCTTTGGAGAATAGTTTGACACCCTCTTCTCTGTGGCAACCCCGAGATATTGGAACACTGCTATCATGTCTCCCCTAGTCCTTCTTTTTATTAAACTAGACATACCCAGTTCCTGCAACCGTTCTTCATATGTTTTAGTCTCCAGTCCCCTAATCATCTTGGTTGCTCTTCTCTGCACTCTTTCTAGAGTCTCCACATCTTTTCTACATCGTGGTGACCAAAACTGAATGCAGTATTCCAAGTGTGGCCTTACCAAGGTGTGGCCTTACCAATTGCTACACTATCTTCAAAAACAACATATAGATGAATAGTAAATTAATGCTAGAGTTAAATTTGAAGTTGGTGATTGATTTTTATCCTTAATACATCTTTCCACTTACCTAGATAAACATGACTACATATGCATTATCGCAGAATAGGACTATGCAACAGTTCAGATTTGATTTCAGAAAGGCACAAGGGCAAAAACCTACTACCTGACTACAACTCATTAAATCAGCTACATCTTTTCTCATGAAGAAACATAGATACTTTAAAAAGTTACAAACAGATGCAATATTTGTGATACTTTACACTCTTAGATAGTACCTTTTGGGAATCAAACCTGAAGCTCCCTGTCATCCTACCAAAAAGAAAAAAAGAAGAAGAAAAAAATACAAAAATTGCATGTTTATATAAATTAATTCATTTATAACTAGAAGTGAAAACTTTAACAAATGCTGCACTTCAAAGAGAAATGTAGCTAGTCGTCGATTTATGTCCCCAATTTAGCCCAATGTTTCTGTTGTTAACTGGGACACTTGTTAGGTGAGTTTTGCCCTATTTTACAACCTTTCTTGCCACATGTGTTAAGTGATTCACTGCAATTGATAAGTTAGTAACCTGGTTGTTAAGTGAATCTTGCTTCCCCATTGACTTTGATTGTCAGAAGGTTGCAAAAGGTGATCACATGACCTTGGGACCCAGCAATGGTCAAAAGTATCAACCAGTTACCAAGCAGCTGAATTTTGATCACATGATCATGGAGAAGCTGCAAAGATCATCCCTGTGAAAAACGGCCCTAAGTCATTTTTTCAGTAACTTTGAATGGCCATTAACTGAACTGTTGTAAGTAGAGAACTACCTGTAGAATATTTCTTATTATTTATTTATTTATTTATTTATTTAAATTTATACCCCGCCCTTCTCCACAGAGGACCCAGGGCGGGTCCTCTATGTTATTAGAACATAGAAAGATGACTCAAGAAATCTCTATGCTTGCATCCTATTTGTACCTCAACAGTGAGCTCCACCTTCTCCACCTGTGGCTAGTCAAATCTGGAACTGGCTGTATATTGTTGAAATCTCATTTGAGATTTCCATGACATATCATCAGAAGAGGAGCTGCAGAAAACTGGGACCCATTGTGAGATTGGTGGGACATGATCAAGCACCACAAAGATTATAGGAATTTAGTTTGCTGTTGTAGAGCATAATCAGAGGTGGATTCCTACCAGTTCAGACCAGTTTGGCCAAGTAGATATTAACTCGACCAGACACGCGCCTGAACTGGTTATATCATAGGCGCTGCCATAATCAATTTTTTTTACTTCTGTGCATGCACAAATAGGGCACAATGTGTGTACGCGCAAAGTGCATCCCTGAGCAAACCAGCAATAAAAGAAGCTGGAACCCACTCCTGACTATAATAATAGTGAAATGTTTAACAGTTTATCTCCAATTTATACCAAAGAGAACTGAGCTTATTTCTCATCCTTTTCTCATCAGTGCTGACCAGATGTTTATTTAATTAATCTTGCATTCCTTTTTCAAGGTGCTCTCTATGTACCTCTTTAGTGGGCAAGTTAACATATTTTCTTTGAAATAGCTCCTACCTTATGGAACATTCTCCAGGAATATCTGCTGCTTTTATCTTGCTGCAGTTCCAGAAAAAATATTAACATTGTCCTTCTTTAATGTGTTTTTAGTCCTAGCTGTATGACTGTGGGCACTTTTCTGATGCCACATTTGAGTTTTTATCCTTGCTTTTATGTTAGTACTGCTTTGGATTAAAGATGACGAATTGAATTTCATTTTATTAGACAGTGCCCAATGTTCAAGTTTGTCTAGATCCTTCTGTATCTTAAGCCTATCTTCAGAAGGCTTCACACTCCAGAAGATAGGCTTAAGATACAGAAGGATCTAGACAAACTTGAACATTGGGCACTGTCTAATAAAATGAAATTCAATTGTGAAAAAAGTAAGGTCCTACATATAGGCAAGAAAAACCAAATGCACAAGTACAGTATAGGTGGTACCTTGCTCAATAGTAGCAACTGTGAGAGGGATCTCGGAATCCTAGTGGACAACCATTTAAATATGAGCCAGCAGTGTGCAGCAGCTGCCAAAAAAGCCAACACAGTTCTAGGCTGCATCAAGGGATAGAATCTAGATCGCGTGAAGTGTTAATGCCACTGTATAGTGCCTTGGTAAGGCCACACTTGGAATACTGCATACAGTTTTGGTCGCCACGATGTAGAAAAGACGTGGAGACTCTGGAAAGAGTGCAAAGAAGAGCAACCAAGATGATTAGAGGACTGGAGACTAAGACATATGAAGAACGGCTGCAGGAGCTGGGTATGTCTAGTTTGATGAAGAGAAGGACCAGGGGAGACATGATAGCAGTGTTCCGATATCTCAGAGGGTGCCACAAAGAAGAGGGAGTCAAACTTTTCTCCAAGGCACCTGGGGGCAGGACAAGGAGCAATGGGTGGAAACTAACCAAGGAGAGAAGCAACTTAGAACTAAGGAGAAATTTCCTAACAGTAAGAACAATTAACCTCTGGAACAGCTTGCCTCCAGCAGTTGTGAATGCCCCAACCCTGGAAGTCTTTAAAAAGATGTTAGACAGCCATTTGTCTGAAATGGTATAAGGTTCCTGCCCATGCAGGGGGTTGGACTAGAAGACCTACAAGGTCCCTTCCAACTCTGCTATTGTATTGTATTGTATTGTATTGTATTTCTGACAGAGATTGAATATTTATAAGTACTGTAAAATGAATTAATGAAATAAATAAATGTTGGGGGTCTTTAGAATAAACTGACTAATATATTCTGGGGTTTCCAGAGAAACCCCCAGAATTCATTCTGTAACAAGAACATGGCCACATATGGCAAAAGGTCCATAGGTAATATTTGCTACTTTCTTGGTGCTAACACAGGGATGAATCAGGAAAAAAAGCACTTAGAGTGCCCCAAACAGATCCTTTAGACGGGGTGACAAACTTGCAGCCCATGGTCCATATGCGTAATGTACTGGCTCCACCACCACCTGGTTTAGCAAAGGGACAAAAAGTCCCTATACATCATGTGATGCCACCATGATGATGTGAGCTTGACACTCACACCTTAGACAATCAGGTTTTATTTTGGATTAGATACCTTAAAACTGGAAGCAGTTTGTCTATTTGCATGATATTTTCAACCGTGGTCTCTTTGGTGGCGCCTCAATTTCTCCCTTATGGTCTGCCCACTCTTCCACAGCAGCATAGGAAGGTCCTATGGACAACTATCAAGCTCAGGTATCTATCAAAGGCAGAAATTAATATAAATATGATACTGGGAGCAGAGGTGGGTTGCAGCTGGTGTTACTGCCTGTTCGCAACCTGCATGCAATGTGCATGCGTGTACGCTGTTCAATGTAAATTGTTCTGCACGCATGCGCAGAACAATTTACAACGAACTGCGCACACAGAGTCACTAAAATCCAAAATGGCAGCGGCCAAGCGGCAGCGAGGGAACGGGTTCGGAGGCGTGGCAGGCCTGGATCACTGCCAGTTCTGTCACCCAGGTCTGAATTCCACTACCCCTTTGGCTGAACTGGGCTAAACCGGCAGCAACCTACCACTGAATGGAAGGCTGAATAAAATGTGATGTTGCTATAAGACATGATAATACTGGGATATAGCAGCAGCATCTGTCTACCCTCTATATGTATGTTATCCTGCTAAGCCTGGCTACAAATACAAACCAGACAGCCAAAAATGCAATTAGCTTAAACAAAAGAGCTCAAGAAGCAAAAGGATGCCAATCAATCCCCTAATTTTTCAAAATAGACATGGCCTTTTGTGGGAAAGGGGCCCAGACAAATGTTCCCTTGGCACTGCCTCTGAGTAAATATGCATATCCTCAGGCAGTAACTCTCTCTTATGCAGAAACCCCGATGGGTCTGTTTTTTTTTTGAATAATATCTGATCTGAGGTAAGTGCCACCAATATTTTCACATCTCATGAACTGTACCCAGTTTTGCCACTTGTCGTGGTCTACTGTTAATCTAAAAAAAAACTTCCCACAGAACAAACACAAGGAAAAGAGGAAGGGCATGTGTAATACTCTCACACAGAGTTTGCGGTTGCTATTGGAAACTGAAACAAGCTTGGAAGAGGAATAAAATAGTATGTGAACTTCGGAATTCTCCCAGTTAGTAGAAGTCTATTTCTCCAAGCACCAGCCCCACCATCAATTCTGCATATGTACACAACACACAAAAGATGTAAAAGTAACCATAGTTGACAGGAAGAGTAAAGAATATATATTAATTGTATTTAATTTTATCTAATCTATTTAGTAGCTGCCTAAATTGCCATGGCAACTCCAGGTATTATACAGCTCCATTTCAGTTGTAAGTCAAGAAATACCTGTACTACTAATAATAATTTACTAAACTTCTATGCCACCTGACTGTTAACAATTCCGGGCAGTTAGTTCTAACAATCAAACCAAGAAATTACAATAAAAACAATTAAAGATTAAGGGGAAAAGATGACAAGTATGATGAAGTGAGGGATCTCTCTCTCCTTCCCTTACTGAAGACCAACAATTTTAACGACGACTTTAATAGTCCATGTCATGGCAGATGATAATTATAGCTGCAAATACAAACTTTAGGGCAGGGGTCACCAACCTTTTGGACCTGAGAGACCACTAAATTGATAATTTTAAATCCTGTGGACCATTAGTATGATTTAAAAAAAAAAGATAAATAGTATTTAGTGCAAAATAAAAAATGCAAATAATTTTTCTGCGGACCATCAAAATTTTCTCATAGACCACCAGTGGTCCATGGAGTGACCACTGCTTTTAGTGACCACTGCTTTAAAAAAAATTAATAGTGGCACACATTACCCTGCCCACGCCCTGCTGAAAAGACAGATCTTCAGAGCTGTCCCAAAAATCGTCTACACCAGGGGTCTCCAACCTTTGCAACTTTAAGTCAGAAGGACTTCAGCTCTTAGACTTCTCCAGCCAGCTTTGCTGGCTGGAGAATTCTGGGAGCTGAAGTCCTTCAGACTTAAAATTGCAAAGGTTGGAGACCCCTGGTCTACACTATCACATAAAAAACGAAACCTGTTGCTAAAGGTTTTGCTCCAAATAACAGCACATTGTTATAACTGACAATCCAAGCATCAAAATCAAGAATGCAAGTCTCTTATTACCATAGGGGGATTCAGCAAAGATGAATAGTTTTGCTATTTTGGTATTCAGGTCTAATCTCTTTTTAAATAAAATGCTTGTGCAGGTGTCCTGCACACCTGTATTCTTGGATCACAGTTTCAATTACATTCTGGAGAGTGATTAGGGGAAGGTGGAGAAAAGATGGCTGGGACAGCTAGAGCAGAGATGGAGAACTCCAAACGCATTCCATCCCAATCTGCTCCTGATAAGAATGGGCCCTGGCAGGTTGTGAGTGATGCCATAAAATGAAGAATGAAATGTGTGATTGCCACCTGACAGTTCCACAAGAAAAATAAAATAGAATTGGACAGAATAATGTCAAAGAAGATTGATGTCTGGATGCAGACTACCTTTCTGACAAAAACAGTTCTAATTTTGGATTTAAAAAAAGAGAATCATTCAAAATATTATTCAAAAGGCATCAAAATGTAACTTTTGTGGGCATTTAGCTAGCAAGCATCAACAGAAAAGAAGAAGTGTAATTTTTAAGGTAGTTTTGGTCCCTGAAGTGTGAAGAAAATGTAAATCCTTTGTCTTGCTTAGGGTTTATGTGATCCTACATGCACATAGATTAAGAGTGATAATTGTGATAATTCTTTTTTCTATACTCCTTAGCTTGATTACCAAATCCAACTGATTTAAAAATGGAATAATCTCAGGATCGCAAAGTTGGATCTTCAAAGACAAACATTAACAATCTCTTATTACTGCTCAATAGCAGGCTGTGAAATTTGAAGGATTGTATGTATACTGTATGGGTCATGGTGGCTCAGTGGCTAAAATGCTAAATTTGTCAATCAGAAGGTTGGCAGTTCAGCGGTTTGAATCCCTAGCACCGAGTAACAGAGTGAGTTCCATTACTTGTCCTAGCTTCTGCCAACCTAGCAGTTTGAAAGCACGTAAACATGCAACTAGAAAAATAGGGACCACTTTTGGTGGGAAGGTAACAATGTTCCATGCTCCTTTGGTGTTTAATCATGCCACATGACCATGGAGACATCTTAAGACAGCGCTGGCTCTTCGGCTTTGAAACAGAGATGAGCATTGCCCCCTAGAGTCGGAAAAGACTAGCACATATGTGTGTGGGAAACCTTTACCTTTTATGTATACTTCAGTTTAGATAAGAAATAACGTGACTCATAATAGTTCAAGTAAGGTCACAGATTATTTTAAGAAAACCATGCTTTATCTTTCATTAAAAATTGAATTATTGGGTATGGTTGCAGGCTTAAAGATTGTTTGAAAAAATAAAGAAAACTGCTATACTTAGTTTCATGTGTTTAAAACCAGTTCAGAATATTTTTTTTTGGCATAATGATGTAGGAAGTTACCAAACGTCCCCCCACCCTCGAAAAATGAAATATCCTAGGTAACATTGAAAAGGCAAAATATTATATTTACGTGCATCAGAAATGGAGAAACATGTTTTTAGGCACGTAACAGACACACTCTTAATAGCCCCACTTTCTTAATGGGCCATTAAAATGCCCAAGCCAGTCTATTCTACATAACAAATAGTCTTCCCTTGTCAGCTCCAGGGTGATGGGATTAAGGCATGATAGTATTAGCTCTTTACCAACTCACCACATGGCATCTGGAAATTCAAACTTGGACTCAAAAAGCCTAGAGCAGTGATGGCTAACTTCTTTTGTCTCGCATGCCAAAAGCGCGGGGAGTGCAGGGGGGTTGTGTGTGGGTGTGCCACACCCATAATGCTATGTGTGTGACCCCCCTGCTTTTGGCACGCTTTTTTCGCCCTCCCCAGGCTCCAGAGGCTTTCTAGGAGCCTGGGGAGGGTGAAAACAGCCTCCCTCACACCTCCAGAGGCTTCAGGAGCTTCCCTGAAGCCTCCAGAGGGCTAAAAACAGCATCAAAAGAAGGCCTAAATAAGCTGGCCAACGCACACATGTGCATTGGAGCTGACAGGGCAACGCCTCGCGTGTCCTAAGAAATGGTTCCGCATGCCACCTGTGGCACCCGTGCCATAGTTTCGCCATCACTGGCCTAGAGAGTTGCTCCTGCATGGCCCCATGGGAGTCTGACAACCAATCAGAATACATTTCTTACACAGGAACAAGAAACAGACAGGTGGGGCTGAACAGAATATAAAAAACCCAGTAAGCCCCTTCTTTACTCTTTTTTTCTTCTGCACCCAACATCTGGAAGCATGTGATCCTCCTTTTACATTCAGGACCTCAAACCATGTGATCCTGCCCACCATTAAACCATCTTTCCAAGCAGCCTCCATATTTCCAATGTCTTTTCCCCCACTTGGAGCTGAACCCAGAAGGACATTTCTTCCAACACTGACACTCAACTTTCTCAGTGCCGTGTAGCCACTTTTCCATAGGAGGCACACACAGCCGCACACAAACTGGAAATTTGGCATTAAAGGATTCTGTATTTTCACAGATTGTCCTAGATCATGTCTGCTCTAAGTAACTCTATTAACCTAAAACTAGGCATATGGCAATGTTTCATTTTCAAGAACAGTCAGCCAGTCACGGTGAGCTGTAACACAAGAATAAAACTATAACCATTGGTTCTATAAATCCCTCTAGTATTATCTGATTGATATTAGTTGAGCAAAAGGCAATCATTGTGTATTGATTTTTTTAGCATATTTCTAATTGCTTTAATAGCCAACAAAAATCTTACTTAAAAATCGCATTGAACTAATCATTCACTGCAGGGGTATCAAACTCGTGGCCCATGGGCCAGATGTGTCACCCCTGCCCAGTATCAAACTCATGGCCCACAGGCGGGATGCGTCTTGGTCCCACCGTGCCCAGTTTAGCAAAGGGGGAAACGTCCCGATACCTCATGCAGACACCACCATGATGACACAAGTTTGACATCCCTGATTTACTGTAACTTAGCTTTCAGTATTAATAGTATTCAAATCCTTGATGGGAAAATACATGTGGAAAAGTTGAGCTTAAAAATATATTTGAAAATTAATAGTAATCTAACTAGTAGAAAAGATCAGCTGAATATGTATCTACCCTCAAGCAAAAGAAAACTCAGTATGGGTTTTTTTTTAATGCTTTTATTATTCAATTAAAATATTCCAGAAATACAAGTTTCGTGTGAAAATTGTGAATATTGGTGGGGGAGGAGAGGGGGAAAGAGAATGAAAAAGGCATCTGATTATAATGGAATATTGTATTAAAAGATGACAGATAGATTCAGATACTGGATTTGCAATAACCGAACATTATTTCTGGCCAGGGTTCAAATTCTCTAACCAGGGTATCAGACAAACTTTTCTCCCCTTTGAATGGCAAATGTTTCTCCTCAGGACTATATGAAAAATATTAGTCAAAGAGACACTTCAAATAGCAGGATATTTTCTGGAAAGTAAATCCAAAGTCCTTTCTTCATTTTCAAGCTTTCTCTGAATATGCAAGGCAAATATGCTGTTAAATAGTTTAAGGAATATACTTTAAGGCAGGGGTGTCCAAACTTGGGAACTTTAAGACTTGTGGACTTCAACTCCCAGAATTCCCCAGCCAGCATAGCTGGCTGGGGAATTCTGGGAGTTGAAGTCCACAAGTCTTAAAGTTCTCAAGTTTGGAAACCCCTGCTTTAAGGAAATCCTTAAAGTGATTTGCATGAACTCTTCCTTCCCTTTGATTCGTCCCCTGGGACTGCAAGGCAGTGTCAAGAGCCCTGGTTTCTACACTTGGTTTCCAATTACAAAAGGAAAACACTGTGAACAC
Organism: Rhabdophis nuchalis; assembly: GCA_039707465.1. NCBI lineage: Eukaryota > Metazoa > Chordata > Lepidosauria > Squamata > Natricidae > Rhabdophis > Rhabdophis nuchalis. Next base: position 31,322,339 of record CM077645.1, read on the forward strand.
AAGAGCATGGGTACGTAGGTGTGTTTTGGAGAAAGCTTTGTGTTGTGTGGGAGCACAGAGAGGAAGAATTCACAGTTGAGGGAGTGGAGGTCAGCTCAGCAGGCAACTGATGATGAAGGAGGAGCCAGCTTGACTTCTACAAGGCTGCAGCAGATTCAGACAGCTGAAAAGAAATCCAGCAGTTTCATCACCCCAATAGAGATGCTACAACCAACTAGTAACTGGTAAAGCATCTTCCTTTTCACACTTCAGCACAGACCAAGAAACTGCAAAACCAGCACTTCAGAAGCAATGCAGTGCAGCAGCTAAGAGCAATAGAAGCCAAGTAATTTGAAAATGGCTAAGGAGGTGGAAGGGACCTTGGAGGTCTTCTAGTCCACTCCTCTGCTTAGGCAAGAAGCCCTACACCACTTCAGACAAAAGGTTATCCAATTATCTTAAAAGTTTCCAGTGTTGGAGCATTCATAACTTCTGGAAGCCAGTTGTTCCTCTGATTAATGGTTCTAACCGTCAGGAAATTTTTCCTTAGTTCTAGGTTGCTTCTCTCCTTGATTAGTTTCCACTCATTGCTTCTTGTTCTGCCCTCAGGTGCTTTGGAGAATAGTTTGACCCTCTCTTTTTTGTGGCAGCCCCTGAGCTATCAAAACACTGCTATCATGTCTCCCCTAGTCCTTCTTTTCATCAAACAAGACATACCCAGTTCCTGCAACCGTTCTTCTTATGTTTTAGCTTCCAGTCCCCTAATCATCTTTGTTGCTCTTCTTTGCAACTGAGGAGAACAGGATTGTTCTTAGACTGTTTACGTATTAGATAAAAACCTAGGCATGGACATACACATTAGTGTAAAAACAAGATTATGTACATCAAGCATCATTTTCGACTCCTGTTGACCATGTAAATTCTCATAGAGATTTTCTCCATGATGGTCTCTCTTTGACCTGTTCTTACAAGCTTTCCAAAGATTACAATAACAGAATCTGTCTGCCTTGCTGTTGATAACCCCTTCTTCTCTTTCTTTTCCTCTTCACAACATTAGCACCTTCTTCAGAGAGCTATGACTTCACATAATGTGTCCAGAGTGTTATCATTTAAATGTGGTCATTTGTGACTTGAGTAAGAATGCTGGGTTGGTTTGTTCAATCATACATCGGTTTGTTTCCCTGGCTGTCCAGAGTATTTTCAGGAGTCTTCTCCAACACAAAAGTTCAAACGAATCAATACCCTTCCTCTACCGCCTCTTTAAGGTCCAAGTTTTGCTTCCATAAATTGTCACAGAAAATAGGCTTAGTGATAAGGGTTGCAAATAATAAAAGCCTCCCTGTGGTTTGTGTTATTTCTTTGTGTTTTTTGTTAGTGGTCTGTAAGGCAGTTATAGATAAGAAATATACTTCTTGCTCTTGTAAAAGGCTGAGGCTGAAACCCCATATTCATAAAGTTTAATTCCAGCTTTTAACATGTTTATAAAAATGTAAACCAGTAAAAATGTTTACATACTGTTGTACATCAAATGTAACTATAATAGATGAAATGTATACATTATAATGATATGTCATTAACAACACTGTTCTGTCTCCTGAACAGATTTTATATAATTCCAAATATTGTCAAAATATTCTCAGTGATGGCAAAACGTTTTCTCACCGAGTGCCAAAAAGGGAGTGGGCGTGCTCTTGTCGGGGACACGCCCCAGAAGAAAAGCTGCCAAGTGGGCATACGCGTGCCAGGAAATGGCACATGCAATTGTACACCAGCCAGTTTATCTGCATGTGCACATGATGATGTGCAATACAATACAATACAATACAATACAATACAATAGCAGAGTTGGAAGGGACCTTGTAGGTCTTCTAGTCCAACCCCCTGCATGGGCAGGAACCTTATACCATTTCAGACAAATGGCTGTCTAACATCTTTTTAAAGACTTCCAGGGTTGGGGCATTCACAACTGCTGGAGGCAAGCTGTTCCAGAGGTTAATTGTTCTTACTGTTAGGAAATTTCTCCTTAGTTCTAAGTTGCTTCTCTCCTTGGTTAGTTTCCACCCATTGCTCCTTGTCCTGCCCCCAGGTGCCTTGGAGAAAAGTTTGACTCCCTCTTCTTTGTGGCACCCTCTGAGATATCGGAACACTGCTATCATGTCTCCCCTGGTCCTTCTCTTCATCAAACTAGACATACCCAGCTCCTGCAGCCGTTCTTCATATGTCTTAGTCTCCAGTCCTCTAATCATCTTGGTTGCTCTTCTCTGCACTCTGCATGTGCATGTGCACTCTGCACATGCAGCACACATGCAGCACACATGCAGCACACATGCTGCATGTGCACTCTGCACATGCAGCACACATGAACACAATGAAAACCAGAAGACCAGCTCTTCTAGTTTCCGATTCTGCTGCACATGCAAAAACAGCTGATCACCGTGTGTGCATGCAAGCCAGAAATCCAGAAGGGGAACAGGCAATGCTGAGTGTGCCAACCAACATGGCTCCGTGTGCTATTTTGGGCCTACGTGTGCCATAGGTTCGCCATCATGGATCTAGAGGGTCATCCATCTCATTCAATGATTCTAGGTGCACAAGAAGTAACGAAAACATGGTAAACATGAAATCATCCTTTTCTTCCCTAACAACCCACCAAATCTCAAACCGCCTTTGCCCAATAGTAAGGGAAAGAGTCGAGCCTTCACTTTCTGGAATTACTACTGGTTTCTGCCACCCGGAAAATTGCCTAGAATCAGTTTGGATCTTGGACTAAAATAAGTGCTGCAGTAGATACTGCCATATGCCTGAAATGCCCACACAAACCACTTGAAATTCAGTGCTGCAACTTAAGGATAATTATCTCTTCAAGGTTTCTTCTTGACACAATGTCTTCCTGAACATTTATTATAGGAATTGATAATTTGCATAATAAATCTGCATGTGATAAATTTGCATCTTCATTCTAGAACAGATGTTTAAAGAAAACATTCTTGGCTAATTGATGCTCTCAGATAGACAACAGCAATGAAAATAACCAAGAATGAAGCAATAAAAAGTTCTTTACTGAACAAAGTAATATATCATTTTTAGGAGAGGATTACTATTAAACTTAAAATGGGGTGTTTGGGATTCCTCAGGTAAAGAGCATGAAACTAATCTTTAAAGGGGAGAATGATGAATGTATCAATGTTATCACTTGAAAATAGCTCTGTAGGAGTTACAGCGGTAGAGGGATGTGGTGGCTCAGTGGCTAAGAGGCTGAGCTTATTGATCAGAAAGGTTGACAGTTCGGTGGTTCAAATCCCTAGCGCCGCATAATGGAGTGAGCTCCCTTTACTTGTCCAAGCTTCTACCAACTTAGCAGTTTGAAAACATGTAAAAATGCAAGTAGAAAAAAATAGGGACCATCTTCGGTGGGAAGGTAACAGCGTTCCATGCGCCTTCGGCATTTAGTCATGCTGGCCACATGACTAGGGAGACGTCTTCGGACAGCACTGGCTCTTCAGGTTTGAAACAGAAATGAGCACCACCCCTTAGAGTTGGGAACGACTAGCACATATGTGTGAGGAGAACCTGTACCTTTACCTTAGTTAAAACAAATGAGAATCAAATATGTTGTTTAATTTAATTGATTTTAGCTGTTGTCTTAAGCTTTGCATTTTTGTTTTAACCATAGTAAGCCACCTTGAATATTTCTATAAATAGAAAGGAGGAACATAAATGCAATCAGTAAATTCATAAATTTTATATTGCATGAAAATAAGTCATAATAGAAAATAATTTTATTGGACCCAACCATAGTAAATAAAGTGTACCACATTTTAAATTCCCTAGAATTGTTCTTCAGATGCAGTGCTACAAAAATGAAAGATTGCATCAATTTACACGTGACATTCAGTTACTAGCAAAATTATTGCTTCTTTTGCCTTGAAAATCAATTACCTACTATGTCCTATCACTTTCTTACTATGCATGGTATACACAGATATTATATCATGGGTCATATTTAATTTTTATATCAGTAGGGCCAGAAAGTAATGGGGGGGGGGGGGAATGGATTCCCTATCCCATTTCTTGCTAGCAAATATATTCAAATTATAAACTTCACCTTAAACTGTCTGATATGCAGATGATGTAGCTGCAAGGTTCTATAAATGCATGATAAGAGTTGTCTAATCTCTCTTCCATAAACATTATATAAACCATATCAATTGTAGATTCACTGTAGACTTTAACTGTAAATAAAAAGCAACATCCTTTCGCACCAAAAATAGTTACTTAGATCCACAGTGTTTTAAATTATTACTATTAGTATTATTTAATCTCCTTTCTTTAGGATATGGATATATTTTTATATTTATATAAAAACTAGCCGTTCCCGGCCACAGCCGGCCCAGTCTGGTTAAATGGCCAACCAATCTGTGTGTAGATCTACACACAAACACGTACACACAGCCACCGTATAACCCCCAACCTACCTACCTACTGTATTTTTCCCTCTCTCCACCTACCTACCTTCCACACCTACCTACCTACATACCTACTGTATTTCTCCCTCCCTCTCTCTATCCCTATAGCTGCCTACCTACCTACCTACTGTATTTCTACTTGAATCTTATGGACAGAGTATTATGACATTTTGTATTATGTCATCCTGTGGCTCACGGCTCTCTCTGTATTCATCTACCTACCTTTTATACAATTTTTTCCATTTCTGTTGCCTGTACCTGGCACAGGTGTGACATCTACACAATCGATATATATATATCATTGGTGCCGTATTTGAGGTGCACTCGAAAGCTACAGCTAGTACAGAATGCGGCCGCGCGGGTGATTATGGGTGCCTCTAGGCAAACCCACGTAACACCTCTCCTGCGCGAGCTGCACTGGCTGCCTGTGGCCTTTCGAGTGCGCTTCAAAGTATTGACGACCATCTTTAAATCGCTCCATGGCTCGGGGGCTAGCTATATACGAGACCGCCTCCTGCCCCATACATCCCTTCGTCCGATCCGCTCCCACAGAGAGGGTCTTCGGGTGCCGTCGGCGGGGCAATGCCGGTTGGCGACACCCAGGGGAAGGGCCTTCTCTGTGGCGGGCCCGGCCCTCTGGAACGACCTACCCCCCGACCTTCGTACTATCTCGGACCTCCGCCTCTTCCGCCAACGTCTTAAGACGTATTTATTTCAACAAGCCGGCCTAGGATAGCCCCCCGTTTCTGACTTTTAAAGAAAATTTATAATTTGGTAAGGGTTTTAAATATTGGGTTTTAGCACAGGTTTATTAATTTAATACATTTTAACTGATATTTATTGTATTTTGTGTTTTTAAATGATGCCTGTGCGCCGCCCTGGGTCCTAACAAGGAGAAGGGTGGGGTATAAATTTAATAAAATAAATAAATAAATAAATAAATAAAAGGAACGTTGTGTGAAAATTTGGAAGCGATCGATGCAGTACTTTAGGAGATTAGCGGTTTTGAACAAACTCTTGTTACATTTTTATTTATATAGCTAACACTGAAATTTGCTGAAGTATTTGTGTTGCCTAGTAGTAATCGCCCTAAAGTCATTGAATCAGGGGTTGAGGGTAGACTCAAGCTCTCTTCTTAATCCTATCTGGTCAGGATTCCATTTTCAGTGTGGTCAGAACCATGCCTATGAAAAGCTCACAAGAGGACTTGAATGTCACAGCAATCTTGGTTTACATTCCCCAGCAGCTGACAGTGAAAATGTTTTAGATACTGAAGATACTTAACATAGCTGTTCAGAATCTGACGATCCGTAAATCTGCTCAATCCCTTTTTTAAATTGTCAATGTTGATATCTATCACCAGATCATTTTAGGAAAACATGAGTACTGTAATCTAAATAGGAGTTTACCAGACCATGAAAAATAATTGGTAATTGGTACAGTTTTCCATTATATATTTCCACTCTTTGAGCACGGGCATAAAATAAAACTAATGTGTCAGAAAAATCAAAATGCTTCTCTTTCTTTCCCTCCTTCCCTCCCTCTCTCTCCCCCTCCCTCTCTCTCCCCATCCTTCTCCTTAATGTGTTTGTTTTATATTTAACTTTCCTTGGTGCATCAAATTAAACTGATAGAAATGCTAATCTCTTTCATCACAGAACATTCAAAGCAAGTAGAATTTTTCATATTCTCAAATAATGTACACTTCCAGCCAATACCAATAACTCCGCCAGAAGCAATGCTCTTTCATCTCTCGCTGGTTTGTCAAAGGCTACAGATCCAGATAAAGCACAGCGTCAACCTACAGTTCCTTAGAAGACTTTGGGAGGGCAAGCGTATCTTTCTGCAAATTGTTCTGCTTGCAGTCAAATTAAAAGAAAAACAAAGTCTATTGTTAAGCAGGAATAGACAGATACTGTTGGAAAAAGGAGATGATAGTCGATTTTTGACATACATGTAGTTATTTCTCAAGTATGTGTACATTCTTCACAGATTCTGTATGGAGTAATTCTTGTCATTTTCAACAATGCAGTACAATATACGATTGTATGATGCAGTTTAATCAAGATGTGTATTATACAAGCACGTATGTCTAATTAGAGAACATAAAACATCATTATTAGAATTGTCTATTTTTCAGCTAACATTCTTTCCTCTCATACATATTGGGGCTGTGGTACTTATAAATATACCCCCCTCCCAAGTTGAGCATGTTGTAACCGCATTACATGCTGTTCCCAATAGGATCCTTTAATTGCAACAGGACTGCAGGAGAGGGAGGGATTGAATTTCAGGGAAGAAGAAAAGAGGGGAAAATATTGACATAAAGTAAACTGGAATGTAAAGAACTCAGTAGATGACTCTAAAATCAATAGATGACTATCAGTTTGCAATTGATTTAACCCTCCTTAGTTTTTGCTCTTTAATTTTTTAGACATGATTGTTAGGAATGACTAAGTTGTATCTGTGTACTATCCATCCATTTATACATGACAAAGGTATGGCATTTATGCATAGCAAAATCTGTCTGTTTAAACCAGGGATGTCCAAACTTGGGAACTTTAAGACTTGTGGACTTCAACTCCCAGAATTCCCCAGCCAGCAGAGCTGGCTGGGGAATTCTGGGAGTTGAAGTCCACAAGTCTTAAAGTTCCCAAGTTTGGACATCCCTGGTTTAAACCAATGGACCTTTGAGCTGCATTTATGACACTGCTACAATTGTTCTGCAGTGTTTAAATAATTCGAAAAATACATATTCATAAAATGCATGGTTTTATTTTTTTCAGGTTATCTAATGTCAGCTGCGCCCCCCCCCCCTCTTTCCTCCAACTTCCATCTGAAATGGTTTCCCCAGGAGATGTTCTGTAGAAAAACAAAGGGGAAAATTGGTATTAATTAGGAGGTTGATGAATGGAGACTAAGCTGGGATCCAAAACATACTTCTTTGAAAAAGTGGCTCCAGTGAAATCAGTGAGGCCACTTCCACGTCATGTCTGAAGAATCAGAGTATGTGGAAGAAAGAAATGCTTATTGAGAACAGAGACTGGAAAACGTTAAAGGCTAGATATTGACCAGCAGCCAAAAAACATACCAAGTGGAAAAACAGACATGAGGATTTGCAAGGAGTTGGCAGGCACTTGCACAAGGAGATGCCAGCACAGAACACACAAAGCGACTAAAATGAATGAGGGCTGACGAAAGAGAAAAAGGAAGAAAAACCAGAGCAAAGGGGGGAGGGGGAATAATTAGGAAAGCTCCAAGCTTTCATGTGAAATAAAAATAAATGGAAAACCACCAAAGGCAAAACAAAACAAAACTGCATGCATCTACAATCAATGCGCAGAGATGCTCTATCGATTTGCAGTGTACAGAAAAAATAAAACTAAAAATTATGATATAGTTCTTCTCTTTCATTCCTCAAGACCCTGAAGTTTCCAGCTTGCTGTTGGAAATGGTGTCCAACAGTTAATTATTTTGCACTAGGAAATGTGTGTATATCAGTAAACATGTTGGATTCAAAGAACAAATTCAAGATTCCTAGAAAGCTGAATTGAGTAAGAGTGTTTTCGAACCGTGAGCTGAAATTTTACTGTTTTGTCTCCACCTACTGGCAATACATTTAATCTGCTGTTTGCTCAAAGCTTCAGTTTGACTTGATTCTTGGTACCCATGTAGATGTCTTTTAAGGATTGTTTGTGAGTGGGGTAGTTGGGAAAACATGCAGATGGAAATGTTTGTAATTGTTTTATTTTGGTTTCTTTTCACCCGAATCTTCAGGTCTCACCTACAGTTTGCTAAACTCTCCCAGAGATTCAAAACTGATTTAAGTTTTGCAAGGTGGGTTTTTTGTTTTTGTTTTTATCTTGTTTTAAGCCAGCCAAAGTCAGCTAGATATTGATGCTTGATCTGAGCTGCCTGCTAAAAAGAACTTAACTGTGATACTGACCGAGCAGCTTGCAATTATACAGTAAGAGATAGGACAGCTTGGAGAGGGGAGAGGAAGGAAGGGGAGGACTTTCTTACCATTATAGACCAAAAAGGAAAAGACTACTATAGTAAAACATTATCTAAATATCACAGTAACAACTCATAGGAAAATGGACATACTGTATACTTCAATGTAGCAACATAGAACAGTATTTATTGTTTAATAGGTAATTTAAATAAAATAAGTAAGCATGATCTGGGCTTTAGAGAGAAGTGGGGGGGGATTTGGTGAAAAGAGTAAGGTTCTACATTTAGGCAACAAAAACCATTTAAATATGAGCCAGCAGTGTGCAGCAGCTGCCAAAAAAGCCAACACAGTTCTAGGCTGCATAAACAGAGGGATAGAATCAAGATCACGTGAAGTGTTAATACCACTTTATAATGCCTTGGTAAGGCCACACTTGGAATACGGCATCCAGTTTTGGTCACCACAATGTAGAAAAGATGTGGAGACTCTAGAAAGAGTGCAGAGAAGAGCAATAAACATAATTAGGGGACTAGAGGCTAAAACATATGAAGAACGGATGCAGGAACTGGGTATGTCTAGCTTAATGAAAAGAAGGACTAGGGGAGACATGATAGCAGTCTTCCAATATCTCAGGGGTTGCCACAAAGAAGAGGGAGTCAAACTATTCTCCAAAGCACCTGAGGGCAGAACAAGAAGCAATGGGTGGAAACTAATCAAGGAGAGAAGCAACTTAGAACTGAGGAGAAATTTCCTGACAGTTAGAACAATTAATCAGTGGAACAGCTTGCCACCAGAAGTTGTGAATGCCCCAACACTGCCCCAAGACCGAGTGGCTGTGGTTTCCGGCACCCCGGTTCAGCCGGATAAGTCCAACACTGGCCATTGGGGGCGAACAACTGGCCCCCGTGGAGAGGGCGCGCAACTTGGGAGTCCTCCGGGATTCCCGGCTGTCCATGGAGGACCATGTGGCGGCCGTGGCCAGGGGGGCGTTCTATCAGGTACGCCTGATACGCCAGTTGCGCCCCTTACTGGACCGGGGAGCCCTTCGCACAGTCACTCAAGCGCTTGTGACATCCCGGCTGGATTACTGCAACGCTCTCTACATGGGGCTCCCCTTGAGGTGCACTCGAAAGCTACAGTTAGTACAGAATGCGGCCGCGCGGGTGATTATGGGTGCCTCAAGGCAAACCCACGTAACACCTCTCCTGCGCGAGCTGCACTGGCTGCCTGTGGCCTTTCGAGTGCGCTTCAAGGTGTTGACAACCATCTTTAAATCGCTCCATGGCTCGGGGCCTAGCTATATACGAGACCGCCTCCTGCCCCATACATCCCTTCGTCCGATCCGCTCCCACAGAGAGGGCCTTCTCCGGGTGCCGTCGACGGGGCAATGCCGGTTGGCAACACCCAGGGGAAGGGCCTTCTCTGTGGCGGGCCCGGCCCTCTGGAACGACCTACCCCCCGACCTTCGCACTATCTCGGACCTCCGTCTCTTCCGCCAATGTCTGAAGACGTATTTATTTCAACAAGCCGGCCTAGGATAGCCCCCTGTTCCTGACTTAAAAAAAAAAAAAAAAAATTATAATTTGGGAATGGTTTTTAACATGGGTTTTAGCACGGGTTAATCTAATTTAATATATTTTAAATTGATATTTATTGTATTTTTGTGGTTTTAATAATGCCTGTGCGCCGCCCTGGGTCCTAACAAGGAGAAGGGCGGGATATAAATTTAATAAAATAAAAAATAAAAAAATGTGGCGGCCGTGGCCAGGGGGGCATTCTATCAGGTACGCCTGATACGCCAGTTGCGCCCCTTACTGGACCGGGGAGCCCTTCGCACAGTCACTCAAGCGCTTGTGACATCCCGGCTGGATTACTGTAACGCTCTCTACATGGGGCTCCCCTTGAGGTGCACTCGAAGGCTACAGTTAGTATAGAATGCGGCCGCGCGGGTGATTATGGGTGCCACAAGGCAAACCCACGTAACACCTCTCCTGCGCGAGCTGCACTGGCTGCCTGTGGCCTTTCGAGTGCGCTTCATGGTGCTGATGACCATCTTTAAATCGCTCCATGGCTCGGGGCCTAGCTATATACGAGACCGCCTCCTGCCCCATACATCCCTTCGTCCGATCCGCTCCCACAGAGAGGGTCTTCTTCGGGTGCCGTCAACGGGGCAATGCCGGTTGGTGACACCCAGGGGAAGGGCCTTCTCGGACCTCCGCCTCTTCCGCCAACGTCTTAAGACGTATTTATTCCAACAAGCCGGCCTAGGATAGCCCCCATTTCTGACTTTTTAAGAAAATAATTTATAATTGGCAAGGGTTTTAATATTGGGTTTTAGCACGGGTTTATTAATTTAATACATTTTAATAGATATTTATTGTATTTTGTGTTTTTAAATAATGCCTGTGCGCCGCCCTGGGTCCTAACAAGGAGAAGGGTGGGGTATAAATTTAATAAAATAAATAAATAAAAAATTTAAGAAGTTGTTGGATAGCCAGTTGTCTGAAACAGTATAGGGCTTCCTGCCTAGGCTGGGCGTTGGCCTAGATGACCTCCAAGGTCCCTTCCAACTCTGCTATTGTATTATTATTGTATTATTATTATTGTATTAAACTTCTGTCCTTGTAGAACAAATTGATTTCCTGAACAATTTGTTTTGAAATTAAATAATCAATAAATAGCCACACCAGTGTTGAGGGGCTCTAGTAAAAGAAAACATTAAATATCAGGAGGATTAGGGTAGGTACATGTCTTGCATTTATTTGTCACCAATAATAAATCTACATAGGACAATTAGGACGTTCCTGTATCTTTCAAACATTTGCGGGTAAGCCATAGTAAGCAAATACTGTATGGAATAAGTGAGGATGATATTGACTTCATTTCATTTATTTTTTTCACTCCTATTCCATCAGCTCTATCAGCTGACAAAAAAGTATTATAAGTCTGGTGCTGATTGCTTTTTTAAAGTTTTTTTTAAAAAGCACAGGTCTCTTAATCATGCGGAAACTAACTGTCTCATTTTCTTGCACAGGCGATCAAAATGGTACGAGTTGAAGAGGAACTATAAAATCAAACATGGCAGATGATTCTTCATACTGAATGGTCCAGTGGTTGGAGACAGAAACAAAATAAAACAATCACAGGAGGAGGAACCCTATCAAATTTCCTAGCTTGCAAGAAGCAAAAGTCGTAGGAATGTAACAGACAGCCTTACCCAGGACTTCCCTCCTCCTCTGCCCCAATATTGTTTATTTCAGTAACTTTCCAGTTTTATGTAGAAGTCCTTCTTACTGTCTTAATTGGATATGCCAGTGCTTATTTAATTTTTAATTATTTTGAAAAACCACCCAATATCCCAAGCATTCTGGGCAGTTTAAAATAAAATACATTGAAAAATATAGGCTGAATAAGAATATAAGCAGGAAAATGTGAAACAAAAACACTATATAAAGTGGGTTCCGGCAAAGGTGATTTGTTTAAAGATGAAAACAAATTCAAATGACTTAAAATACAGTTAAAAAAAAAAGAATTTTCATTACAAGGCTTTTTTCAAGAACTTGAAGCCAACTTGAAAATCAAATTCAATACACGCACAATGTGAATCTTCTAGTTGCGCTGGTCATTTTCCTTCAAAGAGGGAAAAAAAGGTGCACCCTGAATCCCTTAAGTGTAATATCCTAAAAGGAAAAGGAAAATGTAGTCCGAGCAGAACCACCTGGCTCCAAACTGATAAGATGAATGAGTCTTCTTACCCTCAGAGGAGAAAAGACCGTAAGTTCTGCTGATTTCTCCTTTCCTTGGACCTTTCCCTGACTCTTTCCTAGCAAAAGAATAAATAGGGAGGAACATGTAGTTTTCCAAGGGATAAGGAAAGACATGATGGGAATCTGGCACATTGCATTAGGTCCTCAGATTATAGATTTCCTATCCCTGTTGTATGCAAAGTTTACACGAACTACCATATGTAAGACGCACCTTTTTCCCTCAAAAAAGAGGGTGAAAATCTGGGTATGTGTTATACACAGAATTCAACATTTTTGGCCTCCTGATACCCTGCCCCCTTTGCAAAAATAGCCATGCATAGCCTTTAGGAGGCTTCCAGAGTGGTCCTAAGAGCTGGAAGGGCAGAAATGAGTGGAAAACAAGCCATTTTTTGCTTATTTGGGGGGGGGGAGCTCCCAGGAACACTCTACAAGCCTCCCAAAGCTCTGCATGTCCTTTTTTTTTTGGATAAAAACTGGATCCGTTTTCACAAAAAAACGTGCCATTTTGAGGAGGTCTGCAGAATGCAAAAACATTTTTTTTTAATTTGCCTCTTCAAAATCTTAGTGCGCCTTATACCCTGGTGCATCTTATACTCCGAAAAGTATGGTAGTCTTCTCAAACAAAATAGTAGGACAACCCTCATTTTCTCCTCCCAGCTATCCTGCTAAAGTATGCTAATTTTCTATTGTCAATGGAGAACAGAAGCAGCATTAGAAGAAACTAACGTTTATGTAATGGTAGGAAGTTTTGCAGGCAGAACTTCTATAGCTTGCATTACTGCCCAGCAAGGCATAATACAGTACAAGGTTTGGCAACCTTCTTCTCATAGAAACTAGAGACTACATCACCACCACCACCATTTTCAGGGGTCAGCCAGTGAAGCCATCCACCATATGACCATTTGAGGAGTTAACACTTTCTTCTAATCTTGTGCAGGTCAAGTAAACATTTCTTTTTTGGGACCATCGATTGGATGAATTTAGGTCGAAAGCCACATTTGGCCCATAGGCAGTAAGTTGCCTATCCCTGAGAATTGTGATTGTGATTTTAATGAACAAGTGGAAGAAAAAGTTGGAGGTGGAGGAGGTGGTGGCGGTGGTGGTTAACAGAATCTCAGGCTTCCTGAGTCATTCACATAGCAATAGCACTTAGACTTATATACTGCTTCACAGTGCTTTACAGCCCTCTATGAGCGGTTTAAGGAGCCAGCATATTGCCCTCAACAATCTGGGTCCTCATTTTACAGATCTTGGAAGGATAGTGTTAGATCAGACAAAGGATTCCGACTCAGGCATGGTCAAAACAACAGGAACGTTTATTCACACTATTTACAACACACACAAGATTCAACTGGCAAGGTTTCTTCTCTGGCAACCTCTTATATAGAGTTACCAGGCAGGAAACTCCTAGCAATGCAATTGCAACATTGTAACTCCTTTCCAGACAGATTCCAGACAGCTTGTCTCTGTTAATCACTGCAGCTGCTGGCTCAGCTCCGGAATGCGGTGACTCATAGGTTACCAGACGAGCTGTCTGGGACATAGGCTTGGGGACTCAACACTCCTTCCCCCATAGTCAGTGCGCATGTGTCTAGGTTCTCTGTCCAACACAGTACATGCGCACGCGTAGTCGTTCAGATAGGCGGGGCGGTGTCGGGTCTGCCCTGACCGCCTTAGTTCTTGAGGAGGCTCCTCCCTGTGGGACACGGAGCCTTCGCCTACGTCATCGCGGCCTGCCCTCGGAGGTGGAGTCGCCGTAGGCGGCAATGGCGACCCTAGCAAGTCCGGGTGAGGGGGCGTGGCGACCGGGCTTGAGGTAGTTGGCATTTGCTGGCGAGTATTATTCTGGTAGGGTGGTTCCCCGATGGGCGAGGCCCCCAGCTGAGAGTCAGATTGGGCTGTGAGGTCCTGGCGGTCTCCCCGTGCTGTTCCCGCCGATACGAGGTCTGGACCGGCTAGGGACTCCGGGGTTCCAAACAACTGCTCGGCTTGAGCAGAGAACAACGGCCCAACGGGGGCCAACGGGCAGGAACGGCCTGGCGTGGTGACTGCTGTTTCGGGCAGGCGGCGCCTCAGTTGATCCAGGTGGCGCCGCCACTCGGATCCATCCTGAAGGCCGACTCTGTAAGAACAGGGTCCGGTTACGTCCAAAATGGTTGCGGCAATCCATCGCGGCTCCCCTGAAAAGTTCCTTGCCCAAACCAGGTCCCCAATTTCAAATAAACGAGGAGTGGGAATCTGCAGGTTGCCCCTCTGCAACCCGTCGTAATCGGGGTGCAGTCTGTCCAGAGTGGTCCGCAAGCGTCGGCCCATCAAGAGCTCCGCGGGGCTTTTCCCTGTGGCTGGGCAAGGTGTGACATGCTGTCCCAAAAGGTACGCGGCCACCCTTGCCTGCCAGTCCCCTTTATCCAAACGGGCCAAGGCTTCCTTGGCTGAGCGCACGGCTCGTTCCGCGCGTCCATTAGACGCCGGGTGATAAGGGGCGACCGGCGCGTGGCGGATCCCTTGGGTGGCCAGAAAGTCCAAGAAGGTGGAGGATTGAAATTGGGGTCCGTTGTCGGACACAACGACGTCCGGCAACCCGTGGGTCGCAAACAGACGGCGCAAGGCACGCACCGTGCTCTCCGCTGTGGTGGAAGCCATGAGAATCACCTCCACCCAGCGTGAGAACGCATCCACCACCACGAGGAAATTCTGGCCATGGAAGGGACCCGCGAAATCCAAGTGGAGCCTGGACCATGGGCACCTGGGGGCGTCCCACTCCCTCGGCGGGGAGACCGGCGGGGCCGGCCGGGACAATTGGCAGGAGGAGCAGGCGGCCACCCATTCTGCCACTTCAGCGTCCATGCCGGGCCACCAGACATAGCTCCGGGCCAATGCCTTCATACGGACGATGCCTGGGTGGTTGGCATGGAGCGACTGAAGAACCATGTGCCGGAGAGGGGAAGGGACGATGACCCGATCTCCCCAACACAAGTACCCGCAATGGAGCGAGAGCTCCAGCTGGCGTGACTTGTAAGGCCGAAAGTTTTCAGCCACACTGCCCGAAGGCCAGCCCCTCAGCACCCATCGGCAGACCTGGGCGAGGACGGGGTCTGCGCGGGTGTGAGCGGCAATGGCGGAAGAGGACAGGGGCAAGTCCGACTCCGCGACCATCAGGACAGAGAGAGCAGGCACAGGGGCCGGATCCGGCCCCGGGAGAGGGCAGCGGCTTAGGGCATCAGCATGCCCTATCTGCTTGCCAGGACGGTATAGCAGCGTATAGTCATACGCTGCCAGGAATTCCGTCCAGCGGGTCATCCTGGGCGACAGGATGGGGGGTGTCGGACGGTCACCGGCCAATAGCCCAAGGAGCGGCTTATGGTCCGTGACAACAGAAAAGGTCCGCCCATAGAGGTAATTGTGGAACTTCTTAATCCCGGACACTACAGCCAAAGCCTCCTTGTCGATTTGGCTGTAGTTTCTCTCCGTTTGAGACATTGTCCGGGAGTAAAAAGCAATGGGGGCTTCCGAGCCGTCTGGAAAGACGTGGCTAAGGACAGCCCCCAGGCCAAAAGGGGAGGCATCGCACGCAAGCGTCAGAGGAAGCCTGTCATGGTACTGGACTAGTACCGCATCTGACGTGAGCATGGCTTTGACAGCCGCGAACGCGTGTGCTTCGCGGCTGCCCCAGTGCCAGGCCACGGATCGGTCGAGCAACCGATGCAGCGGCTCGGCTAGCGATGCCTTATGGGGAATAAACGGCGCGTAGAAATTCAAAAGGCCGAGGAATGCCTGCAGCTCCGTTTTGGAGGCAGGAGTGGGGGCCTTTTGGATGGCCTCGACCTTGGAGGGGGTTGGGTGAATTCCTTGGGCGTCAATCATGAAACCCAGGAATTCCACCCTAGGCGCAGCAAACGTACATTTGCTGCGTTTCAACTTTAAACCCGCGCCCCTGAAAACTCTGAGGACCTTCCGTAACGTTTTGGCGAGTTCTGATATGCTGGAAGCAGCAATCAGGACGTCGTCAAAATACGGTACAACGCCAGGGAGCCCATGGAGCAGTCGCTCCATGAGGCTCTGGAAGATCCCCGGGGCTACGGACACACCAAATTGGAGACGGCGACAGCGGAAAGCCCCACGGTGGGTCACGATGGTCTGCGCTTCCGCAGCCTCGTCATCCACCGGGAGCTGTTGGTAGGCCTGCGCCATATCCAGTTTCGCGAACACTTGACCTCGTCCCAATGAGTGGAGTAGGTCTTGCACCACCGGAACCGGGTATGGGTTCGCCTGAAGCCCGAGGTTGATCGTCGACTTATAGTCGGCGCAGATCCTCACGGACCCGTCGGGCTTAATGGGGACCACAATTGGGGTCTCCCATTTCGCCTGATCGACGGGTTCGAGCACGCCCTGCGCCACCAATCGATCCAATTCCGCTTCAACCTTGGGCTTCAGCGCGAACGGCAGCCTGCGGGCCTTCAAGCGGACTGGAGCAACCTGGGGGTCCAAATTTAGGGAAACTGGAGTGCCTTTGTACGTTCCTAAGCTGCCATCAAAGACGTCGTTGAACTCTCTGATTACTTCGTCTACCGGAGAACTGGCTGGCACGCTGTGTACTCCTTGGACGACAGTCCCAAGGCTGGAAACCAGTCCAATCCGATCAAGGCAGCTAGGGGTTTGGCCACTACCAGGATGGGAAGGGATCCGTGGAAGGGGCCGTAGTCTACTCTCACTCTGTGCAGACCTAGAATGGGAATTTGTGAGCCCTGGTAATCTTTCAGGATCGTCGCTGTGGGGCCGAGATCCCGCTTCCTGAGCTTGGGGCAAAGCTTAACTAAATGCGCCCAGGACATGAGTGATCTAGAGGACCCTGAATCTATTTCCATTTTTACCCCCACCCCCTCTAAGCAAACCACTGTTGACAGTCTCCTACTCTCTGCCTGGTCATAGCTTAGAGCTGGGGGCATCTCCGCCAGCGCGAAGCAGTCGGTCGGCTGTGGCTGGTAGCGTCCTGAACACTTCTGCGACCCTCGTTGTCCTGGTGGAACGGTTCTGGAGGCGGCAGCTGGCGTTGTCGCTGGAGTGGCAGCATGGCACACTGCTGCTAGGTGTCCTTTCCTGCCACATCTGCGGCACACCGATGCCTTGAATGGGCACTCTGGTCTCTGGTGGGCCCCTCCGCAGCCTAGGCAGTTCCCGGACTTCTGCTGCGGTGTGAATGCGCGATTCAGCACGCGCCCAGTCACCCTCATGCAGTCCCCACGGTCTTCCTCCTCCAGCTCATCCAGCGGCGCTATTTCGTCTACCAGACACGCTCGCGGAGTGGGGAAAAGAGGAGGGCGCGCGCGGCCCATGTCGGATGTGGAGATCTCCGACAATTCTGTCGCGCGTGCTTCTTCCACCGCTTGCTCGAGAGTCAGGACAGTTTTTGAAAACAAGCGGCGCTTTAGGCGGATGTCTCTTACGCCGCATACAAACTGCTCCAGTAGGGATTCCTCCAGGAAGCCAGCAGGGAACTCGCAGGGGATTGCGGTCGCTCTCAATTTCTGCAGGAACTCGGCTACCGACTGTTGCGGCTGTTGCACACATTGCCTGAATGCATAGCGATGCGCTATGCGGGAAGGCGCCGGCGCGTAGTGTGCTCTCAGGCGGCCCAGGAGATCGTCCCACGGCACTTCGTGCACCGCTGCGGGTGCTGCTATGGTTCGGGCGGTAGCAAACAATTCAGGGCCGCCGCACTGGAGGAATAGGCTCAGCTTCCTGGCAGGCGCGAGTTCGCCGTAGTCGCTGGCTATCAAGAAGCACTCGAACCGGGCTAAGAAGGAAGCCCATTGTTCCTTCATCGGGTCGAACGGTGCAAACGGAGGCATTGTCGCCGTAGCCATGGTGAGGCTGTGCGTCGCGCTGCGCTCTGTTGTTGAAGTATTCGTTACCCGTTGCGTTCTAAGGCCACGGCCTGAATCCCACCTTCGTCGCCAGTGTTAGATCAGACAAAGGATTCCGACTCAGGCATGGTCAAAACAACAGGAACGTTTATTCACACTATTTACAACACACACAAGATTCAACTGGCAAGGTTTCTTCTCTGGCAACCTCTTATATAGAGTTACCAGGCAGGAAACTCCTAGCAATGCAATTGCAACATTGTAACTCCTTTCCAGACAGATTCCAGACAGCTTGTCTCTGTTAATCACTGCAGCTGCTGGCTCAGCTCCGGAATGCGGTGACTCATAGGTTACAAGACGAGCTGTCTGGGACATAGGCTTGGGGACTCAACAGATAGAAAGCTGAGTCAACCTTGAGCCGGTGATATGCGAACTGCCAAATTGCTGGCAGCCAGCAATCAGCAGAGGTAGCCTGTGGTACTTTATTCTAACGACTGCACTACCGTGGCTTAAATATGATATAATTCTGGTGCATCAGGGATTAGTGAATTGTTACACAAAACACGTGGTGTGCTTTCTAGTTGTACAAAGTTTTGAAACTTGAAAATTCATAGAAGATGCATATTGGTCGCTTATACGCTGCATCTGTCTTTGAAAATGGACTAGGTTTATTGCCTGGGTATTATACTGTACAATTGGTATCTTCTGAAGAACCAAAATTATGCAGCCATAAACTTGTAAACTATTGTAGAGTTCACTTCCCTTCTGTCTCCCTATCAATAGCTTTGTGAACAGATGGTTGAAAAAAACCCTCAGGATCAAATAGCACTCACATCCTAAAGCTGTTTCCTTTGAAACATGTTGGCATGTAACTGAAAAGATAATGTTAAAAAGATGAATGGAATAAGCAGCTCCCAATAGAAAGCTGAAATAGATGTCTGAATATGTCTGAAAAAATAGTTTCATCCTAAGAAAAGTAAAATGTGGACAGTATGTCAAATCTATGGGATGCGGTGGCTCAGGGGCTAAGACGCTGAGCTTGTTGATCAGAAAGGTTGACAGTTCGAATCCCTAGTGCCATGTAATGGTGTGAGCTCCCTTTACTTGCCCCAGGTTCTGCCAACCTAACAGTTTGAAAGCATGTAAAAATGCAAGTAGAAAAATAGGAACCACCTTTGGTGGGAAGATAACAACGTTCTGTGTGCCTTCGGCATTTAGTCATTCCGGCCACATGATCACGGAGACATTTTCAGACAGCACTGGCTCTTCAGCTTTGAAATGGAGATGAGCACTGCCCCCTAGAGTCAGGAATGACTAGTACATATGTGTGAGGTCAACCTTTACTTTTACCTTATGACAAATCTACAAATCAAGGACTATTGCTGTTTAATAACTTCTCTCTTCCAGCTTTTTAAAAGTAATATCTAAAAAGTACATGAACAATTTTTTAGGCTCTGGGAGTCATTTGCTCTTTGTTCCCTACACAGCAGATTTTGTAAGTTCTTCTATGAAGTCACTGGAGTTGGTGTACCTTCTCAATATTGTCACCTTCAAACAAACAAAGAAGTAGAAAGCTAAGGTCAATATCTCAAAAGATTTCTGGATTCAGAGTTTCCAACCATGAGATTGATATGGTAGGTAAAGGATGCCAATAGACAGTAACTGATTCAAAGGATGTAAAGAAAGAGGAAGAGATATATTGGAAAAAAAACTATACTGTAGTTTGTCTACAGTTCATATTGTACAATATTCACAGTGGCTTAGAAGCAAGGATGGGCTGCTGGGGGTACGCAGGGTTCGGGAGGATCTCTAGCTAAGATTCTGTGCAGTTTGGTGAACCCTCAAATCGCACTCCTGGCTACCCCTACCCACCCTGCCCCTCCCCTCCCAGGAGTCCCCACACAGAATGTTTTTGATGCAGGTAAGTGCAGGGCATGTGCGGAGACTTAAGGAGTGTGAAAAACAGGCCTACCAGAAGTTCAGGAAGGCTGAAAACAGGCCTATTTCCTGCAACCAGATGGCAGCCGGAGCCCGGAGAGGCTGTTTTTGCCTTCCTGGAGCTCATGGAAAGCCTCCAGAGCCCAGGGAGTACGAAAACACCCCCCTACCATGGTGCAGGAGGCTGGCTAGGCCATGCCCACCATGGCCATGCCCACCCAGCAACTGGGCAGAGAGCCCCTTGCTAAAATTTGTGATGCCCACTCCTGCTTAGAAGATATTCCATATTTACTAACTCAAGTACTACAGTTAGATAGTTGAGTACATGAGTTAAATAGTTAAATATATATTTCCAAATAGGAAAGCAACAGCAACTGATAGAATAGTCCCTGAAATATGGCAAGCAAAAGAAGAACCAGTTGTAATGGTTCTCCCCAAGCTTTGCCAGTAAATCTGGAAAATGATACAGTGACCATCAGATTGGAAGAGGTTTATCTACATTATAATAAAATCCCCCTAAAACAGACAAACATCAGAATGTACAAAATATTGTACAATATCCTTAATTATACAGCAAAATAATGCTTAGAATCAACAAAGGTGGGAGCCATTCAAAGAAAAAGAAATGCAGGAGGTTCAGCCTGGCTTTAGGAAACTCCAAAGAATATCACAAGAATTTATATATTTATATTATAAGGGACTCGGTGGCTTAGTGGCTAAGACTCTGAGCTTGTCGTCAATCGAAAGGTCAAATCCCTAGTGCCGCATAATGGGGTGAACTCCCGTTACTTGGCCCAGCTTCTGCCAATCTAGCAGTTCGAAAGCACGTAAAAATGCAAGTAGAAAAATAGGAACCACCTTTGGTGGGAAGGTAACAACGTTCTGTGTGCCTTCGGCATTTAGTCATTCCGGCCACATGATCACGGAGACATTTTCAGACAGCACTGGCTCTTCAGCTTTGAAATGGAGATGAGCACTGCCCCCTAGAGTCAGGAATGACTAGTACATATGTGTGAGGTCAACCTTTACTTTTACCTTATGACAAATCTACAAATCAAGGACTATTGCTGTTTAATAACTTCTCTCTTCCAGCTTTTTAAAAGTAATATCTAAAAAGTACATGAACAATTTTTTAGGCTCTGGGAGTCATTTGCTCTTTGTTCCCTACACAGCAGATTTTGTAAGTTCTTCTATGAAGTCACTGGAGTTGGTGTACCTTCTCAATATTGTCACCTTCAAACAAACAAAGAAGTAGAAAGCTAAGGTCAATATCTCAAAAGATTTCTGGATTCAGAGTTTCCAACCATGAGATTGATATGGTAGGTAAAGGATGCCAATAGACAGTAACTGATTCAAAGGATGTAAAGAAAGAGGAAGAGATATATTGGAAAAAAAACTATACTGTAGTTTGTCTACAGTTCATATTGTACAATATTCACAGTGGCTTAGAAGCAAGGATGGGCTGCTGGGGGTACGCAGGGTTCGGGAGGATCTCTAGCTAAGATTCTGTGCAGTTTGGTGAACCCTCAAATCGCACTCCTGGCTACCCCTACCCACCCTGCCCCTCCCCTCCCAGGAGTCCCCACACAGAATGTTTTTGATGCAGGTAAGTGCAGGGCATGTGCGGAGACTTAAGGAGTGTGAAAAACAGGCCTACCAGAAGTTCAGGAAGGCTGAAAACAGGCCTATTTCCTGCAACCAGATGGCAGCCGGAGCCCGGAGAGGCTGTTTTTGCCTTCCTGGAGCTCATGGAAAGCCTCCAGAGCCCAGGGAGTACGAAAACACCCCCCTACCATGGTGCAGGAGGCTGGCTAGGCCATGCCCACCATGGCCATGCCCACCCAGCAACTGGGCAGAGAGCCCCTTGCTAAAATTTGTGATGCCCACTCCTGCTTAGAAGATATTCCATATTTACTAACTCAAGTACTACAGTTAGATAGTTGAGTACATGAGTTAAATAGTTAAATATATATTTCCAAATAGGAAAGCAACAGCAACTGATAGAATAGTCCCTGAAATATGGCAAGCAAAAGAAGAACCAGTTGTAATGGTTCTCCCCAAGCTTTGCCAGTAAATCTGGAAAATGATACAGTGACCATCAGATTGGAAGAGGTTTATCTACATTATAATAAAATCCCCCTAAAACAGACAAACATCAGAATGTACAAAATATTGTACAATATCCTTAATTATACAGCAAAATAATGCTTAGAATCAACAAAGGTGGGAGCCATTCAAAGAAAAAGAAATGCAGGAGGTTCAGCCTGGCTTTAGGAAACTCCAAAGAATATCACAAGAATTTATATATTTATATTATAAGGGACTCGGTGGCTTAGTGGCTAAGACTCTGAGCTTGTCGTCAATCGAAAGGTCAAATCCCTAGTGCCGCATAATGGGGTGAACTCCCGTTACTTGGCCCAGCTTCTGCCAATCTAGCAGTTCGAAAGCACGTAAAAATGCAAGTAGAAAAATAGGAACCACCTTTGGTGGGAAGGTAATAGCATTCCGTGCACCTTCAGCATTGAGTCATGCTGGCCACATGACCACAGAGACATCTTTGGACAATGCTGGCCCTTCGGCTTTGAAACAGAGATGAGCTCTGCCCCCTAGAGTCAGGAATGATTAGCACATATGTGCACGGGGAACCTTTACCTTTACTATGTTGTTGATTCCCTGCTCCTCCCAAAGTTACATGTTGTTCTCGAAGATTATACATTTCTCCCTTTATAAATTAGAACAAAAGCATTTCCCCATTCTGTATACATTTCAACACTGTTGCTGCTGTGGTTGGTATGGATCACCATATTTTTGCAATCAGCTTCTAGATGTTAACCAACAACCCGGCAATTTTTTTACTGGTAATCCTCAATTTACACTAATAATTTCACAACCTTTCTTGCCACAGTTGTTAAGTAAATCGCTGCAGTGGTTAAGTTAGTAACACAATTGTTAAGTGAATCTGGTTTCCCCATTGACTTTGCTTGTGAATGACACATGAGCCTGGAATGTGATCCTACAGGGGATGCTACAATGGTTGTGTGAAAAATGATCCTAAGTTATTGTTTTCAGCGCCTTTATAACTTTGAATGGTCACTAAGTGAACTGTTGTAAATCAAGGACTACCAATGTTAATAATAAAACTTTCCCAATCTCCACAATCTGGGATTTGAAAGAAATTTACTTTTAAAAGTCTGACTTCTTCATAAATTGACTGCTTACCATTTTTTACCATATATATTCATGTCTTTGTTGTTTTTATTATGCCTGTTCACCGCCCTGAGTCCCGCAAGGGAGAAGGGCGGTATACAAATTCAATAAACATTAAACATTTTAATTTCAAAAATTACATTAATAGATGCCTATAGGTCACCCAGGGGGGGAAAAATACTACGATCATAAAAGCATTCTTGCCTTTGTCTAAGATGATATATGTCTTAATTTCACCACTATGTGGCACTAAAGCAATTTTTTTCACACATATAATTTTTAAGAGAATATTGCAACAAGCTATTGACTTCCTTGCCAAATCTTGAGTAGCTAATTACTAATTGACTTAATAACCTTAATGAGGTATCAGTGACCCATTTCTATGCAGTAGACCAATGGCCTGACCATTGTATTTCGTGTTTTATAATATGCAATTTGCTCACGAGCCTAAGAGTTGAACAGTGGGAAAAACTCCTAAAAGCTAAAACAACAACCATTTAATAAAGCAAGGAAGCAAGCAAGCAAAAGGGTGTGGTTCTAAAATGATTTTTTCCTAGAACAGCTGTATTAGAATATTTTTAGAGAACTACAGATGGCGTCTAGCAATATTTTTTATTATAGCCAATCTAGACTGGCACTTAAATGCTTTTGTTTGCACAAGTCTGTATGCCAAATTAATTTTTATACAGAAGATGTGAAACGATACCTTTTTACATATTTAATGGTGCAATCTTCTATAAACCCAGCAAAAGTTATCTTCATTGTTTTCGAATGAATGCTGAAAGCACAGCATAAAATGCTTGCAGCCACAATATTTTAATCAATGCCACTGAAAGATTTCTCATTCAAAACCAACTGGAATCAATTATCACGAGGGTGAGACAAGGTTCCATTTGTTTAATCTGAGATTTAAAAAAAATTCACTAGACTGATAATTCTGAATCCAATTTCTTTTCCGTGACATATTTAATATCCTTCATTGTGACTTCAGCAAAGAAACTTGCACAAGTTCCTACATCCCCATAGAACTTTTTATTACTTTCACACATGGGTGAGCAGCATGCACACAGAGACATATGATCACACCGAAACATTGATATCATATACATACCAGCATAATGGTAAAATTTATTAATTCTACCAAGGTGACACAAGCAGATCCACATGAATATCTGCATGATTAATCACACCTTTGAATTAGAATCCTAAGAATGCATTCAGGAAGAGTGAATTCCATTAAACGAGACAGAGAATGCTGGCAGTGTTAAAAATCCTAGGATGTTTTTTGTTGTTGCTCCTATTTTGGGGCTAATTTTTTTTAATGGAATTATGTAAGTCAAACTGATAACAGTACAACAATTATTGGAAGTTTTGTTGCGGTGGTGCAGTGGTTACAATGCAGTTCTGCAGGCTACTTCTGCTGATTGCTGGCTGCCTGCAATTTGGCAGTTTGAATCTCACCAGGCTCAAGGTTGACTCAGACTCCCATTCTTCGTAATATGAAGACCCAGATTGTTGGGGACAATAAACTGACTCTGTAAATCGCTTAGAGAGGGGTGTAAAAGCACTGTGAAGCAGTATATAAGTCTAAGTGCTATTGCTATTGTTAAACTCTCCCATGCCAGTTTTGTGATTTAGAAAATAGGCTACTTCAGCTTGGCCTTTCAGAATTCCCCAGCCAGAATGGGAATTGAAATCCACACATCTTAAAGCTGCTGGGGTTGAGAAACACTGCCATGGAAGAATCCAATCAAAATCTAATTTTAAATTAGTGTTTTTCAACTTCAGCAACTCTAAGATGTGTGGACTTCAACTCCCAGAATTCCCCAGCCAGCCTGCTCTTACAGTTGCCAAGGTTGAGAAACAGTGTTTTAGATATTCAGTTGTTTCAAGTCTCCCTACTGGGTTTTGCTGAAAATTAAAAAGGGCCTGTTTTTGACAGAAGTATTGTAAGATTTGTAGGCACAGTAGGTGCCCTTAAGAGCATGAACTGTGCCAAATTTCCCACAGTTTAAAGTTAAATGAAGGAATTGACAAGGTTTGTTTAAAAAGGGCCTGTTCCCTGTTAATATAACTGCGAAAATATTTACCTTTTCTGCAGAATGGGATTTTGACAGTTTTCAGAAAGAATAGGTGGAAGGTTTTTATGTAGGTGTAAACTTTGCCATTTGGGGTTATTTTCCAAAATGAATTCATTTCTTATCACCATACAAACGAATTCATTGGTATTTGGGAAGGCACCTGCATGGAAACAATATAGTTTATATAGGTGTGGTAGGTGGGGGGGGGGAGGACCTTGATAAATTTAATAGGAATTTGTTTGGGGGAGAGGGATTATTCTAAGTACTTTTAAAGTAGATTGTGGTGTGAGAAATTAAAAGAGATTTTGCGGATATACATACCACAGAGTGCTTGTAAGTAAAGAACATACAAAGCATCAACCATATGATGTGGAAGTGATGAATGAAAAGCAATTTAAGGAATTTGGCCTTGTGGCTGACAAGAACAAAGTTCACAGAAGTCCGCTTTATTTTTAAGGGATTAAATTGATTATCACTGAGAAATTACACAAAGAAGGAATGTGTTCAGGATGCTGTTTCCCCCACTTCCTCCAGCTTTAATATTCCTTGTTTCCTTCTGAACGCTAAGTATAGGCAGAATTCTATTTCTCTAATTTAAATGGATCCTTATTGTGAACAGTTTCAGATTCTATTTTAAGTGAAATGTGGCTGGTGTTCATGTTGCTACAGTTCAGTTACGTGCTCAGGTTCTTCTGGGCCACACCTGACATGGGGCAAGGTAAGGTCACCACAGCTCTTGTTTTGGATAAAATGCAAAGGCAACAAACTGAGGAATGAAGTAAGATGTTATTGCTCCATGGTTACCGTCAGGGATTGGGAATGGCAGGATTTTCTACCCGATCTTGCAAAAAATTAGTTTGGGTTTGAACAACTTACTCATGATAAGGGTGAATGCAGTTATTATACTTAAAGAAGTGATGGGCAATGGCACTCAATGCAAAGATCAATCATGTTAAAATGTTTTGCACAAGGGGGATGTCCTCATGCAAATATCCCTTGTTTTTTTCCCCTGGGTCCAGCATCAACAAGGCCATTCTACCATTGCCCTCCCACTTTTCTTATGAATTCCAGCATGGGTATCAAACTCACCCGATCATGTTGCCCTCACATGACATTTTACAATGTTTTCCCCATTCATGGAACTGGGGAGGGCGTGGCCTGCATGTGATGCATCCAGTTTGACACCCCTGAATTCCAGGGTGATGGGCTCTCCTTACCTGGAAATGTTAAATTTGCATTGTACCTATCAGGCATGCTTTCATTTTTATTACTGTAAGTAGAGCATTAGACTCCATTAATTAAATGTCTCCTTTCAGCTTTATGAATCTACCAACTTTGGCCCTAAGAAGGGAGAATTTGCATCAGTGGCAGCAGATCTCTGCACCCAAAAGTAAAATAGAAAAAGGGGAATAAGCAATCTGGAATGCACTTCTGATCTGCTAACTATAGTAAAGAAACTGGGAAATATGACTCAGCCAATGCTGAATATTTTAGAAGTGCAAAGGCATGATATTTTTCTGCTGGAGATAAACTTTGTTTATGCTCCAAATCCTGAGATGATGAATAATTCACAAAGCTCAAGTAGAATTATAAAGAAAGCACACATCTAAGAAGCAATTGTTCGGTGGTGGTTTTTTTCTCTTGTATTATATCAGATAACCCCCAAAGTTTCATTGAGTAGTGACAGGATGTTATTCTTCAAGGGAAGATGATAATTTCTTGAGGAATACTTTGATTAAAAGCCTTACAAGATGTCTAGCCAGCTCTCCTATTGCCTTAGAATGAGACACAATATATCCTTGTCCCAAAGTTTTTTTAAAAAAAAGTTCTAATACCTTTAAGTTCTCAATTTCATTTCAGTGTGTCCAATGTTATGAAGCTCACCTTGCTTTCAAGGTTTTTTAAATTTATACCTTGGTGTAAATATGAAATGTAATATATATATTTTATGATATGGCTGTTTTTTTCTTTTAGCTTTTCATATTGCAATGTCTATCTAAATATTCATTGATTAATCCAGGTTGTTGATTGGACTTATATGTATTTAAAGTTACATATAACACCTGATTAACAGCTAGACAATAAATTAAGAATAAGCAACTCGTTTCTTGGCAAAATCATATTACCCTTAGTTAGCCTGTGGTTAGGGAATTCTGGGCAAAGAGGCATTGTCTGAACTAAAAGTAGGCGAAGGCTCCAATTCTCAATATTTTCCTCTCTTTTTTCCCCCCATTTTATTTTCCCTTTTCTAATATCAGTCCTTGTCCTTTTCTCTGCACAATTGGCTAACAGGGAAGAGATAGTGGAGTATTGCAAGAAATTTGAACCAATGACTTCCAGAAGCTTTTGAAATCAGGCTAAGGACTACATGAAATTTGGCCAAGAATGGCAAATTGTCCTGGGCTACATATTACCCTGGTTTTTTTTAGTCTTGTTCGATAGCAATAGCGATTAGACTTATATACCATCCCATAGTGCTTTATATGGCATTCTCTGAGTGATTTACAACAGCATATTGTCCCCAACAACCCTGGTCCTTATTTTACCCAATTTAGAAGGATGGGAGGCTGAATCAACCTTGAGGCCATCAGGATTGAAGTCCTAGGTGTGGGCAGAGTTACCCTGCAACAGTGGTGGGATTAAAAAAAAATTTATTACCAGTTCTGTGGGCGTGGCTTGGTGGGTGTGGTATGGCTTGGTGCACATTACTTGGTCGGTATGGCAGGGAAAGGATACTGTAAAATCTCCATTCCCTCCCCACTCCAGGGGAAGGTTATTGCAAAATCCCCATTTTGTCCCAATCACCTGGGACTCGGGAGAGAATAGATGGGGTGGGGCCAGCCAGAGGTGACATTTACTGGTTCTCTGAACTACTCAAAATCTCCACTACTGATTCTCCAGAACTGGTCAAGACCTGCTAAATACCACCTCTGCCCTGCAATACTGCATTCTAACCATGGCACTACCAGTGTTGACATTACAACATTATAAATTGCCTAACAATTCTGTTCTACCTAATTACTTTACATAATTTTTTCATCACATATATTTTCTGAGAATCAGTGAGTGAGATGTATGCTGATATCTGAGAACATCCAGGGTCATTTTTTTCTCCCAATGTAGAATTTGGTTACATTTTGGTAGGCTAATCCCTGTTTCCCATCCCAACTTACTTTATAAAGGGTATATGTTGGGAGGGTAAATAAAGTCAAGGACTACCTGTATTGTATTTATGCCTCACCCTTTCTTCAAAAGAATCAAGGCAGTATATATAATTATATACTGCCTTGATTCTCTTGAAGAAAGGGTGAGGCATAAATACAATACAAGTAGTCCTTGACTTTTTGATTGTAATTGAGCTTGGAATTACGTTGTAAATTGTTACGGGTATAAGTCAAGGAATTACAGTACATGACTGGATTCAAAATTACAATTACTTTTAATGACAGTGAGCATGAACATGGTGGTCTTTAAGTGAATCCATTTTTCCCAGTTGGTATTTTTTCTCAGAAACCAGAACATGCTGGTAACTGACAAATACATCACAGACCACAGTCTGTGGGATGCGGCAAATGGCCATAAAGGTGATTTGGTTGCCAAAAAGCCAAAATGGAGTCAAGTGACCACAAGGATGCAAGCGCTTTCTTAACTCTGAAAATGGTCAGTAGTTTTGGGGAGATCAATCATAACTCTGAACATTCCATAATACTTTTATTATTTAATATTTTTTTTCTAAAAAATGGTAAAGGAAGGGACGTAATTTAGGTGCCTTTAAAAATAGTAGTTACACAGATTCATCGGGATAAATCTATCAATGAATGTGTTAATGCAATAGTTGAATCCATAAACAACCAGATCTGGCATGATTCTTAAATTCTTCATAGATTGTTTGTCCAGGTAAAATTCCTGGATTCAGTTGCAACAATCATTGACTGAGAAGTAAACATTAATATTATTCCAGAACTCAAAATGCCAATAAGGTAGTTTCCATAATAAGCAAATAGGTTCCGCAATAAGAATGATGTGTCTTTTTTTCGCCTCTGCCTAAATGATTTTTTTTCCTAATGATAATGTTGATAGTTACAATGACAATTTTCCTAGAAAATTACTGGCAGAAGCTTGCTTGACTCAACTCAGACAGTCACCCAGTATCTTTCATTATCATGTAGTCAAACACAGTTTTTGTTATAATACTGATTAGATCAGGATCATTCTAAGTTCAAGGTTTCCCACATTAGATAGCTTTGCAATAACACACTCTGGGCAGTTCTCTGCATTTAAGAGGCTGAAGATGTTTCTGAAACATGCACTTAACATAATGATTGTTTGGTCTAGTGTTCAGTCAGTGAAACAGTGAGTGAGACCAGTGGAATGCAAACTTGTCCTTGTAATGAATCCCACATTGCTTGTTGTATTTTTGCCTAAAGAGCAGACTATGGAAACCATGGTGATCTGTTAGTCGCCCATTCAGACAACTCTGCAGAGGTGCCTCCAAATTTCAGGATACGATTGTGTAGTTTGATAAATCTATAGAGAGTGGTTGTGGTACTTCAAACATGTTCATTGTCTTGGAAAACTCTGAAAAATCTGCTTCAATACAAAAGGACAAGATGTTCTGTTCCACCCCATTTCCTGCATGCTGCTTCACCAACTTTATCAGAAAAAAGTGCTGAATTGTAATAAATCACTGGATTTATTTTTGGACAATTGGCCTTTACTTTTCTCACTCTCCTTTTTGATTGCTGATGGCTATAGATAACATCCCCTCAAGCAATTCAGCTGCCATAGGAGTATTGTCAATTATTGTTCTAAGTAGCCTGCAGCCGCTGTCTACTTAAAGAAAAAAACCCCATCCCAATCAGTTGTGTTTCATTTTCTGAAATTAATAGTCTGGTGACATAAAATAAGTATTTGAATGCTGGACTTCTTGATTCTTGAACATTTATTCTCCAATTCTAGCAAATCACCTTACTGTTACGCATAATCAGTGAAAAACATAGTCTGAGTTTAATCATTTGGAGTGAAGTTAGATATGTGTGTTAGTTTTATGAGCTGATCAATAAATTAAATTAGAGAGACCCTGATAGATCTATTTCAAGCTTATTAGAGAGAGAAGCTAAAGTGCTAGGCTCCTTGCCTAACATGCAACACAGCCCCGGTTCGAATCCCAGTAAAGGGTATGGCCAGCTGATGAGAGCTAATAAGCTCAAAATAGATCTATCCTGGTCTCTCTCTAATTTAATTTATTGATCAGCTCATAAAACTAACACACATATCTAAACAATTACAAAACGTCTTGGCTTGCTGTCTAGATGGTCTCTGGTGATGAGCCGAAAAGCAGGAAACAGTATGTCTCCTCCCTTAATTGGGGCCTAATAACAGGTTGTTGTGAAACAATTACCTATACTAATATACCCTGTCTCAGCTGATGCAATAAGGGGAACCGGCTTGGCTAAAGTGCTAGGCTCCTTGCCTAGCATGCAACACAGCCCCGGTTCGAATCCCAGTAAGGGGTATGGCCAGCTGATGAGAGCTAATAAGCTCGAAATAGATCTATCCTGGTCTCGCTCTAATTTAATTTATTGATCAGCTCATAAAACTAACACACATATACATATATATATACACACACACACACACACACATACACATACATACATACATACATACATACATACATACATACATACATACAGATATGGACATGGTCAGCCCAGGTCGAAGGCAGGGGAGCCAAGGCTGTGAGACAGAAGAAAAGGGATGGGGCGTGGGGGGAAGCCAGAGAAAATGCCTCTGAATCAACATCGGATAGCTCAGCATTATTTCTGGGGAATAACAGCCCAAGCTAGGTTTGATAAGGGATAAAGGAATACAAACATTGATTAACATCCTGACACAAGAAAAACAACAGGGCTAATCACAAGTGGGAGGCAAGTGGACAGACCTATCATGCACGCAATGGCTAAATTGATTAACATTGTATAAAGGCAAGCATCCTTTTATGACTTTTACACTCTGACGATGTTAGCAGTTGCTAACGAAAGCTAAGTGAGCAATATATTTTAAATATATTTTATATTGTAAAGTTCCAGAGATCATCATGTCTGTTTCTTTTATAACTACACCTGGAACTCACATTTTTAGGATAATTTGATATATATATATATTGTCCTGGTTATTTGCAGAACCGCCTCCTGCCACATACCTCCATCCGACCTGTCCGCTCCCACAGGGAGGGCCTCCTCAGGGTGCCGTCCGCTGAACAATGCCAGCTGGCGACTCCCAGGGGAAGAGCCTTCTCTGTGGCGGGTCCAGCCTTCTAGAACGACCTGCCTCCCGACCTTCGTACTATCACGGACCTTCACCTCTTCCGTCGAGCATTAAAGACCTACTTTTTTCATGCGGCCGGCCTGGCATAGTTTGTTTTTATTATTGTTTTAATAGGGTCTTATTTTATTTTATATTATTTTAGCACGGGTTAAACTTAAACTTATTTAATTTGATCTTAAATCTATTTAATTGATTGTATTTATATGTATTTTATCTTTTTATTATCCCTGTGCACCGCCCTGAGTCCCAAATCGGGAGAGAAGGCGGTATATAAATTAAATTAAATAAAAAATAAATAAATAATAAATAAATAAATATATATATATAAATAAAATTATTCCACAACACTCTGTTAGGGTCCCTTTTAAGGGAGGAGACATACTGTTTCCTTTTCTGCCTTTCGGCTCATCACCAGAGACCATCTAGACAGAAAGCCATGATTATGATTTCCGTTGTGTGATATACAGCCCCGGTTCGAGTCCCAGTAAAGGGTATGGCCAGCTAATAAGCTCGAAATAGATCTATCCTGGTCTCTCTGATTTATTTATTGATCAGCTCATAAAACTAACATATATATATATACACATACATACATACATACATACATACATACATACACTGGTCTTCTTGTATTCGGGTGTTTTCCCGTGTAAGAAACTTTGCAACGTTTCGGAATGAGACAATCTCATTTTTACACAGGAAAACACCCAAATATAACAAGACCAGCATACTTAGACCCGTGAAAATCTACAAAAACAAATATATATATATATAAAATTGTTCCACAACACCCTGTTAGGGCCCCAATTAAGGGAGGAAGCATACTGCTTTCCTCTTCTGCCTTTCGGATCATCACCAGAGACCACCTAGATAGAAAGCCATGAGTTCCTTTGTGTAATTTTTTAAATATGTGTGTTAGTTTTTATCAGCTGATCAATAAATAAATCAGGGAGACTAGTATAGATGGTCTTGTTGTAAGCTCGAAATAAATCTATACTAGTTTCCCTGATTTATTTATTGATCAGCTCATAAAAACTAACACACCCACACACCCACACCCACACACATATATGTATAATTGTTCCACAACACCCTGTTAGGGCCCCAATTAAGGGAGGAGACATACTGTTTCCTTTCCTGCCTTTCGGCTCATCACCAGAGACCATCTAGACAGAAAGCCATGAGTTCCGTTGTGTGAATTTTTTTAATATGTGTGTTAGTTTTATGAGCTGATCAATAAATAAATCAGAGAGACTAGTATAGATTTATTTCGAGCTTACAACAAGACCATCTATACTAGTCTTCCTGATTTATTTATTGATCAGCTGATAAAAACTAACACACATATTACAAAAATTACACAACGGAACTCATGGCTTTCTGTCTAGGTGGTCTCTGGTGATGACCCGAAAGGCAGAAGAGGAAAGCACTAGTATATAACTACAGCCCTGGTTCAAATCCGAGTAAGGGTATGGCTAGCTGATGAGAGCGAAAAAGCTCGAAATAGATCTATACTAGTCTCTCTGATTTATTTATTGATCAGCTCATAAAACTAACACACACATATATATACACAAACACACACACACAGTATACACACACACACTCTCTTGTGTGTATGTGAATTACAAATATATGGAGTTGGGTGCGTGCATGAATTATACATACATTGTTGTTATACAGCTGTTATAAGCCACTTATTCACTTCATTGAAGTGGCATAAAAGACCTTGCAATAAATGAAAATAAATCAATAAACAATGTGATGTCTATAAGAACTTGATCTGTAAACAGCTTTTCAATTAGTTCCTTGTGTTTCTGACTGGCTTTAAACCATAAACAGATCAACCTGTCAGGATTTACCAGTACAGGGGATGAATCTAGCAGACAGCACTTAAATCCATCAAACCTGGAGCCAGAATTGACCTTTAGAATCCCTGATTATCAGGCAGACATTAAAGGAAGAAGTTTTGCACAATTTAATTGGCCAGGCATTGAGACTCATTGTTGAGTAACCATTCCATCACAGTACAACTGTAAAAGAAAGTAGAGTATTAATATTATATTAAAGACATCACCTATATCATCATTTTGCCTGCCTCCAAAATGAAAGGGAGATAATAGTATCAGGACGGGTATGGTTTTGCATGCCTTACTCCTTGCTTTTGGTGAACTTCAGATACTTGCTGTTATTTTTATACTTTAGTAATTTTAGATACATTATGAATGCCTGTGTGACATGTAATTGTGGCCTTGCTGTGATAATTATTCACGACGGAGTAGTAATTACTATAGCAGGTTCTAAGTATAGCGTTTTTGCCTGCCTGCTAGAACTTGCCCTTTTTATTATAAAATAAAAATGCCTGGATCCTCACATTTGTCCACTGAAGCAAAACTGCTTTCCCATTTCAGCTGAACTTGTTATGTCTCCACTGAGATATAAAGCAGATGATAGTAGAGAATTACAGTTGTTATCCCTTTCTCAAAAAGATGCATTCCTGTATGAATAGACACATTGTCAGCATGAAAGATCAGTTTCACACAGGAAGGTTCGATTAAACTGATTTATTGTTAAAAGCCTATACAAGTAATCTTTTCAACTAACTACCGTGTTTCCCCCGAAAATAAGACCCCTGAAATAAGCACTTGGCCTTATTTTCGGGAAGGTCTTATTATTTTTGAAGCACAGGAGGCAGTGAACCTGGTCACCTCAGGGCTGTTGCTGTGTTGCAATATTTTCGGGGAGGGCTTATTTTCGGGAGGGCTTATTTTTGGGGGAGGGCTTATTTTAGCACATGCGATCAAAAGCCTGATTGAGCTTTTTATCCAAGGAGGTCTTGTTTTCAGGGAAACAAGATATATGGCACCTGCTTAGAGTTAGATAAGGGTCAATGGCACTCAAGAGCAGTGGTGAAATTCAAATTTTTTTTACTACCTGTGGGTGTGGCATGGTGGGTGTGGTGTGGCTTGGTGGACGTGGCTTGGTGGGCATGGCAGGGGAAGGATACTGCAAAATCTCGATTCCCACCCCACTCTGGGGCCAACCAGAGGTGGCATTTGCTGGTTCTCTGAACTACTCAAAATTTCCGCTACCGGTTCTTTGAACTACCCAAAATTTCTGCTACCGGTTCTTTGAACTACCCAAAATTTCCGCTACCGGTTCTCTGAACTACTCAAATTTTCTGCTACCGGTTCTTTGAACTATTCAAAATTTCTGCTAACAGTTCTATGAACTACTCAAAATTTCTGCTACCGTTTCTCCAGAACCAATCAGAAGCTGCTGGATTTCACCCCTGATCAAGAGGGATTGGTTCTCTTATGGCTACATAGGGATTCTAGGCTGATCCCCCTAGATCCACAAACAATGCTGTCTGGCAGCATTGATGGGGAGATGCTTTGCATTGGCATCAACATGAAATTAGGATCCAGCATAAATCTTCCTTGAGGTTTACAGCTAAATTTAACGTTAGGAACACAATTTGAACCACATTTTATGGTTAATTGTAGTCCTTAGGTTATGTTATAATTGGCATTCTGTGCCAGGCTGAGAGTTAAGGTAAATGTTTATATTGACATTATGGTAAATATAGGGTTTATACTCAATGACATTTAAATTTTGTGTGAAGCTAAGTTTCTGTTGTGAGTGTTATATAACACTGAGAACTGAGTGCTCAGTTAAGAAACAATGTTTACACTGGAGTTAGGTGAAATGAGCATTATGGTTAGTTTTCCTTAAAGTCTATAGTTAGAGGATTAACATATCGCTGAAGTTTGCTGATTAGAATTAGTTTTAGTTTATCTTCAAACTAAAGGGTGGGACAACTTTTAGAGTAAATATTTATATTAAGGTTAGGGTTAGCTAGGGGTATGGTGAGATTTCCTTGAGATCCATTGGAAAATGTAGTGCTAAATTTACATTCAGTGTAAGCATTGGAGTGAGTTTTAATTGTTAGTGATAGACTTTATGCTCTGATTAAGGTTAGGATTTATTTACTTATGTGAATGTAATTTAAATTTATAATGCCACCCAACTCAGAACAGGCTAATATAAAGAATTTGATGGTGTTCCATAAAAGCAATTCATTACACTTTTATACATAAATGCTCCCACTGCTGAAATACTCCATCCCAGCTACAGTTTCAAAGTCATCATGACATATACCATTTTCACAGAAATTTTAAAGCTATATAAATCTATTGAAAATGTCCAAATCTGTAAACATTTTAAAAGGCATGCTTTTAATACCAGAACTTATTAGAATTAGAATTAAATATTTCTTATTATTACTTAAATCAGTCACTGTGTCACTGGACGATAATATTTAACCTGTGCAATGTTCTGTTGTTCTTAGGGCTAAAATTAATTATCTAAGAAATATCTGACAATACCTAATTCTACCTTTGGCATAGGCAAAACATTTCACTTTCTTGGGCTGCATTTCTATTTTGTATTTGTCTTAGGAAGGTATAATGGGCCATTGCCAGTAATAATACTAGAAGAATCAAGACCATCATTTTATCCATTTTTCCCCAATAGAGAAGACTAGGAAATGCTTTAGGGGGAAATGAGTATGTTAATCTCTATGGATACTTATTACCATGCTAAACATTAAATAAGATTGGACCAGATTAATATCTGATGGAAGCCTGCTAGTTCTCCATCTGTTTGGCAACAAAAATGGATATACTGCAGTCTAGCACAGAGAAGGGTGGGAATTGCCACTCAGGCTGGTTTCAGAATACAAAATGTTAGCTCAATGAGAAAAATGAGAAACTACAGGGAGGTGCAAGGAACAGCACTGAAAAATTTGCTATTATTGGATGCTTTTGCCAAATATGTTTCCATTATTTAAAGTCCATGTTCTGCTAGAAAGTCTGTACTGGTCATAAAGTTAGATATTCCAAATAATATGAATTAAAGTCATGCCCTTGATGTTTCTATGTTTGCTTCTAATCCTCTCATCCCACTCCAGACTATAAAATATTACATCCAGTGATTAATGCTTTTTATTTACTGCTTTCGGAACAGCAATGAAAGCATCTAATTTTATTTTCTGATCTTCAGTTCAACAGAGGTTTTCAATAGCATTTTGAAATAATTGGAAATCTTATGTGTAACATCACGATTTATATTGCTTTTCTTCATCAAGTCAACTTCTGAGGCTTGTTTTAAATACAAAGATAAAATGGAAAGTATCCTGCTTTCACTGGGATTTTTTTAAACATGATTCCTCATTAACAAGCCAAACAGAAAGAACATGCTGACTCTTTCTTTTAAAGGTATGTTCAAATGACCAAATGTTTCTCTTGATTTACATAAAGTTATAGACAATTTTCACTGGGCGTTGAAGTAAAATGCTCACCAATATATTTCTAATCACTGTTTGTCCTTTCTTATTATGAGACAAGTATTATTTCTAAAGCCTTATGAGCCAAAATGTGGAATATACCGCCAACTTTATAAATTCATCCAAATGAAGGAGAAAAAAATTCCATAAAATACAAGCCACCCTTCTTTTATTTCTGCCTCTATAGGGAAGCTATAATTTCCAGCTTTAAAAATGGAAAGTACTTTATTTCACTAGTGATTCAGATCCCTGTCTTCAACCCATTAAGATTTCACAGAAATACTCTTTAGACATTATTTGGCGGGGAAATATCTGAACAGAGTTTAAATTTAGCTGTGACTTTAGTTCATATCTTGTCCAAGGTTGAAATGAATAGAAAGGATTATTATGTTGATTCCATATATACTAAATGTGCACCAGGAATCTGGAATCATTCTATTTGTTTCAGTTACGTTCTGCAGAATCAGAAGTAAATTGGAATGACCAGGGAAGGTAGGGAGGGAAGGAGGAAAGAAACAACAAAACAAGGAGATTTGCGATTTGGGATCATCACAACTATTGTAGTCCAAATGTATGACTGAAGATTTTAAATTAAGAAATGTCAGCCAGAGAAGCTAAAAGCATGAAAAAAGGAAATACATCTAGATCTGTTTTAAGGCTCTTCACTATGTCTCTTCATACCTTTAAGTCTTTGAAACTGTTGTGGTATGCTGGTGGCCTGTGGAGCTGGCCGCAGAGTCAGACAGTAAGGAGGTTGGGGAGGAACATGGGCCAGTCCTGGAGTCTGTGTAAGGCTCGGATGATGGTTCTGCGTTGGAGGCAGAGAGGAGGCCAGGGCCATCTGGTAGTTATGTGTTGCCTTCAGAGACTCCAGAGTCTGACAGAAGTGAGGCAGAAGAACAGAACGAGCCTGTTCCCAGTGTGTGTACGTATGTGCAGAGCTGCCAGAAGGCAGGAACAATTAAGGAAAAAAGGGCGACTCTGGAATAAGGTTTGGAGATGATTGGCTGCTCCCATAAGACATAAAAGAGGAGCAAACAGATGTGAGCCTTTGCAGGAAGCTACTTTGTTCATCTAGTCAGTTGAGGCTCTGAGAAGTCCTGTTTGACTGTGTGCTACTTTTGGCCCTGCAAAACTAATTGGCAATTAGGTCTCTGGCAGCATTTCAAGGGAGATAAAGGTGCGTGCTTATCAACATAACCCTGAAAGACTGTGTTAACTCTAGCAGATATCTGTTGGAATCTTCACAGACTGTTTGTGAATCATTATGGGCTGTGAATAACCATAATTGCCGGCTGTCTAAATAAAAGAGGGTTTGGGGGACTAAGATTGTAATTTATGCTCTTTCAGGAAGCCTAGGTCAGAACAGTAACCATTTTTGATGACATCTGTTCCTGATATTGTTACATATATCATTTTTTTTCTTTTGCAATTTTCACATCACTTTTTAGAGTATTTCATCTGCTCCAGCCAAGTAAGACTTTCTTCGTCTTTCCTTTTCTCTTAGCTCATCCACTATTCCTCCCTAGTATCTAATTTTATTTGCAGTTCCATCTTCATTCTGTGTCTGTATATGGCCAAATCAGCTTATTTTTTTATTTTTTTATTTATTTTATTAAATTTATACCCCGCCCTTCTCCTTGTTAGGACCCAGGGCGGCGCACAGGCATTATATAAAACCATAAATACAATATACATCAATTAAAAATATATTAAATTAATTCACCCGTGCTAAAACCCGTTATTAAAACCGTAACCAAATTATAATTTATATTTAAAAGTCAGACGCGGGGGGCTATCCTAGGCCGGCTTGTTGGAATAAGTACGTCTTAAGACGTTGGCGGAAGAGGCGGAGGTCCGAGGTAGTGCGAAGGTCGGGGGGTAGGTCGTTCCAGAGGGCCGGGCCCGCCACAGAGAAGGCTCTTCCCCTGGGTGTCGCCAGCCGGCATTGCCCGGCCGACGGCACCCGGAGTAGGCCCGCTCTGTGGGAGCGGACCGGACGAAGGGATGTATGGGGCAGGAGGCGGTCTCATATATAGCTAGGCCCCGAGCCATGGAGTGATTTAAAGATGGTGGTCAACACCTTGAAGCGCACTCGAAAGGCCACAGGCAGCCAGTGCAGCTCGCGCAGGAGAGGTGTTACGTGGGCTTGCCTTGAGGCACCCATAACCACCCGCGCGGCCGCATTCTGCACTAATTGCAGCTTAAAGCACATCTCTTGTACCAGTCTCTTACTTTGTATTCATTCTACATTTATCTACCGTCCAGTGATTCTTGACCTTTATTTCTTCTTGTTTTACTATTGTTTTACTTCCCGAGTTTACCATATCCTGTCAAGTTTCACCCAGACAATACTTGAACTAGAAAGACTGCAGACAACGATGTAGATCTTTATAAGATGGGGTTTTTTGCAGATACTAGAATAAGCCATTAATAATGAAGAAAAGTACTGCTTCAAACTATAAGATTCAGTCTCTAACACTTTTACGCTAGTGCTGTTCAAAAGGAAAAATGAGAAATGCTCTTACCTATTTTAATTTCTATATTTTTCACCAACTGTAACTTCTGGATAATCTTCAAATAGAACCTTAGGTAGAGCAGATGGCAATAATCAAAACAAGAGTTGATCCATATTATTCAAGACTTCTAAAAATAGTTATTACTGATGGTTTAAGGATTTTACATGTCACCCTGGTGATATCTCAAGGTTCTGACTTGATGCCTGAAAGTTGTACAGATCTGTAAATAGAAGAAAAAGGCTCATGATTAACTATCATAAGAACATGTAGCTGTGGATAGTTGAGACATTGGATCTAGAGGGTTCCCTTTCTTTAATTCTAAATCAAAGACCTTAATGTGTAGTGTGGAGCTAGGCTTTTGCTCAAACAACAAATAGCATCCATAGTTTTAGGTAAAGGTAAAGGTTCCCCTCACACATATGTGCTAGTTGTTCCCAATTCTAGGGGGCAGTGATCATCTCTGTTTCAAAGCCGAAGAGCAAGTGCTGTCCGAAGATGTCTCTGTGGTCATGTGGGCAGCATGACTAAATGCCAAAGGCACACAGAATGCTGTTACCTTCCCACCAAAGTGGTCCCTATTTTTCTACTTGCATTTTTACATGCTTTGCAGAAGCTAGGACAAGTAACAGGAGCTCACTCCATTACGCGGCACTAGGGATTTGAATCACTGAACTGCCGACCTTTCTGATCAACAAGCTCAGCATCTTAGCCACTGAGCCACCACATCCCGCTTCATAATTCATAGATTAGAAGGCCTTTGTACAGTTGTTATGTACTAACTTCTATATCAGGAGGCCCTGCCCATGATCATTCATGCTTTGATTATCTCATAATTGGATTATTGCAATGTGGTTTACATGGGACTGTCTTTGTTTCCACTCAGAAGCTTAACCTGGTCTAGAAAACAGTGCTACAGGTGGTTCTGGGCATATCAGTATGTCCATATAGCATCTATTTTATGTATTTTTTTTGATTATGTACTGTTAACCAGTATTCTTTTGGAGGCAATTCAAATCCTGAGAACAATCTTGTTTGGACTCCTAGTGGAAAATTAGCCAGTAGTGTGCAGCAGCTGCCAATAAACCAATAGTTTTGTCGTCATGAAATAAAAAGGATGTTGAAAGATGATTAGGGGACCGGAAGCTAAAACATAGAAAGAACTGTTGTAGGAATTGGATATGTCTACTTTAATGAAAAGAAGGATTAGGAGTGATGTGATAGCAATGTTCCATATCTAAGAGGTGCCACAAAGAAGGGGAGGGGGTCAACCTATTTTCCAAATTATCTGAAGGCAGAACAAAAAGCAATTGGTGTAAAATAATCAAGGAGACAACCAACCTAGAAGTAAGGAGAAATTTCCTGACAGAACAATTAATCAGTGGAGTGACATGCATCCAAAAACTGTGGGTGCTCCAACATTGGAGGTTTTTTTAAAGAAGAGATTGGAAAACCATTTATCTGAAAAGTTATAGGATTTCCTGTTTGAGCAGGGGGTTGGAGCTAGAAGATCTCTGAGGTTCCTTCCAATTTTGTTATTCTGTTATAGCACAGGCCTAGCCCTAAGTTATTTATGAGACCATCTGTCAAT
Source organism: Rhabdophis nuchalis (assembly GCA_039707465.1). Classification (NCBI taxonomy): domain Eukaryota; kingdom Metazoa; phylum Chordata; class Lepidosauria; order Squamata; family Natricidae; genus Rhabdophis; species Rhabdophis nuchalis. The sequence continues at coordinate 31,363,380 of CM077645.1, forward strand.
ATTTCTGCCTATCCTCAACGTGCTCCAGCTCCTGTTTCTTCAGCAATATCTCATACCTCAACTCTTTTGAGCCTCTGAAAGTCATTAAAGACCTTTTTTTCCTCTTGGAACTGGCAGCAGTATGACCTGTTCGATGAATTTTCCTGGAATTTTATGCATTTATGTCCTTTAGGGTAGGTGTTTTTTTTACAATTTATTTTATGCTTTTGTTTTTAGTTGTGTTATTTCTACGCTGTCTTTACTAATGGGCCAAGTAGATAGCTATGTAAAACAATTACCGCAAAGAAAATAAAATTTAAAAGTAAGTTAAAAACCCTTCTTTCCACAGATGCCTCGTGGTCTTTGAGCTGGATTTGTGAGACCTAGAAATAATGAACCTGTTAACTTTGGGAGATCATAACTAAATGACAGATAAAGCTAAAGTTAAAATATGACATGTCTTAGGTGACTTTTTTTTAGATTCCAAATTTATTCCCCCATGACCAGTTTCAGCCTGAGGTTTTTTTTCTCATTCAGATCCTCATAGGCCCCAGTGCAGGATTGCTATTTACAACTGATCATCATCAGGATTTTGATAATACCTGACATTTTGATGCAGGTGAGTTTTTTGAGTAGCTTCATGTCCTTTTAAATAAAAGCAGCACCCAGCTTTCTATTATATTAACAGCAACTAGCACTGGAGGACAGAAGAACACCACTGCAACAGAGTTCTCCACACGCACAAGACCAAGAGGTGGTCCAAAAGTTTGCCAAGACTACAACTATCAAGAGCAGCTGTGAGATCAAATAGGAACATATATTTAGAGGCTTAGTTTCCAGCTGTTGCTCATGAATTCCAGATCAGGCAAGAGGAGCAGAGACCCAAACTTTGAAATGAAGAAGCTGAAAGTTCTTTATAAGTTTGTAGTAGCCAGCCATCTTACAGATGTGGTATTAAATAATATGTTGGACTTTGTGGAACCTAATTGGCTGCAATTAAGATGCATCTCCTGAACATGAGTAAAAATTTCAATATGCTGCTTCAGTTATGGAAGAGACACTTTTGGCATGCTGAATAATTAACCATATACAGAATTGTTTCCCATCTGGCTTTAGCTAAGAAATAAACATCTGTTCAACATCTGTTAAAAGTAAAAAGTACTTTGGAGATCTGAAAAATTAGGGAAATTGCTAGTATGTGATAATCAAAAATCAACTGGTGAATCAGCGTAATGTAGGTTTCAAAGCCTTGTATTTGTTGATTGATTTAAAGAAAAAGAGGAAAATGCTAGGCTGGAGTTTACCACGTAAACATAAGCACAGCTGTTCCATAGAGCCTGAATTTTAGACAAAATCTCAGCCATGCCATCTGCCAGCTTACAATGCTAGACTTCTGAAGCTGTGTTATCTTCATCCAAGGTAACAGATTCTGCTACTCTATTTTAGAATGATGAATGCAGTTTACTTTCTACCATAGCACACACACTTACCAATGCATGCACACCCCCATCCATATTTGATTGAAAGGTGTGCATGCATTGGTAAGTGTGTGGGAGACCATTTCTCCCACATTTTTGGCAAGCTGGAAAATCAGACTTAATTCTTGTCACTTGGCTACGACATTCAAAATATTCCCTTTTGATATTTTTCTCTTATCAGAATTATAATTGTACAAAATTTAACTTTCTGGTTATCGTGCAAGTTTACATTTCAACTCTATTTTTTTTACATAGGGCTGAATGAGAGCTTAATGTAATCTTTTGGTAGAAACTTTAATATAATATAACATATAATGCCTTGGTAAGGCCACACTTGGAATACGGCATCCAGTTTTGGTTGCCACGATGTAGAAAAGATGTGGAGACTCTAGAAAGAGTGCAGAGAAGAGCAGCAAAGATGCTTAAGGAACTAGAGACTAAAACATATGAAGAACAGTTGCATGAACTGGGTATGTTTAGTTTAATAAAAAGAAGGATTAGGGGAGACATGGTAGCAGTGTTCTAATATCTCAGGGGTTGCCACAAAGAAGAGGCAGTCAAACTATTCTCCAAGGCATCTGAGAGTAGAACAAGAAGCAATGGGTGGAAACTAATCAAGGAGAGAAGCAACTTAGAACTGAGGAGAAATTTCCTGACAGTTAGAACAATTAACCTTGGGAACAGCTTGCCTCCAGAAGTTGTGAATGCCCCAACACTGCAAGTCTTTAAGAAGATATTGGATAGCCATTTGTCTGAAATGGTATAGGGCTTCCTGCCTAGGCAGGGAATTGGACTAGATGACCTCCAAGGTCCCTTCCAACTCTGCCATTGCATTGTATTGTAACAGTGCTTCTGACTTCCTCTTATGGCTGATTGAAGAAGCATCAGCCAATTACATTTCACTGTAGCATTTAAAGTTACAGATACCATTTTCAATCATGGCTTATATATATATTGCCAACCCAACACTAGTCCTAACATGGTCCCCTTTGGGTAGGTCAATATATATTTACACTTTAAGACCATAATCATAAGGGCCAACAGTGCCACATTTGATGCCAGACTTGACACCATTGCTAATATAGATTTTCATTGTGTCCGAAGGTGATTGGAACCAGTGGAAATGGAACTGCTGAAAAGTTATTTCTGTAGATTTGGGTTAATGTCAGCATTCCAAATAACATCCAAAAGTAAATCAGAGTCCAAGGCAAAGTATTGCTCAAAGTTCCAATTTACTAAGAGAGCCATGTTGGCACATCTGGGAAAACCTGAATCTGAAAGCTTCCCGGTTTTCTCCACCTAGTTGAAAGTTCAAGAACTTGCTCCCACACTCACAAGTCCATCACATGGTCCAATCTCCCACTGCCATGCTGGCAGTTCCACCCATTCAATTCAGGTGCAAGGATGCAAAAAAAAAAGGATGACCTTGGCTTTCTAGAAAGAATTTTGTTATGGCTACATAGTATGCAACTCCTTACAACCCCCCCCCTCCATTTGCCCACAATAGAAAATGCATAGCAGAATAAATGTGGCTGGTCAAAGATCCAAAAGAAAAGATGGCTGCAGGCCTGACAGTTTCTTTTGAAGGTAGTTGTCCTGGAATTCATGGGAAGAGTGACGTGGCAGGTTACTTCCATACTTTGATAAAGCTGTTGGTTGAGTCTGAACCTCATCCAGCACCTCTAAGTTTTCTAGGGGAAAAATAATAACTGGTTCTTGTAAACCAGACCAAACCACTTAGATATCTAACACTCCTACTTTACAATTATCTTTTCATTTTCGGATTTTCTCCCTTTGCAAATCTACTTGCAAAGACTGTGCAAAGTGTTTTCATTCAATGAGCCTTCAAACAAATAATGCCTTAAAGCAGATGCTCACGCTGGAATGGCAACTTGTTTTGATGCAACTCAAAAGATCAGATGGTTTTGAAGTGCTTAATAGTCTTCAAAAGTGCTTTACAGATTCAGTAGATTTCCTGCTTCTTCTGTAGCCTCTGCAAACAATATTCAATGTTGCAATCATAGTTCCATACAAGGAGAATATTGAAGGAATTGTTGAATGTTACATTGGTACCTCTGACATTGATATGACTAGTTGGCTGATTATCACCTCATTAAACATTCCCAGTGTGGCTGTTCACAGAGAAATAGGTTTACTAAAGGTAAAGCCAGGCATGGATTAATATCTTCAATTTATGACTGAAGATGTTTTTCTTTCCACAGATTCTCTAAGTCCCTTAATACTTGCTGACAGTTTTACCTCCATTTAGGAACACAAGAATGAAGAAAAAATGCTTTAACATAGGTTGTTGACTGTTGAGAAAATTTATACCACAAGCAAACCAAACTGCAGTAACACAAAGCAGAAAAAGATAGATGTTAATAACCAGTTTGTTATCTGCCCCACCTATGTTGTCATAGTAAAAAAAATTACTTTGGGCAGTTGCCTCTTTTTAAAAAATACTACAGAATATTTACCACTCATCTAATTTAATATTCTTTATGCAATAGTAGTAGAATGAACATTCTTAAATATATGTGAAATTGAAAGTAATTTGGGTGCTATTAAAATATTGGTCTCCTAATGAGAAGGAAGGACTTACTGGAGAAGAGCCTAATGCTGGGAAAGATTGAGGGCAAAAAAAGAAGGGGATGACAGATAATGAGGTAGATGGAAGGAGTCACCGAACCAGTAGGCTTGAGTTTAAATGGACTCCAGAGGATGGTAGAGGACAGGAAGGCCTGGAGGAACATTGTCCATTGGGTTGCGATGGGTCAGACACGACTTTGCAACTAACAACAACAAAATATTGGCACACAATCTGATTTACTGTAACGTGTATAAGAATACAAATAGTATAATATTGCTTCTGATAAGGAATATTTCTGGCACCTTGATGAACTTTATGTTAGATAGCTTCTGAATGACCAAGACCCAAAGCTTTCCTCTTTCATTTGCAATTCAGGATGCCAAGATATGTTTAAGTAGATCGTGGTTGTGTTTATGCCAGGTAGCTTGCGCATAGTGCCTTTTCTTGTAAATTATGAGTTCAGTTGTTCCTCTATTTTAGTATGTGACTGTAATAAAGTTCTTCTCCCTCTCTCCCTCCCTATTTTTATATGTTCAGCTAACCTCAGTGTATAGCTGTTCTTTAATTAAATTTTTCCCTACTGCAGGTCTTTTGGAGTAGCTAAATTTCATTCACTGTTTCAATTCTCACCTTTTTAAAAAAATGTGGATAGATATCAGCCCTAACATTGCTCTCTTCTAAACTGAAGGAATGATAACTTTTCTGTGCTGGCCCACCAATGCAACTGAAAGTTCAATTTAATTGTTAGCCATCAGAAAATGGGCTCCACGTAGATCAAGTCAAAATGTACCCTTGGGTGAAAGCTCCTCTTAATATGAGCTATTCATATTCATTTTAAAGTTTTCATCAATAAATGAACGCCAGGTTAACATTTTCAGATACATCAACTTTTTGCTCTGTGATAGAATTGAGGTAGTCTGGCTAGGATTTGGTGTCAGTCTGTTTCTCTGTAGCTCTGCATCTTCTACCAAAGATTAGTTTCTATCAACTTACTGAGTTACATAGGTGCACACACACTCCATCAATATGAATACTCCAATGTCTCAGTTCATCAAATAGTAAAGGGAGATAATGTCACAGACCATCACAACAAACTGAAAAATTCTATTCTGGAATTTATTTTTAGTTATCCATATTAAATGGAGAATATTAAAGAAAAATAAACCTGTGAAGCAGACTGAATCAAAACAACCACCAGAAAGCAAAACTCTAAAATCATGTATTAAATAGATTTTGAATTTTGCCTGTGTTTTATAACTGACAGATTATTCTAACTATGCATCTTAAATTCTGAGGAAATTGCCCCGTGGAATGCACATGGTACCCTGTCTCAATTTTAATCCCAGTTCTGATGAGATTTTTAGTGAACTAATTTTGTATTAGTCTGAAAATAATTTAGAGTGAGAGCTTTCAAAATGAAGCATGAAAAATTTAGTTTACCCAACTGTTTAAGAAACTGCTATTTCTTTCCAGTGAATTAGATATACTCCCAACTCCCCAAAATTGCCTCTTTAAAAATCACCTTTGGGGTGAGGGGGAAAAGTTATTTAAGGAATTTCTGAAATCAAAGAACCTGATTGTCACTGACTTTATTATGAGACTCTATTCTGAATTTCTGAAGTATATGTCAGAACCAATCTTGTAACTTTTCAGACTTCTATGCTCCGAAAAAGCTCTTAGCACCCTGTAACAGCCTTGAAATGCATATTTTGAGGTGAAATATATAAAAATAGATTCCAACAGCAAGCTGGCCAGGAAATTCTGCGAGTTGAAGTCTTCCATGACGGCCATGGACCTGACCCAAGTAATTCAAGGCCCCACTCACGAGGGTGGACATACACCGGATCTCATCTTTGTCTCAGGCCAATGGAAGAGTGATCTGGGTATAGGGGATATAGTCATCACGCCCTTGTCATGGACAGACCACTCACTTCTCCGGCTCGACTTTCCAACCGCTGCCCCTCACCGCGGGGAGGCGGAACCTGAGTCACCAATTTGGTTCCGCCCCAGGCGCCTGATGGACCCTGATGGGTTCCAGACGGCGCTTGGGCCACTTCCTGTACCCCTGACCCGCGCCCCAATGGAGGACCTCGTGGCCGCATGGAATACTGCGACCACGGGAGCCTTGGATCGGGTCGCGCCCTTGCGGCCTCTCTTGTGGCGGCGAGCCACCCTGGCTCCTTGGTTCACCGAGGAGCTGAGGGGGATGAAACGCCACAAGAGATGCCTAGAGAGAAGATGGAGGTCTACCCGATCTGAATCTGACCGGACACAGGTAAGAGCCCATTTACGGACTTACATTGTGGCGCTGAGAGTGGCCAAACGCCATCATTGTGCCACCCTCATAGCATCCGCAGAAAACCGCCCTGCCGCCCTGTTTAGGGTGACCCGCTCCCTCCTCCAACAGAGGGTGCGGGAAGCCCCGCTACAGGGTAGAGCAGAGGAATTTGTGACTTTTCTGCAGGAGAAAATCGCTCAGATACAGAACGAGTTAGCCCCCATTGATTGCCCAGTGGGATGCCACGAGACAGATCTTGTTTGGGAGGAGTTTGACTCCGTTACTTCCGAGGATATGGACAGGTTACGTGGGCGATTGCGAGCCACCACATGTTTATTGGACCCGTGTCCCTCCTGGCTTGTACTGGCATCCTGGGAGGTGACACGAGGCTGGCTCCAAGAGGTTGTCAACGCATCCTTAAGTGAGGGTTCCTTGCCTGCTTCCCTAAAAGAGGCTATGGTGAGGCCCCTCCTTAAGAAGCCCTCTTTGGATCCAGCTCTTTTAACCAACTATCGTCCAGTCTCCAACCTTCCCTTCTTGGCGAAGGTTGTTGAGAGTGTGGTGGCACAACAGTTTCCCCGTCACCTGGAGGAAGTTGATTATCTAGACCCGCGCCAGTCTGGCTTTCGGCCCGGGCATAGCACCGAGACGGCATTGGTCGCGTTGGTCGATGATCTCTGGAGGGCCAGAGATGGGGGTTGTTCCTCCATCCTGGTCCTATTAGACCTCTCGGCGGCTTTTGATACCATCGACCATGGTATCCTATTGCATCGGCTGGGGGGGTTGGGGGTGGGAGGCACCGTTTTACGGTGGTTCTCCTCCTACCTCTCTGGCCGATCGCAATTTGTGTTGGCAGGAGAGCAGAGGTCGACCTCGAGACCCCTCACATGTGGGGTGCCTCAGGGGTCGGTCCTCTCGCCTCTCCTGTTTAACACATACATGAAGCCGCTGGGTGAGATCATCCGTGGTTTTGGGGTAGAGTACCATCTCTACGCTGATGATACTCAGCTGTATATATCTACCCCAAACCACCCCAACGATGCCGTAGCGGTGATGTGCCAGTGCCTGGAAGCCGTACGGATCTGGATGGGAAGAAACGGACTCAGGCTCAACCCGACCAAGACCGAGTGGCTGTGGTTTCCGGCTGCCCGATTCAACCAGTTGACTCCATCGCTGGCCATTGGGGGCGAACATCTTGCCCCAGTGGATGGGGCGCGCAACTTGGGTGTCCTCCTGGATGCCCGGCTGTCCATGGAAGATCAAGTGACAGCCGTGGCCAGGAGGGCGTTTTACCAGGTTCGCCTGGTTCGCCAGTTGCGCCCCCTATTGGATCGGGACGCCCTTCGCACAGTCACCCATGCTCTCGTGACATCCCGACTGGACTATTGTAACTCTCTCTACATGGGGCTCCCCTTGAGGTGCACCCGAAGACTTCAGCTGGTCCAGAATGCAGCCGCGCGAGCAATAATGGGTACCGCAAGGTATATCCATGTAACACCGCTCTTGCGCGAGCTGCACTAGCTACCTGTCGTCTTTCGGGTGCGCTTCAAGGTGTTAGTTCTCATCTTTAAAGCGCTCCATGGCTCGGGACCTAGCTATCTGCGGGATCGGATTCTGCCCCATACATCCTCCCGGCCGATTCGCTCCCACAGAGAGGGACTGCTCCGGGTGCCGTCCACTAGACTTTGTCAGCGGGTGACGCCCAGGGGAAGGGCCTTCTCTGTGGCGGGCCCAGCCCTCTGGAACGACCTTCCCCCCGACATTAGAACAACTATGGACCTCCGCTCCTTCCGTCAGAAATTAAAAACTCACTTTTTCTGCTTGGCCGGCCTAGGTTAGTCTCTGCCCAGGGATTAGGGATTGTTAATTTTAAATGGGAATTTTAGTGCAGGGATAGTCAAATTTAATTTGTTTTTACTGTATTTATTGTATTCATGTATATATTTTATGTTGTTTTATTCCTCCCTGTACACCGCTCCGAGTCCCCTAGGGGAGAGGACGCGGTTATACAAATAAATATTCGATATTCGACATATCTTAAAGTCGCTACGGTGTAAAAATGCAACCATAGAGGTTAAAGAGAGGAATTTCCTGAGTCCAATTGATCTCCACCTTGGAATTTTGCCTATTTGAAGAACTCCCTTCTCCCAAGCAATACACAGAAATAAACACCAGATGTCTTGGGTGGAAATTTTTCTTTCTAATGCCATCTGAAGTTCTTTGCTCTTAGCCAGTGGTTGTGACTCAGTGGGAACAAACCATTGTGACTTGCAAAGAAATCACATCAATGTGTGGGAACAAATGAAAGAAAGGAAAAGGAAAAAGTCATTTGGATCTTTGCTGCTTCATTATTTTGATGGAAAATTCACAGCTTCTTGCATTCTTAATATGAACCACTGTCCTTTAAAAAAAATAAAGCAGGTATTTAAATTCAAATCTTTTGATTTAAGGATCTTAAGAAATGGCAGATGGTAGACATAAAAGACCTATAAATGGTACTACTGTGCAGATTATTTCACTTACCTCTATACAAGGGCACACTTATTCCATGGAGGAGGATGTACACATTCTGCTAAACTGAGATTTCCACTGCAAAATTAGCAGGCCTAGTTTGTACCTTTTGATGTGTCTAGCAAGAGACATAGGATGTTGATTCAGATAAAATTCAAAACTAAAGGGAAACTATACCTTTGTTTGGATCAGTGTATTCCATTAGTTACATGCAAATATTATCTCAGATTACATATTTTATGGATTTGGATTTGGATATGGATGGATAGAGCTGTGAGAGAAAAACTTCCATCCTGTTAGACCAGGGGTTCCCAAACTTGGCAACTTCAACTCTGGGAGTTGAAGTCCACAAGTCTTCAAGTTGCCAAGTTTGGGAACCCCTGTGATAGACAGTAGCAGTAAAATAGCTAATCCTTTCCCTCATCCTTCATAAGGACTTGGAAGGGCTGCTATTTTACTATGGAGATTCTCAATCATCCAGGTCTTGGTTGTTCCTAAGGTGCTTTTTTTTGTTTCAAAAGGCAACTGGACTTTCTTTTTCTTTTTTTCCTTTGAAAGTGATTTGTTTCTCATCCAAGAAGCGTCTTGAGTTCTAGCTAATTGATAGATAATGAAATGGTTTAGATTTTTTCAGTCATCCAGTCATTAGCGCTCTGGAGGTTGGTCATTAGGTTCACCCTTCTGGACAGAGAGGACATCAGGTTTGGAAGAGGATTCAAAGAGACTATCTATATTAAAATTGAACAGTCCTCCCTCACCACAGGGCAAGAGATATGACACCACCAGTCTCCTGTTTCCTGAGAAGGAAAGCTATGGCAAATCTAGACAGCATACTAAAAAGCAGAGACATCACCCTGCCAACAAGTCTATAGTCAAGGCTATGGTTTTCCCAGTTATAATGTATGGCTGTGAAAGTTGGACTATAAGAAAGGCTGAGCACCAAAGAATTGAGGCCTAGCATAATACAATACAATACAATACAATACAATACAATACAATACAATACAATACAATACAATACAATAGCAGAGTTGGAAGGGACCTTGTAGGTCTTCTAGTCCAATCCCCTGGGCAGGAACCTTATACCATTTCAGACAAATGGCTATCTAACATCTTCTTAAAGACTTCCAGGGTTGGGGCATTCACAACTTCTGGAGGCAAGCTGTTCCAGAGGTTAATTGTTTTAACTGTCAGGAAATTTCTCCTTAGTTCTAAGTTGCTTCTCTCCTTGATTAGTTTCCACCCATTGCTTCTTGTCCTGCCCCCACGTGCCTTGGAGAATAGTTTGACTCCCTCTTCTTTGTGGCACCCTCTGAGATATCGGAACACTGCTATCATGTCTCCCCTGGGCCTTCTCTTCATCATAACTTCTCATGATTCTATGAACAACCACAAGAGTTGAAAATGAATCAATGCAGGCACCATTTTTGTCAAAAAGAAATGAAATAAATGTCTACAGGACAAATATTGTTTCTTATACATGCCACATTATTTCATATTAAGTATGGCATGCTAGACACTGCTTTTATGGGGAAAATGACAACACATGATATGTACAATGAAAACTGAAATAAAGAATGAAAGAAGATGAAAAAAAATGACTGCAATAAATCTCTATAATGGACAAGACATAAGAGTTATAACCTTCTCCACCAGATTCATCTGGTGCGTGTCCCTTCACACTGAAGAAAAGTCAGTTACATATCAGTCAAGGGAAGCATATTTGGCAACATTGAAACAAGTCTTTAATTCAAACCCAGGTTGATAATTAGTTAAGGGAGAAAAATATAGCTTAATTAAAACAAATGTGCTTAGCACTTCAGGAGATCCAAATCTCCACAGGGAATCTTTGCTGTATGCATAGAACAAACATACAGTACTTTTCACAAGCATTCCTACCCTATTTAGCTTTATTGCTGAAGATCTCTGAAGTTCAGAAATTATTATACTCATTATGCCTGAACTATCATTATTTTAAGCATATTTTAATTCAGGAAATTGGAAAAAAAATCTGTCCTTTAGACAAAACATGTTGTAGATTGAGAGCTGAATGTAGCAAGGTTTGGTTAATCAAAATGCTTTATTATGGCAGAGTGTCAAACCCTCTGATATTTTTTTTTAACAGATCTTGCTTTAGTTGACATTTATTTGTTGCAGCATAGTGTTTTGGTACACATACTTCCCTGATCTAATTAGCTTCTGAAACACTATTTAATATTATTTTATATTAATTTACTTCAACACTGTCTACTTGTCCAATTCTAGCCTGAGCATGAAAATAATGTATAGCATAAAACCATCAATAATTTCAATATTAAAACATGATTACAATCAGCAACAATCAGCAAAATTAATTTTAAAAAATCCAGTGGGGCTTCTGAAAAAGTGGCTTGCTGGGGTGGAAAAAATATGTTTGCATTGTTTTTATGAAAATGACAAGGATGAGGGCTATCTAAAGTTCAGGGGGAAGCTCACTCCGAAGGATCGAAGTTACACACCAGACCATTTTAAGACTTTTGCCTGCTGACATTAAAAAAAAAAAGAGTATTTGCAAGACTGCTTCCTGGTCAGGGTGAACACCGCCTGCAAATCCTATGTGGAGAAGACAATCCCAAAGATAGACTGGACCTGAGCCCTATATGGGTTTATAGATTAATACCAGAACCTTGAACTGTACCCAGGACTTAAAAGCAACCAAGGCAACATCAAGAACAAAACTGGCAAACTAATGATTTGAGTATATCAATATGAGAGCTACTGCATTCTGGACCAACTTCAGTTTATAGTAGTCTTCAGAGACGGACCCTAGTGGAAAGCATTACAGTAGCACAATCAAGAGACAATAAGATAATGACTTAATATAGACTTATCTAGAAAATTTGATAGAACAACCTGAAGGAGGATTGACTAACCCTTCCTGTCCCAACAGGGTTCAGTCACTTTATCCTGTACTGCCAAATCAAAATCCCCTGATGAAATAAGAAGATATACTGATATTGTACTACTCTTACCAGTGGGTCTAAATATGGGCGCATACCTGTGCCCAGCTACATTCATACTTTGCTTTCCACCATTGTTACTTCAGATAAAATTTATGATCCTTTATTTCTTACAGTTTCTTGGTAAATCAAGGAGAACCTTGGAGAGAGAGAGCATTAGAGCAATCATGTCAAATGCTCTCAGCTTCCAAGGGTCAACAGATTCTAGAGAGTTACATACCTATTGCTGAAAAAAAATTCTGATGCTTGCTAAGAAGACCCAAGATGACATTTTTAAAAATTAAATTAGTGTAACCCACAAGTAGATAACCCCTAAGGTTCTTTCCAACTTTGTAAGTTTATGAACAAATATTTGGTGGAATATTTTACCACGATTAAAAAAAAAAGCTAATTAACACCTTTCAAGTCATAGTAGAGGTTAATTTATTGGAATTTCATCCCATAGAAGTCTGTGATAAATTTTCTTTACATCTTAAGAAATGTTGCAGCAATCCAGTGGAGGCAAAACATTAAATAACTCACATAGCTCCAAGTCTGCTTTAAAATGAACATAACTAATACTTTAGTCCTGCATTTGAATCAAAAGAAATGAAATACACTTAGAGCCCTGAAATACTTTTGCAGATTTAGATTGGATCTGGATGACCTGCATCTTTGTGACATATAGCAAAGGGGTAAATATTTTAAGGCATGAAATAATTCATTATTCTGAAGAGTTTTTAAAGAACAATTTCTATAAAGTTTTCTGTTATGAAGCTTGGTGATGTTTTAATATATTTGTCTCTCTGATAAGAATCCATAATGCTACTTTTAAGAATAATGAGATTGCCTGCATTGTTTTGGATAAATCCCATGGTAGAAGGCCTCAGAATGTGCTCAGCAAGCAGTACATTGTTATCTATCTCAAATTTCAGTGTGCTTGAAAGTTATTGCTTGAAAATATGGCTTCTCTGAGAACATAATGTTCCCAAGGGAACTTTCAACATGTCTGATATTACCCATGAAAGCAACTCTTAGCTAAGAAAATGTGTTTCTGTCTTTAACAGCAGCATGCTTCTCCTTATTTAGGGTGTTCAAAGTCATAAGGAACATGTGGTATTCTGACTATTCTGATCAGTAATGTGAGAAATACACAGTTTTCATTGATTACATTGAATTTTACCTTATTTGATTATTTCAAATTTAGAAACAGCAACAAGGGATGGGGAGGGGAAATTCTGAGTATTGAAAAACTTATCAGAAATATCATTCTTAGGCAGTGTAATATAAAGTTAGCTATAGTAAAATATTTTAATGGCACATCTGTTTACCTATCCTTATGATTTAGTAGGATTATTCAGACTTGTGGCAAACCTAGCATAGCTACATAAGGCTCTAGTTCCAGGAATCATCTCGAAATTGATCTGACCGAATCAACTTAACAAAATAAGAAAACAACTTTAACTGTTGAATCAGATATGTCCAAATCAATTCAAGTAAACAATACACATCATTCTAAGCGGATATACACAGCCCTAATATCTAGTTTTTCTCCTGAACATGAGCTAGGAGAAGTCTTGATATAAAATATTCTGCTTTCCAGAATAATAATTGCTTCTGTCTATTAAATTGTAAAAAACAATAGGATTCGTGTCCTGGTATTCATGGCACTATATTTCAAATCATCATATAATCTGAAATACACAGTACTGACCTTTAAGTTAATATCTTTATATTTTAACTCCCTTTTAACATTTGAGTTCTTAAACAGATCTTAGAATGCAAAATAAGTGAACTAGTAGTAGACATTGGTGCACAGTATCTATTGTATAATCATTTCATTTCCTTCCGTCATTTCTCATTTTTAATTCTTTCCTTTCTCTGTCTAATATTTGCTGTCAATCATGCTCTCTTCTGTTACTATCTGTTACTATTTTTTAGAGAATAGTTCAGATAGTATAAGCTCAGAATGCATCGCTTTAATTGTTTACTGTCTTATTCAAGAATTAAGAAAAAATGATATTTCATAATTCAACATTTTTTGAGTGTTGATTACATGTGCAAAATGTTAAGAGTTAGGTCAAGGGGAATTTATTTACATAGTTGCCAGAATTGAATTGTTCTTTAAAAAGCACAACACTTTAGATGTAACAAGGTTTCTGTAACTTTGCAAGAGTTCTTGACCGTTTAAATGGAATGCTTATTAACAAATCATGTATTTTCCTTTCATTGGTATCTGCAATAAGAGACTGTGGGAAATAACAAAATGGGCATTGTGAACCTTCAATACAAATGCCCTCCCTTAAATTTTTACATTGCAAGTCACATTGCAATCGAAGTACGAAAGAGCAAAGTTTGCACTCAGAGTAGACAGTGACAGTTCAACCCTGAGCTACAAATATTCTACAAACATTCTTTTATTTGTAATCTTTTGTTTGTTTGGCATCGTTGTGGTTAAGAAAGGATATCTACATCTCCTGTGAAAAATAAAACCTATTTATATATGAATCCCTGCAGGCAATTCAGCTCAGCTTGGAGAGAAGCTTGCAATTTTCACTTATCAAATAATACAAAGGAGGAATCATTGGAGGAAATTAATATGTTAAGAAATAAAAAGTTATATTTAAATTTTATTAGGTAGTCTTCTAGATCAGGAAGGTCAAACTTGTGGCCCAGGCCAGATATGTTACGTATTGGCCATGCTCACCCGTGTTTTAGCGAAGGGTCGCAATAGGTCATGTGATGACAATGCATCATTGCAGGATAGACGCCCCTTTTCTATATATTTCAATATATTAAAATATATTGATTCTTCTCTTTAACAATGACTACAAGTAGTCCTCGACTTATGACCATAATTGGAACAAGAATTTCTGTTGCTAAAGTGGTTGTTAAATGAGTTATGTTTGAGAGCCGAGGTGGGGCAGTGGTTAGAGTGTAGTACTGCAGTTTGGCATATCGAATCTCGCCAGGCTCAAGGTTGACTCAGCCTTCCATCCTTCCAAAGTGGGTAAAATGAGGACCCAGATTGTTGTAGGGTATAGGCTAACTCTGTTAACCGGTTAGAGGGGGCTGTAAAAGCACTATGAAGTGGTATGTAAATCTAAGTGCTATTGCTATTGTTATTGCTATTTTATGATCTTTTTTTGCCACAATAGTTAAATAAATTGCTGTGGTTGTTAAGTGAAACCTGCAGTCATTAAGCAAATCTGGCTTCCCCCAATGATGTTGCTTGTCAGAAGTTGGCTGGGAAATGTTGATCATGTGACTCTACGTTGCTGCAACCATCTTAAATGCATGCCAGTTGCCAAGTGCCTAAATTTTGATCACGTGACACAGGGATGTTGAGATGATTGCAAATGAAAAGAATGATGGTAAGTCACTTTTTGTTAGCATCCTTGCAATTTCAAATGGTTGCTAAACTGATGATTGTAAGGTACAAGGTACAAGGACTATATGTATATGCAAAACAACACATAAAAGGATGGCTGCTGTATTTATATTGCATTAACTAAACTAGGATTTCTTGAGTAAGGTATGCCATATTTTTCAGACCCCCCAAACCCTCATTTTTTGTGAAAAACGGTGCATGCAGAGAGTTTGAGAAGCCTGAAAAGTGCTCTTGAAGGCTGGGCAGGGCTGGGGTAAAAACAAGCAGAAATGGCCATTTTTTGCCCAAACAAGGCATGCATAGCGTTTAGGAGGCTTGTAGAGTGCTCCCGGGGATTGGTGGGCGGAATGGAAAAAAAAATGGCCCGTTTTTCACCAAACAATAAAAGGGCATGCAAAGCCTTTGGGAGGCTTGTAGAGTGCTCCTGGGGGCGGGGGCGGGGCAAAAACAAGCAAAAAATGCTCCATTTTCCACTCATTTCTGCCCTTCCCAGCCCCCAGGAACACTTTGCAGGTATCTCAAAGCCTCTGCACATCCATTTTTGTGAAGGAGTGGGGTTTGGGGGGGGGAACGACAAAAATGCTGTATTCAGTCTCTTTTGGGGGGAAAAAGGTGTATCTTATATTCTGAAAAATATGAGTAATTTATAATAATAATAATTAATAATAATTTATTAAATTTCTAAACCGCCCCCTCTCCCCGAAGGCGGTGTACAGGAAAATTAAGAATATCTAAAAACATAACAATACATACATAATTAAAACCAAATTAAATAATTAGCCCTGTACTAAAATTTATACAACATTAAAACCGTATCCCATTAAAACCTAATTAAACAATTTAAGCTACTTTATGTAGCACTATCTTTATGTAGCACTGACCATTACAGTCATATCAAACACAGACTAATGAGATTAACTTATCATGTAAAGTTGTTACCCAAACAAAATTGTTCCTGTTGTCAATTACAGAAGTATCCCCTTCAGATGCAACTGAAATATTTCTTTTAAATAAATTATTTGAGAAATTTAACTCTCAGGTTGCAGCTGCCTCCCTCTGCTCTATGCAGTGAGGGGAATCTTTCCCTTTTCATCGCATGTCGTACCTCACTGCATTCTGTAGCAAAAATGCATTTTACTTGCTTCTTGCCACAGTTCTTCTTCAAGGACTTTCCGCCAAGAGAGAAACAGGTCTACCCTCACAGGGGAAAAACCAAACTCCATTCCACTTCCCCTGCCATCCATTCCTACCAACAACATTCTTGTCTTCGCCTCTCTGATTTTGGAGTTCTAGCAGCAAAAGAGTTAAGAGAACTAGGCCAGGGGCAGGACAACAATAAGGAGAGTAACTCAAAGGAACCTTTGGATTTGCAAGATCCAAAATCTTACGATTCTTAAAAATACCCCCAACACATTTCTCAACATTAATCCATTGCACAGCTCTGTAGACAAAACTTGCCTCATGAAGAGATTTACTGAATCTCAGCTCCAAAAGAAATATTGTAAATCTGGTTCAAGATTAGTATGTTCAGAAAAAGGGAATACAGATGGCTACTTTCCCTGTTAATTATGATCTTTCATTTGGAAAGCTATGTTATTTTGACAAAGCATACACTCTTGCTACTTAAGTGGCTCCTTATGTTTTCTACAGTTTCTTAAGGGATTTTACTTTGAATTCCTTATTAAAATATAATGTAAACAAGTTCTATTTTGTGCATGATAAAATTGTCAGCGCTCCATATATTTCCCATGCATATCTTAGAAGAGATTTGGAAGACTGAATTTTAGTTAATGGCTCCACTATGTTTTTTCCCCCCACTTCTTCCCAATGGAAAAATTTAAAATTTAATAATGCAACAAAATCTTTATTTAATAAAGTAAATTTGATTTAAAAAATCACAAATCTTTTTCAGTCTCAAGTCTACCAGAGGTCTGGGAGTTTGAGGGTTCTGGGCAATATTTTAGTTGTTCCTAGCACTGTAAACTTATTTATTTATTTAGTCAAACACGTACGAGATAACAGATATAAGTATAAGCATGGACATGAACACTGGAAATGGGTACAATAGGACAGGGACGGTAGGCACACTGGTGCGCTTATGCACGCCCTGTTACAGACCTCTTAGGAAAGGGGTGAGGTCCACACTAGACAGTTTAAGGTTAAAGTTATGGGGTTTTGATGATGTAACAACAGAGCCAGGTAGAGCATTCCAGCCATTGACCACTCTGTTGCTGAAGTCATGTTTTCTGCAACTGAGCTTGGAATGGTTTACCTTGAGTTTGTATCTATTGTTTGTCTATGAATTATTGCATTTGAAGCTGAAGTAGTCATTGACAGGTGGAATGTTGTAGCAGACAATATTGTGTAGTACGCTTAGGTCAGACCTTAGTTGGCATAGTTCCAGGTTGTCCAAGCTCAACATTTCAAGCCTGGTGGCATAAGGCAGTGGTGGGCAAACTCATTAGTCAACAGAGCCAAATATCAACAATACCAACCATTGAAATTTCTTTTGAGAGCTGGAAGGTGTGGCCTGCTTTGTGGGAGTGGCTCAGCGGTCATATGACTGGGTGGGCGTGGCCAACTTGGAAAATGTGAAACTCACTTAACAATGGTCTTGGTTAGCAACCAAACTTTTAGGCTTAATTGTGGTCATAAGTTCTTTCTTTCTTTCTTTCTTTCTTTCTTTCTTTCTTTCTTTCTTTCTTTCTTTCTTTCTCTCTCTTTCTCCATTTCTCTCTCTCTTTCTTTCTTTCTTTCTTTCTCTCTTTCTTTCTTTCTCTCTCTCTTTCTTTTTCCCCCTCTTTCTCTCTCTCTTTCTCTCTCTCTCTTTCTTTCCCTTTCTTCCTTTCTCTCTCTTTCTCTCTCTCTTTCTTTCTTTCTCTCTTTCTCTCTCTCTTTCTCTCTTTCTCTCTCTTTCTCTCTCTCTCTCTTTCTTTCTTTCTCTCTCTCTGTCTCTCTCTCCTTCGTCCACCCATCTCTGTCACTCTCTGTGTGTGTGTCTGTCTGTCTCGCATTCACTCACTTAATCATTCATTCTGTGTCTCTGTCTATCTTTCTCTCCCTCCCTCCCTCTTTCTGTCTCTCCCTGTCTCTCTGTGTGTGTCTGTCACTCTCTGATTCCCTCCCTCCCTCCCTCCCTCCCTCCCTCCCTCCCTGTCTCTCTCTGTATCTGTGCCTCTCTCTGTCTGTCTGCTCCCCCCCACGGAGCCTCCTCAGCCCGGCCCACCACGCTTACTCGCTCACTCGCCTTAGCCTGGCCCGCCCGCCCGCCGCGCTTGCTCGCTTGCTCGCTCGCTTGCTCAGGCTACTTCCAGGGGCTGAGAAGGCTCCATGTTGGGGGGAAAGAATGGCGTTCAGTTCATGACCCACCGGACGCTGGTCCCCTCCCACCTGCCCGCGGAGCCTCCGCAGCCCCTGGAAATAGACAAGTGGCCTGGCTGGGGAGGCTCTGTAGGGGGAGGGAGGGAGGGAATCGGCGGCTGGTAGGGAGGGTTGCTGCGGTTGCGCCCAGGAGTCCCACCGTCGGCGAGGGTGGAGGAAGAGCCACACTTGAGGGGCCAAAGAGCTGCTTGTGGCTTGCGAGCCGCGGTTTGCTGACCACTGGCATAAGGTATTCTGTTGTGAGCAGAGGAATGGAGTACTCTTCTCATGAAATACCTCTGGACTAGCTTGATTGTATTAATGTTCAAAATACAGTGTAGATTCTTGGCAAAGAATTCTGGTGTCATTCGTGGCAATCTATTAGAGCTACTCTCCCAGCTTAGGAGTCACAGCTCCAAGTGTTCATACCACTATTGGAATCACTTTTGCATTTGCTTTTTATATTCTCTCCAGATCCTCCTTCAGGCACCGGTACTGGTTTCTCATCCTCTTTCTTCCCAATGTTGCTATCATGCAACATCTATCACTTCCACTATCTTCTAGTCTTTGTCTACTAACATGATATCTGGTAGATTGACCAGTACCTGTCTGCATCTTGAAATCCCACAGAATCTTAGCCCGCTTACTTTCCACAAACTTCTATGGGATCTCCCATCTAGACTTCAGGTGATGTAGCCCATATTCTATACAGCTGTTTTTGTACACAATGCCAGCTACTTGGCTGTACCATTAAATGTGCGCTGTTCCTGCCTGCATCTTAAACCCTGTCACTAACTGTTGGACTGTCTCTGAAGCCTTTCTGCACTTTGGGTCCTATGTAGTGTGGTAGACCTCAGCTCCTATAGATTTCTTAATTTCTTTCCAGCTGCAAAGTTATTCAGAAAACCCAACATAGTTGGTATCTAAGTAAATCCTTTTAAAATAGTGGAACATCAGATAAGGATTGAGTCCTTTCTCCTCACAGCAGATATAACACAAACTCCGAGTAACAGATATATTCATTCAGGCTCCTTTCCCCTCTAGAGTATTATAACCCAGTAGTGAAGAATAAGACAGACTTTCTCCCCAACTTTCCAAAACTTCAGCTCACGATCCTCCCCCCTCCCAGGCAGAGGAATAATGGAGGTAACTCATTCAAATAAGCCTCCTACAACTGCACTATTCTGTCTCTTCAATAAGGTCTGCTTTCTGCCATCAGGAATTCTGGTCTTTATGCATTGGCTAAATGACATTGCATCCAAGGTAGAGCACTCTCAACTATCGCTGTACTGCCATGGGAATCAAATGTCTCATGAAAACTAAGATATTTTCAAAAGAGAGTTTCTTCCTCTAAAATGTGGGGAGGAGTAAACTTTATATGGGAGAAGAACAGAATGTGGCTTAGTTACTGCCTTTTCCATACTTTTGTTTTAACAGGTTTTGGCTACTTTATGTCCTTGGCTCTCTCCCTGGAGAACTGATGTGGTAGCAGTGAAATCTAGATATATATTTTATTTATTTATAAGTAAAAAAGTCACAAAGTGACAATCAAGCTTCAGTGACCTCTTTACAAAGGAATTTCAACCTGGCTGTTAAGTGTACTGAGACTGTAGAATTTTTCTTATTAAGGGAACTGAGCTATACTTAACAATAATATAGAAGATGATAATCTCCTTAACGATTTAATGTAATAAATCTTCTTGAATTTTTCCTACCAGATAAAACTTAACACAGGAAAGCCAACATTTTAAGTATAGCCATTCTTATGTTAAACAAGAACTGTTAATGTGACATTAATCTGTGTTGCACAGATAATGAAGCTTTGTGTTATAACTTATATTACCGATGCTCTGAAGTGGATTTTAACATATAATTTGAGATATAGGGGAATGCACTCTAATACCACCGCTTTATAAACAATATTTAGAATAGATTTTTCACATGAGTGACAACTAATTTCGAATGATAAGAGAAATATATGCACACAGAAAATTAAATGTGAATCCATAAATCTTAAAGCTTTGGATTCCACATAGTCTGTCATGCTATTGCTGCATTAGCTTTATGTAATATTCCTGCAAGCATTTTTAAAATTATAGAAATGTACAGTCTCATCCATTTTTAAGGAAATATGGTGGACTGGTTACTATCACAATGGAATCACGCAGTAATCTCTAGCATTACAACAAAACATTAAAAAATGTGTTTTGACAGCACTGTGAGCATTCCTTCTTGAGCCACTCTGGTGTGTCCCCTAATGCTTACCAATTTGGTCCTTAAAATAATTCCATATTCTAATTCAGGGACCAAGGATACCAAGAACATAAGTGTATAGACTAAGATCAAATTCTAAAATCTCCAGTGCAAGTCATAGAAAATTTCCAGAGGGTAGCAAGATCTGGCTTAAAGCAGGGAGGAGTGAATACAACATGGAATCTGTTGCCATTTTTTTGGAAATTTGAAGTTTTCCAGCAAAAAAATCTTGGTCACATGACAGTGGGATGTTGTAAATGGCAGTAAAGTTGCTTACCACCCAAAATATGATCATGTAATCATGGGTTGTGAATGTGGAACAATCAGGACTTTGGATCTGCGCTGTAAGTACCATTTTGGGATTAATTCTAACTTCAAAAGATCTGTATAGTTTTCATCTTTTTCTGGCCATCACAAGATCTGGCTGCAAAAATGATTATTATTAAATGGCAGCACATATATACAGTGACACATACCTATACCCATACCCATGCACATATACCCATGGAATAGCTCCATCTCTTCGAACCACAGTGATTAAATGGAGATTTGCTATTGAAATCTGGTTCCACTTCAGTTCTTTAAAAGTCCCCACCTAATTAGAAAAATATCTATTGCATATAATATGCAGCGTATGACAATTTTCTCCTACTAGAAATAAACACAGATGACCTCTTATGAAGTATAATGAAGTACAGACACTAAAATCATGCTTAAGTTTTGTGAATCCTGGTCTACAATTTTTAAATTATTTTTAAATAAATAACTCAATGTGTTGAACGTATTAGTCCTTCATCCATCTGCAGTATTGTCTCCACAACTCTTAGGGCTGAGTGAGAGAGAGGAACTGGCCAAACCTAACTTTCATGCCTAAAGTGGGACTAGAACTCAAAATGTAAACAAAATTAGAATTACATTTAAATTATAACAAGAAATACTTTTCTAAAATGTAAATTACAATACACAAGAAGGGAAACAACTTATTCTGATATTGTTCTGATCAGATGAATGTTTACCTAAGTTATGCGCAGCCTGCCTCTTCCAAGGACATTGTTTCCTTTACCAAAACAGACACAATAAGATTTTCATCAGTAATTTGTTATGTAAATTTTAATTCTAGCAGCAAGGCCACTTGAGTATTAATTGCAATGTACACATGTGGATTTCCTTGGACAGTGAGGCAAGGAAGAAGAATAAGAGGCAATTATAAGAGGCAAAATTCTATTCAAAATAATATATTTCCAAGGCTTTTCAAGAAAGAAAAGTGCTTTGTTACATGCAATTTATAGATAATTGGTTCTCACATTCTAGAATTTTTATGACTAGCATTTGAATCAACAAGCATGTTGTAATTCAGAAAGGTAGAGCTACCAGATCTGGGCTGGTATACATGGTACTAAAAGCTAAAGAAAACGTCTAGGCCATTGTTGCCACCTTGTTATTATCTGGATATTTGCAGCACAAATCTAGTAAATCTAATAAATCTGGATATTTGCAGCACAAATCCACATAAATGAAATTGTTAATATATTCTGTTTCCCACTTTATTTTTTGCACGTGAGTATTCAATAATGTTCATATTAGCAGCGTTATGTCTACCTGCAGGTTCTTTCAAAGAAGGGCAGTGTGAATAAATAGGTGATTTTCGTTATTATGGTGAGTATCTACCATGTACAAAATTTATAATCTTTCTTCCACATCCCTCCATACATTACAGTACATTAGCCATGGTGGCGCAGTGCTTAGAGTGTAGTACTGCAGGCTACTTCTGCTGTCTGCCTGCAATTGGCAATTCAAATCTCACCAACTCTAGGTTGATTCAGTCTTCCATCTTTCTGAGGTTGGTAAAAAGAGTACCCAGATTGCTGGGGGCAATATGCTGATTCTGTAAACCACTTAGAGAGGGCTGTAAAGCACTGTAAAGTGGTATATAATAATTGCTATTGCTAACAGTTACTTTATTGTCTTTAGCACATTAGCTGGCCATAAATATTATTATGTATCCCATCTTGGAGTTGGGAAGTATCCAATTTTTCCACAGAAGAGGTTGTGAAATTCCTATTAATTTTAACCATAGTTTGACTAATAATTAATGGCTAATAAGTCTATAAATGATAAACACCAAATGAAATTAGCAAAGCAATATTTGACTTGAACTTTTGGTTGACTACATTAGCAACTCTGAGGCCATTTCCCCAATGAAATGGCTGAAACCTAGGACAAGACAAGCTGTTGCAATCTAATCAGCATTTGAGCACTATTTATCATTCGGCTTTTCTTTCAAGCATTAAGCTCTCATTTGTTTGGCACACTAAGTCTGCAGCCTTTCACCTCATGGGACTTGCAAACGACCTGCAAGATGGTTCAATCACAGCTTATACATTTCATCTACAGAGAAGCAAACTAATCCATTATCTTCAAATCTTCTCCCAAGATATCATGAACAAGAAACAACATCTAACAACATTATAGTTAGTGAAGTAAATATAACCTATTTTATATTCTCATTGTATGGTTTTCAGGCTCCCAAGTTATTATTCATTATGCAAAAACAAAGAATAGATCTCAAGTTACATTTCACCCATCCTTTTACCAGGGAGAACCTGTCAGATATAATAGAAAGTTTGACTCCCATCAGCTGATTTTGTAATTGGATGCATTGCATTTTATTATTTTCTTACTTAAGCCCCATAGACTGTCATTCTGATATCTCAGAGATGTGCAGATTGCAGTCTTTGCCCATTAGCTTCATAATCTCTAAATGCTTGTAATGAGATTGCTTGGACAGCTATTGACACCTCCTCACTAGAACACAATGTTCTTGCCAGGTACTCCAAAGGATACAGCAGTCTTAGTTGAGTTGACAACTGCCAAGAATCATCAAATTTAGTGACTGCATTTACACAAGCAACAAAATTTTACTTGGGAATTTATTTGCAAGGCTAGGGTAAAAATCACTTAATGAGGAAAAATATCTTTTTTTTTCTGATTGCTTTTAAGAGCCCTGCTAAGGCTGGAAGAAGGCCATCTCTCCAGTGCATAAGCTGACAGTGTGAATTGTTCCTTTAAAAAAGAGGTGTTTATCTTGGATTTGGAAAAGTCCTGCTTCAGTCAGATCAGTCCAGCAGTATAAGTCAGATTCTGTCTGATTCTATTCCATCATTTCCCTAAGACTATTGTTGCAGATTGTGAGAAAGAAGACTTTCAAAGCCAACTTAAAGAATAAATAAATAATGTTTATTTGCTTATGTAATATTTATAGCTCACGTCTCTAATGCATTTTTCTCCGTCAAGGTGGATAACCAGAATTTAAAAATTGTGTGATAAAACTATATAATATAGAATGCAAAAAATGCAACACATAGTTAGTAATTGCAAAAATTATATATTTGTTTGCTTATTTATAAAATTACTCATATTTCCATATTAATAAGATTATCATATGAAATGTATACTGCCAATGAAACAAATGCTTTCCCATATAGGAAGGCCAACTAATTGGTGGAAGAACATGGAATCATAGCATTGGAACTCAAGGGTTGTCTACTCCATCTCCCAGATGTGCTAAATTAATGTTTCTCAACCTTGAAAACTTTAAGATGTGTGAATTATTGTACTTGCTTAGCTGAAGGATTCTGGGAGTTAAAGTTCAGACATTTTAAAGCTGTCAAGGTTGAAAAACATTGTGCGAAATCATATTGATTGTTCCACTTCTTTTCATTTGTGGTTGGGAATACATTATTTCATGAGGCCACCTGTTTCTCAATTGATACTTCATGAGGCTTATTTCTCAATTGACAATTCTTAGCATTGGGAAAATATTTTTAAATATCTAACCTGAACCTACTTCCCTGAAGTTTCAACCTATCATTTCTGTAGGAGTACTAATGAACAACAGTGTTTTCTCTATCTCTTTCTCTCTTGACAACCATTTAGATGTTTATTTACATACTAGCATATAACCTGGAATTACCTGGGTATTTATTTATAGAGGGAAAACGTCTGGATCAAGTGTAATTTCTAATGTTGGATTTTCGTTCTTACCAGAGGGAGCCCCCTTGTGGAGTACTGTGAAGCCGTTACCATGGCAACTTTATAGTGCTGTACAGAAGAAGCCATTTTAAGGCACAACAGGCTATATCTTAACAGAACACACACCCTGAGGGGTGTGAGGGGTGTCTTCCGCCCGGGTATTTTTTTCCAGAGAGTAATTCATCTGTGTACCAAGTTTGGTTGAAATTACTTGAGACGTTCCAGAGTTATGCTTGAACATTCACACACACACAGAGTCATATATACATATATATATATATGCTTGTGTCACAACACCCTGTTAAGCTCCAATTAAGGGAGGAAGCATACTCCTTTCTTTTTCTGCCTTTCGGCTCATCACCAGAGACCATCTAGACAGAAAGCTATTAGTTCCGTTGTGTACTTTTTTTATATGTGTGTTAGGTTTTTCAGCTGATCAATAAATAAATCAGGGAGACTGATGAGAGCTAAATAGCTTGAAATAGATCTATCCTAGTCTCCCTGATTTATTTATTGATCAGTTCAAAAACCTAACATATATATATATGTTGTGTTGTGGAACAATTATAGATACTAATCCTCCTGTCTCAGCTGATGCAATGGGAGAGCCTGGCTGGCTGAATGGCTAAAGGCTCTTGCCTGATATGCAATACAGCCCCGGTTCGAATCCAAGTAAGGGTATGGCTAGCTGATGAGAGCTAAAAAGCTCGAAATAGATCTATCCTAGTCTCTCTGATTTATTTATTGATCAGCTCATAAAACTAACACACACACACACACACACATATATGATACACACACACACATGTCTGTGTGTCTGTGTGTATACATACATATATATATATAAATACAGTTTTTTTATACTACTATTAACAATATCATCAAACATACCCATGAATAACATCAAACTACATATGCAATTTGTATCTTTAACTTTCTAAAAATCTGTTAAAGACCTAAAAATTATAACATCAATCTATATGTGTAATGCAACTGTGGTGGAATATAGTCCAGATTCCTAGGAGGGAGACTGCATTCAAGAGGAGCAAGAGACAGTGAAGTTTACATAGTTTGTCTGAGAGAAAAAGCGTTAAGATGCCTCTCCTTTAGAGTTCTCAGAGTATTTTTTTTTTAATGATGCAAGTAGCTTCCCTTAATTTGGGAAGATTCTGTCTGTAGGTGAGGAACAATAAAGGAATTGTTTTTAAGGAACCCATGTCTTTCTTGGTTTTTGGAACCTGACATCAATCTTGCCAAACTAAAACATACTACTTACACCATTTGACAGATACTCTGGAAACTTCTTGTTGGGGAGCACGCTTAACCCCCTTTCTCCGAACAAACTATCTAAACTTCTTTGTATTTGCTCCTTTGGAAAGTATGCCCTCCCTCCCGGGAATCTGGACTACATTCCAACATAGCAACTGCCTAATTTAGAAAGCAGAATTTACCACTTCTCTTATTTCTTAAAAGCTATCTAATCTATCATATCTTCCTTTAATTTACTATTCTGTAGTTTCAGTAAATCCAGATCCTCATAGGGTGGGATTTCTAGTCCCCTCACCATCTTGGTAGGCCTTCTCTGAACTTGCGGTGTCCAAAACTGGACATCCTAGTCTAAATGGGGCATGACCAAGAAACAATACAGTGGGATTGTTACTTCCGAGGACCTATGGCTTAAGGTTCTCTTAATAAACCCCAAAATATTATATGCCTTCTCACAGTAGGTCATTCAGTTCACTCACACGGAACATAACCAACAATGGGTTATAATTCTACTAGGATATTTAGATATTTTTCATATATACTAATGCCACCACATGTCTCCTTTACCCTATACTTTCCTTTCTTTTTTCCCCATAGATGTATAACTTTACATTTCCTCATTAAATTTTAGCTTATTAATGCATCTCATTTTTCCAGCCTATTGACCCCAAAATATTATATGCCTTCTCACAGTAGGTCATTCAGTTCACTCACACGGAACATAATCAACAATGGGTTATAATTCTACTAGGATATTTAGATATTTTTCATATATACTAATGCCACCACATGTCTCCTTTACCCTATACTTTCCTTTCTTTTTTCCCCGTAGATGTATAACTTTACATTTCCTCATTAAATTTTAGCTTATTAATGCATCTCATTTTTCCAGCCTATTGAGATCATTTCTACTATCATTTTTATCTTCTAAAGGTTTAGTCAATCTTCATAGCTTCATATTTTCTATTAATTTGGTAACCATCCCTTCAGCTCCTTGACGCAGGTAATTAAAATAAATAAATAAAGTGGAACAGCACAGGGAGCAGGTGAAAACTTACAGCATTCCACTCAGTACTACTCTCCCAGTTGATGTGCAATCATCTTTAGCACTTTAGCTGCAGTCATTCAGCCAGTTATGTATCCACCTGACAGTTGAATCATTTACTATATCATTATTTAATATGTCACTATCACGAGAGACTTGTCAAGTCTTTACAGAGTCCCAGATACTCTATGTTCATAGCATTTTTCAACCTATTAACTAAAAGAGGACCTGACCTGGGGCGCTCACATTGTAGCACTATCAAAAGGGCTCAGCAGAGATTATACTACCTGAGACTTCTCAGGAAACAACAACTGAATGAAAAATTGCTGATGACCTTCTACCGCTGCACTATAGAGAGTATTTTAATTTACTGCACTTGTGTATGGTTTGCTAATTGCACAGTGGCAGATAGGACAGCACTCCGGAGCAGGGGTCTCCAACCTTTGCAACTTTAAGTCTGAAGGACTTCAGCTCCTAGACTTCTCCAGCCAGCTGGTTGGAGAAGTCTGGGAGCTGAAGTCCTTCAGACTTAAAGTTGCAAAGATTGGAGACCCCTGCTCCAGAGGGTTAACATCATTCTCCAGAGGATCATAGGTTGTCCTCTCTTCTCTTTGGAATAGCTTTATAGCTCCTGCTGCCTTAAGAAAGTTCAAAACATTCTGAAAGATCCATCTCATCCTGGGCACCCTTTTTTTGAACTATTACCATTTGGCAGACGGTACAGGACAACAAAAACAAGGATAAATAGGCTGAAAAGCAGCTTCTATCCCATGGCAGCAACTATATTGACAATATATAGTGACAATAAAGTAAACTAGTGACAATAAAGTAAACTAAACTAGTCACTGTCAGAAAAGAAGACGATGCATTGATTATTTTGTGATAAATCCATAGTGGCTCTTGTAAGAGTTGCATTTCTATTTAAGCACCCACATGATGTTTAAGAATTTGCTCCTTTCCATAATCCAAGACAGGGTGATCGTTTCTTTCCCAACTTTGAAATTACTTATCAAGGGTATAAATTGGTGGAAGATCATTTTATGCAATTTTGATGCGACATTTATTTATTTTTATCAAATTTACATAGCTGCCCTTCTCACAAAATAAGTGACACGGGGCAGGGTACAAGCTAAAAAACAGTAACTTACTATTAAACAGTAAATTTAACTTGTTCCTTGAGGTGTATGGTCTATGAAATATCTTGTGGTGATATAGTAACAACTATATATTTCCAAGAGAGTAGGAAACAGGCTTTGGCTGTCATAAAAATTTTATTCCAAAGAGTGACATTAGCTATCAAACCGAAGAGTCATTGGAGGAATACAGTGGTACCTCGGTTCACGAACGCCTCTGTTCATGACCAACTCGGTTCACGAACAGAAAAGTTCCTCAAAATGTGCTCCGGTTCACGAACTCTGCTTCGGTTCACAAACAGGAACCGTGGCCATTTTTAATGTATTCCTGGCTGTCACATGGTTGTGACTTCCTGTAGGAAGATCGTAGAGAGAAGAAGACACAGAAAAAAGTCCCAGCACGCACACTGTGAGTACTTTCAGTGACTTTTTTTTAATTTTGCTATGCTTTTAGCATATGGAAAACTGTGCCTCGGTTCACGAACAATTCGGTTCGCGACCAGAGTCAGTTCACGAATTAAGTTCGTGAACCGAGGTACCACTGTATTCTGTAATAGTCTCTATATTGTATATTTGCATGGCCCACTCAGCTAAATACTGTAATCTGACTCCAGTTGGCATGGAACAGCAGTCTTTTACTGTCAGGCAAAAGGAATCAGAAACAAGACAATAGGCTGTTCAAGAGAGGTTTGTTTATATATTGCTCACTTATAGATAGGAATCTTGCCAGACTAAAGCACACACTGCTTTATTTAATTTTTCTAATTACTAGAAAAATTCTGCAAGTTTTAGGAAGGATCTCCCTTCAACCTCTTCTTCTCCAAAAGAACTCAAGGCTACTGAACCATTTCATTCAGTAGCCATCCATTTAGAAACTGGATCAAACCTAGATTGTTGTTGGTGAACACTTTCATATCTAATTACTCCAGGAAAAGTATTGGTATTTGAGTGCAGTTTTTCTATGAATAAAAATCTGAGTTCAGTTGTATAAATGTACTCCCTACATGAAGCAAAACCTGATATTACAAGAACTTTGCAAACATTCCTCTTTACAATTGTTAAAGAATAATTCACTTTACAATTATTATAGGCTAAATCAGTCTACACATCCTACACACTTTAAATTATTGCCAAGTATAGAAGGATTTTGGTTTAAGATCATATTTTAAATCACACAGTCTAATAAGCATAAAAGCAAAATAGCTTCTAATTTTGCAGTCAGCTGGGTTTTGAATTTTCCTACTTTATTACCCAAGGATATAACAACATTCCTAATCATTACTGTTATGGAGCTGAATTAAAAAAAAACCAGCATTTAAAAAAATGAATTAAATTCCATTAGTGGCCCAGATTGTAAAAATATGGGGAAAATATAATACTCATGATTTTTATGACAAATAATTAATGTGATGCATTGGAATAAAAAATTAGCCCTTTCATCTAGGGCAATACTATATTTATTGACTCCAAAACTGATGAATTCAAATGTTTTGAACTTTTTATATATTTAGGCAACTAAGGCTAATAAGGTGCTTTGATGTTCTTATTTTATTATTTGTTATTATCTATTTAGTTATATTACATATTTTATATAAAACTCTTAACAATTCCATCTAACATGTTCTAGATTCACTTACTTTTGGAGTGTTATCCATAATACATTGTGCAAAATCTGGTGAAGAATTTTAGTCTGTGTATACCAGCATGTCATATAAATATATTAAATAGATCTCGGGGGACATCCTTGCTTTACAAAAAGTGTTTCTTCCTCTCTTAAAATTGAAGTGGACAACCTCAAATCCTAAGAGCCCATCATATATGTAAGCTTTTGATATTTTAAAAGTGTAGCATGGGGTCTACAGAACAAGTCTAATCTATTCTCTATTTCAAAATAATGGGGAACTCTTCTGTCAATCACCATCATGGGAGATCTGTGGATTTCAAAAAGGAGATTTGATAGCCTTAGGCTCAATGGCATAAGGACAGTGCAGCAATGTAACTTTAGAATCATCATTGTCCTCTCAATTAATTAGTTGCCCAATCTATTGGTGAGCTGAAGAACAGACTTTTCCCATGAGGTGCCAGTTTTAAAGATATATTGAATATATGAATCCATTAGCTATCCCATATACAAAAATGAAAGGGGAAACTCTTAGACAATGGTATAGGATAGTCTTGTATACAAATCAGAGCTCTGGCAATACCAAATCCAAATTACTGGTGTGTTCTTGGAGAAAATGTTTTAATCTGTGCTCAACGTCCTACTCAACTGCTCCACTATCCATTTGTTTAACCTATAGTAGATGCAGTGGAATCTGGAGCTGAGTTGAGAGGACAAATGAATCATGTTAAAAAAAATTCCTAGTTAGTTTTATGCCTCAATACTGATTGCACAAATTCAATACTGTTTCAGTATTGATGGCTAGATAGTCATACAATGTTGAGAATGTGCCAATAAATTATACATAGAAAAAGGAAAATTCAGAGGCTGAATTCTGCTTGACAGATATAACTCATGCTGTTTGTGTGCAACACTTCCAGAAATCATTTTGGTAAACATAATAAATCAACTCAAATGAAGTACAAACTGTCCATCTCAAAGAAAAAAAGTCCTATCTGAACCGTATTTAAATTCAGAAGAAGAAAATCCTCTCTTGATCAACTTTCCTTTGTATCTATCTGCCCAGTTTGACTCTACATACCATCATTTCTTAACCTCAGCAATTTTAAGATGTGTGGACCAAATCCCAGAATTCTCCAGCCAGCAATGCTAACTTGGAATTCCTGGGAATTGAAGTCTACACAACTTAAACTTGATAAAGTTGAGAAACATCGCTATATAGGCTGGCTTACTATTGTCATTTCCTTGCTATTTATTTCTGAGAGAACTGAAATAGATGCTTCTTTTAAAACCTTTGCAGAATTAAAACTAAATTCATCATTTGTAATTGGCATTTAAATATTTCAGCTTATCAGATTTCTCTTCCTCTCACTCATATCCTTCCCAAGAGAATATGATCACTTTGTTAATAAACTGGGGCGAACTGGCAGAATACCATCTCTGAAGCATAGTTTTTGCCCTCTTTGATTACTTTTGGCTTATGTGTCCTTGTGTGTGTTGGTAATGCAGTGCTTACAACATCCCCAGATAGGCGATGGGATCCATAAACTCACCCAGTATTACCTTTAGAAATTATTTACCAATTTGAAATGGCTGGAACGTTGAGTATGTTAATTTCAGAGTTTATATAAATGATAGTTAGCTAGAGACAGATTACAATAAGTTGGTTGTGCAGTAGCAGATGTGCTCTAGTTAGATTCTCTTAACTCAATGTGCTAGCATGGCAATACATTGTACTGTACTTCTTTTCCTCTGCAATTTTTTTTAATCAAATTGAGTGACAGTTTAAAAGAGGGGGAAAACTATGATAAACACAGGAGAGTTAAAAATAAAAGCATCATTTATTTTTTATTTATTAATCAAATTTGTACAGTGACCAATCTCAATGGAAGCGACTTTGAGCAGTCACAACAATCATAGTTTGGCCCTTTAAAAAACTGTGCAGGGACACAATGAAAAAAAGTGAAAGATGAGATTCTAAGTGAAAGAAAAGCTTCACTTAGAATCTCATCTAGAAGCTTTGCATATTTTCATAGGAAAGTGTAAACGTACAGTTTTGGTTGCAAAGATGTACAGTACATTTTGCCTAACACACTTTTCTCAGTGTAAACTGCATAGTCACTATGAAAAATTGTTCCAACAGAACTTTTTTAAAAATTGATTTGTATTTTTGGGATAATATTAGATTTTAATCATACAAGGTATATTGTGTTAGCCCAGTATAAGTCTTCCAATTAATTGTGAAAAAAATATGCCATAATTAATTCATAATAAGCCCCTTTTAAAACAATTAAAGTGATCTTATTTTTAGTTTAGGGAAGAGCAGGGGAGGGGAACGATTAATTATACATTGACTATGACCCCAGATAACTTCAGCATCCGTTTATATTTTTGCCTAGCAACAAGACTATATTAATCAAATGGAATGTTACCACGAGAATTATAGCAATCTGTGAGATGTTCTGCTTCTCCCTTTCCTCCCCCCCCCCCATTTTCAATCTTCTGGAGCTTCAGGCTTGTAATTCAAATTTATATTTCACCTGAATTAATTGCCCTGTGGAGGGAGAGGGAAATTGGGAGAAACTATTAAAGGAAACACATGCAGAGCTCTGTCCTGCTAATGGTAATATGGACTGCCAGATCCATTGTTCAGAACCAGATGTGAAGGTAATTCATTCAGCAAGACTAGAATCAGAAAACGCCACCCAGTAACACTCAGAAATGTAGTAGGCCGAGAAGAGAAATTGGATGTTATAAATATTTTAACATTAGGGGGATGGGGGAATAAAAACACTTGAAAGACTATTTTAAATGAAAGATTGTCCTCCATGGAATGCTGAGAAAGGAATGGATTTTTTGATAGAGCTAATGCATGGCTCCCTATTGATCGAGCAATTAAGTCAATTTTTATGACTGAATGTCATAAGGTCTCATTATTGATATTTCCGTATGATTTTTGTTCCCCCAAGATTAAAAAAAAGAAACCCTTCCCTTCCCCATTTGAGTTATGTCAGTCTGCCTATCCCAATTCAGCTTTCCAAAACCTCCCTGTTTTAACAGAAACATTAATCCTATCTGTGTTCAGAAGTAAGTTCAGTTTTAGACATACATAGAGCACCTCTGGGGGAAAGCTGTGGCCAACCAACCACAGGTAAGAACCTTTTTCAGGATCTACCTTTTGGTTGTAAGGATGGTGAAGCGTAAGTCCCTTCGGGGAGAGGGGACGGTCTAGAAATCTAATTAAGTAAATAATTACTTTTCTGCCTTTATTGCATCTGCAGGTAGCTGAGCAGTGACCCTGCTGCCAGTAACTAGATCCCTCCTGGGTAAGAAGGAGCCAAGGTAGTTCTTGCAGTATCACTGTGAGGAATATTCCTAGCATCTGTCAGATGGGATTGATTGATTTTGCTTGGAGGGGGACTCCTGGCTAAGCAGACTTTTTGGAAGGGAGATACTTCAGAGCCTTGTTTTCTGGGATGAGTTTGACCCAGTTGCTCTCAAAGATGTGGACAGGTTCTTTGGGATGATGATCGACCACCTGTTACTGGGCGATGCCTCTCCTGCCTCCTAGAATGTGGCAGGTGGTTGGCTCCAAGCCATGATTAATGGCTTTTTTCAGGACCTGGTGATACCACGTGCTCTCAAGGAGGCAGAAATACACCCTTTTCTCAAAAGGCTGTTCTTAGACATTCTTAGAGTATTAGAAAGTTTTCATTCAGTTTTCAATCTTCCTTTTTTTTAAGGGAACATTGTTTACAGGATGGTTGGAACACAGATGCAAAAGACCCGAGTGGAATGGATTCTCTGGAGCCTTTTCAGTTTAGTTTCAGACTGTTTGGCCACATTCATTGATGCCCTTTGGAGATCTTGTGATACGAGCGCTGCAGCCATTCTGGCCTTCCTGTATTTCTCAGTGGCTTTGATACCATCAATCCTTGTGGATTAGCTTTGGGAGTTTGAGAATGGGAACCACTGTGTGATTCTCCTCCTTCTTGCATGGCCAGTTTCAGCTGAAGTTGAAGGAGAAGTTGAAGTTCAGAGGAGAGAGGTCATGACCAGGGTTGGGCTGCTACAGGTTCACCCAGATTTGGGAGTACCAGTAGCTAACATTATGGCCAATTCGGAGAACCTCCAAATCCCACCATGCCCCTCCCACCCCTTTCCTCCCAGGAGTCACCACATGTCCCAATTTGGATGCAAGGTAAGTGCAGGGCCCTGCGGAAGTTCAGGGAGGGGGAAAATTGGCCTCCCGGAAATTCCAGAAGGCAGGAAGTGGGCCCATTTCTGGCCTCCAGAGGGCCTGTGGAGCTGAGGGGAGGCAGTTTTCGCCCTCCCAGAGGCTCAAGGAAAGCCTCCAGAGCCTGGGGAAGGTGAAAACTCCCTCCCCCACCGTGGTGCAGAGGATGTCAACTAGGCCACACACACCATGGCCACTCAGCAACCGGGCAGAGAACCTGTTGCTGAAATTTTTGAAGCCCACCCCTGGTCATGACGGTGTCTCAATTGAGTTTTCACTTCTCCTTTTTAACATTAAAATCCCCGGATCTGGTATGATCTATGTTCTGACTCCCTCCTTCACAAGACAAATGACTAAACTGACTGATACTTGGCAGTTTGCCTGAACGAACCTGAACTAGACTGAAAGATTACACGACACAATTCTCCGACTCTGTAGCTTCTCTGTTTCCTGCAAACCTACTCTTCACAGAGGATTTCTTTTAAAGCCTCTTGGGAAGGGCCAGGCAATTAGGCAGCTGATACTATTATCTCCGATGGAATCGTTCTGCTAATTGCCTCCTCTCAATCCTTAGCCTGAGATCTGGGACAAACTGGATTTCCTCTTGTAGAGCTGACTCATAGGACTCCTCACTAGAGGAATCCATCAGCAGCTCATCCGGAGCCGTCTGGGCCACAACAGATCTATATGCTGATGATACCCAATTATGTATCTCCACCCTTAGCTGGACAAGTGATACTGATTGATATGGAAATGTAAACTAAATTCAGTCATGTTTAATTTATTGCCCTGTCAAACCTGTGATGTTTTGGAATGTGGATCTCTTAAAGGCCAAATGTGAATCTCAGTTCCCACTCTCCACCAGATTGAATGACTGTATAAGCCTAGCTTGACCCATGCCAAAAACTCATGGCTATTTCATGAAATAGAAAAAAAGAAAAAGGGAGCTGCTGTCAGAAAAATATAAAAAGATGAAATGATACTTCAAGCAGTCCAAGAATCCTTATGGCATATTAAAAAGTAATTATATTTTTATGGTATAAACTTTCATGAATTACAGTCCACTTCATCATATGCATGGAATATTATCCTGAGAGAACAGAGTATATACCCATGAGGGAAATATTGTATAAACTGGTATAGAAGCCATTTAAATTTTGCATTAAATCCATGCCTCTCTGGGGCTCTGCTCACTGAATCCTAAAACCTGCATAAATTATTTCCCTGCCTATGATGAACCCAATTGGTGGCAAATGAAGTTAAATCAAGTTGGATTTGTTCATTCACTCTGTTTATACCTTTATATAGCTACAGTATTAAAAATGAAGTTCTAAGTAACCTCTGCAAGATGGTTTTAGTCTCAAATGCCATTTTTCATATGGATATAAAATAATTTTGCTAAGTATCAATAATGGTCTAATTAATATTTGTTGGTTACCAGAATAAAATTTTGTGGTAGTAAAATACATACACTCCTACTGTCATATAGGCAGTCCATGAATTTCAGTAGCTTCTTTGTAAAGTATATGTGATATTTTTTGCTATGAAAAAAGAATTGTAAGAGATAGCAATAGCAACAGCAATTAAACTTATACTGCTCCACAGTGCTTTACAGCAGTCTTTGAGCTGTGTACATGAGCCAGTCAGGATTGAACTCCAGGCTGTGTTAGCCTGCAATACTGCATTCTAACCACTACCCCACCACAGCTCCAGATCAGTTAATAAAGTATGTAACTGCATACTATCCCACTGAAACAAATCAGATGTGCAACATCATGCCTAGTTTACAATACAATACAATAGCAGAGTTGGAAGGGACCTTGTAGGTCTTCTAGTCCAACCCCCTGCGTGGGCAGGAACCTTATACCATAGTTACTGTAATTGAATCTGCTAGAGCAGTGTTTTTCAACCACTGTGCCGTGGCACACTAGTGTGCCGTGAGATATTGTCTGGTGTGCCGTGGGAAAAATTCCAATTTCATCCGTAACATGCGGCTTCGGCTCACAAATATGAACAATTATAAAATACTTTATTATTTCATAATAAAGTAATTATAAAATATATTTTTTGTGTTTATTTGATTCCTATTCAAGAGAATTACTTTATATATAGTCAATATAGGCACAGAGTTAAATTTTTTTAACATTTTCTAATGGTGGTGGTGTGCCTCGTGATTTTTTTCATGAAAAAAGTGTGCCTTTGCACAAAAAAGGTTGAAAAACACTGTGCTAGAGTAAAAGAGATCCAATCCATATGTATCTTCATATTCTGCTTTCAACAAATGGTTTCACCAAATAAAGGTATAATTAAAAATTATAAAAATGATTAAAATATTAGAACAGCATAACATCCATCACAACCTGCTATAAATTATATAAAAGCACAAAATTGATATGGTGTCTTAAATCGGTACGAATTACATGAAGAAATTAGGGCTGCATGTTAGGAAGGAAATATGTGTAATGTGTCCTTGTGTATTGGGCGTAGGTGCATTTTTGTGTGAAGGAAGAAATACTTGGTCTCTGCAGACAGCGCAATCGATGCAATTTATAAATGGTTAATGTTATAGCTAGTAATTAATCAAAAGATACCAATAGAAACAATATCTATTTATTGGTTGTGCCATATTCCTATACAGATATCCACTTTTATCATGCGTATGCATTTATTGAAGAAAATTCCTGGGATTGACTTCAATGGGAGCCAATTGGCAAAACTAAGAAACAAGATAAAAACCTGGGCACTGCATAGAATTTTTATTGATGTTTCCAATTCTTTTTCTGTCTCTACTTCCTTTCTCAGACATCTTAAAATCAGCATTCTCTTTCTTTTGGATAACAATGACTTCCGGTTCCGGCTCCAGCGGCGACGGGCGAGCCTAGCACTCGCTCGCCGTTTTGTTGCTTTTTCTGCCCCCCCACGGGGGCGAGACGCCCCT
Organism: Rhabdophis nuchalis; assembly: GCA_039707465.1. Taxonomy (NCBI): domain Eukaryota; kingdom Metazoa; phylum Chordata; class Lepidosauria; order Squamata; family Natricidae; genus Rhabdophis; species Rhabdophis nuchalis. The sequence continues at coordinate 31,400,470 of CM077645.1, forward strand.
TTTTTGGGGGTCTCCCGTAAAGCCGGCTCACCTGGGACGCTCCCCCCCACGGCGGTGGGGGAAGCGACCCTTGTCCTCGGCTTAGGTGAAGGAGAACATGCTTCCTTCGCCAAAGGAAGACGGCGCCATTCGCAATCATGAAGAGGGCTAAACGGATGAGTCGGAAGGCTTCCCGAGGCTTCAGCTGCGAGGGAGAGTGAGTGTTTAAAAACTTTTTTTTTCTGCTGTCAGCCGGGCTGAAAGGACTGGGAGGGGGGTGTTTGTTCCTAAAAAAACCCCCTCGGACTTAAGCGGCACTCAGAAATGGCTTCTCGCGGCGAGAAAGCGGAAATCTTTAATCCTGACTGTTTGCAGCAAGGGAAAGTGATCTGCGGTTGTTTGCAACAATGTCTCTAGGTCTGGCTGAAACAATCTATTTTACCACTCTCTCCTCTGGGCTCTGAGCTTGGGCGGCTGGAAGATGGCTTCTCTTTGTCCCTGCCTGACTATTTCACTTATGGAAAATTCCCAGCGTCTCTTTGCAATTTGGACTTCCTCTGGATATTAATGAAGAATTTTTTTTCTTTTTGGATTTGTGATTTCTTTTCTGGAGTACCTTCGCTATTATACTTATTGAGTTGGAAAATTGTTTCTCTCTTGGTTCCTGAACTTTACAACTTTACAACCCTGAACTGAACTTTTGGCTCCTGAACTGCCTCACCAGCCCCACCCAAAAAACGCCATTTTAGTGGCATTGATTTTAACAACTAATCATGGCACAAGAAACAGCACTGGCAAGTTTAGAACAAAGGATGGCTTCTCTTGAATCTGTTATACAAACTTTGGTACAAGAAATTAAGGCCCAGAGGGCAGAAAATATTAACTTTAAGAAGGAGTTATTGGATACACAGAAACAACTGCTGGAAAACACACAGAAGAATGAAGAATTGGAAGGGGGGCTGGTGGGGGCTAAGGGAGAGATTAAAAATGTTACTAATGAAGTTGTGGAAATAAATGGGCATGTGTCTAGGATTGATATGGAAAGAATGACATATTTTTTGAGATTTCAGAATGTTTTTGAGGAATCTGGTGAATGCCTCCCTGATCTTATGAGCACAATTTTAGCAGACTATTTACATAAACCTAAGGATGAGATCAGGGGGGACATTGACCTAGCCTACAGAATTAACTCAGCATATGCCAGGATAAATGAAGTACCTAGAGAGATACATGTGAAATTTGTTAGAAGGTCAACCAGAGAAGAAATCCTGAAAGTGCAGAGAGGTAGTCCATTAATCTACCAACAAAAAGAGGTTGCTATCTTGAAGCAGATCCCAAGAAAGATCAGAGATGCAAGAAGGAAATTTTCCTTCTTGTCTAAAACATTGTTTGATCACAGGATTTGGTTCAAGTGGGTGACACCCGAAGGGATGCTGGTGTTCTGGGAAGGAGGAAGAGTGAGGATTAAAACAGTTGCTGAGGCGGAAGCCTTTCTTAAAAAACATTCCTCTATCCTGGGGGAAGATCCAGGGGGGACGGAGGGGGCCACGGCCCCGCCCACTGGGGGCCAGGGAGGAGAAAAAGAAGATACAATTGCCAAGAGACTTAGATCGAAAAAATAACTTTGCCTTGATTTTTCTGATTAATTTTGCATAATATTTGTATTTGGATTTTTTGTAAATGTCTGACAGCATAGAACTGAGAATTTAGATATATGTACTTGCTTTCACTTTGTAGTGTTATGGAAAATGTTTTTTTTTAATTGTTATCAATGTATTTTGAGGTCCCGGAAGGGCCGACGACTTTGACGTGAATGCTCTCAAAATTTCTTTGTATCCCTTACCCCACCCTATAGAAAAAATGTAAAACCAATAAAACTTTTTCAATATAAAAAAAACAACAATGATATAATTAAAATGCCCCCCCCCCAAGTATTTATGTCACATTAAAATAATAGGTATGCTGCATTTGAAGGGAATTTTAGTGAAACCACAACTTTGGGGAAATTGCCACATTTTAAATTGGAGTTAGGATTAGGATGACAGGGAGGTAAAAGTTAAATAATGTTTAACTTTTAAGAGTTAAATAATCCATTCAGTATAAGTCACTCTCTATTTTCCTAACTTTATGAGCCTTGATGCAAAATGTTACTTTCCTAATGTAGTCTTTCCCACTAGCCATACTGACTCTGCTTGGTGGGAGTTAAAGTCCATTCTGTTGGGTGAATGAGATACTGGTAGTGTCTGATCTAAACATCAAAGTCATCATGAGGCTAGCAACTTGTCCAGTTGATGTCTTCCAGAAGCATTTTATCACACCATTCAAATTTACAGCCAATATTTTCAGCGCCTATAATGGTAATGCTGACTCAAGCCGTTGGTGCTATTATCTTTGGAAGCGCAAGGTGAAACAGGTTGCTACTATTCTTCTTATTGAGAATAAAACTCTTCAGTTTTAAATTTCCTACAGATTTAAAACCCAAACATGTATTTATAAAGAATGTTGTGTTAGATCGCAAATTTACTTTGATTTCCTCTTGAATAATTAATTTATAATTAATTTATAAAGTTAATAAAACTTTAGCAGTACTATTCCAACTTCTTAATTTAACTTCATAAAAATGCAGAGCATGATCCTTACTTCCTCTGCACATTACCTGTCTCTGCTTTTAATTACTTTACTATAATTAAGAAAATTATCTTAAAGGATAATAATTGGGTAGCATAAGAATAACTTCTGCTGCTGCATTCGCTGATATGTTCGCAGATCACATTAACATGATGTTAACAATCTTTTTTTTTCCCCCTGAAGACCACAAACAGTGACATCATAACTAGAATAGGTGGGTGGTTCTGAAATTTGTGATCCAATTATTTGCATTTGCATTGGAAAACCTCAGTTAGGTTATGACAAAAATGATTACCTTAAGCACTGTAACTATCAACTCTGTTGTTACTGTTGTTTACATTTATTGGACTTATATCCAATAAACTCCATGAAAGTATCTCATTTTTAAAAAAAAATATGTTTTTAATGCATATATAAGGAGAAATGTATCCAAGGGTACTAAAGGTCTTATCTGATACTATGTACAAACCTTATGCATTAACACTTAGAAGAAATGAAAATAATAATAATAATAAAGTGCCGGATTAGCAAAGACACCAATATCTAACTTCAGGAAGAGGGGAGGGGAATATGATCCAGGTAGCTCCTTCCATTTCTATAGGGCCACATTCTACATTTAGGCAAGAAAAATCAAAAGCACAGGTACCTAGCTCGACAATAGTAACTGCAAAAGGATCTTGGAGTCCTAGTGGGGAATCGCTAAAATATGATCCAGTAGTGTGCTGCAGCTGCCAAAAAAAGCTAACATGGTCCTAGGCTGCATTAGAAGATAGAGAGAGAAAGAAAATCAAGCTCACATGAAATGTTAATACCACTTTAATGCCTTGATAAGATCACACTTGGAATACTGCATCCAGTTTGGAATACTGCATCCAATGGCCGTCCACCAGGCAGTGCCAGCGGGCGACACCCAGGGGAAGGGCCTTCTCTGTGATGGGCCCGACCCTCTGGAACGACCTACCCCCGGATATTAGAACGACTACGGACCTCCGCGCCTTCCGCCAAAAAGTAAAAACCTATTTGTTTCATCAGGCCGGCTTGGCCTAATCTATGCTTCTCGCCCCAGTCTGTTTTCTCAAATTGTTTATTGGGTTTTAAAGGTGGGAATTTTAATGGTTTTTAAATTTTGTACAGGGTAGTTTAATTCGTTTTTAATTTGTGTGTATTGTATGTTTTTAGATGGCTTTTTAATTTTCCTGTACACCGCCCCGAATCCCTTTGGGGAGAGGGGGCGGTTTATAAATATAATAAATTATTATTATTAAATTAGTTTTGGTCACCACAATGTAAAAAAAATGTTGAGATTCTAGAAAGAAATACAGAGAAGAGCAACAAAGATGATTAGGGGACTAGGGACTAAAACATATAAAGAACAGTTGCTGGAATTGGTTATGTCTAATTTAAGAATGAGTGGGGATGACATGATAGTAGTGTTCTAATATATATGGGGCTGCTACAAAGAAGAAAGGAGTCAACCTATTCTCCAAAGCACCTCAAGGCAGGACAAGAAGCAATGGGTGGAAACTAACCAAGTAGAGGATCAAACTAGAACTAAGGAGAAAATTTTTGACAGTTAGAAGTATTAATCAATATAATGACTTGCCTCCAGAATTTGTGGGTGCTCCAACACTGGAAGTTTTTAAGAAGAGATTGGACAATGGTTTGTCTGAAATGATATAGGGTTTTGCTGCCTGAGCAGGGGGTTGAACTAGAAGATCTCCAAGTTCCTTTCCAACTCTGCTATTTCCCCATTAAAATTTCACCAATGCTCCAAAATTTATCTATTCTATTTATATATCTCCAAATCACTAAAGACTCGCTGGTATGAGTCTTTGCACCCTTTGCTTTCCAGGACTGACTCTGGAGTTTGCACATGGCTTTCAAACCTCCACATACTGTAAGACAAGATCATATAGGTGTGTGTATATGCATATACAAACAGATCAAAGGAATTCCTTCAGATTCAGTGAGGATTACCATAATAGAGCTTTAACAAGACAATTACTTTAGATAAATTATCCTCCAATTTAGGAATTCTACTTTACCATGTTTTACATGTTGTCAATCAGAATATAATTTCATTTAGCTAGAAATTCAAACACCAGCCTATTACAGAGCCCTTCATGTAGGGAGAAGCAAAGGCTAACATCTAAAAATAAGCAATAAAAAAAGACAAACATTGCCTATGACTAGCTAATCCTATCATGTAAATATTTAGGCAGTAATCGCCACATGATGGAGAACAAAATAGAAATACGAAGTTGCTATTTGAGATTCAAATTAATAGTTAATTATTCAGTTGTTTTTATTTTTAAAGACCAATAATTCTGATGGTAATAGACATCAAAGCTCATTACACAAAGGTGTTAGGAGTGGAGGCATAAAGTGATTAATCTCCTTGATTTTATGTTTTGAAGTTTCTATTTTTACAAAATGCATTTAAACTAATCTTTGGAATCCTGATGAGAAGAAATGATTTCTTTTGTTGCATGCATGAGTCATTGCACTCACAGGCAGCTATAGGGGTTAACTTAAAACTTCAATTGCACAGTGGAAAATGTGTCAGTGCATATATGCCTCATATTATTTTAAAGTGAATATCAGAATTTGGTGACAATAACCATCCATGGAATAATCTGCAAATTATTTTCTGCTTGTCAAAAAAACCCCACAAGAGTGGTTTCACAGAGACAGCTATAGAAAGATGTAGAAGCCATTAGGTGGCAGCACCTTGCTGACCTTGTCTGGGATTAGAAACTAACTGGAATTGGACTAGATTAATACTTGGATGGGAGTCAGTAGATTGGGAAACAAATAATAAAAAGTCACAATAAACTAGTTCCGCACTATTGCAAAGAAAATTACATGGTTACACAACATTCCCAAAATTTAACTCAGCTCATAGGACACTTTCATTTGTTTCATTTTATAAATGTATTGCTAGAAAAGAAAAAAAGGTAGATTAAAATGCATCCTAGAAAAGGACCAGAGTTGCACTAGCACTAGCACTTAGACTCACAATATATATCACTTTGCAGTGCTTTAGAGCCCTTTCTAATCAGTTTACAGAGTCAGCATATGGCCCCCAACAATCTGGGTCCTTATTTTACTGATCTCAGAAGGATGGAAGACTGAGTCAACTTTGAGCTGGTGAGGATTGGGAGCCCCTGGAAGTCAGTAGAGTTAGTCTGCAATACAGGATTTTAACCACTACAACCACTGTGGCATTACATTTATTCATGCTAATTTATAAGAATAGTTGCAAATGCGGAGATATAGATAAGTTCTTGGCAGCATTTCAGCAATATTTTGTCATTAGAAATGATAGAAATCTTTGTAGCTCGAGTGGTAGATGTTGGCAGTGGTTTGTTCACTCAGCTTGCTGTTTAGCTTCTGAATGTTTTGTCACCAGGGCTAGGTGACATCCTCAGTGGGACTTCAGCTGAAGCGTCTTGTTTGGTGAAGAACTGAAACAAGACATTTCAACTGAAGTCCCACTGAGGATGTCACATGGCCTGGTGCTAAAATGTTCGGAAGCTAAACAGCAAGCTCAGTGCACAAACCACCACCAACAGCAACCTGGAGGACTGAGAATCTCTACAGACTTTCACCACCAACATATTTTTCATTGCATCCTTCCAAGGGCTAAGAGTGAGTGACTGGCCCAAGGCCACTCAACTGGCTTTTTGAGACTAGAATTCACTATCTCTAGCCTGAAACCTTAACCAACCCACCAAACTAGAACTCGCTGCTTGGAAGTTACATTACATTGTAGCTTAATGCAAAACACTACATTGTAGCTTAAAGCTTGTCTAGTATAGCCTTTATTGTCATTGTACAATAAAGACTGCGCATGCGCAAGATGGCGGTCGGCCCTTGAGCTCCGTGCGGGTCGCGGAGGCTCAATGGCCAGCAAAACGGGTATGTCCGGCCTGGAGTCGATCAACGGAGGCCGGACCCAATGAGTGGACCACCCGAGGATCGTTTTGAGACCAGGTGGGTCTCTCTGGGTGGTCGGGGAGCGAACAACGAGGCCGGAGACGGAATAACGAGGCTGGAGGCAGGAGGAGGCCGGCTGATGGAACGTTGGGCCGGGCGCCGAGCCGGACGCCGGGCGCTCTCCGCCGAGCGCCACCCGAGGCTGGAGACGGCTGGAGGTTGGAGGCTGGAGGCTGTGAGAGAGCCTCCAGCTGGAAGGAAGAACGATGGAACGTTGGGCCGGGCGCTGAGCCGGACGCCGGGCACTCTCCGCCGAGCGCCGCCCGAGGCTGGAGACGGCTGGAGGTTGGAGGCTGTAGGCTGTGAGAGAGCCTCCAGCTGGAAGGAAGAGCGAGTCGTTGGAGAAAGAGGCTGTGAGAGAGCCGAAGGATTGAGGCTGTGAGAGAGCCAGTGAGAGAGAGCTGAAACGACCGAGACGACCGAGCGGTGAGCGGTGGGGGCGAGCGGCAGGGCGGCATGGAGGCCTGGCCACCTGGCAGTCGAGCTGGATGCCGGACGCCGGACGCTGTACATGAGGCGCCATTCAGAGGCCGTGAGAGGGCCAGAAGGCGGTGAGAGAGCCGGACAATTGAGTGGCGAGTAGTGGGGGCGAACGACGGGCGGCGTGGAGGCTTGGGACGGAGGCCTGGCTGCCGGGATGAAGCCGAGGGACCATGAGTGTACTGAAAGACCTGCAGCTGAGGCCTGCATTTTAGACCTTACCCCATGGCCCATTTACCTCAGTTATTTATTTACCATCATTGATTCCCTGCCTGAACTATAAGAACTATAAGAACTATTAACTTTCACCTTTATGAATTTTCTGCCTTGGACTATAAGAACGATAAGAACTATTTTTAAGATTCTTAAGACCCCTGTGCCTTTTATCGCTTTTATTATTATGCTATGCACTCCTGGAATTAATCATGAATTTTATATTTAACATCTTATACGTTTTAGCTGCCATTGTGCCTTTTAAATCTTGTATAGCGACTTTTATATTTTAAATCTTAGCTACATCTATTTATACTAATTTATTATGTACTTAAGAGCTGACCTGTTGCGACTGCGAGAGTCCCCGCTCTCGCAGGTCTGGCCCTCCACTCTAACGAGGGCCCGCCTTGATGAGGGATTTATTAATCCGGAGAGGTGGAAGAAGCGTGGTCTAAGGGGTTTTTTAGTGGTTAGGTTACTGTCTGTTTTAGGGGGTACCAGGGAGGGGGGAGGGTATAGATGCATAGAGATGGAGACGGAGAGAGAGGGCCAGGCCAGCAGACGACGGAGGGGAGTGGAAGGAGCCGTGAGTAGGGGGGAAACACGAGTCATCCCGTTAGAGGGCAATCCCATCCAGAAGGTCGTGGGGAGAGGCAGGTCCAAGGGGAGACAATTTTTATCCTCCCAGTTGAAGGCACAGAACCGTTGGTTACATACGGTGAAGTGCCTCAACCCCCGCTTGCTAGGTGGTCAGGAAGTACAGAGCCAGGGCTTGCGGCTGATGTTTTGCAATGCCAGGTCCGTGGTCAACAAAGCCCCCCTCGTACATGACCTTGTGTCAGAGGAGGGGCCGGATCTGGCAGGAATAGCGAAGACCTGGTTGGGCCAGGAGGGTGGACTCCCCCTCGTTGAAATGTGCCTGCCAGGCTACCGTGCTTTTCATCAGCCTCGGGCCCTTGGCAGGGGCGGTGGGGTAGCGGTTATTGTAAAGGAAAGTCTTGAGCCGAGAGAGACCACTGTGCCACAGACTACCGGTTGTGAGTCCCTCTGCGTGAAGTGGGGCCTAGGGAGGCAGTTGGGCGTGCTGGTTATATACCTGGCTCCCAGCTATATAGCAGCAGCCCTGCCCGAGCTCCTGGAGATGATCGCTACGGTGGCAGTGGAGACCCCCAGACTTCTAGTTATGGGGGACTTTAATCTGCCATCGGTGGGCGAATCATCCGAGGTAGCTCGGGAGTTCATGGCTTCCATGACGGCCATGGAGCTGACCCAACTAATTTTAGGCCCCACCCACGAGGGTGGACATACACCGGATCTCATCTTTGTCTCTGGCCAGTGGAAGAGTGATCTGGGTGTAGGGGATATAGTCATCACGCCCTTGTCATGGTCAGACCACTCACTTCTCCGGCTCGACTTTCCAACTGCCACCCCCCTCCGCGGGGAGGCGGAACCCGGGTCTCCAATTTGGTTCCGCCCCAGGTGCCTGATGGACCCGGATGGGTTCCAGACGGCGCTTGGGCCATTTCCTGTACCCCTGACCCGCGCCCCGATCGAGGACCTTGTGGTCGCATGGAATACTGCGGCCACGGGAGCCTTGGATCGGGTCGCGCCCTTGCGGCCTCTCTTGCGGCAGCGAGTCACCACGGCTCCCTGGTTTACCGAGGAGCTGAGGGTGATGAAACGCCACAAGAGATGCCTAGAGAGAAGATGGAGGGCTACCCGTTCTGAATCTGACCGAACACAGGTGAGAGCCCATTTACGGACTTACATTGTGGCGCTGAGAGTGGCCAAACGTCATCACTGTGCCACCCTCGTAGCATCCGCAAAAAACCGCCCTGCCGCCCTGTTTAGGGTGACCCGCTCCCTCCTTCAACAGAGGGTGCGGGAAGCCCCGTTACAGGGTAGAGCAGAGGAATTTGTGATTTTTCTGCAGGAGAAAATCGCTCAGATACAGAACGAGTTAGCCCCCATTGATGGCCCAGTGGGATGCCACGAGACAGATCTTGTTTGGGAGGAGTTTGACTCCGTTACTTCCGAGGATATGGACAGGTTACGTGGGCGACTGCGAGCCACCACATGTTTATTGGACCCGTGTCCCTCCTGGCTTGTACTGGCATCCTGGGAGGTGACACGAGGCTGGCTCCAAGAGGTTATCAATGCATCCTTGAGTGAGGGTTCCTTGCCTGCCTCCCTAAAAGAGGCTATGGTGAGGCCCCTCCTCAAGAAGCCCTCTTCGGATCCAGCTTTATTAGCCAACGTCCAGTCCAGTCTCCAACCTTCCCTTTTTGGCGAAGGTTGTTGAGAGTGTGGTGGCACAACAGTTTCCCCGTCACCTGGAGGAAGTTGAGTATCTAGATCCGCGCCAGTCCGGCTTCCGGCCCGGGCATAGCACCGAGACGGCATTGGTCGCGTTGGTCGATGATCTCTGGAGGGCCAGGGATGGGGGTTGCTCCTCCATCCTGGTCCTATTAGACCTCTCGGCGGCTTTCGATACCATCGACCATGGTATCCTATTGCATCGGTTGGGGGGGTTGGGGGTGGGAGGCACCGTTTTACGGTGGTTCTCCTCCTACCTCTCTGGCCGATCGCAATTTGTGTTGGCAGGAGAGCAGAGGTCGACCTCGAGACCCCTCACATGTGGGGTGCCTCAGGGGTCGGTCCTCTCGCCTCTCCTGTTCAACACATACATGAAGCCGCTGGGCGAGATCATCCGTGGTTTTGGGGTAGAGTACCATCTCTACGCTGATGATACGCAGCTGTATATATCTACCCCAAACCACCCCAACGATGCCGTAGCGGTGATGTGCCAGTGCCTGGAAGCCGTATGGATCTGGATGGGAAGTAACGGACTCGGGCTCAACCCAACCAAGACCGAGTGGCTGTGGTTTCCGGCTGCCCGATTCAACCAGCTTATTCCATCGCTGGCCATAGGGGGCGAACATCTTGCCCCTGTGGATGGGGCGCGCAACTTGGGTGTCCTCCTAGATGCCCGGCTGTCCATGGAAGAGCAAGTGACAGCCGTGGCTAGGAGGGTGTTTTACCAGGTTTGCCTGGTTCGCCAGTTGCGCCCCCTATTGGATCGGGACGCCCTTCGCACAGTCACTCATGCTCTCGTGACATCCCGACTGGACTATTGTAACTCTCTCTACATGGGGCTTCCCTTGAGGTGCACCCGGAGACTGCAGATGGTCCAGAACGCAGCCGCGCGGGCAATCTTGGGTACTTCTAGGTTTACCCATGTAACACCTCTCCTGCGCGAGCTGCACTGGCTGCCTGTCGTCTTCCGGGTGCGCTTCAAGGTATTAATTATCATCTTTAAAGCGCTCCATGGCTCGGGACCTAGCTATTTGCGGGATCGGATCCTGCCGCATACATCCTCACGGCCGATTCGCTCCCACAGAGAGGGACTTCTCCGGGTGCCGTCCACTAGACTTTGTCAGCGGGCGACACCCAGGGGAAGGGCTCTCTCTGTGGCGGGCCCAGCCCTCTGGAATGACCTTCCCCCCGACATTAGAACAACCACGGACCTCCGCTCCTTCCGTCTGAAATTAAAAACATATTTTTTCTGCTTGGCCGGCCTGGGGTAGTCTCTCTCTATGGGGTTTTAGTTGTTTAGGGAATTTTAGTTATAATGGGTATTTTAGCACAGGCATTGTTTAATCTGTTTTTAAGATGTTGTTTTGATTGTATTTATGGTTTTAGTTTCCCTGTGCACCGCTCCGAGTCCCTACGGGGAGAGGAGCGGTCAAGAAATTAAATATATTATATTATTATTATTATTAAATACAACAGAATTGTTTTTTGAAATTGTGGGCCTATTCCTATACCAGAAAGAATAGGTGGAGTTCCCCTTTTTAATCTTGAATCAGTTTGGATTGGGAGGAAAGATCATTTACAAACTTAGCCAGGAGGTTTGGGCAGGAGACAAACCATACAAACGATATAAAAGAGACACATGGAAATTCTCCCAAAAATATTCTTTTTTTAAAAAAAGTTTACATTTCAAGTCAGGAACACAATAATTCCAGCATCAGCCAGAAATGCAAGCTGTATTTACTAGTATAATAATATGTTTCTTATGATCAAAAATGCAATGACATACTTTTCTAAAGAAAACATTAAAATATTTACATAACTTTAGGAAGACGCTGGCAAAGGAAGATGTAGATACAGCAACTTCAGAGGTTTCTTCATGGTGTAAAAAACAGCAAGAAATGAGCTGTATTTTGAAGCAAGACTATTTGCAAGGAGACAGATTAAAGAAACAATTCTAACAGTTAATAATTAACTCACTTTCAGAAATCCCAGATGAATGAATCCTATGTTAAAATGTAGGTTGCAAATTATGTCAATCAGAAATGGCAATGCTACATCTGCTCTTGTTAATATTTGCAGGAGACTGTAATTAATTGCTTTGATATAATTTTAATTAATTTAAAGTTTTTTTTATTAAAGAAACATTTTGTCTTGGTGTTCCACTTTTTGCAAATATATTCAAAGATCAAATGTGATCCTTGATTTAAAAAGAATACTGATTTATTATTAAATTAGGAATCACCTTGCTTTAAGGTGATTCCTAATTTTTGCACCTTATGCAAAAATGTTGAGTCAGAATATTCATTGCCGAAAATTATCCTTCCCGTGAAAATGCCTTCTGTTCTCCACAGGGATGGGTTTCAATTTTTTTAGAACATACTCTGTAGGTGTGGCCTATTTTGTGGGTGTGGCTTGGCAGTCATGTGACAGGGTGGGAGTGGCCACCTTTTAAAATGTGGTGAAACTCATTTAACAACGCTCTTGTTTAGCAACCAAAATTTTGGACTCAATTGTGATAATAAATTCTTTCTTTCTTTCTTTCTTTCTTTCTTTCTTTCTTTCTTTCTTTCTTTCTTTCTTTCTTTCTTTCTTTCTTTCTTTCTTTCTTTCTTTCCTTCCTTCCTTCCTTCCTTCCTTCCTTTCCTTTCCTTTCCTTTCTTCCTTCCTTTCCTTTCCTTCCCGTTGAGTCACTGGCAGCGGCGGGCCAGATTTACTTCCAGGTACGCCGGTGGAACCCCCTCTCACCGGTTCTCTAAATTTCACCAACCGGCTCTTGCGAGTAGGTGCGAGCCTGCAGAAACCCACCACTGGTTCTCCACCTTCATCTTTATTTGTGTCCTGGTCTGGACCAAGGTGAGACTGAAAGCAGCTTAAGAAGAAAAAAAAGGTAAAGCAGAACTTGAAAGTCAAATTAAAAATAAAATAATGTTTAAATCACAGCCAATGTTTTAACAATGCTGTATGCTGTAGCTCAGTGTTTTTCAAACTTGGCAATGTTAAGATATATGGATTGCCAAGAGGACTTTCAGAATCTCAGAATTCCTCAGCCAGCATGTTTTTTTCTCCATAGAGAGTGGTTAGAAGGCCAGTCGGTCCAAATCTGATCGAACACTAGTAAGAATTCATATTAAATCCTACTTAGAGGTAAAACTGCAACATTTTTCCGCTCTTATCGCGTTCGCACATAACCGTCCAGCCGCCTTGTTGAGGGTGACCCGTTCCTTACTCAACCAAGGAACTGGGAAAGACCCCTTGCAGGGTTGGGCTGAAGAATTTGTTCAGTATCTGCAGGATAAAATCGCTCGGATTCGGACAGGCTTGGACTCCGACTGGGTAGATTTGGGTAAGTGACAGGGATGAATCTTGTGGAGACCATCTGAGATGAGTTTGATCCTGTGACCCCCTAGGGCATGGACAGGTTTATGGGGAGACTTAGTGCTGCCACTTGTGTGCTGGACCTATGTCCCTCTTGGTTAATTTTGGCTTCCCGGGAGGTGACACGAGGCTGGCTCCAGGCGATTACCAATGCTTCATTCAGTGAGGGGTTCTTTCCTACTGCCCTGCCTCCTCAAGAAGCCTTCCCTGGATCCAGCATCTCTAGCCAACTATCGTCCGGTCTCCAACCTTCACTTTGTAGCGAAGGTTGTTGAGAGTGTGGTAGCATATCAGCTTCCCCAATACCTGGATGAAGCTGCTTACCTAGATCCGTTTCAATCGGGTTTCAGGCCCGGGTACAGTACGGAGACGGCATTGGTCACGTTGGTTGATGGGGTGCCCCAGGGGTCAGTTCTCTCACCCCTCCTGTTCAACATATATATGAAATTGCTGAGCAAGATCATCCATGGTTTTGGGGTGCGGTATCATCAATATGCTGATGATACGCAACTTTTCATCTCTACCCCAAACCACCCCAATGATGCCCTCGACGTGATGTCCCAATGCCTGGAGGCTGTGCGGATGTGGATGGGGAGGAACAGGCTCAGCCTCAATCCCTCCAAGACTGAGTGACTGTAGTTCCCGTCATCCCGATTTGTCCACCTGGCTCCAACTTAGGTGATAGGGGAAAATTTTTTACCCCCCTCAGAAAGGGCCCACAATCTGGGAGTCCTCCTGGATATGCGGCTTAGCTTAGAAAAACACCTGGCAGCCGTGACCAGGGGGGCCTTTTACCAGGTTCACCTGGTATGTCAGTTGCACCCCTTTCTGAATCGGGATGCCCTGTGCACAGTCACTCATGCCCTCATCCTTTCTCACCTGGACTACTGTAACACTCTCTACAAGGGGCTGCCCTTGAAGAGCACCTAGAGGCTTCAACTGGTCCAGAATGCGGCCGCGCGGGTTATCATGGGGGTACCTAGGTGCTCCCATCTTACACCCCTTTTTGGCGGCCTGCACTGGTTGCTGGTTGTTCACCGGGTGCAATTCAAGGTACTAATTGTGACCTTCAAAGCGCTCCATGGCTTAGGTCCAGGGTACTTGCGAGACCACCTACTGCCATCGGTAGCCTCCCATCATCCAGTACGATCCCACAGAGTTGGCCTCCTCAGGGTGCCGTCAGCCGGACAGTGTCAGCTGGCAACCCCCAGGAGGAGAGCCTTCTCTGTGGCAGCGTCTTCCCTTTGGAATGAGCTACCTCCAGATCTTCACATAATTCCTGACCTCCCATCCTTCCAGCGTGCCCTAAAAAGCTGGCTTTTCCAGCAAGCTGGCCTGGCCTGAACAAAATAACATATTAATTTTAATTCCAATTTTAATTTATTTTATAATGTCTATTAATTTATTGCTTATTGGTTTTTATTTATTTATTTATTTATTTTACTTTTGTACTATATGTTTCTTATGTTGTACACCGTCCTGAGTCCTTTGGGAGAAGGGCAGCATATAAATCCAATAAATCTGAATCTGAATCTGAAATCTGATCTGATGACTAAAAAGTGCCTAAGATAATGGCATGCAAGTACATACTGATGGCATTTGCAGTATGCCACAATTGTGCATGTGTAATCATATTAGTGACACAAGAGTTTGTTCCTGATACAAACTGTCTGGGAATCCTTTCTGAATTAATTATTTTTTATTTCAAATGTTTGATTTCTTTTTTTTTCTTTTTTCATATTTTCTCATATTTTCATATTTTCATTCTTTGCTACTGTCACTGAACTTGGGAATATTTCCCGGGATGCCTGCTTAGGTTATGTTACCTATCAATTTTTATCCTACATTCTGCAATGGTTATATAATTTTGTTCTCTTACACAATAATGCTTTAAAAGGTTTCTACACTTCTAAAATCACAGTTTGTAACAAAAATTCTTCTGGGAGCTGTTTTCGGTAGAATAACACCTTTAAGTTAGAAAAATTGCAACTTTATTTTTTCTCCTTACAAAAATGAATTGGTAGCTATTCCTTATCTTAAAAATGATAAGATACATTAAGTTAAAGACTAACCACCATGTTTCAAGGAATGTGAATTCTTACTGACTCATGAGAGTTCATTAGAATGGAGGTGCTACTCCCTTGAAAAATGTCAAGCTGGTTAGGTTAACCTAACATTTCACAATCTGGAGCACCATTAGAAGTGTTGAAACTGGCAATGGCACACCACTTCTGAAATCTTTCCAAGAAAACTGTAGGGATTTGTGCATACAAACTAACAGTGAATCAAAGGAGCATACTCGGGGCTGAATGAGCATCGAGTTAAGAGGGAAACACCATAGCTATATTCCTAACATTTACCTCAGAACCTGAAGCATCAGGTAAAATAAATAAATAAACCATCTCCATTTGACCGATAATAGAGTCAGCCATGTTGGAAGTATCAGTAAAACAGCACCTCCTGTCTTGTGCAAAGATAGCAACAGGACTTAGACTTATATAGCACTTCACAGTGTTTACAGCCCTCTCTAAGTCGTTTACTGAGTTGACATATTGCACTCAACAATTTAGGCCCTCACTTTACTGACCTCAAAAGGATGGAAGGTTGAGTCAACCTGGAGCCTCTAAGGTTTGAACTTTTGACAGTGGGCAGAATTAGCCTGCAATATGGCTCAAAGATGGACTAATTTAGGTAGTACGATAGCTCTGTCCTCCAAGAAAAACAGATACTCAGAGCTGCCAGTAGAATCTTCCCAGCATTTATATTAGGAATATGTATGTGTGCACGCAAGTAAATCAATATGGTGATCAAGAAACAACCAAATCTCAATCCTTTTTATATGTGTTGTAATACATGTTAAAATAGGTAGCACTTCAGTCACATGGTGGCAGCTACTCTTGACTTTTCTGACTCCCATCACTCCACTGTAGATGTCCTGATCTCCATCATCTTCTATCAGAGCCAAATGCTATAGTCTGTAAAATGTTAAGTTCAGCCCTGATCTTCTAGCATCTCTACCCCCAATCTGAATTCTCAAGGTTTGAGAAAGAACAGTGTTACCAGATTCAGAAATCTCTGTCATTTATGGGTGTGATAAAGTGCTGTTATTCAGATCTTGAGTATCAGAGCTGCTTTCACGCATTGCTAAGACTGACGGCACAAGTACTGAATAGATAGTCCCATCTTCTCATACTACGGTAGTTGAAATATTCTGTTGTAGATGAATGTTTGTACAGCTTAAGTATTACCTGTGGTTTACTGATGGCTATTCTCAGGAGTCTGATTCTTTTGAACTAGAGGTTCCAGAAATTCCTGAGCATGTTCTGCATGTAAAAGGGGTGGTTCACTGCTTGACTATGCTCTAAAAACATATGCACAGGTGTCACTTATTTTTATCACAAAAGTTAAGAGATGTTTCATACTCAGTACATATGGCAAAGCAAAATTTCAAGGTGATGGGCATGAACTAAATATTCTTAAACTATTTCTGCAATGTGTAGCAGTCATTTCTCACGCTCTTTGACAACTTGCTTTAGCAGCTCTCGTGCTTTCATTAATTCAATGAGGCACCTTGGATTATGTTCTGAAAATAGATTCAGTTGCCGTCACTATGGTGTACCAAAGCCAAACCCCAAACCACAGGCAACATCTGAACTGTACCAAAGATATCTATTTTCATGCTTATAATAAAGACTATGGGGAGTGGGATGAATCTCGTGGTGTGCTTATTTTTAAACTTCATCTTTAGCTATCCTAGTAAATAATGATGCATAACTTTATTTATATAATATGTTACAAATCTTGTGAAACTGAGGTATGCTTGTATACTCCAAATCACATACTCCAAGTTATTTAGATTAGTAAACTTACCAAATGCATGATAACGGAAAGAATGAGAAGTAAAAAGGGAGAAAATCATTTTATGACGTAAATCGGTAAGCAGGTTTTAATTTCAGATAACTAGTCCAAGGATGGGTATCTTTGTTTTATGGCTACAGGCCCAACGTTGGCATTTTACTGTGTATTATGATTATCCTAAATCTGACATTCTTATATTTTCTTTCCCAATGGAATTGCTTACTCATGCATAATATCATTAGATACTATTCTTTGAAATTCCTTAGTGATTTAAAGAATTTTACCTCTGAAATATGCATGTACGTACAAAGGCAGGTTACTTTATGCAGACCATTCCACAAAGCTCAGTCATTCTTTGCTTGTTATGACTTGATGCAAATTGTCTGGTATCTTGATGACATCACATTGCATATGAACCTTGTGCCTTGCAACCTGGACTTGGTCTTCAGTTTCCTCTCATTCTGACTGATATCTTCTCTTTTCCTTATTCTCTACCCTAGTCACCAAAACAACTTGTCTTGATGATACCCTGTTTCTCCCCAGGCAAAACCACAGCCTTTCTTACTTATCATTAAGAGGTGGAAGCTCATTCTTGAGCCCACCACACAGAATAAACTGCCAGTTGCCTAAGGCAAAACAATGTATTGTGATTCTGCCCACACAATCCCATTTCCTTCTTGGGCATTGCTACTCCTATGAAATCTTTGACATATATCAGGTCTTGGACTTCTCTCAGAGCTGGAAGACTCTTGGAACATGGAATGAATTAATGAGACTTGCTTTGCTCTGGCAAATTAAACAGGTGATAATAAACCTTCCCAATGTTGTCATTGTTTCACACAGATTACCAAGCAGAGGAAATTAGAGATACTGTATTTTTCGGAGTATAAGACGCACCGGAGTATAAGACGCACCAAGGTTTTGAAGAGGCAAATTAAGAAAAAGGTTTTTGCACTTTGCAGTGCAGTTTTCAAAACAAAAAGAGGCATGAATAGCTTTTAGGAGACTTGTAGGGGGCTCCTGGGGGTGCCCCCCTGCAAAGTGAGCAAAAAATGGCCTTTTTTTGCAAAAACAGGTCCATTTTTTTTGCCCCCCAAAATTGCATGCATAGCCTTTAGGAGGCTTATAATAGAGTGCTCCTGAAAGCTGGAGGGGGGGGGCAAAAAGTGAGCAAAAACCAGCCCGTTTTTCACTCATTTCTGCTCTCCCCAGCCCCCAGGAGCACCCTGAAAGCTTCCAACAGGCTCAGCACAGCCATTTTGGTGAAGGGGGAGGGGTTTGGGGAGGCAAAAAATGCTGTATTCAATGTATAAGACGCACCTAGATTTTGAGCCTCTTTTTTGAGGGAAAAATGTGTGTCTTATACTCTGAAAAATACGGTACTTTCCTTTCTGCTTTAGATTATTCATCTCAATTTTTTGCAATATTGTTTGGATTTATAATGAATAAGTAAAAGTTTTTCCTGATAAAGGTCATGGCTGTTGCTCAATGAATCTATGCAACATATATCTGATTTGCTTGGCTTATCTTAATAACTAAGCACCATGTCATGTTCTGCTGATTTTGATGTGTGGTTATTGAAGTTCTGCACTTTAACATTTACTACTCCATGGCTTCAGGAAGTCTTCATTTATTCATTATTTTTGCTTTTAAAATGATTGAAATTACAGAACTGAGAGAGCATGCCTGCAAGGCATCTCTCATTATATCTTTCCCACAGAAGCCTGTCTTCATACTGGCAATTAGCAGTTTTCCTGTGCTGTCATTGTGTTTGATTGCATTATGTGTTTCCTGGTGAACAACAACAACTGAAGATTGACTTTTTATGACATAAAATTGGATTCACATACTGGCGGATATATGTGAAATCAATGAACATACTCACAGACCATGCTAACAGATCAACTTTATGTTTTATTTTTGCTGGTAGTTCTACCTGTGTAATAACTGAAATTACTTGAGAGGGGAGGAATACTTTAATTCCTACTGAGGCACTTCAGTGGAACTTAAGTTCCTAGAAGCATTAAAAAGCAATCCAGATTCTGAAATGACTTGAATACAGAATAACAGAGTTGGAAGGGACCTTGTAGCTAATCTAGTTCAACCAGAGGTGAATTGCTCCCAGTTTGGCCCAGATCGGTTCAATCAGTAGTAACAGTGGCAGGAATCCCAGAAGCATTGCGTGCATGCACAAGCACATGCATGTGCATGAGCAAACCAGTAGTAAAAAAATTGGAAACCCACCACTGAGTTCAATTCCCTACTAAAGCAGGAGACCCTGTACCATTTTTGACAAGTGGCTGTCCAGTCTCTTCTTGAAAGCCTCCAGTGATGGAGCACCCACAACTTCTGAAGGCAAGCTGTTCCATTGGTTGATTGTTTTTACTGTGGGAAATTTTCTTCTTATTTCTTGGTTGAATCTCTCTATCCATTGTTTCTTGTTTGGCCTTCAGGTGCTTTGGAAAGTAAATGTTCCCCTCCTCTCTGTGATAACACCTCAAATATTGGACCACTGTTATCATGTCACCCTGGTCCTTCTCTTCACTAGATTAGCCATGCCCAGTTCTTGCAACTGTTCTTCATATGTTTTAGCCTCCAGCCACATAATGGTTGTGGCCTGCCAGTGGCCAGCAGAATTGGTGGCAAACTCAGACAGTGATGAAGTTGGGGAGGAACATGGACCAGTTCTGGACTCTTGGGAAGGCAGAGATGAGGCCAGAGCCATCTGACAGTTATCCGCTGCCTTCAGAGTCGGAGATTGGGGGGCACTGATTAGTGTGAACTAAATGTCTCCTGCAAACTCCACTCCCCTTTTGCTTTTCTTTATCCCCTATGGGAGGGACCATTTTACAATCCACCTGTGCCTTTACTTCTGAGTCAGCCCTTGTTCCTTAAACTGTTCCCTTCACCTGGCAGCTCTGTGCATGTGCACATTGAGAAAAGGCTCCAGCTGTTCTTCTGCCCCACCGATCTCCCACTCTGAAGGCAGCGGATAACTGTCAGATGGCTCTGGCCCCTTCTCTGCCTTCCCCAGAGTCCAGAACTGGTCCATGTTTCTCCCCAACTTCATCACTGTCTGAGTTTGCCACCAGCTCTGCTGGCCACTGGCGGGCCACAACAATTTGGTGGCTGGAGGCTAAAACCTGTGAAGAACAGTTGCAAGAACTGGGCATGGCTAATCTAGTGAAGAGAAGGACCGGGGTGATATGATAACAGTGTTCCAATATTTGAGGTGTTATCACAGAGAGGAGGGGAACACCTATTTTCCAAAGCACATGAAGGCCAGACAAGAAACAATGGATAGAGAGATTAATTAGTGTGAAGATTTGTTTGGTGCTCTCAGAGACTCCTTGCCAAGTATTGTTTTATACAACATTGCATTTGGAAGATATCGGTCTGGCAGGTCTCCAAGCCTGATAAGATCTGTGGTTGTAAATGGAAAGACTGTTTTCTGGGACTTTGCTGGATGTGAATGAGAGGAGTTTAAATTAGATTAATGAAAATAGGTTTTGTTGGGACAAGGAGTCTATTTCATGATTTTGTGAAGCCTAGGTCAGAACACTAATCGTCTTTATTGCTCTTCTCTGCACTCTTACTAAAGGCTCAACATCTTTTTTTTATAATGTGGTGGTTAGTGAATAAGAGTAAAAGAAACGTGCTCAAATTTCTCTCCAAATACAATTGGAAGAACCTGGGACTCTTGTTTCCAAATAGAAAAGTGAAGTTGATTTGTTTTTCTTCTAAATATTCATTGGTATCCTTACCCTCAAGACAGCTAAGGATATGATGCTATGATATGGAAGCAGCTGCAGCTCCGCAGTCATATACATTAGAAATGTGCAAAGCATTTGAATGAGTTCCTTTCCAGTGCAGATCGCCTCTCTTTAAAACCATTCAAGCAGCTGCTCTTTTGCAAGGCTCACACAGCTGCTTCAAACACTGTTGCTGGCGGTCTCCAAACAGCTGTATGTGTATGTTCATGCAGAGACCGCCAGCAACAGCATTTGATGAGCTTTGCAGAAAGCACTCCTGCTTCAATAATTTGAAGTGTGTTGCTTCAACACACGTTCACATTGCTGCATGCATGATTCAAACCCCTTTGTACAAATGGTTTGCATAGCTCTGTTACATAAACTTCGCATATAGAAGGTCCTAGATTTGATCTGATCTTTGAAAAGATAAAGTTGGTGTGGATTGCGTGTACTTCAGTAAAAATTTCTTGCAGAATTGCTGCATGAATTGCTGTGAGTTTCATAGATGTCCTAACTAGTAAAAAATAAAAGCAGAAAAAGTTACATAAATTAGAATAAAGCTTGCATCAAGTAAGAGCAGCAAAATGTTGAAATCCAAAGCAGGATAAAACAAATGTAATAGTTATAAGAACGATGAATACTATATAGGAGGAATATTTAGAAGTATATAGAAGTACTATATAATTCATTTTTCTTACTGATAAATTCTATTATCTATCCATCTATCCATCTATCCATCTATCTATCTATCTACTTACCTACTTACCTACCTATCATCTGCATCATCTGTACCATATCTATCTATCTATCTATCTATCTATCTATCTATCTATCTATCTATCTATCTATCTATCTATCTATCTATCTATCTATCTATCTATCTATCTATCCATCCATCCATCCATCCATCCATCCATCCATCCATCCATCCATCCATCCATCCATCCACTTACCTACTTACCTACCTATCATCTGCATCCTATCTATCTATCTGTCTGTCTGTCTGTCTGTCTGTCTGTCTGTCTGTCTGTCTGCCTGCCTGCCTGCCTGCCTGCCTGCCTGCCTGCCTGCAGAAATTCAGTTTTTGGATTCTTATTTTCCTAGTTTTGCATAAAGGTTAAACCCAAACAAATCATTTCCAGTCATACTCAGAATTTGTTGCTTTTTATACTATTTCTTCTACAAATGACTCATTTCTACAGGTGTCTGCCAAAATGAAAGGGATCACACTGCAATTAAAAAAAGACCCTCACAAGCTGCTAGTAGATTAATGGTATTTTAGCATCAAGAGTAAGAAGAGCGTTATGAAGATGAAAGGAGAGAAAATGTAATCAAGAACAAAAGCCTCGTGGAAGAGATAAAGCTATAAAATCTGTTATTCTGATCAGAATGTAGAAAGCTTAGTTCAGGTCCCCATTCAGCCAGGAAATTCACGGAGTGACCTTGGTACAGTTAAAAGCTCAACTAAAGCTAAAATGGATGGAGAAAATAAAAGTAGGCTGCATTCTTTTTCTTGAAAAAAAAACACAATAACCAAAATAACACTTGTCCATGAAGGTTATACTGGAATGACTTCTATGAATAAATTTCTATAAAAAATAAAATAAAATGAAATCCAACATCCAAGCCACAGGTTTACAACAATCCCTCAGGGACAAATGGTACTTTCATAGGCCAAAATTTAGTCTTGAGAAACAAACCATATAATAAAATAAAAATATTAAAACATAAAATATGTGGCTAGTTGTCTTCTAACAAGGAAAACAATCTGTCATTTCTTGATTTTTTTTACCCAAATATTTCCTATGAAGATCATGAATGAACACTATTTTGCTATCTTTTAAAAGATACAAAGGATTATCAACTATAAGAAAGAGAATTCTTACAGCTAATTCCAAGCAGAGGGGTTATTAATTTAAAACATCATAAATAGTACTATGTGTGATAGTGATTAAACTACACTGCCCATGTAGAGGCAGATTTGGATTGGTTTTTCTTCAGATTGTGTGGAATGACAAGTGCAACATAGATATGTCCAGCATCATCCACCAGACATAGCCATGATGGTCCAATGAAACTGATATTAGTTTCTTCCATATTCTTTCTCCTACTGTAATGCTTTAAAGAGACAGATGTGGTGGCTCAGTTTCTAAGACACTGAGCTCGTGGATCATAAAGGTCAGCAGTTCAGTGGTTCGAATTCTTAGCGCTGCATAATGGAGTGAGCTCCCGTTACTTGTCCCAGCTTCTGCCAACCTAACAGTTCAAAAGCATATACAAATGCAAGTAGAAAAATAGGGACCCTCTTGGTGGGAAGGCAACAGTGTGCTCCATGTACTTTTGGCGTTTAGTTATGCCAGCCACATGACCAAAGAGACGTCTTCGGTAGCGTTGGCTCTTTGACTTTGAAATGGAGATGAGCACTGCCCCCCCAGAATCAGGAATGACTAGCACAAATGTGCAAGGGGAACCTTTACCTTTAAAAGCTTTTTAAGTGGCTGGTAAAACTTACGTAGACAAGTCCCAGACAAAACTTCAGCATCACAACTTTACATGTATTCATTTATTAGATTTTTTTCATCCCTCCTTTATTACTTTATAAGTAATTTAAAGCAGCAAACATATGTAACAATCCTTCTTCTTCCTATATCCCACACAACAACAACTCTGTGAGGTGGATTGGGCTGAGGGAGAGTGGCTGGCCAGCCACCTTTCATGTGCAAGGAAGGACTAGAACTTAAAGTCTCCTGGTTTTTACCACTATACAAAACTGCTGCTCTTTTGTCCCAGCACAGTAGGAGAAATGTTCCAAAACAATTTGGATGGAGATGAGGAGGATTAAGATATAAGGAGAATATTTGGTGGGCACATTAACAAGGACATGGAAGGAGCCCCCAACCAGGCATTCCCCTGCGGCTATCTTTTTAACCCAGAAGTGTCTTGGTGCTTCCAACATGAACAAGAATGGGCAGTTGAACCTATAATGCTATTATTTCTAATTTTTTAATTATTGTATCCTAAACATTATTCAATAGCCTATACTCTATATCAGGGATGTCAAACTCAAGACCAGAATTGGCCCATGTGGTGCTTAGATGTGGCCTATGGGGCCACTCTGGAAACAGCAAAGGACCAGTCCATGTTGCCTCTGCCAGTGACAACGGAGCTGGGGGGGGGGGGGCTGAATACAGCCCTCTTGAGCTCCATTTTCACTGGCAGAGGGTTGCAGGAGGCCGTCCCAGGAGAAAACAGAGATTGGGATCCCGTTTTCGCTGGCAGAGCGCTCACAGAGGAGTTTGACTCCGTTGCTTCCGAGGATATGGACAGGTTACGTGGGCGACTGCGAGCCACCACATGTTTATTGGACCCGGGTCCCTCCTGGCTTGTACTGGCATCCTGGCAGGTGACATGAGGCTGGCTCCAAGAGGTTGTCAACGCATCCTTGAGTGAGGGCTCCTTGCCTGCCTCCCTAAAAAAGGCTATGGTGAGGCCCCTCCTTAAGAAGCCCTCTTTCGATCCAGCTTTATTAACCAACTATCGTCCAGTCTCCAACCTTCCCTTCTTGGCGAAGGTTGTTGAGAGTGTGGTGGCACAACAGTTTCCCCGTCACCTGGAGGAAGTTGATTATCTAGACCTGCGCCAGTCCGGCTTTCGGCCCGGGCATAGCACCGAGACGGCATTGGTCGCGTTGGTCGATGATCTCTGGAGGGCCAGAGATGGGGGTTGTTCCTCCATCCTGGTCCTATTAGACCTCTCGGCGGCTTTTGATACCATCGACCATGGTATCCTATTGCATCGGCTGGGGGGGTTGGGGGTGGGAGGCACCGTTTTACGGTGGTTCTCCTCCTACCTCTCTAGCCGATCGCAATTTGTGTTGACAGGAGAGCAGAGGTCGACCTCGAGGCCCCTCACATGTGGGGTGCCTCAGGGGTCGGTCCTCTCGCCTCTCCTGTTTAACACATATATGAAGCCGCTGGGTGAGATCATCCGTGGTTTTGGGGTAGAGTACCATCTCTACACTGATGATACTCAGCTGTATATATCTACCCCAAACCACCCCAACAATGCCGTAGCGGTGATGTGCCAGTGCCTGGAAGCTGTACGGATCTGGATGGGAAGAAACGGACTCAAGCTCAACCCGACCAAGACCGAGTGGCTGTGGTTTCTGGCTGCCCGATTCAACCAGCTGACTCCATCGCTGGCCATTGGGGGCGAACATCTTGCCCCAGTGGATGGGGCGCGCAACTTGGGTGTCCTCCTGGATGCCCGGCTGTCCATGGAAGATCAAGTGACAGCCGTGGCCAGGAGGGCGTTCTACCAGGTTTGCCTGGTTCGCCAGTTGCGCCCCCTATTGGATCGGGATGCCCTTCGCACAGTCACTCATGCTCTCGTGACATCCTGACTGGACTATTGTAACTCTCTCTACATGGGGCTCCCCTTAAGGTGCACTCGGAGACTTCAGCTAGTCCAGAATGCAGCCGCGCGAGCAATTATGGGAACCTCAAGGTTTACCCACGTAACACCGCTCTTGCGCGAGCTGCACTGGCTGCCTGTCATCTTCCGGGTGCGCTTCAAGGTTCTAGTTATCATCTTTAAAGTGCTCCATGGCTCGGGACCTAGCTATTTGCGGGATCGGATCCTGCCTCATACATCCACACGGCCGATTCGCTCCCACAGAGAGGGACTTCTCCGGGTGCCGTCCACTAGACTTTGTCAGCGGGCGACGCCCAGGGGAAGGGCTCTCTCTGTGGCGGGCCCAGCCCTCTGGAACGACCTTCCCCCCGACATTAGAACAACCACGGACCTCCGCTCCTTCCGTCTAAAACTAAAAACATATCTGTTCTGCTTGGCCGGCCTAGGGTAACCTCTCTTCGATGGGGTTAGTAATTTTAGATGGGGATTTAGTAATTTTTAACTGGGAATTTTTAGCGCAGGGATAATATTTAATCTGTTTTTAATTATGTGTGTGTATTTATTGTTTTATTTGCCCTGTGCACCGCTCCGAGTCTCTTCGGGGAGAGGGAGCGGTCAACAAATTAAATTTATTCTATTCTATTATTCTATTCAAGCCACTACAGGCACCCTCGACATGAGTGACATCAAGCTGGCCATGGCCACCCCGACCCCCTGAGGTCAATTATAACCCTGATGTGGCCCTCAATAAAATTGAGTTTGACACCCCTGTTGGGGATTTCTCCCTTAGGAGACAGAAAGTTGTGCATCGGAATTTGCAACAAGAGAAACGTTGCTAGTAGACACATGAATAGAGTCTCAGACACTGATAGTAAAAACAAGTAGCTTTACTTGTGATGTAAAATAAACTACTGCTTCATAAGCAGTGATAGTAGATATTGAATCAAATACAGTCCTTAACTCAAAAACAATTAGCTTACAGTTACAATCCACAATTTTTCCTATCTTCAGTTCAAAGTAAGCAAAATCAGTCAGTTAGTCAGAGCGAGCAAGCAGAGAGAGAGAGAGCTCCTGGCTTCCTCTTATTGCTGAGTTAATTACAGCAGCTAATTACATTCAAACATATAACATTTAAAGTAACAGAGATCATTTGTAATCATGTCTTATATATATTGCCAACCCAACACTAGGATTATAATCCTAACAACCCCTGCTCTATATGATAATGTATTTTAGTTCTTAATTCCTGGACTGTTGGTAATGTTTAAATAACTTCTGTATTATTCCCATCCTTCCCTATCTGCAAAATACTCATATACATAACTGGTAAGCCATTCTTTAATTTGGCCCTTTTTACACCACTCTGGAGCTGGATAGTGTAATTGCTATTATTATATGAAAGCCCACTAAGAGAAAACAAAATAGATTTGTGCTTGCAGTACTATTGAAATCTAAACTAAAAATGCTGTTACACTGGGAGTTTCAGTTTAATGGACCATGCAATGCAAAAGGATATCCATTCATCCTGATTGTCTTTTGAATCGCAAAGTACATAATTGTGACAGTTTAAAAATCATCGTAACCTAACCTCCCATGAGGACTTTTAGGTAGTTTTAAATTGGGTTTTAAAATGTGGTTTTAGCGCAGGATAGGATTATTTAATAGTTTTTTAAATTATATTTATTGTATTTTGTATGCTTTTTAAATTTCCTGTGCGCCGCCCTGGGTCCTCTGTGGAGAAGGGCGGGATATAAATTTAATAAATAAATAAATCGTATCATTTGAATCTATTTGCATACCGATAAAATGCGTGAATGTCACATTTTGTATAATTTTTACCACAGCATCATTGTACACATTGTTGGTTAAATAGCAGAGAAAGAAATCAACAGGTAGCAAAAATAGCAAGTTTTGTGAAAAGAGGCTATGTTGTTTTCTGCATTGTTAGCTCTTGCAGGTAAGATTGTAAGCTTTTGTGGTTAAAATGAAGACATTTACCATTTCTAAGGCAATCAACCTGAAGGGCTACACAGAAGTTTTTTCTGATGAAATTTATTTTTATTTTATCCCTTAATATGTGTGATTCAGAAAAAGTGTTGCTTTCTGTCACCCCTCTTCCTCTCTTAGTTACATCTCCAGATCTCACTTTTAGTTCCTGAATGTTGCTCAAAGCCACCATGTGAAGTTTCTCTAGCTGGGATAATTTAACCTTGAATTTTGAAAGTTCATATCTGTATGAATTATTTTTACATGCTATCCTTGGAAATTCATATCCCCAAGGGGCTGCTACTGCCTGGGATTAATCTTAGTCAGTCCAGTATGACAGGTTTTTCCTCTTACTGCCACTGTGCTAGCTCTGCCTTTCTAGATACAGTAGTTGGGCTGGCAATTCTCTATGCTGCATTTCTTGGCCTTCTTTATCTTTGCCAGAACCTAGCAAACTTCCTTAGTTTTTACCACTTGGCATTCCTGTTGGGAAAGACTAGCAGATTTGGTGGTTCACCTCTGGTTAAACAAATTACCTGTTTCCCATTGATATTTTGCCTTCCTTCCTGTTGCATGGTCATTACCTCAATGTTCCATCATGGTTCTTAACTGCTGCCTCAACCCTCAGCTTCAGATTCTCTAAATCAGGGGTGTCCAAACTTGGGAACTTTAAGGATTGTGGACTTCAACTCCCAGAATTCCCCAGCCAGCACAGCTGGCTGGGGAATTCTGGGATTTGAAGTCCACAAGTCTTAAAGTGCCTAAGTTTGGACACTCCTGCTCTAAATCTTCAATTCTGTCATTCTCTCGGAACCCTGTTAAAACAATGTTTCTCAACCTTGGTGACTTTAAGTCCTGCCGGACTTCAACTCCCAGAATTCCCCAGCCAGCTGGACAGTGTTGAGAAACACTGCTGTAAACACTGCTGTAAAAGCAAAACCTATGTTCACTGGCCTCCCTCCAGATCTTCAGCTTTTTTTTGAAAACCCTCTAACCCAGGAGTGTCAAACTCAAGGCCCGGGGGCCCTGGAAACAGGAAAGGACTGGCCCATGGTGCCTCTGCCAATGAAAACAGAGCTTGACAGGGCCATGGGCGGACCACCTAAGCTCCATTTTTTCTAGCAGAGGGTTGCAGGAAGCCATCACAGCTAAAAGTGGAGCTCAGGAACCCATTTTCACTGGCAGAGCACTCAGGCCACCACAGAAACCCCTGACACAAGTGACAGCAAGCTGGCCATTCCTCCCCCCTCCCAATGGCTCCCTGAAGTCAAACACAACCTTGATAAAGCCTTTAATGACATCGAGTTTGACACCCCTGCTCTAACCTGTAGGAGTTCTCCGTGATATTTTGGGAAGTTTTCCACCTGGTCTTCTTTCTGGAAAACTTTCTAACATATCCAGGGCTACACCAATATTCCAGTGCCAACATGCCATATCATTCTGCCGCTTCTACATCATTGGATTGAGCCATTTTAAATCTCCCTCTTCCTCATGCATGCTCTTTCCAAGAAGTAGACATGAGAACAAAAGTGTGCATAGACCGTATGACATGACAATGATTTCACTCAAGTCACAGAGAAGACCATTGGAAAGCCAGTCAGAGAAAGCGTATCATTTCTTTTTTTTACAGCAGAATTCAGATTTGGTGGGAATCTTCATTGGTAACAAAGAGATTGAGATAGAGCCATGATGGCGAACCCATGGCACGGGTGCCACAGGTGGCACGCGGAACCATTTCTTAGGGCACGCGAGGCATTGCCCTGTCAGGTCCAGCGCGCATGTGTGCACTGGCCAGCTGATTTAGGCCTTCTTTTGAAGCTGTTTTCCGCCCTCTGGAAGCTTCAGGGAAGCTTCTGAAGCCTCTGGAGATGGGGGGGCGGAGCCTATTTTCACCCTTCCCAGGCTCCTAGAAAGCCTCTGGAGCCTGGAGAAGGTGAAAAAAGTGTGCCAAAAGGAGGGGGCTGCGTACATAGCATTGTGGGTGTGGCACACCCACGCATGACCCTCTGTGCTCCCCCTGCTTTTGGCACGCGAGCCAAAAAAGGTTAGCCATCACTGAGATAGAGGGCAAATTAAGATACACATGTAATGATGTAATCATATCAAAAAGTGTCAAGACTTATGTGCTGGCATCAGATATCCTGCTCCAAGTATTTCATTGTGGCATTTGCGTGGTTGTCCCATTGTGATATCTTCATGGTTTGATGGGTATACCTAGCTAAGTTATTAAAGCTTCTTTATTTGGAATCACAAGTTGTTGTTCCTACTGTTTAGAACAGTGATTTCCAACCTTTTAGGCACCAGGGACTGGTTCCATAGAGAAATATTTTTCCGCTGGTCAGAGGGTGTGTGGTTTTTCATGCTGCCTACATCCCATGGATGGGCTTTGCTTGTTTGAACAGCCTGGTTGCTGGCATGCAGCAGCCCTGTGCCAGTCTACAGACTGGGGGTTAAGGATCCCTGATTAAGAATGTGTTTAAAAATAACTTTTTTTAAAAAAAGTGTTTTGATGGCAAATTCTATGTAACTTGATATAATATAAATTGCATATGATAATATACCATTAAATACTTTTGCAAAAATTATTTGAGGATCCAGATTGTTGGGGGCAAATATGCTGACTCTGTAAACCGCTTAGAGAGGGCTGTAAAGCACTGTGAAGCAGTATATAAGTCTAAGTGCTAAGTGCTATTGCTAAAAACTATATGGAGTTTAGCTATTTATTTACAAGGCTTCTCTCTATGTCTCAGAAGAAATTCAATAATATCAATTAGATCTCTATAGATCTTTGTTAAACCAATTACAATTCATTTAACTGCAACTAAATGTTTAGACACAAATGCTCCAGTTAGGGTTTAAAGTATAATTTATATGCATGGTTGCACAGTAGTTCAGAGCCATTTATCTAGTTTTATAGGACAATAATTGTGAGAAGGACAATAAAAGCCTCAGTTATCACATATATGCACTGAAATACAAATCCAGATAACCTCACACAGAGAAACAAATCTAGAATAGCAAAAGCAATAGCACTTAGACTTATATACCGCTTCACAGTGCTTTACAGCCCTCTTAAAGCGATTTATAGGTTCAGCATATTGGCCCCAATGTTTTGGGTCCTCATTTTACTGAATGAGGAAGGCTGGAAGGCTGAGTCAATCTTGAGCTGGTGAGAATCGAACTGTTGAACTGCAGGCAGGCGGCAGAAGTAGACTATAGTACTGCATTCTAACCACTGCACCAATCACAGCTCAGAGAAACCACAATCCTGGACCAGCTCAGAGTTATTTTCATAATCCAGGTAACCATCAACATAAGTTCACATGAAATCTTAAAAGTGTATATTGCTATATAATGTTTCTATATTTTTGCTGATGATTTTCAGAGTCAGTTTCTAATGGATTATTAAATGGTTGTAAATTATAGAAGTCAGTTCTATTTTAGTTGGTTCTAAGCCAGATGGGATGGAATTCTACAATCTTGCAAACAGAGTTATTTGTGTATGTCCAGTAGATATATGGCTATTTCTAATGTTTGTTAACCTGATAGTCTTCAAATCTTTAAAACAAAAATCTGGAAACCAAGAGCTGGTTCAGATGCAGTAATACAAAAATAATTGAGGACTCCTACATAAAGCTTCTAAATACCCTTTAGTTCTGTTGAGCTCTTACCTGTATCTTCAGCAGAAGATACACTTAATTGCATGGCAGCAGATACTGTAGAATAGTTCAAGATAGATCTTCTGAGCTCTGCTGTTGCCTGAAGATCGGAAAAACATAGCCACACTGAGATCATCTGAGGTTTCTCACCTTTCCCCCCTCTTTTAGTGACATCTTTGTTTGTGGTGGATTTATATGTAGCTGCCTAACCTACTGACTCTGTGCTGCATGCACACAGTGGTTAATAAAAGAATAAATGCTATCAATTCCCCAAAACAAACAACTTAATGTATTTGATACATAAATTAAAATCAAGTTGTCATATCTGCCAGAATGATCAAAGATAACCCTGAAATCTTATTTGCCCATCAAATAGATTTTGATTTAAAATCTTTCTCTGCATAAGAACAGAAAAACTATGATCATTAATTTTAAGATCAAAGATTTTTAAGCAATTTAAGATGAAAATAAAAAATAAATGAATGTGTTTTTCTACTCCTTTCAAATAATATAATTAAATTTGCATAAACTGACATTAACAAATTTGATATCCTAATAACTTGGGAGGTCTACATTTTAAGCAATTCATTATATAAGTGCAATTAGAAATTATGCAGCTTCATTTGAATAGCTATTGGTTTCAAAGCATTGAAAATTAATCAAAACTGACTCTGATGTCTTGCTGGTGGATTTCCCAGTTGATTTTAATTGGCTTCTGAAACAGAAACCTAGACTTGATTTAATTTTCAGTCTGATCCAGAAGACATCTCCAATTATGTAAACAACTTGTTTTAAATTGTCCACAGAGCTCTTTAAATATCCATAAACCCAACTGTAGGTTTCCTACTGAGCACTTTTCAATGGCTATAAAATTAAGCTACTGGTATGTAGAACATATTTGTTTTTTCTCTTTACCTTATTCTTATTTTGTTTGTTTGAACAATGAACCAATAAGATCTCTGCTGATTCATAGAATCACTCATAGCTGATTTCAATTTTAAAGGAACCCAGTAAATATATTAAAATTATTTTAATTTTATGTCACTTTTTAAAGAATGATATAAAATTAAAGCCTTTAGAAATAGTCTAAGTGTTCACATTTATTTTATTCAATTTATATCCCGCCCTTCTCCAAAAGGACCCAGGGCGGCGATACATTGATACGCAATCTTTATTGTTTTACATCAGTTCTGACAACTCACCTGCATTTGACTGGTGTCTTTGAAACATTTTGCAAACACAACAATAATAAATGCATTTGATAGTACGATAGTAAAAATCATATCGTCTCTCTTTGAATGTACTATTAGCGTCATTATTTCATGCTGAACCAAAACATCTTGGATAAATACAATATGCCATTTTTTTTCTGGCAAGTCTAGAATCAGGGTCTACAAATTAATAATACAAGACTGGGATCAATATATCCATGTTCAAGTCAAGCCACAGATGGTAGGAAATGTTTTTCTCCCTACTCTGAGTACAACAACAATAACAGATTTAAAAAAAACCCAACCCATTAATATATTTATAATTAAACACAGCAATTTCCTACATTGCTATCTATAAAGTTAATGAATACAATTAATAACTGGATTAAAATGTTATGATTATATTGAAAATTTCATTACTGAGAGCAAATATGTATTTACAGAATTGAATTCAATACATAACTGGTATACATAAATCTATTTAATATATCAGGAGCAATAATGACATCCAGGTTAGCTAGGCAGTTGCAGATAGTTATATCAGATTCAACCTATATACAAACAGAATGCCTTTCATGATAATCAGTTACATGCTTCATTGGACATCACTACCTATCCCACCTTTCAGCAATGTTTACTTTAAAGTGGATGTTGTGTATGATTTTTTAGTAATAGATTCTACTGAATTCAGAATATAAGAAAATTTGCAACAGCATCAATTAACAATAGTTGAAATTGTCAGAAGAGCAAGAAATAGAAGTTTGTATCTCCCTTGACACCCAAAGCAGTAAAAGAGGAAGAGAAGGAAGAAAAAAGAAGGAGGAGGAGGAGGAGGAGGAGGAGGAGATTGCATCAAGTGTGAAATACCCTTGTGGACATTCACTATCAATGATATCAATAACCTAAGCTGGCCTATTGCAACATTGGATGTTACTGGTATGGACAATGTCACTTTGAGTTTAAGAACTTTTTGGCCTTTAACTGTCAGGTTAGTTGCATTTTTAAATCCTTTTGCCTTGAGACAATATTATTTTGACAAAAATTACTTTCTTCTTTTTCATTCTGCTACATCCATTTTTACAAATTATATGACCCTACTTTAAAAAAAAATGAAGTGAGAAGTAAACAACATTAAAAACAGTATGCTTTAAAGAGTATGTACAGTACAATTGGATATTATGTGCTTAGAAATAGTAGCAACTGTGAAAGGGATCTTGGAGTCCTAGTGGACAACCATTTAAATATGAGCCAGCAGTGTGCAGCAGCTGCCAAAAAAGCCAACACAGTTCTAGGCTGCATAAACAGAGGGATAGAATCAAGATCACGAGAAGTGTTAATACCACTTTATAAGGCCTTGGTAAGGCCACACTTGGAATACTGCATTCAGTTTTGATCACCACGATGTAGAAAAGACGTGGAGACTCTGGAAAGAGTGCAGAGAAGAGCAACCAAGATGATTAGAGAACTGGAGGCTAAATCATATGAGGAACGGTTGCAGGAACTGGGTATGTCTAGTTTATTTTATTTTTATTTTTCAAATTTATACCCCGCCCTTCTCCTTGTAAGGACCCTTTTAATGAAAAGAAGGACTAGGGGAGACATGATAACAGTCTTCCGATATCTCAGGGGCTGCCACAAGGAAGAGGGAGTCAAACTATTCTCGAGGGCACCTGAGGGCAGAACAAGAAGCAATGGGTGGAAACTAATCAAGGAGAGAAGCAACTTAGAACTGAGGAGAAATTTCCTGACAGTTAGAACAATGAATCAGTGGAACAGCTTGCCTCCAGAAGTTGTGAATGCCCCAACACTGTAAGTCTTTAAAAAGATGTTGGATAGCCATTTGTCTGAAATGGTATAGGGCTTCCTGCCTAAGCAGGGAGTTGGACTAGATGACCTCCAAGGTCCCTTCCAACTCTGATATTGTATTGTATTGTATTGTAAATCATGTCTAGCTAAATTCTGGATAGATAATTATGCTACATTATCTTATTTATGCATTAATAATTGTCTGTTTCAAAAGGGAAATCTATGGTTCTTAAGATTCGCTGACAGTAGTCCCACTTACTGTGGACAAAAGTGTTAAATGCTAAAATTTCTAGTTCAGCAATTTCTGGGGCTTTTTAAAGACTCAGCATCATCTATTATGTGCAAGGGGATTTTTGCTGCTCTGTTGTTAAAGAGAGATGCCTCCATTTTATGAATAAAAGGACACTGTGGGCTTCCTTCAAATATATTTCTTGGGTGATCAATTTGTTGATTCATTTGTAGCTTTGATCCAGTTTGGAAACTGGAAATCCACTAAGCTTAAGCAAGCCATCCCAATAATGGATCTTGGGCTGCATTGCTACCAAAAATAAACTGCTCCTGGTCAATTATAATTTGTAAAAGGCTAATTTTAATTTGAGACAAGAGTCCCAGTTGTCATTTGCCCTTGCCCCTGCTTAAAATTCTCCCTATTATCCAATAACAAGAATGCTTATTTTAATTTCTTCCTTTTTCTATCAAATTCAAAATACTGTTCGTGTTCAGCTATATAGCATCTGTGTTATTAATCCTTGTGAAAGCAAGGGGAATTGGGGGTAGAGATGTTTTCAGTCTTGCAGCTAGACCCACATCATTATGATTTTCAAGATCACCAATTCTAATTAAGCTGTTGCATATTACAACTTTTTTTTTACTCTGAGGGGGAGGCAGAATGACATACGAGTTTAATTCTGAGAAAGAAGAGAAACATTGCCTGGGAAACTGTCAAATTTAAGGTATATGGCAGAAGTGACTAAAGAGCATAGAGGTGTTTTACACCTCAGTGGCTCCCACTTGAAGCTCTCCATAGAAGAATGAAGCATGTAAGGCAGTGTTTCTCAACCTTGTCAACTTGAAGATGTCTGGATTTCAACTCCCAGAATTCCACAGTCAGCAAATGCTGGCTGGGGAATTCTGGGAGTTGAAGTCCACACATCTTCAAGTTGACAAGGTTGAGAAACACTGATGTAAGGCATTGTCCTACAGTTTTCCTAAATCCTCTTGTTCTGGCCCTCATTAATACAGGTAGTCCTTGACTTACAAGTTTGTTTAATGACCATTCAAAGTTACAACGGCACTGAAAAAAAGTGACTTATGACTGTTTTTCACAGTTCAAATCTTTACAACATCCCTATGATCATGTTATTAACATTCAGATGTTTGGCAACTGGTTCATATTTATGAATGTTGCTGTGTCCCAAAATCATCTCCTTTTGCAGACTTCTGACAAGCAAAGTCACTGGGAAAGCCAGATTCACTTAACAACCAGGTTATTAACTTATCAACTAGAATGATTCATTTAACAACTGTGGGACAGAACACATATCTATATGTATCTACTGCCCCCAAACATACTGCACTGGTAATGGAAATACAGAACTATTCTAAGAGAACCCTATGATATTAAGAGGGTTGCAGATGACAGTATGTTGGGTAAACTAAGGGCCCCTTCAAATACTGCATTTTAATCCAAATATCAAAAAGTCCATGAAATGCAACTCAAATAACAAAAAGAAAAATCTGATTTCAACTTTGGGGGGAGATCATCAGAGAAGCAACAGCGATACAGACCCCATTCAATTCCATTGAAAAAGATTCATTTTTGACTTGAGGAACACTCTTCTGAAGCATTATTATCAACAGGAAGAAAAATAAACCTCGGATTGCAAACCTATTAGTAAAGTACCTCAGAATGAGCAAGCTAAATCAAATTAGCTTAGAATTTGGCAACCTTGATAGTTCAGAAGCAAAATAGGCTTGCAAGACAGTTTATATACACAGCATACTGTGACCTGGAACAAAATATGCTAGGCTTTTTCTTTTATACACACACAAGGAGCTCCATACAAACTCCTCCAGCTCTTCCTAGTTGCTAGGCAACATGGAAACAGGACTCCTAATTAGGTTTGAACCCTGAATGAGTCCTGCTATTACACATTTAAGGATCTAAAAAGAAATTAACTCTTTGAATGGTTCTCAGCCATAGCTATTTCAACCAAACCGTCTTTTAATAAACAAATATTATTACACTTTCCTTTACGTACATTGTTAATCATACTGTTGCCTTTAGCCACTGTAGAATGATCCAGTCAAGGTCCTGGTAGGTGGTTGTACTAAAGATGTCTCACAACACCTACAAATGCTTGCCTTGAATGAAGCTACAGTATACTGTCTCCCAAACCTGGTCAAAGTATTCAAAATTGGATGAAAGTGGTTTTTCTTTGGATAATGAAAACAAGCTTACTACCCAATCACAACAGAAAATTTAAATAAGAACTTTCTGATAAGTGGTTTTTGATAATGAAGGAAAAAGTTTGGGAAGCACTGTCATAGGCCCTCTCAAATTGGGAATGTTTTCCATACTAAGCGCATAAAGTTCCACCTGGTCACAGATGCATTTTGGAATGTGCTTGTGCTTTCCTTCTCAATGTTGGATGAACAAAGACATGGCAGAGATTGAAAATATCCTGTTTGTTAAAGTTTGATGCCTTGTTAAAAATGTTTTTTTTTTTAAAAAAAAACCTCAAAAAACAGGCAGTTTTGTATAGCATTGTTTTACCCTCTTCTTTGGAAACAGATTGAGACCAGATAGTAGAGAAAATGTTTTATTCGTACCCATTTCCTGTGTTCATGTCCATGTTTACACTTACACCTGTTATCTCTTACATGTTTGACAAACTAAATAAATAAAAATAAAATAAAATAAATAAATACATCTTGCCTGTGTGAAATCCTAGCAAACCATGTCCATCTTTCTAGGTGTACCAAATGTGATAGTTGAAGCCAGTGGTGGGATTCAAATAATTTAACAATCAGTTCTCTGCCCTAATGATTTCTTCCAACAACCAGTTCACCAAACTGCTCAAAAACTTAACAACCGGTTCTCCTG
Organism: Rhabdophis nuchalis; assembly: GCA_039707465.1. Classification (NCBI taxonomy): domain Eukaryota; kingdom Metazoa; phylum Chordata; class Lepidosauria; order Squamata; family Natricidae; genus Rhabdophis; species Rhabdophis nuchalis. The sequence goes on from CM077645.1 coordinate 31,437,251, forward strand.
AAGTGGTATGAACTGGTTGAATCCCACCACTGATTGAAGCTCGCAAAAAGCATGTGCCATATTTGAGAATTCTACTATGGTTAGAAGGAAGTGAAGCTTTTTTCTTGCAGAGGTCAAAACATCTCCAGAACAAAAACTGAACCACTTCATTTGTTTACTGTTTCTCTTTCTTGTCAATCTCCTCCCTGTTATTCCTCTTCCTCTCCCATATGTACTTTTATGCAGGAATAATTACAGAGTTTGTGTGATCAAACGTGGTATGAGATTTTCAGTTTTACAATTAAAAAGGACCTTACTATTTAGAAATACGCTTATGAGTTCTATGGCTGATGTTAGGAAGTAGCTTGTGTCTGTTGAAGCTTCATAGGATTCTGTTTCCAAGATGTACTCCCTTTTGCCTTCCAAAAACCCGAAACAAGTAGTGATGTGTAAATTTAGAAAACATATTCAGAACTAAAGTTGCCTTACACATTAAAACACCACATTTGATGAAGGTATCTAGGCAAAAACTATTATAAGATCTCTTTCACCTCCTTCATGATTTTCAGACAATCACTAAGGACAGTTTTATTTCACCAAACCTTCAACAGCAGTACAATGTTACAGATGCTCATCAGAGTGATTGATGTATTATTATTATTATTATTATTATTATTATTATTATTATTATTATTATTATTATTATTATTATTATTATTATTATTATTATTATTATTAGTATTATTATTAGTATTATTATTAGTATTATTATTAGTATTATTATTAGTATTATTATTAGTATTATTATTATTATTATTTACTTTATTCATGAAACATGAAACTCAGCCAACTGAAACATTTAAAAATGCATTGCAAGTACCATTGACTGGTGCTAATGGTTGATATGGTTTGCTTTCAGCATCCTAAGTATCAACCAAGTATCTTCTTAGAATGTAAGATGTTCCAAGAAGCACAGTTTTTTGCAGTTCCGCTGGTGTTATTGCAGGAAGCTGCAATTTGCTGATGTAGTTAGTAAAATTTTTGGACATGGTGCCAAGTGCCCTGATGACAATGGGTATCACTGTGACATGCTTCATCCATAGCCGTATAATTTCTATGGCCACGCCGCGATATTTCATTATTTTTTCTAGGTCTTTTTCTTCGACTCTGGCATCTCCAGGAATAGCAATATCTGTACACTTCAGCCCTCTACAACTGTGATATATGGATTGATAGATGATGATGATGATGATGATGATTAATAATAATAATAAAAATAATAATAATCTATTATTATTATTATTATTATTATTATTATTTACGTTATTCATAAAACATGAAACTCAGCCAACTGAACATTTAAAAATGCATTGCAAATACTATTGCTAATGGTTGATATAGTTTGCTGCCAGCATCCTAGGTATCAACCAAGTATCTTCTTAGAATGTAAGATGTTCCAAGAAGCATAGTTTTTTGTAGTTCTGCTGGTGTTATTGCAGGAAGCAGCAATTTGCTGATATATAAGTCCCACAAGATCTTGACTTTCTCATTCTCTAAAACTTTCTCCACCTGATGTTCCCAGTGATTTTTGCTGTACTCAAATCAGTGGTGGGTTTCTGCAGGTTTGCACCTACTCGCGAGAGCCGGTTGGTGAAATTTAGAGAACCGGTGAGGGGGGTTCCACCGGCGTACCTGGCCCGCCGCTGCCAGTGACCCAATGGAAAGGAAAGGAAGAAAGAAAGAAAGAAAGAAAGAAAGAAAGAAAGAAAGAAAGAAAGAAATAATTTATCATCACAATTGAGTCCAAAATTTTGGTTGCTAAGCAAGAGCGTTGTTAAATGAGTTTCACCACATTTTAAAAGGTGGCCACTCCCACCCTGTCACATGACTGTCAAGCCACACCCACAAAATAGGCCACACCTACAGAGTAGGTTCTAAAAAAATTGAAACTCACCACTGACTCAAATCCAAAATTCTGGCACAATTTCCAGTGAATGATCTTAACAACATGGTCATGGCATTGTAGGTAGTTAGTTTGTGAAATTTTGCTGCACCCACTGATCAGGTGGTCGACTGTCTCATCTTTCTCATTACAGAGGCGACATTTGCTGTTAGTGATAACATGTTGAATTTTTTGCCTTCATGCAGTTTGTGCCTAAGGCTTGTTCTTGAACTGCCAAAATAAAGGCTTCTGTTTCTTTTTTCAGTACTCCCGATCTTAACCAGTTCCAAGTTAGTTTTTGGTCAGCTTTGCCTTCAATACTTTTCAAGTATTGGCTATGCATAGCTTTGCTTTTCCAATTTTCAGCTTGTTTCTCAATTACTTCTTTCTTATATTCAGCTTTTGACTTAGTTGTCTTTAAAAGGCCTCCTTTATTTACTTCCTTAATCATTGTTTTTCTGTCCAAATTGTCCAACTCCATCTGGGTCCAGGCAATTATTCCTGCAGAGTATTGAATCACAGGTATAGCCCAAGTATTTATGGCTTTTATGATGTTTCCTCCACTCAGTTTGGACTTTAATATCTTGCGAATTCATCGAATGTACTTGGTTGAAGTTAATTCCTTGACTTTATTATGCATTAAGTCAGAGGCCTCTAAAATCCCCAAGTACTTGTAGCCTTCTTCTGGTTTTACTGCCTTTATCATTTCTTCATTCTCAAGTTCTATTCCATCATCTTCTATGACCTTGCTTGCTTTGGTTGCCATTGTTGCACATTTGTCAATTCCAAACTGCATACCAATGTCTTGGCTAAATTCTTTTGTGCTTTCAATTAATAAATTCAGTTCAGCTTTTGTTTTACCAAACAGCATTATTATTATTATTATTATTATTATTATTATTATTATTATTATTATTATTATTATTATTGTTGTTGTTGTTGTTGTTGTTGTTGTTGTTGTTGTTGTTATTATTTCTTTGTATAGGAAATAATAATAATATATTATTATTTCTATTGTACCTTTTTTGACTATAAACACTATTAAATAAGTAAATAAGTATTCATGACATACAACACTCTTTTATATTATGCACTCTGACCCGAGAAACAAGATTTGCAGATAATGAGAAAGCTTTGGGAAATGCACGATTTTATGTTTTCTCCACCTCACTTGGGTTTTGAAATATAAATTCTATATCAATCATGGTGATAAACATTTACTAAAAGACAACAAAAATAATTGAATAGGGACTACATGTTCATGTTCAAAATATTCTGTGTAGCTACTCTTTTATTTTACAAAGCAATGACAGCACACTATTATTAAAGCCTCTTAATAAAAATAGATACGCATACAGCTAGTATCCATTTGCTCCTTTTCATGTTACTTAATTCTGCTTTCAGAAATGTACTTTGCACATCATTAGATAGATGCAACGTGGGTAGACTGTGTTGTTGAGGTTGCTATGGTTACACTTTTTAATGAGTTTGGAGACTTTATTATCAAAGTTAATACATTCATAATTACTGCTTCTCTTTTTTACAGAACCCTTATTCTTCCACTCCACCCCCATTAAAAAAATCATATTCATATTGAACTAAATGCCCACAATTTGAAGGACAAAACAGCAAACATGATGGATTAACCAGAGACTCTGTGTGTGTGTGTCAATATTATGAGAAAAAATATCTCTGTTAGCAAAGTGCCATGTGCACAATACATTCATGTAACCCACAAACATTCACAATGTGATCCTAATCTACTTTTAAAAGAAATGTTCAGATGTAAGAACAATCACTTATTGCCACAGCTTGATTCAGATGATTAAGGCTTTCTCCATCTTTTTGCCAATTCACACTTCAGAACAAAGAGTGGTAAGAACATTCATGACTAGAATTTTTCTAAAGAAGAACAAGAATTGAATCCCCAGGTGTTTTCATACAGCCAGGAGTCAAAATCAAACCACATAAAATTATCCAACCTGATATTGCAAGTATGTATAGTCATGAACTGGTACTTTATTTTAGGTGCTGCTCCTCTAAAAAAGTTGTTTTTAAAATCCTTTCATGTTTTATGAAGCAATCTTAGAAACCTAATAAGTCTGTATCATTAAATATTATAATAATGTGCTTCAAAACAAAGAATGGTTGAACAAGAGGAGTCACTAACAATGATTAAAATGTTAAGACCAGCATTCACAAAGTTCTTCATTTTTTAAAACTGAAAAATCCTAGGCTTTGAGCACAAAAAAGCTGTCAGTAGTCCAGTAGACACAGTAATACATGATGGCAATATTGTTCCTGGAAAAAGAGTCAAAATTGGCAAAATAGTGGCCCCAGCTTTGCAAACCAAACCATGTAGCTTTTACTGGATAGTTGCATTGTCATTTCACTCATGCCACCTTCTGTTTCAAACTTGGGATACTAGCAGGTAGACTCAATGATTCATATAGAAAAACAAGTTTAGCGGTACATTTGTACTCATGTACAAAAGAGCAGGGCACCAACCAGTGGTGGGATTCAAAAATTTTTACTAGCAGTTCTGTGGGCATGGTTTGGTTGGTATGGCGTGGCTTGGGGTGTGTGGCTTGGTGGGCTTGGCACGGGAAGGATACTGTAAAATCTCCATTCCCTCCCGATTAGCTTGTGGGGAGGAAGACAATAGATGGGGGTGGGGCTAGTCAGAGGTGGTATTTACTGGTTCTCCAAACTACTCAAAATTTCCTCTACTGGTTCTCCAGAACTGGTCAGAACCTGCTGAATACCACCGCTGGCACCAACTATCGTGCAGATTTTGACACATATCGCTGCAGAGATGCCTATACTTTTCAGTACAATCAATAAATAAGAAAATCAGTTTTCACTTTTGCCCATGAGATATAAAAATATATTTATAAACAGGGCAGTTTATAAATTCTAATTTTCTGTTCAAATATGTGCATTCTTAAGCGGCAAGGGCCAATGAACCAAGTAGCTTTCAGGCTATTTGCATTAATATCTTTAGGGTTTGTTTATTTTTTCAAAAATCAAAATGCTAATTCTAACAGTCTGAATTATACACTTCTTCTCTCCTGCTATGCTCTTAATGGAAATCACCTCCTACCCAATAAGCCCCTTAAAGCAGCTGTACCCACACAGACTTCCAATCATATTTCATTTTTTGAATCAAATTGATATAGAAATTTCCTAAATGGAGAGGCAACTTCAGTAATATATATTACCAGTTTCAATAAATACAGAATGTTCCCTGCATTTCAAACTTTGAATTCTGGCAATTAGATGCGAAAAATTCATATCAGAAAGAACAAGCTGTAGGGCACCAAGTTGCACACAGCTCTCTTGAGGATGTAAGGTCAAAGTTGCAGACATCCCCCCATTCGATTATTTTAAATTAAAGTGCAAAGCATGTATTGGTACCACAGCAATCTGATACTTATGAGCATGGCATTTTTGAATTAAATTTGTGCATATATGTCTTTGCAACTACCATATTTTTCGGAGTATAAGATGCACCATAGTATAAGACACACCAAGATTTTGAAGAGGATTTTTTTTTTAAAAAAAAGGGTTTTGCGCTCTGCAGACCTCCCAAAAATGGGCCCATTTTTTTTCCAAAAAAAGGGCACAAATAGCCTTTAGGAGGCTTGTAGAGTGCTCCTGGGGGGGGGGGAGGACCAAAAATGAGCAAAAAACAGTCAATTTTTTGCAAAAATGAGCTCATTTTTTGTCAAAAAGTGCATGCATAGCCTTTAGGGCAGGGGTCTCCAACCTTTGCAACTTTAAGTCTGAAGGACTTCAGCTCCCAGAATGCTTTAGGGGATTTATAGAGTGCTCCTGGGAGCTGGGTAGGGCAAAATTTCTGCCCTCCCCAGCACCCAGGAACTTCTGAAAGCTTTCTAAAGTCTATGCACAACCATTTTGGTGAAGGGGCGGTTCTTCGGGGGGCAAAAAAATTGCTATATTCAGTGTATTCAGTCTCTTTTTTGAGGGGAAAAAGTGTCTTATACTCCAAAAAATACGGTATATATGCGTAATATTTTTTGTGCAGTTAGGTATCCTTGAAATCTGGGGTTCCTAATTTCTTAAAGAAACCATTTTACAAATTGTGTTTAATTCCTATCCCATTTTTCAATAACTGTTTTCTGTGAATTTGGCCACAGTAAGCTAATTCAGTCATTTTAATTTTGTAGTAAAATCATGCTAAAACATTGTCTTTCTAAAATGTGACATTTATGCTGACTTTAAACCATTGCTGAAATCAGCATTCTAATAAGAAAAGTTTCTTGAAAGTTCTTATTTAACAGTAAGGTTGGAACCTTGCTAGCCATGCCAAAACTTATAAAAATTGCTTTGTTTTACAATAACATACCTTTAAAAAACTAAGTAAATATAAATTGGAATATTTATTCATGATTTGGTTTAAAATATTTTAACTTCATTGCATGTTATTTCATAGGATGAAATGGATAGAATTGGAGTTTTGATATAATAAATTAAGGTTTACATGTGATAAAAATGTGATTATAAAATATGAGGAAATAATTGGTAATGCTTTAAATTAAAATCTCTTGCATGGCAAAGTTCATAATTTCAATCTTTTAAAAGAGGGTTTGAACAATTGACATAATAGCTGTTTAGCTATAGAACAGCCATTAGCTATTACAGATGTGTATATTATTGTTTCTCTAGGACTCAATGGCAGTTTACAATTTATTTCAAAAATTGTATATTCTGGTTGCTTTTTTATTTGAAAAACTGAGTGAGAATGCTATTGGTTTCCTAACTATTTTCTAAACATTAATTCCCATCTAAAGGTATTTTCAACTGATTTTAGAATATATTCCACAATCTGCTTCTGAAAGAACTGTTAGACAGTAATCTATTTTACACTTTATTTATTAATCAATGTATGAAATCTATAAAGTTATAAATATTCTGAGTATAAATAATTAGGAACAAATCTAATGTTATATCTGTTGGTAGGAATAACCTGAAGGATGCAGATAAAATTTAAGCTTTATTTATTGTTCATAAAATATTTACATACTTGGAAATTATTATTTCTGGTAATTTTGGACCCAATAATCTTTGGACTAAAACAAAAAGAACATATCATTCAAAGGGAATGAGAACATTTCAAACCCCACTCCCTGCCTACATAAAAGGAGAATATTAAGAGGTGGACAAGATTACCTTTAAGATTGCAAAGAAGATGCAATGTTGTAAAAAAATGAATATTGAATATTGTATCATGGCTGATATACTGCCTTTGTTTATTCTGTTTACATATTTTAAACATATTGATAATTTACATTCTTGTCTATTTTTCCTGCTAGTTACATTTTCATATTATGAGCTCAAATTTAGGCATGATATAAAAAAGCAAAAATGCCAGTTGGAAGATTTTCTATTACAGATCTTCATCTGATGCAACTTAGTCAGAAGACTATTGCAACCATATTCTAAGTTGAAAATAGTGATAGTGAAACATGTGACAATCATGAAATTCAATGCAATTATACAGCTTTATCTTCACTCTAATATTAATGTTTGTAAGGATTTTGTAAAAGATTTGATGATGTTATCCATTCAGTTGTGTCTGACTCTTGGCGATTCTGTGGGCCAGATCTCTCCATATTTTCCAATCTTGTGCTACTTCTTTGACTTGTTCTATACTCTGACTGATGTCCGCTTTGGTGGCTGGATTTTCTTTTACCACTAACTCTTCCAATCATAATTGCTTTCTCCCACACGACATGGCCAAAATAAATGAGATGCTTTGTGATTTTGCTTTCCAGTTATGTGCTTCAGGACTTGCTTGTTGGTCACCTTTGCTGTCCAAGAAGTAATAGATGTAGATGAATTATATGGCAAATCATGTATATCTTTCTCAGCTTTTCACATCTATCCTGTCTCTCATTTTGTGGTAAGCACTCTATATATCCTTCTAGCCTGCTCCTTTGTCAGGGAAATATGGACATCAGATTGTGAGAAAGTCATGGTTTCATTCAGTAGAAGATGTTTAATACAATCTCAATGAAGAAGAAGAAGAAGAAGAAGAAGAAGAAGAAGAAGAAGAAGAAGAAGAAGAAGAAGAGGAGGAGGAGGAGGAGGAGGAGGAGGAGGAGGAGGAGGAGGAGGAGGAGGAGGAGGAGGAGGAGGAGGAGGAGGAGGATGGGGGGAGAATGAGATCACATAATAGTTTGCTCTGTTAATCATCAGTGAACAGCAATCCTGGGTTATTAAGTGATTTCTTGAGTAAATTGAGATATTGTAATTTTATCTGGATGACACTAGAACTGACATTTTGAAGGCATTTAAGTGGCACCAACAGAGTATTCTTACTATTCAGCCTGTTCACTTAACTAAGATAAGCATTTTGTGTTAATTTATAATGACATCCTCAACAATACATACACAATTAAACGCTAATGAAGAAATCAATATTTTAAACCAGGAATGACAGTACTTTGAAATAGAGGATGAAATGGCTGTTCAGTGTATCACCATCTTTTCAACTCAAATCAGTGTTAACACAAATTCCTTCTCTCCACCATTGTAAAAACTACAGTGCAATAGAATTAGAAAAAAAGCCCAATACCCTTTATTTGGTGGTATAATTAATTAATACCCTGATAATTCACATAATAATGCCTGAGATGCATTGAATTTAATACTGTTATTGCAACTACATTTTCCAGAATTCCCAGCCAACATTTTGTTCTAACTTACTTGGATTTGAGTCCTGTTTATCAAAGTTTATCCAACACCAATCCTACTTTCTTATCTTGGGATACCTATGAATCTTAGAATTATAAGCTTTACAAAAGGGTTTATTATCACATAAAATATTTGTGCAAGACTTTCAGGATATTTTACAAAAGAGCCAATTTGGTCTAGTGATTAAGGCATCAGGCTAGAAACCAGGAGACCACGAGTTCTAGTCTTGGCTTAGCCATGAAAGCCGCCTTCTCTCAGACAGCAATTTACAATGATTTAATGTAAATATTTCCAAATAAGTGTGCCTAGAATTGTACTATCACTGTTTTAAGCACTAGTTTTAGAGACACTAACAGGCTTTAAATTTGCTTCAATGACCACAGTAGAATTATATAAGATTTAATATGATCAGCAATATGAATGCCAATATCATAATAAAGGTAAAGGTTCCCTTTACACATATATGCTAGTTGTTCCCGACTTTAGGGGGTGGTGCTCATCTCCATTTCAAAGCCAAAGAACCAGCACTGTCCGAAGACTTCTCCATGGTCATGTGGCCGGAATGACCAAATGCCGAAGGTGCACGGAACGCTGTTACCTTCCCACCAAAGGGGGTTCCTATTATTCTACTTGCATTTTTTACATACTTTCTAAGTGCTAGGTTGGAAGCTGGGACAAATAATGGGAGCTCACTCCATTATGCGGCACTAGGGATTCAAACCGCCAAACTTCTGACCTTTCTGATTGACAAGCTCAGTGTCTTAGCCACTGAGCCACCGCACCCCTTGTTGTTTTTGTTATATATTATATATTTAATAGGGGGTTCCTTCTTTTTTTTTGTAGACTACAACTCTTTTCCTCAGTCACTTGTGTCAAAGAACACAGCACTTGAAGTAAAGAAATGTGCTTTCCATATTTTAAGCCGGCAAATAATGGATGCATTTGAGTAAAAGTACTGTATAAAGATGTATTATCTTATTGTACCAGAAGGCTGCCTTCAAGTCAAATGTTCAGTTGGGAAATTGCATGTAGTAAATTTTTTGTGACAGAATACTATTCTCGATAATGGAATAAAATAAAGTAAAAAATACAATTGCAAGCACTATAACTGTCAATTTGTTTCATTTTATGATAGATTTTTGCTTTGTTTTACGCACATGAGTAAGCTAATGTGTGAAAATTATCATCTTTCTTACTGTGACATTTTGCTTATCCTTTGCTGCTCTTTTAAAGTAGGGGCTTATCTGCAGAGCTGTTTAGTTAAACATCAGCGACCCAAAAGAGGATCTGAGTAAAGGAGTTACACAGCAGTATTCCTTTTCACCTAAGCCAGAACCTGAGCATAGTAATAAACTAGATGAGAAGCAACACAATGACATATAATCCTAATAAGATGGAGTACTGTTGAGTAGTTCCTGGTCCAGGAAAGTGGTGACCAAACAAATTCTGAAAGAGGCCACACTCATCTTGAAAGATCAACTTCATTGTTAGGAAGTGTTCCTTGTGCCAACTATTCTCCCTATAAAACACAAGTGGTTCTTGTGGCCAAGAACTCCGCATTGAGAGTTGAGTCTTTTCTGAGTAGAGAAAGCATACATGCACTCATAAACTGATAAGTACAATGCATTATGGGACTATCTTTGAAAACATTTTAAGATACTAATTAGTCCAAACTAGCTTTTGTGATTAGTGTGATTCACTAATAGCTGTGTAGGCTATCAAGCCAGTTTTGGGTCCTTTGCAAGTGCTGATGTTAATCCTTAAAGTCCTGAATATCTTGCTAGTAGGACATCTCAAGAAAGCTTTCTCACATTACAGTCATCTTGAAGGACATCTTTAGGTGACTTTTCCAAATAAGACCTCCTTAGCTATAAGTGCCATTTATAAGAATGTTCTTCCCAGACAGGAATTCCTGAAACACACATTAATCCCTTTTTAGAATTAGAGTATTTTATTAACAAGGTTTATGCTGAGTACATCCATTATATGCACTCATGTAATGGTGTTATCCATTCAGTTGTGTCTGACTCTCGACAGTTATAATTTTAGTTTAAATATTTTTATGCTTTATTTTGAATGAAGCACTTGCAGTTCATGGAAATAATTTAAATGGAAATGTAATGATACAATAAATGTATACAATAAATGATATAACATAATTGTAACAGAAAACCTGCTTGAATCCATGAGCTAAGTTTAGAGGTCTAAACCTTTCCCAGAACTCTCTGGATTTTTACATCCAGCCCTTGCCTCCTGCTTCTAAAGGACACCTCATTGTCTTTGCCACCATTGTCACCTTGACTTCTACATGCAGTGCTGCCTTTTGCAGTTAATTGAGAATGGGGGAATGAAACAATCCCTATGTTGCCACTAACTACATAGAATTCTTCCTGGGGAGATAAATGGATTTCACAAGAGATAGACAGAATCTTTGTCTTTAAAAAAGAAAGGGTAAACTGCAGTAATTATCTTTAACTTTTTAACTTACATTAAAGAATATTCCAGGCAGACCCCGAGAAACCATTGGCTTGCTACAAATAAGAACTTGTTAGGAGATACGAGTGGAATTATTATTCTAAATCACAAAAGAACACACACAGACACAGACACACAAATATTTACAAATACTCATGCGCAATCTGAGATGTGTTCAAATAAACCCTTGAAAGACACATAATTATTGATCTTGCACAGAGAGTTAAAAGACAGAAGACTTATACATCCCTTATACAAAATAACCATCAAAATTCTAATGTTTTTTCCTTACAAGACATATTACCTATTCTGCTAGAAAGTCTGAGGTAGAACAATAATACAGTTTACTTGAATACAAGGCACCAATCTAGTGACAATAACAGGATGCATTGATGACAGATGACCCTTTATGTGGCTCCCAAATATTCAATAAACATCTCAACCCATACTTGATTCCTTGCTTGCTGTTCTCCAGTTTCTCATCACTTAATCTGCAGAAGGAAGGAAGGAAGGAAGGAAGGAAGGAAGGAAGGAAGGAAGGAAGGAAGGAAGGAAGGAAGGAAGAAAGAAAGAAAGGAAGGAAGGAAGGAAGGAAGATTTCTTTCAAAAATGACTCTGAGCTAATATGAAATATTAGCTAGCTGCAGCTCATGATTTTTTCAGAACAGTATCATATACCCTGAACTGTCAAACATCTTGTATTATCTGTATCAATTAATCTTCTATAAAACTGACACCTTTCACTTATGGGATGTATGGTCAACATATTGACCATACAATATTTTTGAGAGCAGACTGTATGATAACTGTGATATTTTGCAACATATTATTGACATAAGCCCTCACCTGAATATTAAGAAACCATTATTTCATCTAATGTTTAATAGTTACTTTTCTTTTCATTTTTAATAACAGATAATCATTGTTGTAATAACAAATGTATCTCTGATGGAGCTGAGGGCGATTCAAAAATATGGAATCAGATAGATAGATAGATAGATAGATAGATAGATAGATAGATAGATAGATAGATAGAGCTATCTAATGGATTAAAAATAAATGTCAATTAATTGGATGTGCCAAGACTAAACTGGCTAATTGAAATATTTCATTGAGCTCCACAATGCTCCTCAGTCAGAAGAACTGAGGTAATTAATTCCAAGGTGTAAAACACTTTGTTAAAGCAAGGACACCTGCCTCTCAAACCTCTAATTGAACCTACAGCAGTAGGACAATAGAATGGGTTTGGTGTAATTGATAATTTTTTTTTATGTTCTATGTTTAAAATATGGGTGAATAGGGAACTGGAAACTAAATCCTGCAAGAAATAGGTACATTCAGCCTTGAGAAGAAAAGACCAAGGGCAATATGATTCCATTCATGAGGTACCTGATATAGTTGTGCAGTCTTTGAAATTGATTTTGGAAGAAGTCTTTTAGACTTTAAGTCAAGTACAGCAGCTGTCTGCTATTCATTAAAAGCAAGCTTTTTTCCAGGCTGCTTTTATGAAGTGAATAATCATTAAAGCAGAACCTATTTAATGCAACTCTTAAAACAGCAGCATTTTCTTTTTCAGGCATTCATGAGGAAAGAATGCTGTGCTTTAATGAACAGCAGAAATGTCAAAAATACTTCTTCTGAATCATTTATGAAGCTTGCCTTGACCTAGTATCTGAAAGGAGGCCATGTAGAAGAAAGAAAAAAAAATCTGTTCTCCATCATTCAAGAGTGATGGACATGAAATGGGCAGATTCTGGTTGAATGGTATGTAAGCCATCTACCTGCAAGACAGTTGGATTTATGACAGTCAATTACCATAGGACATGGTGAGTTTCTCTTTGATGGAAGTGTTCAAGCAAAGCTTTGACCACCACATATTAGATATAAAGCAGGAAAGGTGTCCATGTAGAAGCCTCCATGCCCCAACTGATGTTTCCAAATTTGTACAGTTATGATTATATTTCTTCCAAGTAGTTCAAGGTAACAATGGTCCCCAAAACCCTATTTTTGCCAGCACACAAATTTTGTCTGTACACTCCATTAAGTAGTATATTCTAATAAGGTGCCTGACTCACTAGGCAAATTTGTTATACCCCAAGAAAGACTTGGCTGATCTATCTGATCACATGTATATTTAATTTACATAAGTCTATAAAGAAACTATGTCTTTTTAGGTATGAATTTGCCTCTCAACACTATCAACAAACTAATTTCTGCTTTAATTTATATTGCAATAGTCTCTGGTTCAAATGGACTCCTAAATTATATCATTATCCTACCAATAAAGGATATTTATTTATCTCTAGCTTTTCCACCTTTTCTGAAATTTACCTCAGTAAATACTGTTAGCACCTCTAAGAAAGCTAGCTTTCCATCTCACCAGGATGAGGTTTAGGTTTTTAAAAAGGTGATAATTAAAATAGACTGAGGAGTTCACATCCAGTTCAAATTCAACAATACTTCTCTCTTAGGATACTGTTTTCAAATAATATTAGTGCAAGACTTGTTAATTCATCTAGATTGAAAGATAACCATCTGGGATTAGTCTATCATTTAAATGTATAACCCTGTTGACCTGAGAGTGGGCTACAAAAATCTGAATATCAGAAGTAAAACATGAGAATTCATAAGCCTATCCCTCAGGGGCCATGGCTGAGCTGTCACGTGACTTTATTGTATCCTTCCACTGTGCCTTTCTGCTGCTCAGTGACATCATTATATCAGAAATAAGCTAACAACACAGGCAGTGAAGCAACAATGGGAAGGAGTCTTATCATAAAAGAGGGTTTCCTAATTTCCTTTTGAGGAAGGAAACTTGCTATACTGGCAAGCAATGACAACACTGAGGATTTTTCATTGCAGAAAACAACCACGAGCATTGTCTTCAATCCACTAAATGGTAAAACTGAGCTTTGTGTTAAATTCCAATCTTTTGAAATGATACTTTTAAACATTTCTAATACGATAATTTAGAAATGAACTCTTCATGGCCTTTCTATCATTCATTTCTTTTTTTAAGGATGTCCTTTCATGATTACAGGATATTCAATAATAACAGAGGAAGATTGGCACATTTTCCCTGAATGCAGCATCACCTGCATCTTAAAATAGTTTAGTGATTTCTATGGCACAGTTTTCAGATGTCCGTGTGCTATTTTTCCATAACAAAAAAGTTCTATCATTTGCAATTTAAAGGAAAACACACCCTACTATGCATTAGAATTAAATAATACTCTGAAGCAATAGGCTAGAGATTTGTAAACCACATCCCTATTTTCAAGCATTTGTTGCATATTTGTAAAAGTGACATAATTCAAAATTAGAACAATGTTTTTGAGGAACAATAGAAAATAAGTAGAAAGAGGTAAAGGTAAAGGTTCCCCTTGCACATATGTAGCCCCCCATTTCTGACTCTATTTATAATTTATAATTTTTTAGTGTTTTAAAGGGTTTTTACCACGGGTTTTTATTTAATTTAATATGTTTTTAATAGTATATATTGTTTTGTTATGGTTTTTAATAATGCCTGTGCGCCGCCCTGAGTCCTAACAAGGAGAAGGGCGGGGTATAAATTCTAATAAATAAAAATAAAATAAATAAATATGTGCTAGTCATTCCTGACTCTAGAGAGCAGTGCTCATCTCCATTTCAAAGCCGAAGAGCCAGTGCTGCCTGAAGACATCTCTGTGGTCAGGTGGCTGGCATGACTAAATGCCAAAGGCACATGAAACGCTCTTACCTTCCCACCAAAGGTGGTCCCTATTTTTATTCTTGCATTTTTTTTACATGCTTTTGAACTGCTCGGTTGGCAGAAGCTGGGACAAGTAATGGGGGCTCACTCCATTATGCGATGCTAGGGATTCGAACCACTGATCTGCCAACCTTTCTGATCAACAAGTTCAGCGTCTTAGCCACTGAGCCACTGTGTTCTTCTAAGTAGAAAGAGAACAGCTAGCAATGAAAGAAACACTTTTTTCCTTAATAAAGCAGACAATTCCTACCAAATTTTATTTTCCTCAGTATCGTCATTATCCCCTTTTATTTGTTTGATTTGTTTTAATGGCCTACCCAATGTTATGATTACAAACTAAGAATAAAAAATGGAAAAGATGTCTGATTTTTAATCTATACTTAAATTAATTTCTAGGTGTACCTTTTCCTAATATAGGAATTAAAAGAAAACCAGAAAGCTGCATAAAAATTGTATTCACAAAGGCATAGATATGAACATTTGTTTCAAAGTGGATTCATTTCATAATTATATAAACTATAGTATGTCCTCATTCTTAGGTGAAAGACTGAATTACATATGTGTTTCTTCAGTGTGGAAAGACTTCAGTGTGACATTTAAAATGTTATTTATCTAATGAGGGGTTTCCCCCCCCAGTGCCTCAGAACTAAAAACAAATCAGCAATATTTATTATAGGGGTTATGACACAATAGTGTAGGCTGACTCTGCTTACTGCCAGGAGTTTGATCCGAACCAGCTCAAGGTTGATTCAGCCTTCCATTCTTCTGCAGTTGGTAAAGTGAAGACCCAGATTGTTGGGGGAAATATGTTTAAAGAGCTTAAAGAGGACTGTAAAGCACTAAGAAATGGTATATAAGTCTAAGTGTTATTGCTATAATTAATGTGATCACATATATAGATATCGTTACCATGAAGGGGGATATTTTCCACCATTAAAATTGGATTTTCCACCATTTCCAGTTGACTTTCATTGGCATTTGATAGCTTCTAGTTAGTGCTAATTGAAAAAGGCAGCTATGCTAAAGTTGTATAGCATGTTTAACCAAAGAAAAGCTGCCAATCATGGATAAGAACACATGTAGGATGAGGAAAGTAAGAGTTACATCAATATGATATGTAAAAGAAGTTTATTGTTGTGCATTCTTGTCTTTTACTTCCCCCAGGGTGAATCACAATTTCAAATTGTGGAATCTTGTCAACCTGTAAAAGTTTATCC
This sequence comes from Rhabdophis nuchalis, assembly GCA_039707465.1. NCBI lineage: Eukaryota > Metazoa > Chordata > Lepidosauria > Squamata > Natricidae > Rhabdophis > Rhabdophis nuchalis. The sequence goes on from CM077645.1 coordinate 31,453,335, forward strand.
TGAGCAAATAAATTCAGTGGTCACTTTCTTAGCTGGTTATATAAAATGGCTCTTTGTAGGTTGCTGACATTCAGAATGCAGCCAATTAAATCTGAGAGGTGAGAATCCTCTTGAATGCATTTTATGACTTACATCAGCAGGTAAAAAATGTTTTGACAACTGAGATGGTGATGCGTGAAGCCAGCATAATTCCACTGAGAGTGGCAAATATTAGCTCTGTAGCCTGCTCACTGTGCTAACATTTCAGTCTGCAAGAACAAAAATAAAAAGAAGCCACAGCTCTGGAGACACACTGTGAGGAGATAGGCTGTGGAGATGAAGTGCCATTTTAATATATTCAGTTTCCTGGGCACAGATTGTCACACGGAGCTTTCAGTCAATCAACTTCTAAACTAGCACTAACTGTGGTGTGAGCTCTTACCCCTTTTTTTCCTGCTGCAAATATTAGTGCTTAAAAACACCAAATCAAAACAACCCACACAGCTGGAATCTCTACCATAATTACAATGGACAGCTGGGCCTCAACATTGGCTGTAGCTGTGAGGAGGGCATGTGTATTCAGGTGTTGTGTTATTTGCTTACAGTGCAGTGTTTAGTTCCCGGTTGGCCTCCTCTAGCTGTGAGACACTGGCTACAAATACAGGTAAGACCTACTTAAAGAAACGGGGAGGTATTTGACAAGCAGTGACATCTGGCATGTCCACCATACCCCTGCTGCGATGGAGTGAAGAGGAATGAATTTTGACTTTAGGGTTTTTGTATCTCATGCAGCTGCTCAAGCCACAAAGCTCAGGCTTTGAAAAAAAATATGAATTTTCTTATATATATTTTTTTAAAAAAAATCAATTTTCAGTTCAGCCTCATATCACATTTAAGCACATTTGACAATCTAGGCTTCTACAAATGTTAAATGATCTGACTCATTTACAGCTTAATTTGTTTTCTCTATATGCAGGATAATTCAATGAACTTGAAGGGAATGAGATGGAAAAGAAGAAATAGTTATTTGACAGACATAGTATAGAGGAAAACCTGCATTTATCCATTCATCCAATGGTATGTGTTCTTTTAATGTGATTAGCTGTGAACAGTAACCTGTGGCAGATTTATATGGGTATTATATCATTGTATCCTATCAGTATGACTAGTTTCTCCTTCAGGAAGCACATGATATATGCTTCATCCTACCTTTCTAATATTTCGGCGTTCAAAACCATTCTTCCTTGCCTATTATTAGAATGGGTCTGCTATGTGTACTGTATTGCATTTACAACCTGTGAGGTTACAATGCTTCTTGTTGGTATACATCTCCTGCTAATATTTTAATCCAGTTCTTGACTAAGCATCAGTTTCATTTGGGGCAAAATGCAGTATTTTGATATTTCTTGAAAATATAGGCATACACATAACTCTATGTGATGCGTCAGTTCTTGCATTTCTGTGTGTGATTGCAGGTGTCTGCATATAAATGCCAAAGATGCAGCTTTCAACATTGGAAGAATGTAATTATCACAAATATTGACCAGATGAAACTGTTAAGTAGATAAAGCAGTAGAGATTGCAGTAAGCATCAAATTAATGTAGGACTGTGGCCAGGACCTCCCAACTGGACCATTTGTTTCAGAATCTTATGTTGCCATGGGCTGTTTCAGGTCAGTTAGCAGACATGAGTTTTGTAGTACTGAAACAGGTTTTCTTCTGTCTATTATTAGAACAAAACTTCTGGAAACCCATTATCATACCATGCTTGTTGGCTTCCTGGATGGATCTAAACTGGCAACTATTGCCTATTAAAGATCATCATCACATACATGCCTGGTCAAATATTTGTGCCCATCGGTAAAATAGGGGGCTACTAAAAGTATGAGGGGATGAGGTGGCTTAGTGATTAAATATGCTGAATTTGTTGGGTTGAAAACTGGTAGTCTGGGTTCAAGACCTGAGTTCTGTGCTAAAGGGTGAACTCCTGCTACTTGTTCCAGCTCCTGCCTACCTAGCAATGTAAACACTTGAAAATGCGAATAGATAAATAGATACCACGATGGTGGGAAGATAACAGTGTTCCATGCACCTCAGTCATGCTGGCCACAAGACCACGGAAATGTCTTCAGACAAAGCTGATTCCCTCACTAAGGGAGCCCCCTAAAGTTGGAAATGACTGGACAGGGGAAAAATTTACTTTTAAAAGTATGAAAGGCATGGATAGTTCATTTGTTGACAAGCTATATACATGAATATACATTAGCAGATGCCTGTGCGTATTTATTTCCTGTATTATATAACATTATAGTAGTTGCGTTTGATACACTTGTTGTAAAATATTAGTTGCATTTATAGAATTTAACATTTTGTACAGAGGCAGCATTAGAATTATAAACGTTTAAAAGAATAGTAAGAATCCAAAATATTACCTTTCTCTCTATTCCAATTTCCACAAATATTATAGAATTTGATGCTCACTTGGAACGCTCTTAGCTCTTTCAAGTGTCCAAGGCTCAAAATCTAAAAATTACATATGAACATGTGTAGGAGAACCGTTGCTATTAAGAAAGCCATATAATTAGAAATATATTTTACATACATATTAAACATACTTCATTGTTTTCTTGAAGATCTGACCTTGTTTTAAAAACCATTGAAATAAAATCATAAGTACATTAGCCATATAACATTTGAAATTTTCATAAATAGCTACATGCAAGATTATTTTCAAGAATACCTTCAATTACAACAGCACATTTTCATTTTTCCTTTTCTAATTTTCCTAATAGAGTGTATTTTTATGGGTTGCATTTTCATATATATTTAAAAATATTTTCTATATTTCTTGGACATATAGTTGCAGAAAATAAACGAGGTGTGACCTATAAATAAATAAATGCATACAGCTATTGCCTTCCCAATCTGTTATTCCTTCATTATTTATGGAATACATTATACACTCTTTATTAAGCTATATTAATCTTCATGTTACACTGAAAACTGAGAAAATATAACTAAGATTGAGACAAGGCTGTTTCAAGCAAAATTCATTTAGTAATTACTTAAAGGTTTTGAAACCTTTCTGTAAAACATATTGCACAGTAGTAATTCCATGCCTGAATCACATATTAAAAGTTACGTATATTCATCAGAACAAAAGAATAAAACCTATTTTTCTGAGCCCTTTTCCTTTTATTTAATGCAAAAAGATAAGTCTGAACCTGATACCCTATAGCAGACAAACTACTCATGAAATACAATGTTCTTCAGCATAAAACTGTCAAGTTGTCCATTGATTGGGAAATTAGGTTATACTGAGTACAACTGTTTAGTTATTTCTAAAAGGAAACTGAGCACATCCGGTATAATCCCATGACTGACTATAGTTAGGAGCGGGATATGTCTGTGGCAATCCTGCCTCTGAAAAATTATAAGGGTCAGCAAACCAACTGGGGGAAATGTCTGCACACCAGTTTCCTCTTTTCACAGTATTTTTACATGCTCCTAAACAGGGAATTCGTTCATCAACATTTTTTTTTTTTTGCTTTCTATTCAAAGCTCCCACTATGATATTATTGAAACAATAGAAAAACTTACTTTACCTCATCCAAAGACAATTCATTTTGCTCTGGATAATTTTTAAATCTCCACTTATCAATGGAGATAAGGCAATGTGTCTGCTTTTTTAACTAGCTGTCAGGAATTTTAACTGCAGTAAACAGTTGTGAGGGATACTACAGTTGTATGTACTGGAGAAGGTATGCTAGACTTGTCAGGTCAAAAAAGAGAAAAAAAGGTGTTGTAAATCATTGCTGAAGCAGTATGGGTGAATCAGAGGAAATGTGTTTAGAATTCCAACAGCAACAGAAACAACAAGTTTTACTACTATATGCTGCTCAACCTTTCTTTCTTTCTTTCTTTCTTTCTTTCTTTCTTTCTTTCTTTCTTTCTTTCTTTCTTTCTTTCTTTCTTTCTTTCTTTCTTTCTTTCTTTCTTTCTTTCTTTCTGGTAAAGCAAATAAATGTTTAAAGTAAACATTTATTTATCTGATATCAGGGAAATACAAATTAAACTTGGAGGGTGAAAGGAAAGTAAAAAGAATAAAGTGTAAAGAAACAAAAGAAATCAAGAATGAAATAAAGAAATAGAAAAAAATATATAAAAAAGTAAATTCCAAAATAAATATAAATAGGTTTTGTAGCTCTTCAATTCCTACAAGATTAGAAATAAATCTCTCTTTTCCCCACAACCCAGCCCTTACCTATAAGCAAATGATAGCAATATCATTTTTACACCAAATACCAATATTTGAGGTGCTGCCATAGAGAGGAAGGGGTCAAGTTATTCTCCTAGGCACCTGAAGGCCAGACAAGGAATAATGGATGGAAACTGATCAAGGAGAGATTCAACCTAGAAATAAGGAGAATTTTTCTGACAATGAAAACAATCAACCCATGAAACAGCTTGCCTTCAGAAGTTGTGGGAACTTCAATGCTAGACGTTTTCAACAAGAAATTGGACTGCCATTTGTGAGAAATTGTGGAGGGTCTCCTGCTTGCACTAGTTGATTTATAAGGTCCCTTCCAACTCTGTAAACCTGTAATCTGTAAATTTAGTGTCATTTAAAAAGTTCTGCCCTGTTTCACCTAGCACTCAAACATATGGGAAACTGTTGGCTTGCAGTCTCCTTACAAGGAGAAGCCATAAGCAGATGTGGGCAATCTCTCATCCTTTCTTTATCCAGAGAGGTTCTGAAGAATCAGTCTATTCGTCAGTTCTTCAGTGTTTATCATATTCTCAACTTTCCCCAGAGGTGGATTTAATTTGATGTACTCCATCAGAAATCCAATATGTAGGCATGACTTGTGTTGCCTTTAAAATCTCTTATCTTGGTTGTCTTGAGGGCTTGAATTCCTATTGTGCACTTAAGGTGTGGTAAATTTAAGGAATTAATGGAGGAAATGGGAACAGACACTCAATTCCAAGGGAGACTAGATTGGTTAACAATTCTCTATGCTCAGCTATTGGCCAGATGAAGTAAGCAATGATTGAAGAGTGGTGTTCTATGAGTGCTCAACACATTAAAACAGAAACATGCATTTATGCATAATATTCTAATCTGAAAACACTCCAAACAGCCTGAATAAATATCAGGTGCTGTGAATATACAACAAGATTGACAAAGATTGGAGGATGAAAAGTCTGCTCATTAAAAAAAAAAATTTAATTCACAGATTTTGCATATCCAGGACATAGGTTATTTCTAAACCATTCAGGTAAATTGTGTGAACTCAGTCATAAAACAGTAGATCATTCCCTGCACTGTTGCTTCCAATCACATCAGTTATCTTTCTCTTTCTGCCTCGCTCAATATTATATATGCAAATATGAAAGAATGGAATACAAGCATTCATTCTCAGCGTGTTTCCAAATGCATAAAATCCAACTTTTACACATGTGGGCTTATTTCATATTCTAGTACTTTGATGAATGTCAGTATAGGAGTACAACTATCAGTATTTCCAAAGGCTCATTCCTAAAGAAAATTGCAACTTCCAATGAGTATATTTCTACTACTTTTGATCATTTAGTCCAGCCAGAAAAGACAGCAGGATTTGATACAAATTGGGATTAAGAGGACTATCACTTTCAATTAAACCCGTCTGCGTTTTTTTGAAATTGTAACCCCTACTCTCTTGCCAGAAGTTAAACTCAACCTGTCCAATACATAAATTTATCCTAGATTGCATAGACTACTTCTCAGGGAATTGCGCAGTGCGTTTCCAAATGAAGTCAGAGAAGCTGACGTAGTTTTATATAAATATATATTAAATAAATAAATAAATTTTATATCAATATATACAGCAAACTAGATAGTCAGACAAACAGGAGCATCATGAGATAAACTACAGAGCACACAGGGTACATAGAAGAAAAAGGCGTGGGGAAAAGGGAAATTTTCCCTCACATCCATAGCTACAAGTCACAGTGCAGATTGCCAATCAACAACAACTGTGTGGTCTGGCTCACTGCACAACCCCACTACTCCAGCTACTAAATAGATATATCTTAACACTACTTACTAGGGAATTAGTTGACTCTCCTTAGTCCTAACATGGAGAGATTACAGCATGTTTAAGAATCTCCATTTTGACTTCCGCTTCCGCCCTCCAACGGCGACGGATGAGTCCTTGACTCGTCCGCCGCTTTGTCCTTTTTTCTGCCCCCCCACGGGGGCGAGACGCCCCATCTTGGGGGTCTCCCATAGGGTTGGCTTGCTAGGGACGCCCCCTTCCCACGGCGGTGGGAAAGCGACCCTTGTCTTCAGCCTAGGTGACGAAAGGCTGGCTGCGGGGGGGAGACGCCTGTCTCCACCTTCGCCAATGGAGAACGGAAAAGCTGCTTAATTTTGGAGTGAGCCAGACGTCCGGGTCGGAAGGCTCTCCCGAGGCTCGGCTGCAAGGTGAAGAGTGAGTGTGCTTTTATCTGCTATTTTATCTCCGATGGCAGCGCTGGACTAAAAAGCTTGGGGGGGGGGGTTCGTTAAACCCCCCCTCGGATTTAAAGCGGCGCTTTGAAATGGTTCCTCATTGCGAGGGACGGATTTTTCTCTATGCAGCTTGCCTGGAACTTAGTGAAAGCGAGTGAAAGTGATCTGCGGCTTGCAACAATGTTTCTAAGTTCGATTGGCTTGTTACAACTTATTTCTTTGTTACTTTTTCCGGCTGGCTCCCAGCTTGGGCGGTGGAAGATGGCTTCTCTCTGCTCCTGAATGACTATTTTATTTATGGAAAACTACCAGCATCTTCTTGTAATTTGGACTTCCTCTTGCTATTAATGAAGAATTTTTTTGGATTAATTGATTCCCTGTCTGGAGTGCCTTTTTTTTATTATAACTATTGATTTGGGAAAGTGTTTCTCTATTGGTTCCTGAACTTTTTTACAACCTTGATTTGAAACTTTTACCTCCTGATTTGTCTCAACGGCTCCACCCAAAAAACGCCATTTTAGTGGCATTGACTCTAACAGTTAACCATGGCACAAAAATCAGAATTGGCAGGATTGGAACAAAGATTGTCTTATCTGGAATCTGTTATACAAACTTTGGTACAGGAAATCAAGGCGCAGAGAGAAGAAAATAACAACTTTAAGAAGGAACTCCTGGAAACTCGTAATCAAGTGAAGGAGAACATACAGAAGACTGAAGATCTGGAAGGGGGGCTAACTGAGGCAAAGGGAGAGCTTAAAAATGTCAACAGTGAGGTGGGGGAATTAACTGGGCATATGTCTAGGATGGACTTCGAAAGGATGTCATATTTTTTAAGATTTCAGAACATTTCTGAAGAATCTGGTGAATGCTTGCCTGAACTCATGAGCACAATTTTAGCAGACTATTTACATAAACCTAAAGATGAGATCAGGGGGGACATTGACCTAGTCTACAGAATAAACTCTGCATATGCCAGGATAAATGAAGTACCCAGAGAGATTCACATTAAATTTGTCAGAAGGTCAACCAGAGAGGGAATTTTGAGGGCGCAGAGAGGGGGTCCCCTAATTTACCAACAAAAGGTTGTCGCTATCTTGAAGCAGGTCCCAAAAAAAATCAGAGAAATGAGAAGGAAATTTTCCTTCTTATCTAAAACATTGTTTGACCACGGGATCTGGTTCAAGTGGGCGATGCCCGAAGGGATGCTGGTGTTCTGGGAAGGAGGAAGAGTGAGAATTAAAACAGTTGCTGAGGCGGAAGCCTTTATTAAAAAACATTCCTCTGTCCTGGGTGAAGATCCAGGGGGGGCGGAGGGGGCCACGGCCTCGCCCACGGGGGACCAAGCAGGAGAAAAAGAAGATACAATTGCCAAAAGACTTAGATCAAAAAAATGATTTTGCTTGCTTTTCTTTTTTCTTATTAACTTTTCTTTCTATTCTTTTTTATACCAGGATGTTTGTACATGTCTGCCATCTCAGAATTGGAAATGTAATATGTAATACGTATACACTGGTCTTTATCTTGTAGTATTTTTTTCTTGATAAATTTGTTTACTATTGTTTTATTATGTAGCCCGGGATGGGCCAAGGACTCTGATGCAAAGGTTCTCAAAATGTTTCTGTAACCCTTACCCCACCCTTCAGAAAATTGTTAAAACTCAATAAAACTTTTTCAAAATCAAGAATCTCCATTTTGATAGTTCCTGTTCCCCCAACTTCCTTGGATCATGTGGAGAAATGAAAAAGAGATCACAAACAGTGGTGGGATTCAATTTTTTTACTACCGGTTCTGTGGGTGTGGCTTGGTGGGCATGGTTTGGTGTAAAATTTCCTTCCCACCCCACTCCAGGGGAAGGTTACTGCAAAATCCTAATTCCCTCCTGATCAGCTTGGACTCAGGAGGCAGAGAATAGAGGGGGCCGGGCCAGTCAGAGGTGGCATTTACTGGGTCTCTGAACTATTCAAAATTGCCACTATTGGTTCTCCAAAGAACTGGTCAGAACCTGCTGAATGCCACCTCTGGTCACAAAATACCCTCTGACATACCAAAGTACAAATAATAGCACTTTATGTATTTTCCAATGGGGCAGGAATTTAAGGTTAGAAACAGAGATGAACAGACTCCTGGTCTTTATATAGTAACTAAAAAAACGAACTGGCTATCCCTCAAATGGCAAACACCACAAAGTCCAAAAAATAATTCTATTGACTGGGAGAAAGGATAGTGTTACCCAAACACAAACACTATACTATAAACTTAATTGTGTTAATGCCAAGCATAATCATATTTTGACATATGGTATATAAAACACATTAGAAATAATATCATTTGTCTGCTGCTTTTATACCCATCCAACAAACAGGGTACTAACATAAGCCTTTACAGCATTTAGAAAATATTATGATCCCAGCAGAAACCCTTTTTAGTTCTCAACAGGACTTTTTTTTTAAATGATGAAGAAGAAAACATGTTTTTTGGAGAAATACCCAGCACTGAGATTCTTAGAGTTTCGTATATCTCAGTGCTCATAAATAACAAATATCTTTAATGTTTTAAATGACAATCTGAAAGGAATTGTTGGAAAAGTCTGACTTGGCATCAGCATAAGCAATTGATATCTGCAAAGCAGAAGTCATCCTATGACTCTGGTAATGATTCCAGAAATCAATATTTTTGCCATTCAACACAACAGTCTTGTATTTGTTGAGAAGGAAAATCCCAGAGACTACTTCAGAATGGGGGGGGGGGGGGAGAGAGAGAGAGAGAGAAATATGCAAAGCATAATTTAAATTTTATTAACTCACTGGAAAGTCATTGCAGCTGACACACACACCCCTTCAATTGCTTTGCTAATTTTATTTATTTATACAATTTTTATAGCTGCTCATCTCAAAGCAGTGACTCCAAGTGATGAATAGAGTCAATGGTGGGATTCAAATAATGTAACAACAGGTTCTCTGCCCTAATGACCAGCTGGGAAAAGCAGGGCTTGGTGGTCATGTGACTGGGTGGGCCTGGCCAACTCAGTGTCACTCACGTTTCTGGCCTTAGCTGTTAGCTGTTACAATGTAATAAGGGTTAATTGGAGTGGCAGTTTCTGTAAGCAGGGCAATAAAGATTAGGCTAGAACCAGAATGGTTCCTTCCTGCCTTCCTTACAGGATTAGCCCTGTAAAGTGATTAAAGAAAATAAATATGCAAACAGCTTGGTAAGTGGTAAACAGCTTGGTAAGTGCATTTACAACATCTGGAGGCAAGTTGTTCCACTGATTAATTGTTCTAACTGACAGGAAAGTTCTAGGTTGCTTCTCTCCTTGATTAGTTTCCATCCACTGATTCTTGTCCTGCCTTCAGGTGCTTTGGAGAATAGCTTGACTCCCTCTTCTTTTTGGCAGTGCCTGAGATATTGGAACGCTGCTATCATGTCTCCCCTACTCCTTCTTTTCATCTTTCTGGATCACTTGTGGGCAATCCCAAGTGCATCTCCTTATATAAAGATGTGTACCAAAGACCGGATTGTTTTGCCAATTCTTCATTCCACTGTGATTGTTGGCTCTGCTCTCTGAAGGGCTGTCTTCCATTTGTCATTTTTCCCCCTGGATGTCCCTTTCAATAAGACTGGTCCCATGGCATACTGTACACAAAAAAATGTCCAGACTCACAATCCTTGAAGATCCACCAACCCTGGAAAAGATTTGCTTGCCCAGAATTTAATTGCCTATAAAAATGTGCACAATAGGAATTTTTTTCCATAATAAATTTTTACTTATCATGCAGACAATAGAATTAAAAAAAATGCAAAGATTAAATATTACTTCTGATGTAACTCTAACATGTGCATGTACTTAATTTTGTTGCTAGCCATGCAAAAGGTCTGTCCCAACTGTACCATGAATTCCTTTGACACAGTTAATGATGCACATGGAGAGCAAATCAGAGTGCAATTATTCTCTGATTAAAGTGAGAGTCCACTGATACGCTGCCAGGAAAGGCAATTTGGGATGGTGTTCCTATAAATTATAATAGAACTCCTGCATATGTAATCCAATTTGTTCCTTTTTTGTCAAAAAATATTTCTAGGCCATGTAAGAAGCCAGGATTATGTCACATAAACAATTGGCTTCAAATATAATGGCAGATTTACAGAAGTGGACACAGTACAAGGCTGTGTAATTAGATGGAATATGAAACAAAGACCTTATTTGCATATGAAATAGCTTAAGAGAGGAATGTAAATGATCCAGAAAGGGCTAGCAAAATGGAAGAGCACATTTGGGAGGCAGGTGTTAAGGCAATATTTCCTAGCTTGGGGTGGCTGCATTTCAGTAGCATTTCAATGCTAAAACAGGCAGAAAAAGTGATTTTGCTTTTTCCTCAAGAGTCAGAACAGTAGCCTTGTACTGCATAATATATGACATAACTGTATAAAACAGTCAAAACCCCAGATGTTTAGAAAAATTAGATAAGTGACAAAGTCATGTAAAACATCTAACATCCCTATTAATAATAATTATTTTTCCATTCATTTTGTATGGTTGAACTTGGAAATTTGACTCTGGATTGCTAATATCAGAATTAAAAGCAACACATAACAATCTGAAAGCAATACAAAAACCCATGTATTGCCTCCAAGTGCATATTCTTTTTTAACATTGTATTGTTTGTGGTTTCATATGTACTTTTAATTTCCCTGTGCCCCGCCTCAAGTCCCTTCGGGGAGAGAGAGCGGGTTATAAATTTTATTTATTTATTTATTTATTTATTTATTTATTTATTTATTTATTTATTTATTTATTTATTTATTTATTTATTTATTTATTTATTTATTTATTTATTTATTTATTTATTTATTTATTTATTTATTTATTTATTTATTTATTTATTTATTTAATCAAATGAATCTCCTAAAGACAGTTCACCTAGCACCTTGGTTTAATGCCCAAAGGGGAGAGGAAGTGTTCTTCAAAAGATTGTGAAAAACCAGCAGGATTAGTGTCATCCAGAACTTTGGAGGTGTGATGCTCCATAGGAAAGGACCGCAAAGTCACATATCCTGGATTCAATCAAACACTGTTTATGCTGTGTCTGATCTTATGGGGTGAGCTGAAGAAGACAGGCAGTCCCCACAAACATCTGGTCCAGTGCCACAAACAGCTTGGTAAGTGGTAACCTGATCTTGAAATAGCAATAGCATTTAGACTTATATACCGCTTCACAGTGCTTTACAGCCCTCTCTAAGTTGTTTGCAGAGTCAACACTATTGTGAGCCATTGTGTTCATGAAGCACTGGACAAAAAAAAAAAAAGGATTACTACCATGTAAATAAAAAAAGAGGTATCACATTTGTAAAAAATTATCTTGTATGTGAAATATACCACAATACAGTATATTGCTGTTGAGGTAAATAATAAAATCCATCCAAATTTGATAAAATTGTGTTCCCTGACTCTGATGTCTCCTTATTTAACATTCTGTGATATATATTTTTTCTAATGTGGCAATTGAAAAGAACTCATTAATGCACATCTCAAAATTTAGCTGTCTAGAGCTTTCTAATGTTGTACAATTAATGTTTTGGTTGCTATATTTTTTTAAAATAGTAAGTTATTTATTTTTAAGCTTGAGGTTTGGTCCTCTAGTATGCACAAAGTCAAACTCTGTGGGACATTCAGTTCTTAATGATGTTATTTATGTCCACCATAATGAAAGCATGGCAGAGACAGAGAGATGGAGAGGGAGGGAGGGAGGGAGGGAGGGAGGGAGGGAGGGAAGGAGACAACCCCTCCAGTTCAACCCACTTTCACTGAGAGCCCTGAAGAACCCTGAAATTGGGTTCTTCAATTTCAGACTTGTCCATTGAGAAAAGGCTTAGCCTGTTTCTGTAGAGTAATTCTACCTTAATTACAGTACACTTAATGTCACTATAAATTGTGTGGGGAAAATTGCTACATTACCATACTAGGTATCATGGTTATTATAAAAAATCAAAATGGTTGTTGTTTCCTGAGTTTGCCAGCCTCAAAGGGCTTCATACCAACAATTAATCAACACTACCAACCAAAACAATCAGTTGACAGGCTATTCCTCTACAATCAGGTTCTTTGAATGCTGTAGATGGAAATCATCACAGCATTTTGACAATGGCTAGAACAACTGCACATACTACCATACTATTCTCTTGAATCCTACCACCAACAGAGAAAACAAGATGGCTTCTGTGGTCTAGAGGTAGAGCTCTTGCCTCACAAGCAGGAGGTTGTGAGTTCGATCCTAGGTAGAGGCACATCTACTTCTCTCCTTGGGCAGGCGGTTGGACTAGATGACCTGCAAGGTCCCTTCCAACTCTGTGAATCTGTTAAATCTGTTAACATGATGAACTCTTTAACAGCTAGAGAACTCAAGTTGTCTCTCTAGCATAGCACCAGCCTGCTTCTATTGCCACTCTCTGATAGCAAAGCACTTCCTGCAGAATGTAAGATACCCCCTACTGTCAATCAGAGCAAATTCCCACCCACCCACATCAAGCATCACAATTGGAGCACTTGAGGAAGTGTGAATATAAGGTGGCATCTAGAATGGAGGATGAAGAGTGAGGATGGCTTCCAATTTGAGGATCTGAAACACTGATGGCAAGGAGTTGGAATGCTGGTCCATTTCCAAGCTGAGAGGCAACACTAGTTGTATGTACTTTATTTATTTATTTGTTTGTTTGTTTGTTTGTTTGTTTATTATTTATTTATTTGATTTATAGACCGCACCCTCTCCCCGGAGGGACTCGGGGTGGTGCACAGGACTTTAAAAGCATATTTATAAATACAACAATACAATATTTAAAATCGAATTAAATAATTTACCCTGCGCTAAAAATTTTAAAATCTTAAAACCTTTAAAACACTTAACACTATTTCCCTACATTCCCTATTAAAACAATTTAAATTTATACTACAGCCTAGGATAGGATAGATTAGGCCAGGCCGGCCTGATGAAAGAAGTAAGTTTTTAATTTTTGGTGGAAGGAGCGGAGGTCCGTGGTTGTTCTAAGTTCGGGGGGTAGGTCGTTCCAGAGGGTCAGGCCCACCACAGAGAAGGCCCTTCCCCTGGGCGTCGCCTGCTGGCACTGCCTAGTGGACGGCACCCGGAGAAGTCCCTCTCTGTGGGAGCGAATCGGCCGCAGGGATGTATGAGGCAGAATGCGATCCCGCAAGTAACTAGGTCCCGTGCCATGGAGCGCTTTAAAGATGGTAATCAACACCTTGAAGCGTACCCAAAAGGCCACAGGCAGCCAGTGCAGCTAGCGCAGGAGTGGTGTTATGTGGGAGAACCTAGAGGCTCCCAGGACTGCCCGCGCGGCCGCGTTCTGGACTAGCTGTAGTCTTCGAGTGCACCTCAAGGGAACCCCATGTAGAGAGAGTTACAATAGTCTAGACGGGATGTCCCGAGTGCATGGGTGACTGTGCGAAGGGCGTCTCGATCCAATAAGGGATGCAACTGGCGTACCAGGCAAACCTGGTAGAACGCCCCCCTGGCCACGGCCGTCACTTGATCTTCCATGGACAGCCGGGTATCCAGGAGGACGCCCAAGTTGCGTGTCCTATCCACAGGGGCTAGATGTTCACCCCCAATGGCCAGTGATGGAATAAACTGGTTGTACCGGGACGCCGGAAACCACAGTCATTCGGTCTTGGACGGGTTGAGTCTGAGTCTGTTCCTTCCCATCCAAACCCGCATGGCTTCTAGACACCGGGACATCATTTCGATGGCATCATTGGGGTGGTTTGGGGTAGATACGTACAGCTGCATGTCATCAGTGTACAGGTGGTACTCTACCCCAAAACCATGGATGATCTCGCCCAGCGGCTTGATATATGTGTTGAACAGGAGCAGCGAGAGGACCGACCCCTGAGGCACCCCACATGTAAGGGGTCTCGAGGTCGACCTCTGCCCTCCTGCCAACACAAATTGCGATCGACCGTAGAAGTAGGAGGAGAACCACCATAGAACGGTGCCCCTCACCCCCAACCCCTCCAGTCGATGCAATAGGATACCATAGTCGATTGTATCGAAAGCCGCTGAGAGGTCTAATAGGACCAGGATGGAGGAACAGCCCCCATCTCTGGCCCTCCAGAGATCATCTACCAATGCGACCAATGCCTCCAGAGATCATCTACCAATGCGACTCAGTGTTGTGTCCAGGCCAGTAGCCGGACTGGTGCTGGTCCAGATAAACCATTTCCTCCAGGTGCCGAGGAAACTGTTGAGCCACCACACTCTCTACACCACACTCTCTACAAGCCAGGAAGGGAAGGTTGGAGACCGGACGATAATTTACTAACAATGCTGTGTCCAGGGAAAGGCCTCTTGAGGAGGGGCCTCACCACCACCTCTTTCAAGATGGCAGGCAAGATCCCCTCACTCAAAGAAGCATTCACTATCTCCTGGAGCCAGCCTCGTGCAACCTCCCAGGATGCCAGTACAAGCCAGGAGAGACACGGGTCCAATAAACATGTGGTGGCTCTCAGTCGCCTACATAACCTGTCCATGTCTTCGGAAGTAACAGAGTCAAACTCCTCCCACAAACTTGTCTCAAGACCTGCCTCGGGTAATCCCTCCAGACTACTTTCAATGGAGGCCAACTCCACTGTGTGGAGTGCCAGTTCAGCAGAGAAAGAAATGTAAGTATATATTGAGGTACAGATTTTCCCACACCTTTGGACTCCAGGCCTACAATGATTGAAATGTGGGGGCTTTATGTTACAATGAACCATTCCAAAGCAATCACATAGAAGATGTATATTTTCTGCTATATATCTTAATAAAGTTAAATGCACTGTATTCCACACACATTAAATAAAGGTTAGTGAAAAGGTTGCATACATCTTTTGTGGATTTAGAGAAAATGAGTTTTTGCTGTCAGCTACAAACAAACTTGGCAGTCTTCTCTTTTTCACCCCTTCCACCATCTCCTCCTCCTCATTCTTCCTACAGGTTCTTCACTGTCTATTAGCATGCTTTTTTATTTGGAAACAAGGAGAAATGATTTAAATTTTTATCAATCCTGTTGTTGCCATTATTTCTGCTGCTGTTGTTCTATTTTCCGAAGAGTCTAAATTTAAATGAAGTTCTTCATCCCATACCTAAATGACAAAATGTGCCTGCATGGAGTGATGTGTAATTGCTTCCTATTCTTTCCTTACCTATTAAGATAATGTTCTAGGACAAGTACAATGATTGCACAACTACAATGGAAGTGTCAAATTAAAACACAGTTATGTCAAATGTAGTTTTGCCAATTTACAAAATAATTCAGTGCAAAAGAAAAAACAAAACAAAACAGACAAACTGATGTAGATACAGAATGGCAGTTGACTATTCTATTTACTGAAGGTTTCTTAATCATTGCTTGATTTCCACTGATGTCACAGAATTCTAAAGATAAGAATTGCCCAAAATCTGGGCTTGATACCTATATATATATATAAATGGCTGTGTGTGTATTTGTATGTTCCAGTATAATTCTGGAATGCCACAAGCAATTTCAACCAAACTTGGTACACAGATGACTTATTCTCTGTAAAAAAAATACTGTGGGGGTAAGACACCCCTAACACCCCTCGGGGTGTATATTGTGTTAAGATACAGCCTGTTGTGCCTTAAAAGGGCTTCTACTGTACAGTGCAGTGGAGTTGCCATGGTAACAGTTGACATTACTCCACCAGGGGTCTCCCCGTGGTAAGTGAGAAAATCCAACATTAGAAATTATGTTTGGTCTGTAATTTCACCCTTATAAATAAATACCCGTGCAATGCTGGGTTATCAGCTAATTATGCATAATTCTTAAATTCTTGATATAGTAAGATAAAATTATTGAGAGGAGGGAAAAAGTCAAGTGCTGTTAGAATGTTTCCATGTTCCAGGTTCAAAATTAAATGCAGTTTTATTTCTTTTGCCTTCTCTCCTCTCCCAGGAGTGGAATGGCTCTGTGTAGTTGTTAAAATACAATGACAACAATACATGGAAAAGAAAATCTGGCACTCAAAATAATGTCATTTCATAAGTTACAGTGGGGTTGGGAAGTAGATCACCTAGTATAAACTGTCAAAATGTTTGTTGTGAGAAGCAAGGAAATTAATCTAGGTGCTTAGAGCCCTGGTGGCACAATCGTTAGAATGCAATATTTGGTTAGAATGCAATATTTCAGGCTAACTCTGCCCACAGCCTGAAATTCGATCCTGACAGGGCTCAAGGTTGTCTCAGCTTTCCATCCTTCTGAGGTTGGTAAAATCAGGCCCTAGATTGTTGGGGGCAATAGGTTGGCATTGTAAACTGTTCAAAGAGTGCGTGTAGTGTAAAGCACTATAGGGTGGAATATAAGTCTATTGTTATTGTTATTATCCCTACCCCCTGTAGCTAACAAGATAGGTCAGCTTTGGTGGATGGTGGATGGAATGTGGATGGTTTGGCAGGTGTAACAAGGATGGATAAGTAAAGGCGTTGGCAAATATCATTCATGAGGAGCACCAAGCTGATATGCTTGGGGGAAGGCTGTGGAAAGGAAATGGGATTCAGATAGGCCAAGGTGGAAGAGACCCATAAAAGACTGAAGAGAGAGAGACAGAAAAAAATGGACAGTGTCACTGAGATTCTCTTTTTCATGGTATATAAGAGAGCTGGCTTATTTAAATAGGTACATGGCACTTCTGAAATGTCCAGATTCTCTAAGGATAGTGTTCTAAATGTTGGATGAGAAAGAGACTAGCTTCCGAATGGGATCTGAGTAAGCTTCTTAGACACACAGAGGCAAAAATCACTGAGTTTAATAGTTTCTGTTTACAGTTATTTGTTATATAATAGCTTTGTATATCTGTATGGTTCATAATTTCTTAATACAGATAGCAAAGTAAAGCTGTTCATATCTGTTCTAATTTAAACGCTGGGAGAGAAGGAGAAAGTGCCCCTTCCTTTATCTGTGAAAAAAGGATTGTTCAAAGGGAATGCTTTAAGATGCCAACAAGATCTTGCTGGAAGATCCCCAGGGAATCAGCCACAGTACTCAAATTCACAATCAGTTAGGGTTCTCCAAAAACTCAAGATGTGATTGCATGATAAAATCACTTTTTACATGCATGGAATACATTTTGAAAAGGGTCAGGACTTTGATATATGATTGACCTTCTGTGATTTCTCCACCTTTCAGTTCCTCCAGGCAGTAGTACCCTGTTAAAACTGGAGCTACTCAAGACCAAGCATTCAGTTTTATCTACTGATTTACTAGCAGCATGACCCAATCAGGTATCCATTTTTTAGTAGACATTCTATTCTTATGTTGCATATAGGGATTTTGGTCTGGCATAGCAGAAACTCAGAAGCAACATAGTCTGCCTCAACAAAGCCAGATACTAATTTTGATTTTTGCATTAGGTTAAGACAGTTTAGTCACCTTAGTGCAGGAATGTCCAAACTTGGGAACTTTAAGACTTGTGGACTTCAACTCCCAGAATTCCCCAGCCAGCATAGCTGGCTGGGGAATTCTGGGAGTTGAAGTCCACAAGTCTTAAAGTTCCCAAGTTTGGACATCCCTGCCTTAGTGGTTAGTGTGGATTGCATGACAACAAATGCCCATCCACAACTTGTGTCAGTTGCATATATCTTAGGAAATTAAATATTGATTCAGGGGATAGAAGAAACTCAACATAACATACATTAAACTATAACTGGGTGTTACTTTTTATCTTTTATTTCAAAGGTTGCCTGGTACAAGTTGGTTTTACAGAGGAATAATTAAAAGAAAGGCGAACAAGTGCTCTTCAGTGCTACAGAATAACAGCCTAGGCATGCTCAACATAGAGCTCCCATGGTCACATTATTCCATGCTACAGTGAGGCATTGTATTTCTATTTAAATTATTTTCTGGTTTGCATTTATATGTATAAATTAGTATATGTCATCACTATGATAGTCACATGCGCACAAGTGTACATTTTAATTTTTAAACATTTGTCCTCATAATTCAGATGAGACCAAACTGAAATGATATTTTCTCCATAAGATTGAATGAATATTATAAAATAAAAAAACATATAAACTTTCAGCATAGTGTTATCTACAGCTATTCAACAACATTTCTGAAATCCTATATTAGCAGGATCATCTTTTTCTATCTATTATCTCAATAATGTTGTTAATCCAGTTTATTAAGGATTAACTAGCTCTTTGTCTTTCCTAGACTTTATATTTCCCAATGCCTCCTGGGAATTAAAATGTTATATATCCATTTTAAAAACATCTTAGAGAGTTGTTCATTTGCTTTTGAAAAAACAAATAATCTGAACCTGACATTTCATGTGAATCTATCCAGTCTCTCCATCAGTATTCTTTTCTTTTCTATGCATCTATTGCCATTTTTAAAAATAAATTAAGCTCTCAAAAGGCATAGTCTTTATTCTTTGAACCAAATACTTTTAACATTCAAAATTAAACTCATATTTTATTCATGCCCGCAAACACCTTCCAAAAGAGAGTCAGTAAAAAGCCCTCCAGCTTTCTAATAATGCTGTTTGACAAAAATCAAACAGAGATCTTAGAAGAGCTTTGCATAAATAAATAAATAAATAAATGGGTGAATAAATGCATAACATTCTTACAATTCGACAAACATCTTGTTGAATAAAACAATTGAGCCTATTGAAAAATATGGATTGAAACAGTTTTGCCCTAGAATTGAATAGACTATGATGGCATCCAGTTTGGTAGATAGCATTATTATCATTACTTGAAAATATTGTCAAAAGGGTAATTAATTAAGAAACATTATATTTTTCTGTGAACAATATATGTTGAAGTCCAATAAAAATATAACTAACAGTGTAACCTGTGCAAAACGGTTTTGGAACAATGGTCCTTTTTACACATAGTTCTAACATCTCAAAAGAAAAGAAAAATCAGCATTATGATAAAAATAAGAAATATCTCTATACAATATGACTTCCAAATAGCTGGGATTGCAAGAAATTTTTTTCTTTGGAATGTGAGAATTCTCATCAGAGTTCTACTGCTAATGTTGATGCAGCAGCTTAATTTGAAGGAAGGTCTGACTTATGTCTAGCTCATTGTATCATACCAGAACATTTTTAAAAGGTTCCCCAAGCTTAATATTTGTTTTATTTTTAAAAAATTAATATGAGCCATGGTGGTGCAAAGGTTAGAGTACAGTATTGCAGGCTACTTCTGCTGACTGCTGATTGCCAGCAGTTTGGCAGTTCAAGTCCCACTGGCTCAAGGTTAATTTGTCTTTTCGAGGTCGGTAAAATGAGGACCCAGATAGTTGGGGGCAATGTGCTAACTCTGTAAATTGCTTAGAGAGGACTGTAAAAGCACTGTGAAGTGGTATATAAGTCTAAGTGCTAAGTGCTAAATACAGCTTTTATTATTTTTATAAATAACTCAAGGTAGCAAACTTTCACTTTTCTACCATAGTCAAAAAAGAAACAAAAATAATAATATGCAGCTCAATAGGTCTATAAAAATATATAGATAAACATACACGCACACACACATACAATATCTATCTTATTTATTTATTTATTTATTTATAAAATTTATATAACCGCACCCTCTCCCCGAAGGGACCCGGGGCGGTGCACAGGAAATTTAAAACAAACAAATACAAAATATAAATAATTAAAATCGAATTAAATAGTTAATCCCTGTGCTAAAATTTAAATAGTTAAGACATAATCCCTTACAAACCCAATTAAAACAATTTATAATACAGACTGCAGGCTAGGTAAATAACTTAGGCCAAACCGGCCTGATGGAACAGGAGTGTCTTTAATTTCTGGCGGAAGGTGCGGAGGTCCGTGGTTGTTCTGAGGCCGGGGGGGTAGGTCGTTGCAGAGGGTTGGGCCCACCACAGAGAAGGCCCATCCCCTGGGCGTCGCCCGCTGGCATTGCCTAGTGGATGGCACCCGGAGAAGTCCCTCTCTGTGGGAGCGAATCGGCCGCAGGGATGTATGAGGTAGGATGCGGTCTCGCAGGTAGCTTGGTCCCGTGCCATGGAGCGCTTTAAAGATGGTGATCAACACCTTGAAGCGCACCCGAAAGACCACAGGTAACCAGTGCAGCTCGCGCAGGAGCGGTGTTACATGGGAATATCTAGACGTTCCCAAGATCGCCCGCGCGGCTGCATTCTGGACCAGCTGCAGCCTTCGGGTGCACGCCAAGGGGAGCCCCATGTAGAGAGCATTACAGTAGTCCAGCCGGGATGTCACAAGCGTGTGAGTGACTGTGCGGAGGGCGTCCCGGTCCAATAAGGGATGCAACTGCCACACCAGGCGTACCTGGTGGAAAGCCCCCCTGGCCACGGCTGTCATGTGATCTTGCATAGAGAGCCGGGTATCCAGGAGGACACCTAGGTTGCGTGCCCGATCCATGGGGGCCAGATGTTTGCCCCCAATGGCCAGTGATGGAATCAACTGGTTGAACCGGGGCGCCGGAAACCACAGCCACTCGGTCTTGGACGGGTTGAGTTTGAGTCTGTTGCTTCCCATCCAGATCCATACGGCTTCCAGACATCGGGACATCACTTCAACGGCATCGTTGGGGTGGTTTGGGGTAGAAAAATACAGCTGCGTGTCATCAGCGTAGATGTGGTACTCTACCCCAAAACCACGGATGATCTCACCCAGCGGCTTCATGTATGTGTTGAACAGGAGTGGTGAGAGGACCGACCCCTGAGGCACCCCACAAGTGAGGGGTCTTGAGGCCGACCTCTGCCCTCCTGTCAACACAAATTGCGATCGGCCAGAAAGGTAGGAGGAGAACCACCATAAAACAGTGCCCCTCACCCCCAACCCCTCCAGCCGATGCAATAGGATACCATGGTCGATGGTATCGAAAGCCGCCGAGAGATCTAACAGGACCAGGATGGAGGTGCAACCCCCATCTCTGGCCCTCCAGAGATCATCCACCAACGCGACCAATGCCGTCTCAGTGCTGTGCCCGGGCCGGAAGCCGGACTGGCGCGGGTCCAGATAATCAACTTCCTCCAGGTGACTGGGAAACTGTTGTGCCACCACACTCTTAACAACCTTCGCTAGAAAATGAAGGTTGGAGACTGGACGGTAGTTTTCCAACAGAGCTGGATCCAGGGAAGGCTTCTTGAGGAGGGGTCTCACCATCGCCTCTTTAAGGGAGGCCGGCAAGAACCCCTCACTCAGAGAAGCGTTGACTAACTCCTGGAGCCAGCCTCGTGTCACCTCCCAGGATGCCAGTACAAGCCAGGAGGGACACAGGTCCAATAAACATGTGGTGGCTCTCAGTCGCCCACGTAACCTGTCCATATCTTCGGAAGCAACAGAGTCAAACTCCTCCCAGGATGGTATCTCAAGACCCGCTTCCGACAATCCCTCTAGGCCACTCTCGGTGGAGACCAGCTCGCTCCGGATCTGAGCGATTTTATCCTGCAGATAAATACCAAATTCCTCTGCTCGACCCTGCAGAGGGGCTTCCCGCGGCCTATGTTGAAGGAGGGAGCGGGTCACCCCAAACAGGGCGGCAGGGCAGTTTTCTGTGGATGCGATAAGAGTGGCACAGTATTGACGCTTGGCCACTCTCATCGCCACAATGTAAGTCCGTAAATGGGCTCTCACCTGTGTTCGGTCAGATTCAGAGCGTGTAGATCTCCATCTACTCTCTAGGCGTCTCTTGTGGCGTTTCATCTCCCTCAGCTCCTTGGTAAACCAAGGAGCCCAGGTGACTCTTTGCCGCAAGAGAGGCCGCAAGGCCTCTCTATCTATCTATCTATCTATCTATCTATCTATCTATCTATCTATCTATCTATCTATCTATCTATCTATCTATCTATCTATCTATCTATCTATCTATCTATCCATCCATCCATCCATCCATCCATCCATCCATCCATCCATCCATCCATCCATATATATTCATAGCTTGCAGACACCCCTGAATATCACATATAATTAATCCAATGTTCTCTCTATTCAAAACCTAAGCAGTAAATGTGGCTTACATACAATTTCTTTCCAAAGCCTATTTCTGTTGTTTCCTCCCACCAATTAAACTTGAAAAAAGCAGTAAATAATACATGTAAAATAATATGGAGGTTAGAAATTCATTTAGTAGAAATTTAGCTGATAGTAATAGAGAGGGGGGAATATTTATATGGAAAATGCCAAGCTTGGCCCACCTAGTTAACTGGAGGCATTAATAATCCACCCCGGTCCTGATGATATTCATGGTTTTGATGAGATTCATTGAAGCCATTGGAGAACACAGACTATATATTCTTGCAAAACACTGACTCTCTCCAGAGGAATATGTGCAGTAGGTGAGCAGTTAACTGGCCTTCAAGCCTTTCTAAAGTTTAATTAGAACTAAATTGTATTGATGTATATAACCCATTCTAATCAATAATCTTAGAAACACAGTAAACATTATGGGTCTCTTTTAATCTGTTACATAGAGATAGTTAAAGAAAGCATACAGATTTTGAAACTCTGGGTTTGGATTCTGAAGATTGCCCATGGTAGTGGTGACTTAGGAAGCAAGACAATATGCAAATTTTATGTATGAATGTTAATTTCAAAAACATCCCCTTGGAAATTATATTCAATCTGTCTTGATACCAGATTGAAGTTTATAGCTGTCCTAGATTAGGTACGTATGACACCTCAAACTGACAAAAAAAAAAATGTGGGGCAAAAATCAATCAAATAAATAAATGTGTCTCCAAGATTCAAAATTAAATATAAAAGTCCCAGAATAAAAACCTTCAACTCCTCTTCCCTTTACTTATTTTCCTGATCCTTTTTAACTTTCAAGAAAAAAAGGAAAATAATATTCTCTGCATTCCAGCTTTGCAGCCTGAGTGTTATCCTACAATTTACTATTAGGATATTATTGAGCAGGACAGAAATGGATGAAAAGATACCCTACTGCAGGGGTCCCCAACCTTTGCAACTTTAAGTCTGAAGGACTTCAGCTCCCAGACTTCTCCAGCCAGCAAAGCTGGCTGGAGAAGTCTGGGAGCTGAAGTCCTTCAGATTTAAAGTTGCAAAGGTTGGGGACCCCTGCCCTACTGTACTAAAACTTGTGTTTCTATATGATGTCATGTATTGTACTTAGAAACTGAGACAGAACCATTCATTCATTTTAGCTGCCAGTGGTAGAGATTGCTGAAAACCAAATGGAGAAAGAAAATGTTTTCAGAAGTAATTTGTGGCAAACTTCAAAGTTAACTGAGTATAAGGCTAACAATAGTACAGCATTTGGAAAAGGTATGTACTTAGCAGCTAGTCATTATTCCAACAAGCAGGAGATCTCTAGTAATGTATACCTGCATTTAGGTCACAGATGGAATCCTACAGCATGGTCTTTTTTTAGTACTGCTGTGAAATGTTCTGCCACAGAACACTGGGTAATTAATCTACACTGCCTTCATATTTGAAGAGTTTACAGCATAGTTTAGACACACGTTTGCAACAGTTGTACACATCTGTACAACTGGAATCATCTGGACAATTGGGGAAAATAAGCTAGCCTACATGAAAGCCACAATGTCTGAACAAAAATGCAAAAAAAATGTGTGTGTGTGGGGGACCTGTGCTGATAAGTGACTCTTGACATATTTCATTGTAAAAAATGATTGGCAGGATTGGGTTCTTATCTGAACAAAACCTTCCCCCATGACAGAGAGGGAGAGAGAGATCACATTATAATGATACAAAGCCTTAGTTTCTTTATGGTAGCCATGGAAACTTCCACCTTTCTGAGGTTCTAATATGCACAAAGAAAATTGTTTGATATTTTAAGGGCAGAAAATGAGAACAAGATGAGAAATAGTTGAAATATCAGTTCTATCAACTTGGTAGGCTACCGCCATTCAATTATAAAACATGCTACAAAAGGAACTAAAAACAACAACCCTCCAGCATCTATCATTCATTCAGATATTATTTAAAGAAAATAAATTTTAAAATGGTTTATATTTAGAGCCAACCCAAATATTCAGCAGAATTGCATGGTACCTCCCTACTGGAACTGTGCTACTAAAGAATATAAATAGGGAATTATATGACAGGATTCTTGCTCAGGTTTGCTTTTTAAAAAGACTCCTTATAAAGTACTGGCATGTAATATGGACCAGAATGTGCAAACAGCTTGTTCTGCCTTTCTGCAGTATCTACTTCAGTATCCTTTTCCCACAGCTTTTCCCACAGCTGATGGATGAAATAGCTTGTCAATCTTAAAACTAAGGGAACAAAAATAGGCTTGAAAGCTTATAAAGGTACAAGGAGACAATAATATCAGATAATTCAAAACATGCCCTGCTACAAAGTTGCTGTTGCATTCTTCTATAGCAGGGCTGTCAAACTCCCAGCCCGCGGGCTGGATGCGTCATATGCTGGCCATGCCCACTTCCAGTTTAGCAAAGGGGACAAGAGTCCTGATACGCGAGGCCACCGGGATGATGGAAGTTTGACACCCTTGTTCTATAGAAATCTTTCAAATAAGATTTCTGTTCCTATATTCCTATTTGTGTCAATATCTTCAGAAATGTACTTAGTGCAGTGTTCTTCAGTCTTGGTAACTTCAGAATGTGCGGACTTTAATGACTGTGTAGGGAATTCTGAGAACCAAAGTCCACGTCTTAAAGTTTCCAAGATTATTGAGAAACACTGGTGTGATTGGGCCTTGTTAACATCGGTTAACAATGGTTGAGGCTGCCAGAAGAGCAGGAACCAGAACTTGGTATCTCCCTCAATACCCGAAGCAGTGAAGAAGGAGAGAAAGAGACACATACAGAGAGAGATTAGGATTTCCAACTTTCCTTTTTTTTTTTAATTTAAATTTATACCCCGCACCTTCTCCAAAAGGACCCAGGGCGGCGCACAGGAAATTTAAAACATAACAAATATTACAAAATATAAAATTTAAAAACATATTAAATTCCTACCCTGTGCTAAAATCGATTAAAATTCCCCAAATTAAAACTAACTAAGAGCAGTCACAATGGGAGGTTACGCTAGGCCGGCTTGATGGAAAAGGTGTGTCTTAAGACACTGGCGGAAGAGGTGGAGGTCTGAGATGGTGCGTAGTTAAGGGGGTAAGTCGTTACAAAGGGTAGGGCCCGCCACAGAGAAAGCCCTTCCCCTGGGTGTCGCCAACCGACACTGCCCGGCCGACGGCACCCTGAGAAGGCCCTCTCTGTGGGAGCGGATTGGACGAAGGGATGTATGGGGCAGGAGACGGTCTCGCATATAAATAGGTCCCAAGCCATGGAGCGCTTTAAAGATGGTCATCAAAACCTTGAAGCGCACCCGAAAGGCCACAGGTAGCCAGTGCAGCTCGCGCAGGAGTGGTGTTATGTGGGAGCATCTAGCAGTAGTCAAGTCGGGACGTCACGAGTGCTTGAGTGACTGTGCGAAGGGCAGCCCGGTCCAGTAAGGGGAGAAATTGGCACATCAGGCGTACCTGATGAAACGCCCCCCTGGCCACGGGCGCCACATGGTCCTCCATGGACAGCCGGGAATCCAGGAGGACATCCAAATTGCGCACCCTCTCCACGGGGGCCAGTGTTTTGCCCCCAATGGCCAGAGTTGGAGTAATCTGGCTGAACCGGGATGCCGGAAACCACAGCCACTCAGTTTTGGATGGGTTGAGCTTGAGTTTGTTACTACCCATCCAGATCCGTACGGCCTCCAAACACCGGGACAACACCTTGGCGGCATCGTTGGGGTGGTCTGGGGTGGATATGTACAGCTGAGTATCATCAGCGTACAGATGATATCCCATCCCAAAACCATGGATGATCTCGCCCAGCGGCTTCATATAGGTGTTGAACAGTAGGGGCGAGAGGACCGACCCCTGAGGAACCCCACATAAGAGGGGTCTCGAGGCCGACCTCTGTCCCCCTGCCAACACATATTGCGACCGACCGTAGAAGTAGGAGGAGAACCACCATAGAACGGTGCCCCTCACCCCCAACCCCTCCAGTCGATGCAATAGGATACCATAGTCGATTGTATCGAAAGCCGCTGAGAGGTCTAATAGGACCAGGATGGAGGAACAGCCCCCATCTCTGGCCCTCCAGAGATCATCTACCAATGCGACCAATGCCTCCAGAGATCATCTACCAATGCGACTCAGTGTTGTGTCCAGGCCAGTAGCCAGTAGTCGATGGTATCAAAAGCCGCTGAGAGGTCTAATAGGACTAGGATAGAGGAACATCCCCTATCCCGCACCCTCCAGAGATCATCCACCAATGTGACCAATGCCGTCTCGGTGCTGTGACCGGGTCGGAAGCTGGACTGGCGTGGGTCTAGATAATCAATTTCCTCCAGGTGTTGCAGAAACTGTTGGGCCACCACACTCTCTACAACCTTTGCTAAAAAGTGAAGGTTGGACACCAGACGGTAATTCTCCAATAATGCTGGGTCCAGGGAAGGCTTCTTGAGGAGGGGCCTCACTACCGCCTCTTTCAAGACGGCAGGCAAAGACCCCTCACTCAAAGAAGCATTCACAATATCCTGGAGCCAGCCTCGTGTCATCTCCCAGGATGCCAGTATAAGCCAGGAGGGGCACGGGTCCAATAAACATGTGGTAGCCTTAAGTCTCTTTGATAACTGTCCATATCCTCGGTAGTAACAAAGTCAAACTCCTCCCAAGATGGTGTCTCAAGAACAGCCTCGGACAATCCGACCGGACCACTGTCGATGGAAGGCAACTCATTCCGAATCCGAGTGATTTTGTCCTGCAGATAAATACCAAATTCCTCTGCTCGTCCCTGGAGAGGGGCTTCCCGCGGCCTCTGGTGAAGGAGGGAGCGGGTCACCCCAAACAGGGCGGCAGGGTGGTTATCTGCGGATGCAATAAGGATGGCACAATACTCACGTTTGGCCACCCTTATCGCCACTAAGTAAGTCCTAATATGGGCTCTCACTAGTGTTTGGTCGACTTTGGAGCGAGAGGATATCCATCTGCTCTCTAGGCATCTCTTGCGATGTTTCATCTCCCTCAGCTCCTCGGTAAACCAAAGGGCCTGGGTGATTTGGCGCTGCATGAGAGGACGCAAGGGCGCAACTCGGTCCAAGGCCCCCGTGGCCACACTCAGCCATGCGGCCACTAGGTCCTCAGTTGAGTCATGGGGCAAGGCCACAGGTATTGGCCCAAGCTCCCTCTGGAACCTTTCCGGGTCCATCAGGAGCCTGGGGCGGAACCATCTAGGAATCTGAGGTTCCGCCTCCCCGTGGTGGGGTGTGGCCATTAGAAAGTCCAGCCGGTGGAGAGCATGATCTGTCCATGACAAGGGTGAGATGGATAAATCCCCTATTTCCAGATCACTACTCCACTGTCCCGAGATGAAGATTAAGTCCAGGGTGTGTCCCCCCTCGTGAGTAGGGCTTAAAACTACCTGGGTCAGGTCCATGGCCGTCATGGAGGCCATGAACTCCTGAGCTACTCCGGAGGTTTCTCCTCCTGATGGCAGGTTAAAATCCCCCATGACCAGCAGTCTGGGGGTCTCAACCGCCGCCTCGGCTATAACCTCCAGGAGCTCGGGCAGGGCTGTTGTTACATAGCGGGGAGCCAGGTATACAACTAACACGTCCAACTGCCTCCCTAGGCCCCATTTCACAAGGAGGGACTCACACCCAGACGTCTAAGGGATCATGGTCTCCCTCGGCTCAAGACTTTCCTTAACCATAATCGCCATCCCCACCCCTCCCTAGGGCCCTAGGCTGATGAAAAGCTCGGTAGCCTGGGGGGCACATTTCTACGAGGGGTAGTCCTCCCTCGTGGCCCAACCAGGTTTCCGTTACACCCACTAGGTCCGCGTCCCCCTCTGACACAAAGTCATGGATGAGGGGGGCTTTTTGTACCATGGACCTGGCATTGCATAACATCAGCCTAGGGCCCCAGTTCTGTGGTCCTTGCCCTCCTAGTCTGCGATGGGAGCATGGGGGGTTGAAGCGCATGACCGCCCATAACCAGTGGCCACGGTCCTCCAACGGATAATGCCCATCCCGTCTCCCACCGCCCCTGCCCCTCCCCAAGACCGAACTGATGGAAAATACCTCATTGGAAATGACCTCCCTTCCCCCTCCTCCGTTTCCCTACTTCCGCCGGCCGGCCCTGTAGTTTGATGCCCCCCACCTGACTGTCCCCCCCTCCTCCCTGGAACCCCCTAAAAGCCGAATTAAAATTTTAAATAGGAACCCCCTAAGTTTGCGCTTCGCCCACCTCTCTGGATCTATCAATCCATCCTCGAGGTGGGCCCGTGTTAGACCAGGGGGCCAGGCCTGCGAGAGTGGAGATTGCCACAGACAGAGGAGGTCTAACTTTGAATACGAAGGCATCCTGAAGGCCTTGCAGGCAATAAAAAGAGGGAATGCATAAAATGTTCATAGCAGCAAATCAGATTAAAAGGCGACAATACAGAATGAAATAGTAATGCGGAAAGTTAGGAGAGCAGTTAAAAATGCACATAGAAAAGGGAGATCTATGACCAGGGGGGGCAAAGGGGAGAAAGGAGGAGAAAATATAGTTCATAAATTAAGCCAAAGTCCACGTGGAGAGAGAATGGTTCAAAACCCTCCATTGAGTCCATATCTCTGTGGCTGGCTCAAGTTCTCTCTACCCCCAAATAGTCCGGAGTGAGCAGAGCTTCTCTACCCAGGCTGCGTAGATGCCGCATGGTCTGATGGAACATCATGCGGCCAATTGGAAAACGCCAGACCCGGTCACATACGGCTATCCTCCAAACAGCACCGCTCCACACTCCTACGGTCTTCTTAGGATCCAGTCCCGACCTCCCTGGCTCCACAAATCCATGGCTGCTTGGCCTGTACAGTCTGCGACCACTCCACGCGGCCCGATAGAAACATCCAAATGCCCGGATCGCCCTCCACAGCCTACGTCCTGCACCCTGGCTGCCCGGCCTACCTCCCTTCCTGACCATGCCAGGGCCACGCCAGGGCCATTCTCCATCGTTCTCTGGCTGGTCTTGCTGCTGGGACCAGGTCTGGGACGCTTCGAGCCACTCCAGGCTCCTCCGCCGCCCTGGCTGTCAGACCCCCTCCTCTCCAAACCACCAGGGCCGTAACCATGCCAGGGCCATTCCGAGCCTCTCCGCCACTCGCTGATCTCACGTCGTCGGTCTTCCACCGGCTGCGCGGCCGCGCCAGGGGCAATGCAACGTCAGGGCCGTTCCGGGCCTCACCGCAGTCGCCGCCACTCGCCACCGCCGCACGACGCAACCCTTCTGCCTTCAGTCATCTACCAGGGCTGCCAGGCTGAGCCGGGGCCGCAGCAGGCCGAGCCAGGCCGCACCATCCCTCGCCACTCGCCCCGATCTCCTACCTCCGCCATCACACCCACTAACTCCAAAGCTCATCCAGTGTGACAGCGGGGTGTCTGGCTTGCTGGGCCGGCCCTCGTAGCTGGTCAGGGAGGGCCGGCTGCGTCCTCTGGAACTATCTGAAACTTCCGGGAACTAATGCGATCAAAGTTCCGACGCCATTCCGACGCATGCGCCCTGGGTCCTTTTTTAGGAGAAGGGCGGGGTATAAATTTAATAAAATAATATAAATAAATAAATGAAAGGAATGTATCCTAAATGCCTGATTCCACCCTTAGTTTCTCCTGATATTCTCTCTCTGTCTCTCTCCCCCTCCCTCCTTCCCTTTCTCTCTCCCACCTTTTACTTCACATTCTCTCTTTTTTCTCTCTTATAGCATTAACATTTTCACTAGCATTTTCCCTACCCCCTCCCTTCCCAGAAGATCTTTGGGAGAGGAAACAAACAGGATTGTTTTTGTTATAGAAACGGATTTTGGGTTGAATATAGAATTCTTTGGTGCTTCAGGGGCCTTACCCTGATCTTAGAGAAACCTGGTGCTTTAACAGCTTTTGAAAGTTGTTTAAAGCCCATTCGTCCTGTCTATCAAATCTCTATACAGGACCACCTTTCAAGATTGCAGCTTATGTCATTAGGATGGTTAAATTCCTCTGGTTTCAAAATGTGATTGGAACGGGGACAACAAATCCAGAGCCCTTTAGGACACATGAAACTAGTCATGCAAACATTTGAATTCAAGCCATAATTTAAATTATGTTCATCTGCCAAAGCAACCATCAACATCTGAAGCCAGTTCCCTTAGTGAAAACAAAGCTAATTTGTTTTTTGCAGATAAACACTGAACTATTCATAAGCACAACACTGAGCCATGATATATCACATATGATCCCAGATTTGTGGAATGATATGTCACCAGTAAATTTACTTTGTAATAGTTTCAGTTTTTAACACTGCTCTTTTTGCTTTGTGTGTCATTAAAGGCAGTGAGGGTGGGGGAGAGAAAGTGCATCCTAGATTAACTACCTGCTGTAATTTTGAATGTGGAAAGACTTATTTTGTTGTTACAGACTTAAAAGTGAGAAGGTTGAAGTTTAATTTGGGAAATTATTGTGGTCTTTTTAAGACTGAGAGGTCTGAGACAGAAGGTTCTGTCCTACTCCCTTCTTTCTGAATACTTGCTCACGTTTGGGATGGGGAAAGAGTTGCTCTGTTGAATGTAATCATACACAAGGATTGGTACCTATGGAGAGGGAAAATGGTGTGATAGATTTCAATAAAGTAGTAGTTTCTCTGGAAGGAGAAAGCACATTCCAAGAAGTGGGATGAGACAACAAGCAACACACCTTGGAACTGGATAGGAGACAGAATTAGAACAGCCATTCCTTAGAATATCTATTGGGATGAGAATAGTAAAGGTTTTAGTCTGGCAAGAGTCTGTTTATTTGGTATAAGCAAAAAGATCTAAATTTTGGCTGGAAGGAGCAAGGTCATTTATAGAAATACAGTGGCATTTGCTTGATGGGTCCAAAAAGGGAAGATGGTGGATGTGACTGCATGTTCTAAATCTCACCCCTTTTATATACATAATGCAACACATACATAAACATCACCCAGTTATGATTATCATGGAAGGTCATTGTAATCAATATCTGTTCTTCCTTTGTGATGGGAACTCTTGGGTTTTCTTTTTGGGGGAGTTGTGAGCTGTGGTGTACAGTGGTTAGAATACAATATTGCAGGCTTCTTGCCTGCAATTTGGTAGATCGAATCTCACCAAGCTAAAGTTTGACTCAGTCTTCCATCCTTCCAAGGTGGGTAAAATGAGGAGCCAATTTATTGGGGGCAATATGCTGACTTTGTAAACTGCTTAGAAAGGACTGTAAAAGCACTGTGAAGTGGTATATAAGTCTATGTGCTATTGCTATTGTAGCCTTTTCCGAGCCGTAAAGAAAACAAAAGCTGAAATCACAGTTGGCGTCACCATTTCAACTACTTCTACAAACTCTGTGTTTGTGTCTGTGAGAGACACTGAAAATGGGGGAAAAGAACAGAAGAGAATCATAAGCCTGGAAGGGACCTCAGAGGTCTCCTAGTCCAATCCACTTCTCAAGACACGAACCTTATACCCTCTCAGTCAAATGGTTGTCTGGTCTATTTTTGAAAACCTCCAATGATGGAGAATCCACAGCCGTATTTTACTGGCATTCTGGCCTTTATTCAGAAACTAGTAGAGAGAGTTAACTTTAGCTATCAGTCATTCTGGTCATGAGAAGTTTACAATAAGATGAGTAAATTTACACCAAACTGTAAGTTAAAATTATAGTTAAAGTAGAACACATTGACCACAGTTTCACCCAATGTCCAACTGATATATCACATTTGTAATTAACTCAGCCTAAAAAGTCATGACAATTGGACCTGAATTTGTTACCCCTGTTAAAGAACTCAAAGAAATCTCAAGAGGGTATATCTGCTATTATTTCTCTCTGGAGAAAAGCTGCCACTTTTATTGTCTGGCTACTTGAGAAGATAAAGGTGTGAAGTCTGTTCGAACTAATATGTCTATGCATGACAACTAAATAAAGAAAGTATAGAAATTGAAACAAAATCCCCAACCAAATAAAGTAAATTTGCCATGCAGTCTCAGTATTGGTAGTAAATTTGTCATGCAGTCTCAGTATTGGTACAGATCATCTTAGTTTTCACCAAAATTAATACAAAGCAAACCCAACAAAAAATAACATTCCTCAAGGATTTATCTTTTATGAATTATGACAGCTTTTCTGTTAACCGAGAACTACTTATCAAGTTACAGCAGACAATGAATATTTTATGTTGTTTATTTTGAACGTGGGACCAAAGGTTTTTTTTTAATGGTCTGAAATCCACCTTAAGAGACTATAAATAGCTGCATGTATGCAATCCATACACTATCTAAGTTTATGACCTTGGAAGATTTAATGTCCCATCTTCAAATAAAACAAAACATAGTGATAGGATGTGTTGTAGACTGTAGATTAGTTATGGCTAAACGTTTTCTCGTCACTTCCCAAAAGCATGCATTATGCACCCATAATGCATGCATACATGACTAGAATAGAGAATACAAATCCTGAAGAAAAAAGATTGCTGTAATAATAGTTGAGTTTGAATCAGCAGTGTCATATTTCTGTCAAAAAATGCAGTTTTAAGCTGTATTTATAGAAGTATGGTGCTTTTATGTAAAGTAATTGTTCTGTTTTACTTTATTTGTTCTGTTTTATTTTCTGCTGGCAAGATCCCATCTCAAATACTGTGTTCAGTTTTGAGTTCCAGACATTAAGCAGCATTCAGACAAACTAGAAGGGAATAAAAAATGATGAAGTGATAGTTCCATCAATCCTGTGAAGATGTATTGAAGCAATTGGAACAGCTTAATGTTGAGAAGATTCTTCAACTGCCTGAAGGAATGTTGTACCAAAGTAATAATAAATAAATACTTATATAATACTACCATCGTATTGAATAAAATACAGAACAATGCATTTAAGTAATTAGAAGGTAGATATCAGATAAATATTAAAAGAAAAATTACATTAATAATAAAATCGTGTTAACAATGGAACTATTGATCAAGGTAGGTTTACTGGATAAGATTAAGCAGAAATTGATAGTTATCTGCTGCAGAGCTTAAAATCTGGATTCTTGAATGAGACGAGGTTGGATGTGATGGTTTCAACATAGAGCACATACTGTATGTAAAAATGACGAATTAGATTTTAAAAAAGAAGACATGTTGTGGTTATTTTGAATAAAGAAGGAAGGTAACAGGAATGAAAATGCATAAATTATTTCCTTTCTATTGACTAAAGGATAGCCAAATAAATTATAATTTGGGAAGGTTTTAACATGGGTTTTAGCACGGGTTAACTAATTTAATATATTTTAACTGATATTTATTGTATTTTGTGGTTTTAATAATGCCTGTGCGCCGCCCTGGGTCCTAACAAGGAGAAGGGCGGGGTATAAATTTAATAAAATAAAAAATAAAAAATAAAAATAAAGCCCAAGAAAGTTTCCCCCATATTTCTTCACAATAGTACACAATATAAGTCTACATGACAGGGATTGCTCATAGTAATAGATTGAGAGTTATTTGATGATATGATATGCAACTATTTACATAACAAAGACCTAACACAATGGAGGCAGTCTGATCATATGCATAGTGGCTTAGGCAAAATGATATGTCTTGAACCATAAGCATAGACTAAATTATACAGAAAAAAAACCATTAAAAATTCTCTCTATTATTCTCCGTCACAAAAATGCCCATTTGTAGGGGGTTTCTAATCCAATCTCAGTTTCTCGGGAGATGAGTCTCCTGGGGATCAAAAAGTTTCTTGACCAGAGGTTTGCAATCACACAAAGCCTTTTTACATCACCTTCTTCAATGGTGACCTTCTGTTTTTAAGCAATTTCTCTTTTCAAAACTGCAAGAAGAAGAAGCAACTGACAGTTTTCCCATTGCCAATTATGGTAATTCTGCTGTATTTATCCTTGCTGGCTGCATCTGGGCTACTAGTCAAAATAGTTTTTTTTCTTTTTATATATAATTGTATTTCTATTATTTGTTGTGAAATATACATAATGTATTACTGTGTTTCCTCGAAAATAAGACAGGATCTTATTTTCTTTTGACCCCTGAAATAAGTTCTTGGCCTTATTTTGGGGCAGGTCTTATTATTTTTGAGGTGCAAGTGCATGGTCACCTCATGGCTGCTGCTGTGTTGCAATATTGTTGGAAAGGGCTTATTTTCAGGGGATGGCTTATTTTAGCACATGCTCTCAGAAGCCTGATTGGACTTATTATCTGGGGAAGATAATTAATCTGTTTTCGGGGAAACAGGGTGCCTTATTTTCATGCAGTGGTATTTGTATATTACTGACCAAAATTTACTGATATTTCAGTGTTTAGATTATTTAGATCAGGAGTCTCAAACTCGTGGGCTGCGGGTCAGATGAGTCATGCACTGACCACCCCCATTTTAGCGGAGAGAAAAAGTCACGATACATCATATGATGACAATGTGATGGTGTGAGTTTGACACCCCTGACTTAGGCCATTGAAAGTATAAGAAGAAAGAAATATTATATTATAATTATGATTCAAAATATCAATGTCAAAGAGCATAAATTTATTTAGTTTTTTTCCATCCAGAATTCAATATAACATTAAAAAACCACTACAAATTGTATCATTCTTTTTGTTATATACACCAGGGGTCCCCAACCCCTGGGCCGTGGACAGGTGCCAGTCCGTGGCTTGATAGGAACCGGTCCGCAGGGCTGGAGAGGAGGAGGAGGGAGGAGGGGGCAGCCCCCTGGGCAGAGCACGTGGCGGACGCAGGAGAGCGCAGACGCAGCTGTTCGCACCATTGGAGGCCCTAGAGGGCTGAGTGAGCCGACTCCCCCCCCCCTCTGTGTGCGCATGCACCTCCTGTTCCCCCCTCCCCCCACTCCTTCTCTACCCCAGCCGGTCCGCAGAATTTTCTTTAAAATGAAACCGGTCCCTGGTGCAAAAAAGGTTGGGGACCCCTGATATACACTACAGTATACATATAAAGATTTCTGACTTAAGTCAATTACTATTAAGATCTCCACTGTGTAAATGCTTAATGTCACTTGTGCATGTTAAAAAAAAGATGGACAAAGCAAATCTAGCAATGCTTATAATATAATTTTTAAAAAGGAAGAGAGAAAAAGGCCATTTGGTTTCCAACTTCCTACTTTTGGGGCTTCTGCTAAAACTTTCTGAATTGCACTATGGATATGCTTTCAATACTTTTGAGTTTTTACATATTTATCACATGTTATAAAATGTTCCTTGTGTTTCATGGCATTTCCAACATTCATTGCTGTATGATTTATCTATCTTGGTTAGCATTGACAGTATACTATCTACAACCAATAGTTCCCATTTTCTTTTAAGTTATAGCTTGGAGTGTATTTTATAGATTTAGTTCATAATTCTACCCAGTGTTGTGTTGCTGCTACTTCTTTGCATCCATTTAATCTTACAGTTTTTGTTTTTTCTGTCGCTTTGTCATATCTGAATAAGAATTTATATATAGATAGTCTTTCAAATTTTGTCCGTTCTCTTAATATGCTTCTTCAAGGTGGAAAAAAATTCAAGAAAAGAAATATTCAAACAGGTAGTCAAAATTTGGGTACCTTTCATATTAGAATAAGAATAGAAGTTGGAAAGGTTTGTTGTATGAATATGTCCACAGACTAGAGAAAGTGGGGGGGGGGGGAAACAGCACGTTTGCCACCCACTGGCAAGTAGTGATTTTATGATTTAAGAGGTCCTTTAGGAAATTTTCCCTAGTTTCTGAAACTGACAAGATGATAAATTGGAGAATCAGTATGTAATCAATGGGAGACACTGTCCTGGCAGGCTCCATTTTAAAGAAGGAAATGAAGGAGTGAGTACGAATGAGATATTAACATGTTAAACAAGATATAATTTCCTTCCTTCACATATAAGCACAGCCATGTGAACTGTTCTTTGAGGTCAGCATATGCTAAAATTTATTTTGAAACATCCATGGGATGATGAATCGTCACCGAATTTTAGCTGCTTGCTAGAATTGAGACTAGTTACCATTATTTGGTTTGAAGCTCTCAGCAACACATTCAGATTACAATAGTGCTTATTATTCACATTTCTGTTCCTTTGTAAAGATGCATTCATACTGCAAAGTATCAAATATTTCTTTATTTGTTAAATAAGAAAGCATTTGCCGAATGGGAGGAGTTTGTGGTTTGATAAACACAAAATTTTGAATAGAAAAAAAATGGTTACAGAGCAAATTTTAAATCCTCATCAGGATTTAATCTTATAGCAATACCAATAGCACTTATATACCACTTGGTATATATACCAATAGCACTTATATACCACAAGACTTTGCAGCCCTCTCTAAGTGGTTTACAAAGTCAGCCTACTACCCTTAACAAGCTGGGTCCTAATTTTATCCACCTCGGAAGGCTGGAAGGCTGAGTCAGTCTTGAGCCTGGTGAGATTCAAACTACCAAATTGCAGACAGCTGGCACTCAGCAGAAATAGTCTGCAGTACTGCATTTCAACAACTATGGTACCACGGCTCTTATATCTATGGCTCTATTATCCCAAAATAGGGTAGTAATAATAGTAATAATAATAATGACACCACCAAATCCACTCTAAAAATCTGGTTGATTGGGTGACAAATCATAATAATAATAATAATTTATTTTTTTTAAATGTATTTTTTCTTTTATTTGTTGTCTTGTTTTTGTTTGACAAATTCAAATAAACAAATAAAAATAATAAACAAACAAACAAACAAATAAACAAACACATAAATAATAAATAAGATGCCTGACTCCCAGAGACTATGTGGACATATATTTCCTTCCTTGAAATTATTTCTTCCTGGAAGGAAGGATATTAACAAAAAACAGAAAATTTTGAAAGTATTTTTAGAGCCTAAATCAAGAAGACCTAAAAATATTTAACATGTGTCAGTGTGTTTTTTCTTTCTCCATTGCTCTGTTGAATGCTAAATGTGATATAGCTACTTCTAAATATATTTCTGTTCAGATGGTTTACAATACAGCTAGAAAGATGGCATTTCCCCCTTTTTAAAAGAAGCCGAAGCTTTGGTGATTCAGGCAAAATTCTGACACTGAATGTACAAAAATTATCTACATGGTTTATAGATAATGGACAATATCCCACAGAATTGCATTATTCTTCACAACAAAGGAAGGTTTTTTTTTTTTGGAGATCTTGGAATAAAATTATTGTTTGTACTGTTGGTAGAAATGTCCTTCAGGGTTTAGTTTCAAGTGGGGAGAAAGACACTGGAAACATGGAGACAGCTTGGAAAAATGGTTTTAAATAGTGGATCGGACCACATGGTTTGAGGCCCTGGGGAGAAAAGGGAAGAGATGCTGAGAGCAGCCTGGTTTTATGCCCTCTCTGGACTTTTGATCTTGAGCTTGTATTCTGACTGGTTGTCAGACTCCCATGGGGCCATGCAGGAGCAGCTCTGTAGGCTGACCTGAGTCCCAGGCTTGATTGAGCCTTGCTGGATGATGAAACCTTCCCAGGTGCCATGTGGTGAGATGGGGAAGGCTAATCCTCATGTCCTGAGGGCAATGTCTTAATCCCATCACCCTGGAACTGAAGGTGCAGGGAGCTGCTTTGTCTTTAAAACATGTTTCTCCTTTTCTCATCCAGGGAAACAGAATACTGTGTCTTTTTAATGTTTCCTAGAATATTTCATTCTTCTAGGACAGGGCTGGCGAACCTATGGCACAGGTGCCACAGGTGGCACGCAGAACCATTTCTTAGGACACGCGAGGCATTGTCCTGTCAGCACTAGCACGCATGTGTGCGCTGGCCAGCTGATTTAGGCCTTCTTTTGAGGCAATTTTTCTGATAAATTCTTAAGAAGTGAGTCCGACACAGGCTAGTCATCATAGAAGGTTTAATCTGAAGTCAAACATCCAACTATTTACAAGCAGCAATAGTGCGGTAGACAGGTGCCTCCCCACTTGACAGCTATATATACACAAGCTCTCAAGCGGGAAGCCAATTAACTAGGCGGATAACCCAAATTCGGCCAGTCACCTCTTAACCAATCAGACGCGACTGGCTGTTAGAAATATAACAAGTTAACAAGGTCATGCAGAGTTTACCAGACTTACTGGCTTGGTCGTAAGTCAAGGATTCTACATTTTCGCCCTCTGGAGGCTTCAGGGAAGCTCCTGAAGCCTCTGGAGGTGAGGAGGGGAGGCTGTTTTCACCCTGCCCAGGCCTAGAAAGCCTCTGGAGCCTGGGGAGAGTGAAAAAAGCATGCCAAAAGCAGGGGGTCGTGGACATAGCATTATGGGTGTGGCACGCCCACGCACAACCCCCCTGTGCTCCTCCCACTTTTGGGCATGCGAGCCAAAAAAGTTTAGCCATCACTGTTCTAGGAGAAGGATGGCTGCTAACTTCCTACGATACATCATTGGTTTTAAATCTGATTCATGTGCTAAAACTCTACTACATCTCCATATCTTAATGCCTAAATGTGTGTGTGCGTGTGTGTGTGTGTGTGTGTTTGTGTGTGTGTGTGTATTTTCAAAGAAGGTGCTGGTAGAAAGGAGCTCGATCACTTGGCCGAGGTCTGCACATCCCAGATCTGAAATGGTTAATTAAAAGCACAATGTCTCCTTGCTATGACATGATATTTTCATTCATATTCCTTTGTAAACAAGTCAATAATGAAATGCTACTCCATTTCTATCCCACATCACCTTAGCAACACCTTCAGCAAAGAGCTTTCAGAGTTTACTGGCACAAAGCTTCCAAGGTCGATTGAAGGAGGTTGGGGGGACAACAACAACAGGCGGGAGAGCTGGAGGCTTTTGTAAAAAAAAATCTTTTAAATCATAAATCATGTCTTCCAAACCAGCTAACAGAGAAAAAGGTATCAATTCAATCCAGACAAGTGCTTTGATTACACATATTCCTTTTTGACACTGGACAATTTTAATTGTATTTTTTTGACTTGAATAAAGTTTATAGAGCCTTTCTAACTACATATTATTATTTAAGAACCCCTTTCTTTTGCTTTCAAAATCAATGCTACTGACAAAAAATTGCCAACCAAATAAAGTAACAGTTTTTGTGATGGAACCATTCATGTATAAATGTTAAAAACAACCTCCTCACTTCAAAAAAGGGAATGTTGAAACGCTTCTACTGAACAAAATGTTTCTGTGCGGAGCCATAGGGACTGTATTTGTCTCTTACTTGCTTAGAAGATGGCAAAGAAGAAGAAAATTTGAAGCAGCAAAGTGGCAGCCTTGATTATTAATGAAGTGGACAAGCCCGTCTCTAGTTGTCAAAGTATTTCGAAATTGGGGGAACTGAGCAAGAACTTTCGAATAAGCAAGATTTATTGGGGTAAGAAATCCATTATAACTGTATATCTGTCAAGAGTCATTTAGGTATGATGTGTAGTGTAGAAATTTAGTAAATAAACATTGCAAACGTTCTTTACTCTCTCTTAAATAACAATTGCAGAAGAAGCAATTGATCGTAGAATAGAACATTAAAAATTCTTGCATTTTTTTTCATCTCTAGTTTCTCCTTTCTTGTACTGTCTATGATTGTAGTTTTGCTCAAGTGTTAGCACCTGCTTCCTTAAAAGGTACTTAAAGTACTTAAGATTGTTTGTATTGCTTACTGGAAGTTAATCAGGTCAGATAAAGCAGGGGTCCCCAACCTTTGCAACTTTAAGTCTGAAGGACTTCAAGTCTGGGAGCTGAAGTCCTTCAGATTTAAAGTTGCAAAGGTTGGGGACCCCTG
This sequence comes from Rhabdophis nuchalis, assembly GCA_039707465.1. Classification (NCBI taxonomy): domain Eukaryota; kingdom Metazoa; phylum Chordata; class Lepidosauria; order Squamata; family Natricidae; genus Rhabdophis; species Rhabdophis nuchalis. Next base: position 31,493,573 of record CM077645.1, read on the forward strand.
AGATAAAGGACAATGTGCCAGTTTGGATAGAGTTAACTTTATAGTTTCTTTTTTCAGTTTAGCACGTTGTGTGAAGCTACATTATTTTATGTGTGCTACTCCAAACCAAAAAATGAGTTAATTTAGTTTTAAATTTAAGTGTGTTGTATGAATATAACCATTTATGAATGCAATAGTGATAATGCTCAGTTGGGGTAGGTGGCACTTCAGATCCATAGCCAAAGATACAGTTATTTTAACAATGAAATATTAACAGACTATAATGCTTGGGCTATCCAAAGAAAAAATAAGCTTTTTTAGTTAAATATTATCAAAGTAAAGGCTTCTTTTCTGTTTCCCTTTCAAAATTGTCCAAAAGAAAATTTAAAATATTATTTATTTAAAGTTTTGTATCAATGAGCAAAAACAAATAAATTATACAGAAGACACATGCAGTTTCTGTTCTCTTAGTTCCTTGAAATTATTTTTTTTTAAAACCCTGCCTCCAAAATTTGTTGTTAGTCATAAAGTTGTGTCCGATCCATCATCCCATGGACAATGTTCCTCCAGGCCTTCCTGTCCTCTACCATCCCCCGGAGTCCATTTAGTGATGCCATCCAGCCACCTCATTCTCTGCCATCCCCTTCTTCTTTTGCCCTCAATTGTTCCCAGAATTAGACCCTTCTCCATTGAGTCCTTCCTTCTCATTAGGTGGCCAAAGTATTTGAGTTTCATCTTCAGGATTTGGCCTTCTAAAGAGCAGTCAGGGTTGATCTCCTCTAGGACTGACTGGTTTCATTGCCTTGCAGTCTAAGGGACTTGCAGGAGTCTTCTCCAGCACCATAGTTCAAAGGCCTTCCTTATAGTCCAACTTTCATAGCCATAGAACTTGGAAAACCATAGCCTTGACTGTACACACTTTTTCTGCTTTTTCGTATGCTGTCTAGATTTGCCATAGCTTTCCTTCTGAGGAGCAAGCATCTTTCAATGTAGTCCCCATCTGCAGTGATTTTGAAGCCCAGGAAAATAAAATCTGTCACTCCATTTCTTCCCCATCTATTTGCCAGGAATTGAGAGGGCTGGATGCCATGATCTTAATTTCTTAATGTTGAGTTTCAAGCCAACTTTTGCACTATTTTCCTTCACCTGCATCAAGAGGCTCTTTAGTTCCTCTTCACTTTCTGCCATTAGAGTGGTATCATCTGCATATCTGAGGTGGTTGATATTTCTCCTGGCAATCTTAATTCCAACTGGTTCTAAATAGTGGGAGTAAATATTGAAATCTTTGAGAAACGTGATGCTTTATTTTAAAAAAACTGATTATGTTTCATCAGTGGCTGGGTTTAGTCCTTGGTGACTCTCTCTATATATCATTCAGTGGTATCTATTCAGCTGTAATCATAATTTTATTAAATGTATATGCCATCCAACTCCTAATGACCCTGAGCAAATGTAACTGGGTCTTTCTGCTTTGCTCCCTTTCTTTCTTTATACCTTCTCCAATATTATAGACTTCTCAATAAGGCTAGGATTTCAATAATGTCCAAAATATGAAAAAATTTTCCCTGGTCATTTATGCCTCATGTGAGGTCTCTGAGATGATTTGACCATAATCTGTTTGTTTGTTTACTAGATTATGCATGCATCATTTCTCTTTCAACAAGTTTTTTAATCTCTCTGTAGAAAAGCTTTTTGATGAAATGTTCCTCCCATTTTTGCAGTCCTCAACTGTTCTTTAAAATCAATATGTAAATAATTTAAGTTTCCAACTGGTTTAAATTTCTGTTGAATTGCACAATTTCAAACATGTGAATGAAAGCTGCAAATCTAGTTTTCCCTTATCTGCAATGTAAAATCACTAAACTATTATTAAAAGCACTGAATTCAGCTCTGTGCTTCAGTACATGAATCCCGATTAAAATCCAAAATCCCTATCTGTCCAGATTTCACCTGTTTGCCAAGAAGAATTCATCACCTTTCTGAGTAATTGGTTCCACCATCTAACTGTTCTTGTTTAGAAAGATAGTTTCTAAATATATTTTCAAATAATAAGATGGAATTGCTTTCCTGGTACTTAAAATGGATTGTCCCAATGCTCTAAAATATGAAGTAAGAGACTTCCATTCAGGTGTTTGAGTAGAATGTCCCCTCAATCTTTTAAAACTGTTTTTAAAAGTCTTAATTCTAACCCTGATCATTATTGTGTCTCCTCTGAACTTGTTCCAGTTCCATATTATAAATATTTACACTATAGCAATATAGTGGAGCAATATGAAATTAATCAAGTCCTGGTAAGTAAGTAAATAAGTAATAGCAATAGCACAGTGCCTTACAGCCCTCTCTAAGTAAGTAAGTAAGTAAGTAAGTAAGTAAGTAAGTAAGTAAGTAAGTAAGTAAGTAAGTAAGTAAATGCAATCAGCAATACGTACAGAATTGTCATAGAACATGTTGATATTTGAGTGAAATTATCATTTTTTCTTCCCTTGAGGTTATTTTGACCTGTAAGACAACTGGCTTGTAGGCTGATATATTTATACCACAAATAGATGCCCAAGGAAACTGAATTTTGGCTGTTCATTTTTGTTGTATGGATGAGATATATGATGTCTGACTCAGTATAGCCTCAGGCAGCCTACTCAGACATCTAACTGCTATAAGAAGTTCCCTTAAATGCTGTATACCCACAGTAGGTCCACAATTTACATCAAAAGTGAATTATTCAAATATTATTTTTTTCCTTGGGATTGCTGCAGAAAAGGAGGGGATTAAACTCTTTCCAATACTGTTTGTGATCTCAGTAATTATTATTTCCCTCTACAGTTGGTTCTTTCTGCACTTTGGGAGGAAAAAAATGGTCCAACATTTGTACTGGCATCCTAGTTCTTCCCACATACACACAAAGGAACCATGGTTGGTGGATGATCTCTGGAGGGCCAGAGATGGGGGTTGTTCCTCCATCCTGATCCTATTAGATCTCTCAGCGGCTTTTGATACCATCGACCATGGTATCCTATTGCATCGGCTGGAGAGGTTGGGGGTGAGGGGCACCGTGCTGTGGTGGTTCTCTTCCTACCTCTCCGGTCGTTCGCAATTTGTGTTGGCAGGAGGGCAGAGGTCGACCTCTAGACCCCTCACTTGTGCGGTGCCTCAGGGGTCAGTCCTCTCGCCACTCCTGTTCAACACATATATGAAGCCACTGGGTGAGATCATCCGTGGTTTTGGGGTAGAGTACCATCTCTAAGCTGACGATACGCAGCTGTATGTATCTACCCCAAACCACCCCAACGATGCCGTCGAGGTGATGTGCCGGTGTCTGGAAGCCGTACGGGCCTGGATGGGAAGGAACAGACTCAGACTCAACCCGTCCAAGACCGAGTGGCTGTGGTTTCCGGCATCCCGGTACAACAAGTTGACTCCATCACTGGCCATAGGGGGCGAACATTTATCCCCCGTGGATGGGGCACGCAACGTGGGCGTCCTCCTTGATGCACGGCTGTCCATGGAAGATCAAGTGACGGCCGTGGCCAGGAGGGCGTTTTACAAGGTTCGCCTGGTTCACCAGTTGCGTCCCCTATTGGACCGGGATGCCCTTTGCACAGTCACCCATGCACTCGTGACATCCCAATTGGACTACTGCAATGCTCTCTACATGGGGCTCCCCTTGAGGTGCACCCGAAGACTGCAGCTTGTCCAGAATGCAGCCACGCGGGCAGTTATGGGAACCTCTAGGTTTACCCATGTAACACCGCTCCTGCGGGAGCTGCACTGGCTGCCTGTTGTCTTTTGGGTGCGCTTCAAGGTGTTGATTATCATCTTTAAAGCGCTCCATGGCTCGGGACCTAGCTATATGCAGGATCGTATCCTGCCCCATACATTCCTTCGACCAATTCGCTCCCACAGAGAGGGACTTCTCCGGGTACCGTCCACTAGGCAATGCCAGCGGGTGACGCCCAGGGGAAGGGCCTTCTCTGTGGCGGGCCCGACCCTCTGGAACGAGCTTCCCCCCGAAATCAGAACAACTATGGACCTCCGCTCCTTCCATCAAAAACTAAAAAACTCACTTCTTCTGTCTGGCCGGCTTGGCTTAATCGACCCATTTACCTCAAGCTGAATATTCAAATTGTTTTATTAGGGATTTTTAGGGGTATTAGTTTTTAGATAGTCGGGGATTTTAGCGCAGGGTTCAGGTTTAATTTATTTTAAATTTGTATTATAATGTCTATTGGTTTTATATATGTGTATTTTTTAATTTCCTGTGCACCGCCTCTAGTCCCTCTGGGGAGAGAGAGCGGTTTACAAATTAAATAATAATAATAATAATAATAATAATAATAATAATAATAATAATAATAATAATAATAATAGTAACAACAACAACAACAACAACAATAATAATAATAATAATAATAATAATAATAATAATAATTATTATTATTATTATTATTATTATTATTATTATTATTATTATTATTATTATTATTATTATTATTAAAGGGATTTTGGATACTTGTAGTATGCCTTTGAATATGTGAGAGACCCCTATTTCTTGTTTTCATAGTGTAGTTGCCAAGATGTCTCCGAGCAGCTGAGCCCCACTTTTGCCTTTCCATCCACCCACCATAGGTCATTATATAGTGGGACACTGTTTAATTATGTTTTAAGTATGTATTTTGTATTTATTCTATATTGTTTTTAGTTTCTCCTGTGCACCGCCCCGGGTCCCTGTGGGGAGAGGGTGCGGTTAATAAATCCGAATTTGATAGTATAGTTTCTGAATACTCTCTGTGGTTAATGCTGCATATTTAATAAAACAATGTTGTATATTTAAATTAAAACAGCCTGAATATTAAGTGAAAAAGCTCATCAAAAGTCCTGACTTTTAATTCAAGTCATTTTATTCCTTGGTTTTGGAATACAGAACAATGGCATAGTTGCAGTGAAAAGGGCATCTGCACCAGTAGAATAAACTACTGTATCTCTCCTTTCTTAGACTGATTTCATTAAATCTGATCCAACACACAAAGAGTATTTGTTGTCACAGAAGCCTAACTGTATCTATTTGTGATTAATATATCAGCTATGTTCAGATATTGAGAAGGCATTCAGAGTTTCAAATGACGTTTAATTTTGCATTGAGAATCAGAATGCTTGAGTTTTGACTATTTGCTTAAATTATTATAACATATAAGAAATTAATTCTGCTATCGTGTTGTCATGATTTAGTAAAAACAATAGTTAACCTCATTGAAAAGGGCTGCAGTCAGGTTTTAGGCTGGCTGGCAGACCTCCTCTTCAGTTACTCTGTGCTCTGTTCCTAGCAACAATCCAATTAATACCAGCCTTTGAACAATTCAAGAAGGTGAAGGTCAATATGATATTTTAAAGAAATAAAAACAGACATTCTATATGATCTTCCTCTGCTTTATGTACACATGCATCAATAGAATAATTAGCCCTCGTCGGTAATGTTGGTCGTATAGATGGGAAATATCTGTATGCTGGTTTCTTTAACTGCAATTTCTTAACCAGTGCTTTGTTTTACACAGCCTACTAAACCATAACTCTCCATTTACAGTGTCACAGATTTTGCTTCCATTTGAGATCCTTGATCGTGGTATCCTTTGGGATTCTCTTTATGAGCTAGAAGTTGATGGAGCCCTGTTTTGCTGTGGTTAGGGCTGGATAAGGATTAGGTGGCTTAATGGGAGTCAAGCTATTATCTAAAGCACCTGAGGGTGGGACAAGAAGCAATAGGTGGAAACTAATTAAGGAGAGAAGCAATTTAGAACTAAGGAAAAATTTCCTGACAGTCAAAACAATGAATCAGTGGAACAACTTACCTCCAGAAATTGTGATGCTCCAACACTGGAAGTTTTTAAAGAAGATGTTGGATACCCATTTGTCTGAAGTGGTGTAGGGTTTCCTGCCTAGGCAGGGGGTTGAACTAGACACCTCCAAGGTCCCTTCCAACTCTGATATTCTATTCTATTCTATTCTATTCTATTCTATTCTATTCTATTCTATTCTATTCTATTCTATTCTATGCAGAGCCGACAAGCTAACAATAATATATCAATTGGTTTGTGGAAAGCAAGACCAAATCCTTGGGCTCCTTTATATATGATGTCGAACAGCTTAACTTTTTCCATATTTTGTTTACTACATATATGCAAATTCATTAGGAGAGATTATCCATTATTTTAGGATAGGATAGCAGTACTATGCTGATGCTACCTAGCTTATATCTGTCTGCTCAAGATGAAGAGAAGAGGTGTACTGGAAATCTTGAACCAGAGCCTAGAGACAATGAAGTATTTTGTGGATAGAACACATTTAGGATGAATTCCAGGAAGAAAAAAGTCTATGCTTAGATGTCTCCATATTTACCTTGGGTTCTAGAAGTGGGTTCTAGAATTCCTCCATCTTTAACTGTAGATAAAGTGGCAATACCTCCGAAACCTGGATGTCCCTTTGGACTTGTAGGCCCTGCTTAAATAGCATATGAAGACCATAGCCAAGAAGACTTTGTACAGTTTCAATTTGTGTGCCAGTTGTAGACTGTAGCCTTTTCTGGAACAGGAGTTGGCAGCAGTAACAAATACCCTTGTACCTTGCATGTGCATTACTGCAATTTAGTTTAGATGGAATTGCTTTTGAAGGCAATTCAGAAGTTTACAACGGATTCTGATTGCCCCTGCCTACCTGCTGATTAATCAAGACCATATAACTGAACAACACTAACCTTATGGGAGCTGAACTAATTAACTGTTGGTTTTCAGTTGCATTCTAAGTCACTGGTTACTACCTTTAATGCCTTTTATGACTCAAGTTCTCATTACATTCAGGATCATCTGACTCAGAGTCTGATTCAGGCTTCACCCCACGGACAGAAATTACTCACAAGAAGTTCAGTAATTTCAGATAAGTAAAATTCACTGAAGAAAATGGAGAGCCATAACTATTCTCTTTCTAAAACAAAGCTTAAATACAGAAACAATATTTAAAAACCCTTGCCTATCATTCTCATTTTTATCATATGTAATAGATCAAAAGGTCTCTTCTTCAGAGAGGGCTGCCTTGGTTACATCTCTCCATTCTTTTTGAAACTGTCAGATTTGTTTCTGTGTTATTTTTCTTTGCCCATCCACTTTCCCTAAGTTGAGCAGACAAGCCTAGACTCTTTCTCATGACTTATCAAGGTGACCAGACTTTTTGGTGGTAATGTCCTCATTGCCACAAGGTGGGAGTCACCCTTTTTCTGTTGTCCTTTCAGAAAGCAATTAATGGCTTTTCTCTAATGGTCCTCCTCCAATGGCTCTTCGGGAAAGAAGTAGCAAGTAGCTGGAATGGGCTAACCTAGAAACATAGTTTTAAGACACAGTTTTCGTTTTATGATTGCTGATTTTTCCTTATGTTATTTTGAGCTGTTGAGAGTCCAGGGAGGAAGCATGTAAATTATTATATGTATAAATAACAAACTGTGGTTTATGAAACACAATGAATAGGCTCACAGACAAATAACATTATGGTCTCAAGTAATGTGAGATTCTGCTGGGAGAAAATGGCAAGAAGATGATAAGCAACAGGGAGAAAGCAGAACTATTTAACTCTTTTTTTGCATCTGTCTTTACACAAAGGGATAAAACAGTCCAACCAATCAAAAACAGCACCACAAAAATCAGATTAGGAACACAAGTTGAAATAGGGAAGAAAATGGTAAGTGAGCACCTGTCTGCCCTGGACGAGTTCAAATCACCAGGACCGGATGGATTACACCCCAGGGTTCTGAAGGAACTGGCAGACGAGATCTCAGAACCACTGAACTATATCTTTCAGAGATCCTGGAGCACCGGGGAACTGCCAGAAGACTGAAAAAGAGCTGATGTGGTTCCCATCTTCAAAAAAGGGAAAAAAACAGATCTAGGAAACTATAGACCCATCAGCCTGACCTCAATACCAGGAAAGATTCTGGAAAAGATGAACAACAAATAAGTGAACACCTAGAAGCAAACAAAGTAATAGCCAAAAGCCAACATGGGTTTGTCAAAAACAGATCATGCCAGACGAATCTAATTGCATTCTTTGACAAAGTAACAAAATCAGTGGACCAGAGGAATGCTGTTGATATAATTTACCTGGACTTCAGTAAGGCATTTGATAAAGTAGACCATAACCTACTATTAGATAAAGTAGAAAATTGTGGGTTAGACAGCATCACCAGCAAATGGATTCGCAACTGGCTGACCAACCACACTCAACGTGTAGTCCTCAATGGAACTGCATCTACATGGAAGGAAGTATGCAGTGGAGTCCCCCAAGGCTCTGTTTTAGGCCCAGTACTCTTTAACATCTTCATCAACGATTTGGATGAGGGGATAAATGGGGAACTCATCAAATTTGCAGACGACACCAAGCTGGCAGGAATAGCCAACACTCCAGAAGATAGGCTTAAGATACAGAAGGATCTAGACAAACTTGAACATTGGGCACTATCTAATAAAATGAAATTCAATTGTGAAAAAAGTAAGGTCCTACATATAGGCAAGAAAAACCAGATGCACAAGTACAGTATAGGTGGTACCTTGCTCAATAGTAGCAACTGTGAGAGGGATCTAGGAATCCTAATGGACAACCATTTAAATATGAGCCAGCAGTGTGCAGCAGCTGCCAAAAAAAGCCAACACAGTTCTAGGCTGCATAAACAGAGGGATAGAATCTAGATCACGTGAAGTGTTAATGCCACTGTATAGTGCCTTGGTAAGGCCACACTTGGAATACTGCATACAGTTTTGGTCGCCACGATGTAGAAAAGACGTGGAGACTCTGGAAAGAGTGCAGAGAAGAGCAACCAAGATGATTAGGGAACTGGAGACTAAAACATATGAAGAACGGTTGCAGGAGCTGGGTATGTCTAGTTTGATGAAGAGAAGGACCAGGGGAGACATGATAGCAGTGTTCCGATATCTCAGAGGGTGCCACAAAGAAGAAGGAGTCAAACTATTCTCCAAGGCACCTGGGGGCAGGACAAGAAGCAATGGGTGGAAACTAATCAAGGAGAGAAGCAACTTAGAACTAAGGAGAAATTTCCTGACAGTTAGAACAATTAACCTCTGGAACAGCTTGCCTCCAGAAGTTGTGAATGCCCCAACCCTGGAAGTCTTTAAAAAGATGTTAGATAGCCATTTGTCTGAAATGGTATAAGGTTCCTGCCCATGCAGGGGGTTGGACTAGAAGACCTCCAAGGTCCCTTCCAACTCTGCTATTGTATTGTATTGTATTGTATTGTATTGTATTGTATTGTATTGTATTGTATTGTATTGAGATGATTTATGTATGAAGAATTTGATTCACATTCAAAAAGGATAACTTAGCAAAACATTCATCAATAAAAATATCTTCATTTGGTGAAGATTGAATTAGATTTATGTGGATTAGGATGTGGACAGGGACCATGTCTTCCTCCTTAACACCAGCTGGGTCAAAAGCTACTTAAGGACCTATAAGAAATAGTTCATTTTTTTTTTATTTCCTCATTTTAGATTGCGGGATTTGATTTATCTGCTTTTAATATTGTCAAGATTATTTTGTACATATCTAGGGAGAGTTTTTTTAAATAATTTTACAGGAAATGAGCTTATTTGACTTTTTGTAATTGCTTAGTGGTTCTGAATCTTATATGACTGCAGGCTACCTATCATGCTGGGGTAGAAACATGAAGAATAAATGATTAGCTATAAATAATTTGTTTAGCTTCCATTTGAGATAACATTTGGTCCTGAAAAAATAGTTCAAGAACAAAGAGAGTCCTTGTATTTCAACTACAAATATAGAAGCATGAATAAAGGTCAGAGAAAAAGAGGCAGAAGTGTTCATTGTCTTCGGTCAACAGATCTTCTGAATATCTCCAAAATCTTAGCCAAGATTCTTGATTTGAGATCTTTGCCTTGTTAGATATTGATAGTTTCCTAAACACATTTTATCAAATATGTTGTAGGAACTTAGATCCATGATTAGTTTATAGTTTAGTATATTAAGTATACTTCCCAAAACTAAATAAGCCAATTAGCCAACCATGGATAATTATGCAATGTAGACAAAGCATGACTCAGTAGGATCTTCTTCTGGGCTACAGCAGAATACAGTTATATTCAGAATAATATTCGAGGGGTCCTTGGTGCTGTCTGAACTTGGTTATTTTCTTGCAGACGTTTTATTACCCTAACTAGGTAACTTCATCAGTGCTAGTAAGGAATGTGGTTTGCTGTCAGTTTATATTCTGTTGACTTGCCAGTCTGTGTGGGTGGGGGTGGTCTTAGAGATTCTTTGTTTGGACTGTTTACTATTGGCTCTTTGGCAGTTTCTCAACTGGAATATTATTTACCTGATTGTTGGTCTCAAGTTAATCTTGGAGTTAATATATGCTGAGCTGAGTGCTAATTACTAGTGGAGAAGTCCTTGGGTCTTTTTGTTCTCTTTTGGGCTGGTTGATTGCCTCTTTTGCCTTGTCTATGGATGTTGTTAATGTGTAAGTGACTATTGATGGCTGAGCTGAGATGGCTGAAAATAATATTTGTTACACACGCAGGCAAGAAAGAATATTGTGTGATGAATCCCATGTTTCTCTTGTAAAAATTCAAACAAGAAGAAAAAATTATAGAAAGTTCTTCAATATTAAATTGCCCACATTTAGTCCATGTGGGCGATTTACAAAATCATGACCATATTGCATATTGGTCTTCAAAACCAATCATTTTCTGGGTACAATTCAGAGTGTTGGCTTTATGGATTAGCACTTTGATACCTTCAGGACTGTCTTTTCTAATAGCATCCCAGGAGATGCTATCTATAGTGTCCTATTTTCAGGAACAAGGAGGAATGAAGTCAGAAAACACTGTTTTTCTGACTATGGTTCTGGTCCTCCAGTTCCTTTGGAAGAAACATTGGTATCTGTATAGTAGCTTTCCAGAAGGTAATTGAAATTGGGGTTTTTAGTGGAAGGCTGGGAAGTTTAAGTGAGATATAATCCATGGTTTGTTGTTGTATTTGTTGTATTTGTTAGTTCTAAGCTATTATTTACCATAGACACTTTAGTTGATGTTCTCCTTATATTTTCTTTTAACTGTTATAAGATGCTCATTTTACTAGATACCTTTAGTAAACTAACTAACAGGCATTGGGTTTTAGAGCCTTCTGAATTTGAAACTTTACCAACTTTGGTACAAGATGTATGGCATTGCCCCAAATAACTCTGGTATGCCAAATGGAAGCTTTTGTGGACTCATAGCTCCTGTTTAAGGAACAAGTGGCAATCATGGCTAGCATGGCTTTTGCACAACTTTGTGTTGTGTGACAGTTGTGTCCATTTCTGGATTATGAAACTCTACTCACAATTACCCATGCCTTTGTTATCTCCTCCTGAATGGACTACAGTAACATGTTCTACTTGGGGTTACCCTTGAAGAATAACTGGAAGCTTCCAACGGTGTAAAATGCAGGCTCACTTATGTGTTCGCCTAGAAGGAAACACATTGTATTCCATTCTGTAAACTGCATTGGTTTCCAGTTTGCTTGTTCAGTCCAGTCCAGTTTGTTCTGTCCAGTTCAAGGTGTTGGTTTAGACCTTTACATGGCATTGGGCATGTTATCTAAGGGAACACCTCTTCTCCAGTACATTGACTTGTCATCCCTCCCAGGTAAACCAGATGGAAGACATAAATAGATGAACTAAATCTACTATACTGTAAGGCTAGATTAACATAATCATGCAAAACTGAAGGCACAAATTTCCACTGTCATTTTTGCCTCATGATCAATTAGGTTGAATCCTGCTCTCTTATATGATTGTTTACTAGGCAGAATCTCTTCCCTTTGCTGCCCAAGGTCATCCACACATTACGTTATCCTGTTTTTCCTAAAATAAGATTTCCCCGGATAATAAATCCAATTGGGCTTTTGTGCACATGCGCTACAATAAGCCCTCCCCTGAAAATAAGCCCTCCCTGAAAATATTGCAACACAACAGCAGCCATGAGGTGACCATGCTCGTTGCCTCCTGCACCTCAAAAATAATAAGACCTCCCTGAAAATAAGGCCAACTGCTTATTTCAGGGATCAAAAGAAAATAAGACCCTTTCTTATTTTGGGGAGAACATGATACCTTACCCATCACATTCTGTCTGACAGGAGGGACATGTAGTGGGTCCTGTCTATGAAAAAGTTTCCATCTGACATGAAGCTAGTCCCAACCTTTTTGGGTTTTTGGAAATCCTTCAAAAGGTGGCTTTTTCAGCAAGCCAGGGGATTTTCTGGTAAAGGCAACCCACACATTACATGCAATATTTTGTAATCTTGCTTTATCTATTTTGATTGTTTTAATCAGTTTTATAGAATATTTTAATTGCTGGTTTTATTGTACACTATTCAGTGTCAATTTGTATGAGATGTGGAGCCATACAAATCTGACAAGTAATATAACATGATGTATTGTAACATCATAACATAAATGTTATTATCCAACTTGTAATAATTTAATTTGAAAAACTTCTTCCTATGGTCTTTATTTTTTAGTTCTATCCATATATACAGTATACACATCATACATTCTTAGTTTACTACTAAAAGTTGTGCTGCCCTTCTAAATGCAGAAAAACAAGGAAATGCCATGTGTTCATTACGTCAAGCAATCAACTATCATGAGTTTAATATGGATATTGCTCTGTAATTCCTACGAATGGCTGCTAAAAAGGCAATTGTTTGCCAAAGCTTTTGCTGAAAGAACTTGATTGTTTAATCTGAAGTTCAGTTTTAATGAGATGTGGGCAGCTAATGACCCTTCAGATGCTCTTAAACCGGAAGTCTCAGTGTTGACTTCTGTATAGCTGCTGAATGTTTTTAATTTTCCTGTACACCTCCCCGAGTCCCTTCGGGGAGAGGGGGTGGTTTAGAAATTTAGAAATTTAATAAATTAAGGTGCAGTTAACAACATCCGAGGACCATGGATTACATGCCTGTTTAATGTTTAGAGGCTTAAGTGAACTGACTCACATGGTCTCCTGTATCATTTTGAAAAATCAAAGGGGACAGACTTGATTCAGTTTCAGTCCCAGGGAAATATACCTCCTGGCATGAAAAGAAACTTTTCTTAGCATTCACATCAAAGTGGGATAGATCCATTCCTCTCACTTTTATCTCACTTTTATTCATTGTTAGCCACCAAAGTAATGTATTTCAAATGGGTGGCAATACTAGCTGGCTGGCTGGCTGGCTGGCTGGCTGGCTGGCTGGCTGGCTGGCTGGCTGGCTGGCTGGCTGGCTGGCTGGCTGGCAGGCAGGCAGGCAGGCAGGCAGGCAGGCAGGAAGGAAGGAAGGAAGGAAGGAAGGAAGGAAGGAAGGAAGGAAGGAAGGAAATAGGTAAATCAATGTGCCGATGACAATATCAGTTGTACTTTCCATGATATAGCTTTTCAAAATTCTGCATTGCTGCAATGTTTTGGAGGGATGTTTTATTTTCCCCCTATTTTTGTTGAATGTTGGATAAATTAGTATTAAATTCCTTTCATTACATCTAAAAGCATCTAGAACTATTTTAAGTAAAAGAAGTACATTCCATAATGGAAGGGGAATGAAGGGGTCCTTTGTCCTTTCCGAGCTTGGTTATTTTCTTGCAAACATTTCATTACCCTGCACTGCTGATGTTTCCTAGTTTGGGTAATGAAACATCAGCAAGAACACAACCAAGCTCAGAGAGCACCAAGATCCCCTCATTTCAATTCTGAGCTAGAATATTCTCCTTTATTAAAAAGGGAAATCTTTGAGAATTATCTTAAACTTGCGAGCCCATTAAACATATGACTTTGACTCTTCATTTTGTTTTTAAAGATTGAGGATTTATTTTCCGTTAATACCAAGATGATCTCATATTTTCTGTATATTTTTAACTAAAGTCTTAATTGAAATGTATTTCTCCTGATTTTATGTTTTTTCAATAAAGTTCTTGGGTAAAAAAGTAATTGCTGTGGATAGTGCCAATTCAAAAAGGTATATGGCACTCCTAGGCCACATTGACTGATAGTTCTACTTCCTGCTGATCCACATTTTTTGGGGGGGGAATAGCCTTTGTTTTAAGACTAGCATCACTTCCCTTAAACTTTGCCACCACAAACTGATGCCTATTCAGCCAATAGACAGTTAATAGACAGTCATGGCTGTGGATATGTAAGGGCAAACTGTATTTAAATATGTATTGGAAGGCAAGATCTAAGCAATCATCTTTTCCTCTGACACTGATCCTTTGCTTTTGGATGCAAGATTTTTATCTTGTCCATGTTTGTTTATCATTTGTATATATCTCACATATTTCTACAATATAATTTCCACATAAATAAAATCCTAAAAAACAGTGAACTACATAATATTTTTGATAAAAAATATCAAAATAATATTTCAGGAATAACTGCAATAGTTTATGAGTGTTGTTATAAACTTTATAAACTAAGTGAGTGTTACCATAGAATTCAATAGTTTTGTTCATCTGACATAATGAACCACAAAGTAGCCAACCATATTTTGTCCTAGCATGTTGTTGAACTTAGAAAGTGCATTTAATGTTTGGTTCATTATGTTACACAAACTGAGAAAATAAGGGGAAAATTGCCGACCATGGTTAGGATAAATGTTATGCAAATGTAGCTATTGATAATATTGCTGTGGTTCATGTAGAATCCATCACAATAATTATAGAACAGAACTTGGCATTTTGCTGTGTGATTACTCTTCAGGATGTTGAACAGAAATATCCTTTGGTATTCTCATAACTGAGCAGTCTTTTTTCATTAATTGCCCTTCATAGGAATTAATTTCCACTTTGCTGATCTTCCTTGTTGTTGTTTTTTAAACTGTTTGAAATATGTGGTCATGGAATATGGTTTAATTCTTAAGGTAGGTGTCTAATCAACAAAAAAATAAAGAAGAACTACAATTTTTTTCTGTTTGGAAACTATTCCAAGAATCCCCCCCCCCCCAGACTAATATGCCATTTATCTAAAGATGAATTTGAATTTTATTTTTGCTCGTAAGGAACTAACTTTTCTAGCCAATATTTTGTCACTTGCAAAGCGTGTTATCTGGTACAAATGTGTTAGCGTATAAATACTTTCATAATCTCTTAGTATAGCTCATTAGGCCAAGATTTCCATAGCTTTAAGGGAGATCAACATTTTAACAGAATAACAGAGTTGGAAATGACCTTGGAGATTTTTTAATCCAACCCCCTGCTCATGGTTGTCCAATTTCTTCTTAAAAACCTCAAGTATTAAAGCACCCACAACTTCTGGAGATAAGTTGTTCTATTTAATTGTTCATTTTAACTTACCACGACTTACCAACATTTAACTTACCATGACTTAGATATTGTTGTGAAGATGACTTGATAAGCTGTATTCTTTATTTAATATTGATTTTCTAAGCATTCTTTGAAATTGACCACTTTTTGATAAGTATGTAGCTCATCATGGCAGCATGTGTGCTGCCATCACTGACATACAAATTCGCCGGGTGCATTTTGGGGTTTTCTTGAACAAATCAAACTAATACACATGAAGCTTTGGAAATCAAAGCCTGCAAATATGTATGGTTTCCATTGGATATTTTAAAAAACAAAACAAACAAAATTTTGAAGCACTCCAGCAAGTCTATTATGTTGCTGTAAAATGGTTAGCTTTTCAGTCTTCCAAATTACTAAATTGCTTCAGGAGTTATTAGCAGGTACAGAGAAAAGGCAGTTTAGCTTTCTGTTTCTTCCTCAGTATGATTGATTGGAAAAGTGAATCCATGTACAAAATGCACAATAGGATGCTAATTACAAGTGATTAGTGACTAGTCCAAAATGCTGCCATTCAATCCCTGCTAGCAACCACAGGATTTTCTCCTGGTAACAAAAAGATGGGCAAATAATGTAAAAGAAAATACTCAGTACACTCAGTACTTAGTACACTCAGCTACATTCTTCATTTGTCTTGAATTATTCTACCTCCCTAAAAGTATTTTGCGTTTATTCTTTATTGCGATATATTTATCCTTCAGTAAAGAAGGAAGTGTTCAGAATAATGTTTAAAATGAGTTTGGTCCTGTTGAATGCACAAATTCATTAACAAAATCAGAAATTATACAATACTTTCTTCAGCAAGCTGTATACAAACTGGATTTTGCATTGAACTATATATGTATGTGAATGTGTATATGTATCTACAGTATATATGAATAGATTGCTTATAATGATCTGTAATTACTTGTTAATAGACTGCATTAAGTCTGCAAAGGCCTTAGTTATTTAAAGCATTTTGTCCTGCACTTTTAAATAAAGAGAAATGGTAATTTACAAAGATTAATGATTACACTTTTGCTACTTTCTATTTTATTACCTAAAAGAAACAATACAGAAAAAAAAATGATTAGAAGAGTGGAAGCAAAACAAACAAACACAGGTGCTACTTACCAAGATTGTACAGTGATTATTTTAAGTAGAGATAGAAAAAGCTTACCTCTTGTAATTACTTCTATTCTGGTTGAAACCCAAGCAAGACAAGCAGGGAAAAAAGTTGCAAGGTGAAAAAACTCTCACACCAAAGGGGCATGATTTGTCTCACCTTTAATAATAATAGCAATAGCAATAGCACTTATAACCACTTCCCAGTGCTTTTACAGCCCTCCTAAGCAATTTACAGAGTCAGCCTATTGCCCCTAACAATTTGGGTCATTTTACTCCCCTCGGAAGAATGGAAGGCTGAGTCAACCTTGAGCCTGGTGAGATTTGATCTGCCAAATTAAAGGTAGCGGCAGTCAGCAGAAGTACCCTGCAGTACTGCATTCTAAGCATTATGCCACCGCAGCTCTTAATGCTAGTATACATAATGAAAATAATAATTCACTGCACTATCACAGAGGCAGTTCAATCATCAATTATTTAAATTGATTACTAACATATAATCAATTTAAATAAGCATAAAGCAGTTGGATAAATAAAAAAAACTACCTATTGACAGTAACATTCTCATTGTGACCTTGGGGTACTGATAATACTGCATCTAAATCACAGGTAAAGCCAATGACATCATAAAGGTATTAAATTGTAGAATAGAGACAAATATTATAGACCCTAACAATTGCTTGACATCTCTTCCCACTACGGCCAGTATCGCTTGACAATACCAGCTTAGAAAGGAGCAGAGCTGCTAATACTAGAGCTGTCAATTCTCAACCTATGCAAGATTTGTGGTTGGAAATCTGTATTAAAAGCCATTGGGGAAAAAAATCTAAAATGACTAAGGCTTATGTAGGCCCTTCACCAATGAGGATAACTAATACAGTTAATACCCAGATCTGACATGAAGCTTTTGTTTCTTCCAGAATAGTTTTAAACAGAACCCTTCCCATTTTTCCATAATTTCTTCTAGAAGAAGAATGATAGATACTGAGTGATGGTTGTCAAAATGGGCTATTTCATCACAATGGGACCCACATTCATTTCCTTCAAGGAAGAGGACACCAATCCGCCCTTAAGCAATTTTCTTATTCAGTCTGCCTTTGGATTATGGATTTCCTGTCTGGCCGCTCTCAGAGGGTCAGATTAGATAATCATATCTCTTCAGCCATTATTCTTAACACTGGTACACCACAGGGTTGCGTGTTACTCCCTATACTCCTTATGCGCATGACTACATTCCCACTCACGCTAGTAATACTATTACTAAATTTGCAGATGATACAACAGTGGTGGGACTCATCTCCAGGGCGGATGAGTCTGCCTAACAAGATGACGTGGACCAGTTGCTTTCATGCTGTGGAGACATAACTTGGTCCTTAACACTAATAAGACCAAGGATAGTGGACTATAGAAGAAATAAATCAGACATTCAGCCCTTTCTTATCAATGGAGACTGAGTGGAGCAAGTCCCCAATATTAAGTTTTTGGTGTTTTGAACTATTACCATCTGGCAGACAATAAAGGATAACAAAAACAAGGATAAATAGGCTGAAAGCAGCTTTTATCTCATGACAGTAACTATATTGAATTCTACTGTATAGTTCAATATTAATGTAATATTGGGTTCTCAATTCAATTGTATAGAATGTGTGTTTTTGTTTTATTTTTATAGTTATAATGCACACTGAAGATGGCATTTAATTTCACTGTATGAGGTGCAATGACAATAAACTAAACTAAACTAAACTAAACTAAACTAAACTAAACTAAACTAAACTAAACTAAACTAAACTAAACTAAACTAAACTAAACTAAACTAAACTAAACTAAACTAAACTAAACTAAACTAAACTAAACATTATGGATTATCACCTGGCTGCAGTTCTTTATAGTATATCTTTCTAAGCAGAAAAGGGGTCTACTTGAGTCTCATTTACAAGTAGCAGAACCCTATCTGCTTCCTCAAAATTAACAAACCAAAATGAACCCCAGGAAACTTCACAAGGTGTTGCTGGTATTTCCTTCAATCCTGCTCATGTGTAGGCCAGACCAAACTTGAATGATTTTATTAGCAAAATGTAGCTCCAAAATCTGCAGCCCCTTGGGAAGATCTGCCTGCTTCCCAAAAACGACTGACTCACCTGAAACAGGACATCAGGGCACAGTGTGTGGATGATAAGGACATTGTGTTTCAACTAATGTTTGGTCCAATTCAACTTTAGTGTTTTTCAAGTGGCAATCTATCCTCTTTTCAACTGCTCTATTTCCCAAAGTACTTCAGTGAACCAAGTGCTGCATAGATCTATATTTGGAGAGCTCTTTGAATATTCTAGTATCCCCATCTGCAGAAATCAACCAGACACAGAACTGTACACCAGATTACTGAGAATATCCACAGATACCTCTGCATCAGATCATTTTAATTAGTCCTCTACTTGCAGAGGTTCTCAGCTGCAACCAGGAAGTGATCCAACCACAATAAAGAACTCATACTTCCTTAATTCATATCAGGATATTCACTGCTCAAAAGCGAATATCCAGTCTAACATGAGATTATTTAGAAGAAGCCCATGATTGTCATGAATCCCTAAATTACTGAAAATTTCCACCGGACATAAAAGCTGAAGTCCCCCCAGAACCAAAAGCTAAAAGTATTCCACTGCTATTTGAGACCAGGTCCAGGAAGTCAAGTAAGGACCCTGCCATGTAGTACAGTAGATGAAATGCATATAGAATCTCCAGTTTATTCCTAAATCCCAGGGTCATAAATGAGCATTTCCAGTTTGTAGGGCAGGTAACTTATTTTACCAGATTTTAATACAATTGGAGTCTGCATGCAAAGGATAGATTTCATTGTATATTTCTTATTTTTTTTAATGGTTCATCTAACATGTTTGCTTTAGATGACTGGGTTACATACTGTACAGATTACATGCTGTAACATTCCGACAAAGATAAAACAAATCTCTGGAAGACACAAAACTCATGTGGGGCATCATTTTTCTTTGATTATTAACTTCTTCAATTCACTTCCCTCCAGGCTTATATTACCATTTGCATTTCAGGAATTAATGTCCGTGAGGAGAATTAAACAGAACTTGACGTGAGGGTAAAAGAAGGTAGTAATTTTCTCTCTGTAATACAAAATTGTCACAGCTGAACTTTTTAGAACTTTGATCAGTACATGCACATCTTGTGATTATCATATTAAAAGTGCATTTGGATGATCCTTTTGAGTTTACAGACACCACAATGTATTCTTTTAAGAGCCTCTCTTGACTTTCAGCAATGTTTCACACAGACTGAACCCATCAGAATGTCAGTCAAGAGCCTGTACTGGAATTAGAAAGTAGCAACTTTTTCTATACCACTTGTTGGATTTTGAGGTATTAGAGCTGAGCCAATATATCAAGACCATTTTGGCATGGGCTTATTTATTTTTAAAAAAATAAATACATACATATATAAATTCTTATTTTGCTACACATTTCCCCCCTTATATTTTGTTTTCAAATGTTATCATTTTATGTGTGCTCCTGCGAGCAGCCACAAAGTCAGAACTAAGTATCTCTACGAGATTTGTTTGTCAGACTGCATCTTATACTCTGAAGGTGCATCTTATAGTCTGAAAAATATGGTAGACAAAAAGTATACCGGTAGTCCTCGATTTGCAACCACAATTGAGCCCAAAATTTCTGTTGCTAAGTAAAACAGTGATTATTGCCCCATTTTATGACTTTTCTTGCCATTTTTATTAAGTGAATCACTGCAGTTGTTAAGTTAGTAACCTGGTTGTTAAGTGAATCGGGTTTCTCCATTGGTCCCAACTCTTTGAGAGCAACGGGCGCATTTGAAACCTGAAATTTAAGAACAATCTCTCAAAGTGGTGATGGGCATTTACAAAACACCTATTTACCAAGAGAAATAACTGATAAATTATTCTTTGCCAAACCTGTTAATTTATCTCAGCTGTTCTTCAGTTTACTTATTTTTTTTTCTGAATCTGTGAATGTACTTCCAAATAAAACAGAAGATTTCCAGCATTTTTCTTTTGTAGATTGTCTTTGGGTATCTATGACAAGTATTTATGCTGTAGGTAGCACTTTGTAGAATGCCACCATTACATTAAATGTCCTTCTACTTAAAAAGAAGTTCAAATGCATAAAACCATATCTTTTGTGAAACCTGACAGGTGAAAAGGGAAGGGTTGCTGGATGCCAATGGAGATGTCCCATTGAGATCCAGAATCTAAACCAGTGTTTTCAAACAGGGCAACTTGAATATGTGTGAACAATGTTTCTCAACTTTAGTGACTTTACGATTTGTGAACTTCACTTCCCAGGATTCTACACATTTTAAAATTGCCAAAGTTGAGAAACACTGTGTTTGATTTTCAACTCCCAGAAATCGCCAAGTTTGAAAAACTCTGATGTAAAGCAATGTTGGTCTGTTGGTTGTATCTTTTCTATTTCCTTCTCTCCTGTATCGGCTTCTTCTTCTTATAATGATTGCTTCCTAGGTATCTAGTTCCCCAGGATCTTGGGAAGCTTCCCCATGTGGATATACCCTAATTAAGCACATCTTTGTGTGGCTGAATTATGAGTGCTCTCATTTGTTAATGACATCAGTCTCATAGGGGGAGAGTTGATAAAATAATGAGGCAAGCTGCTGCTGATCTTTCATAAAGTATGTAAATGCTCCTATTGTTTGCTGTCCAAAATAATTCCAGCTCAGTAATTGTTTCATGACACAAGAGGCAATAGAAATCCATTTAGTTAACGGAGATCCTTGAGTTTTGATTAAATTTGACTGTGACTCATCAGTGTACTTCATGAATAGAAATGAAATTGTCCTTCATCTTTCATTCTTTTAAGGTCCTATTTTAACAACTTCCAGAGAAGGAACCCCTTCAGAGATTACTAAGTGGTATAATATTTTCATAATATTTGTCTGTGACTTTTTGCACCTGGAACTGGATAGTTATGATATTGACAGTTTAGGAAAGAAGGAAATGGCATTCACCATTCAAAGAGTTTGGTGTTGCATTCTGAATTCTATCAGCATATCTGTTTAATGAGTATTAAAGTGAAGTGAGAAAAGTGGCCCTGATATAAATAGCAATAGCACTTAGATTTATATACTGTTTCACAGTCCTTTATAGCCAGGGGTGGATTCCGACTTCTGTTACTGCCAGTTCGCTCACGGACACACTTGATCTGCAGTATGCATGCATGCACAGTAGTAAAAAATTGCTTCTGCACATGCGCTGAAGCAAAAAACAAAATGGCAGCGCCTATGGTTTGGGGGCGTGGCCAGCCGAGTTACTACCTACTGGCCTAACTGGCCCAAACCAGTAGGAACTCACCTCTGTTTACAGCCCCCTCTAAGTGCTTTACAGAGTCATCATATTGACCCCAACAATCTGAGTTCTCATTTTACCCACATCAAAAGGACAGAAAGCTGAGTCAACTTTGAGCTTGGTGAGATTCAATCTGCCAAATTGCAGTCAACTGGCAGTCAGCAGAAGTAGCCTGCAATACTGCACACTAATCACTGTGCCATTGCTGTCAATATCTAATACATGTTCTAGTATTCAGGAATACATACATCAATCAATACAATTAAAGCAAACTGAAATTTAATCTTTGGATATTTGGTAAAAATCTTTCCTTGTTCTCCTTTAAATGGCCCATACTTCCTTTCAACATCATGCTGATATTAAGGGGTAATGGTGAAAGAATAGCTATAGGATGGTGAAAATCTCAGCTGAAGACCACTCTTAGTCATGGAAGCCAATAGGGTGGCTTTAAGTCGGCTGTTAGGTCTCAGCCCAATCCAACCCACAGTAGGATAAAAAGTTTTGTGTAAGGGTTTACGTTCAGGCAATCAAATGGAATCTAAATCTAGAAAACAAATGTATACTATAGTGGATGGTTCTGTGAAAGCATTTGGGAAATTTGAGTCTGGACATCTGGAATTCTTTAAACTAAATTAAGTGTAGCTAACAGGATGAACACCACTGCTTAAAAAAATTCCACACCCAACTGAAGCACCATTGGCCCTGAAAGCTTTGCTGACAGAGTTGTGCAGCAAAGATCTTGCGACTGATAAGTGGTAGAAAGAGGAAGCCCCATTATAAGGCTGCATCAACAGAGGGATAGAATCTAGATCACGTGAAGTGTTAATGCCACTGTATAGTGCCTTGGTAAGGCCACACTTGGAATACTGCATACAGTTTTGGTCGCCACGATGTAGAAAAGACGCGGAGACTCTGGAAAGAGTGCAGAGAAGAGCAACCAAGATGATTAGAGGACTGGAGACTAAGACATATGAAGAACGGCTGCAGGAGCTGGGTATGTCTAGTTTGATGAAGAGAAGGACCAGGGGAGACATGATAGCAGTGTTCCGATAGCTCAGAGGGTGCCACAAAGAAGAGGGAGTCAAACTATTCTCCAAGGCACCTGGGGGCAGGACAAGAAGCAATGGGTGGAAACTAACCAAGGAGAGAAGCAACTTAGAATTAAGGAGAAATTTCCTGACAGTAAGAACAATTAACCTCTGGAACAGCTTGCCTCCAGCAGTTGTGAATGCCCCAACCCTGGAAGTCTTTAAAAAGATGTTAGACAGCCATTTGTCTGAAATGGTATAAGGTTCCTGCCCATGCAGGGGGTTGGACTAGAAGACCTACAAGGTCCCTTCCAACTCTGCTATTGTATTGTATTGTATTGTATAAGTCCCTCTTTAACATTCTCCTTTCTTGGCTTCCGGTTCCGGCTCCGGCGGCGACGGGCGAACTTAGGGTTCGCTCGCCGGTTTGTTCCTTTTCCTGCCCCCCCACGGGGGCGAGAAACCCCTTGTTTGGGGCTTCTCCCGTAAAGCCGGCTCGACAGGGAAGCCCCCCCCCCACGGCAGTGGGGAGAGCGACCCTGCTCCTCGGCTTAGGCGGAAGAGGACATGCTGCGGGGGGTCTTCCCTTCGCCAAAGGTTGGCGGCACCATTTAATTTCATGAAGAGAGACGATCGGAAGAGTCGGGAGGCTTTTCGGGACCTCAGCTGCGAGCCGAGAGTGAGCGTTTAAAACTTTTTTTTTTTGTACTGTCAGCCGGGCTGAAAGGGACTGGAGGGGGGTGTTTGTTCCCAAAAACCCCCCCTTGGACTAAAAGCGGCACTCGGAAATGCCTCGTTGCGAGGAATCGGAAACTTTTAATTCGGATGGTCTTTAACAAGGGAAAGTACTTTGCGGCTTGCTTGCAATTATGTCTCTAGGTCTGGCTGAAACAGTTTCTTTTTTGCTTTTTAACCACTTTCTCCCTCGGGCTCTGAGTTTGGGCGGAAAATGGCTTCTCTTTGTCCCCGACTGACTATGACCTATGGAAAATTACCAGTGTCTCTTTGTGATTTGGACTTCCTCTAATTATTGATGAAGAATTTTCTTTTTTTGGATTTGTGTTTTCCTTTCTGGATTGCCTTCGTTATTATACCTATGGAGTTGGAAAAGTGTTTCTCTACTGGTTTCTGAATTTTGCAGCTATACAACTTTAAGAACTTTGGACTCCTGATCAGCCCCACCCTAAAAACGCCATTTTACTGGCACGGATTTTAACAGCTAAACATGGCACAAGAAGCAACGCTGGCACGCCTTGAACAAAGAATGACTGCCCTTGAATCTGTTATACAAAATTTGGTATTAGAAATTAAGGCCCAGAGGGCAGAAAATGTCAACTTTAAAAAGGAATTATTGGACACTCGAAAACAAGTGCTTGAGAATACACAGAAGAATGAAGAATTGAAAGGGGGGCTGGAGGGGGCTAAGGGAGAGATTAAAAATGTTTCTAATGAGGTTGTGGAAATAAATGGGCATGTGACTAGGATAGATATGGAAAGGATGACATATTTTTTGAGATTTCAGAATGTTTCTGAGATGGATGGTGAATGTCTCCCTGATCTTATGAGTACAATTATTGCAGACTATTTACATAAACCTAAAGATGAGATCAGAGGGGACATTGACCTAGTCTACAGAATAAATTCTGCATATGCCAGGATGAATGAAGTACCCAGAGAGATACATGTAAAATTTGTTAGAAGGTCAACCAGAGAGGAAATCTTGAAGGCGCAAAGAGGGAGTCCTATGATTTACCAACAAAAGGAGATTACCATCTTGAAGCAGATTCCAAGAAAGATTAGAGAAGCTAGAAGGAAATTTTCCTTCTTGTCTAAAACATTGTTTGATCATGGGATCTGGTTCAAGTGGGTGATACCCGAAGGGATGCTGGTGTTCTGGGAAGGAGGTAGAGTGAAGATTAAAACAGTTGCTGAGGCGGAAGCCTTTCTTAAAAAACATTCCTCTGTCCTGGGAGAAGATCCAGGGGGGGCAGGGGGAGCCATGGCCCCGTCCGCTGGGGGCCCGGGGGAGAAGGGGGAAGATACAATTGCCAAGAGACTTAGATCTAAAAAATAACTTTGCCCTTGTTTTTTTTTTGAGTAATATTGTATGATATTTGTAATCTGGATTTTTGTAATTGACTGACAGTATATAACTGAAAAATTTAGGAATATGTACTTGCTCCCAGCTTGCAGTGTTATGTGAAATGTTTCTTTTCTTTTTTTTTAATAATGTAACTTGAGGTACCGGAGGAGCCGACGACTTTGACGTGACTACTCTCAAAATTTCTATGTAACCCTTACCCTACCCCACAAAAAATGTAAACTCAATAAAACTTTTTCAATATATAAAAAAAAACATTCTCCTTTCTTGTAAACTTTTCTGAGGCATTTCTGAAACTATGTGCAATAAATAAATAAGATATTTGAGAAATATTTTTTTAAAAAGCAATAAATAAATAAATATTTTCATAATTACACAAACAGTTTTATCGGCTACCTTCAAAACAGACTGCAATGCGGCTTGTAAATGGTTTTTAAATAAAGCAGCATGTTCTATTGCATTTGATATGAACTGTCAGGAAACAAAATTGCATTTGCAGTAGATAATGGGAATAGTTTTCATTCCCCTTTAAGCCATATATGTTTCATTTAATTCTAAATATTCTTGTTTAATAAGGAAGTTTCTGGCATATCAATCCAGACAATTGAGGCCATGGGTCAATGGGATTTCTTTTTCATTTATCTGGTGCATATGACTCATAGACTGGGTGGAAATGTCATTACTCTTTCTGTCATCAGTTTATACTTTACAGTAACCAACTTGTAAATGAGCTTCAGCTGAACATAATAATAAGAATTTTAAAACCACATGAGCAATGTTAAAATTTTGGCCTTGTAGGAATCTATCATCTACCACCCAGAAAACTACAAACAGTTGGAAAATAGTCCAACAGATAGCTAAAAATGGAAGTTGAGTTTATACTTCATTACACTTCCATCAGGTTTTAAGCCTACTATTAATTAATTCTGTTTTGTATTGTGGTAGATTTAGTTAATCATATATTAACTTATTTTGTTTTAAATGTTTTTATCTATTTGTCCATAATTTTTTACTTGCTTTTATTTAAAAAAATTGCATTCTTTAGCTTTTTAAAGGGGTTTTAACCTTTAAATATTTTATATTTTTGGTTTTTAAAATTATTAATTATTTGCATTCCGTCTTCCTTATGCTGGTGACCATAATAAATATTTTATAACCTTATTTCTTTTAAAAAACTCAGCTATAGTTAGCAATATAGCCTGCCCGATCAGCTTTTTGGCCAAAGTATTTTCCTGCTATGTGATGCTTGCTGTTATTTTTATTCACTTTTTCTAACAAGTTGTCTATTCTATTTTTATTGTAAACTTTTTGATTATTTAAATTAAAAATGTTAAACATGCTGATCTTTGATCAAAGGACTTATAAGAATTCAATAAATATGAAAATACATATATTTACTAAAATTTATTATTTATTTATTTATTAGTCAAATTTATATCCCGCCCTATCTCCCTAGGGGACTCAGGGCGGTGCACAGAAATATAAAAATATAAAACAATACAATACAAAACCGTTTAAAAATAGATTAAATTAAAGTCTGTGCTAAAATTTAGATTAAAAAGGGTTAAAATCAAATCAAATTAAAACTATATCCATTAAAACTAAGCGAGGCTGGCCTCTTGAAATAGATGAGTCTTTAATGCCCGGCGGAAGAGGCGTAGGTCCGTGATGATACGAAGGTCGGGGGGAAGGTCGTTCCAGAGGGCAAGCCCCACCAAAATATATTTGGTTTTATTTTAATAACTAAAAAACAGTCTGTATTTTTCATGGGACAAGTGATTCTAAAAGATTCTAAAAGTTGAAGACACTGAATCATGAAAATGGTGCTAAAAGGAATTAATACATTCCAACACTTCTAAAGTCCTATATAACTACTGGTTCACATAACCTACTATTAGATAAAGTAGAAAAATGTGGGTTAGACAGCATCACCACCAGATGGATTCGCAACTGGCTGACCAACTGCACTCAATGAGTAGTCCTCAATGGAACTGCATCTACATGGAGGGAAGTATGCAGTGGAGTACCACAAAGCTCTGTTTTAGGCCCAGTACTCTTCAACATCTTCATCAATGATTTGGATGAGGGAATAAATGGGGAACTCATCAAATTTTAGATGACACCAAGCTGGCAGGAATAGCCAACACTCCAGAATATAGGCTTAAGATACAGAAGGATCTTGACAAACTTGAACATTGGGCACTATCTAACAAAATGAAATTCAATTGTGAAAAAAGTAAGATTCTACATTTAGGCAAGAAAAACAAAATGCATAGGTACAGTATAGGTGGTACCTTGCTCAATAGTAGCAACTGTGAGAGGGATCTTGGAATCCTAGTGGACAACCATTTAAATATGAGCCAGCAGTTTGCAGCAGCTGCCAAAAAAGCCAACACAGTTTTAGGCTGCATAAACAGAGGGATAGAATCAAGATCACGAGAAGTGTTAATACCACTTTATAATGCCTTGATAAGGCCACACTTGGAATACCGCACACAGTTTTGGTCACCACTATGTAGAAAAAACCTGGAGACTCTGGAAAGAGTGCAGACAAGAGCAATCAAGATGATTAGGGGACTGGAGGCTAAAACATATGAGGAACGGTTGCAGGAACTGGGTATATCTAGTTTAATGAAAAGAAGGACTAGGGGAGACATGATAGCAGTGTTCCGATATCTCAGGGGTTGCCACAAAGAAGAGGGAGTCAAACTATTCTCCAAGGCACCTGGGGACAGAACAAGAAGCAATGGGTGGAAACTAATCAAGGAGAGAAGCAACTTAGAACTGAGGAGAAATTTCCTGACAGTTAGAACAATTAATCAGTGGAACAGCTTCCACTGATTAGAAGTTGTGAATGCCTCAACACTGCAAGTCTTTAAGACAGGGATGTCCAAACTTCAGAACTTTAAGACTTGTGGACTTCAACTCCCAGAATTCCCCAGCCAGCATGGCTGGCTGGGGAATTCTAGGAGTTGAAGTCCACAAGTCTTAAAATTGCCAAAGTTTGGACACCCCTGCTTTAAGAAGATGTTGGATAGCCATTTGTCTGAAACAGTATAGGGTTTCTTGCCTAGGCAGGGGGTTGGACTAGAAGACCTCCAAGGTCCCTTCCAACTCTGCTATTGTATTGTACTTAATTATTAGCAGTTATCACTCACTGTAGTACCTAAACCCAACCACTTCCTATGCCTCTTACAGATTTTTACATAAATAACATAGATTTGTTGTTATGAAGTATCCTATGAGAATCTTTAAGCTTTTTCATAGCATAACCCTGTCACATAACTTCTATAACCACCTCTGGGCTACAATATAATCCACTGATATAAAATGTGCCCAGTGCACTTTAGATGAACATGCTGGTAAGTACAAAAATATGTTCTGCAGCACTTGGTGAAATCTAATGATAAAAATGATGAGATTCCTGAAGAAACACGCCTTGAATGACTAAGCACAGTGTAGGAACTGGAGATTCTTTTTCTAAAAAAAAGAAAATCCTTTGTATTTAAGAGATCAGAACGAACACTCTATCCACAAACATTGTGAAAGATTCCCTCCCCATTTTGTTTCTTAAGTTCATAGCAAAGCAAGAGTGCCATCTATTAAATGTTTAAGATATTTTTAATACAGTTTCTAAAGTTTTCATCATACAACGTATGACTTCATTTGCTACTTTTAACTCTGTGTTATGGTTGATACTTCAAATGTGCATTTTGTTTGCCGTTGGAAAGAACGGGATAGCAGTAGTCTTATAATACATTTCTTTTAAAAGAAAGCATTTAATTCTATTGTTTTAAAACTGCTTTTCAGGAAGTGAAAAAATAGTGTGTTTCCTCATAATGCTAAAGATGAGCAAACTGAGAAGAAGCCAAAAAAGACAAAGGGAATTCATACTTGAGCATGCATATACAGTATTTTGAGATTCCAAGAGTTAGAGAATAAAGTTTATGTGTAGCATTGATAAGAAACTATACTTCTTTAAAAAAAAAAAGCTCACTGTGGATTTGTTCTTTCCTATGATTTCATTAATGTTAGATGGTAAGAAGGAATAGAACTGAAAACAAGATAGAATGCTTCAGGGCTTCAGATTTTGATAGCAGAAGTGATAATAGCATTCTCTGGAAACAGTCTTTGGATTCATCATGATAAAAAGGAACTAAATTATAGCATAAGCCACAACTTCCCCAATAATTGTATCCAAACATGGTAGCTTGAGACTGGCCTATACGGTAATTACAAAGAATTTGCAGGTCAATGCAGTTTTTAAACTGTGTTTACTTCCTCCTTTAACTAAGTTTTACAAGTAATTAATTTTGGGTCTCTTGGGCTTTTGAATCTTTGGTCTTGCATGAAGTTATTTATTCAATACTGCGATTAGTCTAGAAAATCTTCCTGGACTTACAGCTCTTGACCAAGGGGCAGGCGGCACCAGAGGTCAAGATGGCTTTTAAAGAGGTTTACCAGGTGTACCAGTTGTGTCCTTTCCTATATCAGGGGTTACTTCAATCAGTCATTCATGCCATCATTATCTCTTGATTACTACAATACATTCTATATGGAGCTGTTCTTGACAACCATTTAGAAGCTATAGTTATATAGAACGCCATAGTAAGCACAGCATATTATGCTGATATGTTATCCCCAGTTCATGATGTGCGCTGGTTGTCATTTAATTTCTGGATTCAGGTCAAAGCACTGATTATAACTGTACACCTATTCATGGCATAAGAACTCTTCTCCCCTCCTGTCCTATCTATCTATCAATGATTTCTTTCTGTCCTCTGAGCGTTCATTTCAATTAAGCAATATTACCTTGGCAATGTACCTTTTCTGCTGCAGTTCCTTCCCTCTGAAACAACATCTCTCAGGAGATCAATACGACTCATACCTCACAGTTGTTCCTGAATTTATTAAAACCATGGCTATGCCCCAAGTTTGGAATTAGAATGGGTGCTAAGCAGTGGTGGGATTCAAAAATTTTCACTACCAATTCTGTGGGCATGGCTTGGTGGGTGTGACATGGCATGGCTTGGTGGGTGTGGTGTGGCATGGTGGGCATGGCATGAGAAGGATACTGTAAAATCTTCATTCCCACCCCACTCCAGGGGAAGAGTACTGCAAAATCCCCATTTCCTCCTGATCAGCTGGGACTCGAGAGGCAGAGAATAGATGGGGGCAGGGCTAGTCAGAGGTGGTATTTACCGGTTCTTCAAACTATTCAAAATTTCTGCTACCAGTTCTCCAGAACTGGTCAGAACCTGCTGAATACCACCTCTGGTGCTAAGCCTTTGTTAGTTTGAGCTGGTCTGAGGTACAGTGTTTTTTCTTCTAGATAAGTGGATTAATAACTGTCCGGTGTCCTTTTTCTTTGTTTAAATTAGTAAGCCACCCAGAGTCTTTGGGGAGCCAGCTGCGCTCCAAAATAAATAATAAATATCCTCATTCAATCCTCATGCATTAATCACTTGAACCTGGTGACCATCATCATGATCATCTCCCTCATAGGACGGAAGTTCAAAAGTAATGTTTCAAAGTATTACTTCACAAAAAAAAGTTGCAATCAATTTTCAGAACACCAGTAAATCAGGATTTGAGATAAAAACATGTTCATCATCCAATAAAAAAATAAAATAAAAAAATAAATCAAAGGGGGGAAAAACAATAGGAAATTAAAAGATAGACTTGATGGACCACTAGGTCTTTTTCTGCTGTCAGTTTTCTTAGTTTCTATCTTGAGGGAAGATAGGGTGGGGGGACTTTTTTGCAGTGTAAAATGTCAGGAAAAAAGTGTCCACTAATCTAATGTCTTCCAGATCTGATGCCTGTCAGCTTTGAAGCTTGCATGGATTGAGAATCTGTCAGAAGTCTCAAAAAAGTTGTTCTGATGGCCAGGATTGTGTGATTGAACGTGAAAAAGGAGGCAGGCCTTTGATTGCAAGCTAAGCCTACCAATTTTCCTCTTTCTGAAATCCCTCAAACAGATATTGATGTCTCTATAACATGGTCATATAGATTCCCTTAAACTTGCCAAGGCTCTTCTATAGAATGATTGCTTCAAAGCAGGCAATCATAACTCAGCTTAATAAACTAACATGTGAAATTACTTTCCAATACTTCCTTTCCAGGTTACACAGTTCTGAATGCAGCGTGAATACCTCCAATAAGTAAGCATACTTGTCCTAATATAGATGTCATAGAAACAATGATTTCCAGATTCAAAACAAAGCCACTACCTTACATTAATTTTAAAATTACAGTTCAAAAGGCTGATTTTTTCTGATATGTATGACAGATGATGATAATGATGATTTACATTTGTTGTGGCTGCTGATTTCAACAGTTGAAAATAACAAAAGAACAGCATGGGCTAAAAAGCAACCATTACAGTGGAAAAACCTCTTAACAGTAGCTTCACAAAGACTAACCAGGAAACAAACTTAGGGCCTTAAGGGTCTTCTAGAACCCCAAGACAGTGTTGCCATACATATTTCTGGAGAGATGCTGTTCATCTAGAGGGCAAGGGCTGCAACAAAGACATCATGTTTCCTTGGTCCCACAAGATGAAACATTTAATGGAGCACAACAACTCTGAACAAATTGGAAGTGTTCAGATAATTACATGCTCAGCTCAGCCAAGCATCTATGGTAAATTGGAAACTTCCAAATTATATTACATTCGGGTCCAAAGGACAGACAGGTGACTTTTAACATAGACAAGCCTCCTTTTTATTTTAACTTAATAAACCTCAAAGATAATATAATCATCAAATGTTCTTGATTGGTATTCCAGAACTGCACAGGGATCAATTGAATATGATATAATTCTAACTAAAAAAAAAAGGTCAGATAACTCAGAATTAAGAAAAAAGTATATTACATAATTTAGACTTGGATAATGTACCCTAACTATAAAACAAGAAGTAGAAAGTGCTGAAAGGCAATAATACTGTATAAGCATATCACGTTCACTGACTTCATATCAGCTCACAAAACAAATTTGTAACATACTATAAAAGAATTATATTTTTATAAAATGGATTAATCCTTTAGCTTAGTATTAAAAATGTTACAAACATATTGTACATTGCAAATAGAAGTGAAATTCAATCTCCTAAATAATCTTTACAATTTTCTGTTAAGTTAGAATGAGTAAAATATAAATACTACGAATTAAGATAACACTAAATGGATTCAAATCTCTACATTCCACCACTCTACATTCCACCACAGGCTTCTATCTAAACCCCATTCCAAATCTTGAAAACATTAATTAGCTATGCTAATCTTTAGAAAATGAAATAAAACCAATATTCTCTCAACTATTCCACACTTCAAAAAACTTTGCCAGCAACAGACATTCAACACTTAATTGCAGTCTTATATAGTTTGCATTACATTTTTAGAAGATGCATAATATATGATAATCAAAAAGTGAGAATGGGGTGACGGGACAACTTAAAATGAAGTCAGTTTTTATCTGCCAGATTTGTGGTGAATACTTAAATATAGAAAGAAACTAGCATCAATATGCAATGCTCTGTATGTTTAATCAAAATCTTCCTATTTAATAAATATATAGACAAAAGATTCCTTCTAATTTCCATTGACGCCTTTTGTACTTCATTGACGAAAGACAAATAGGGAAATTCTTCGGATCCCTCCAATATTGCAACGTATTAGGAACCCAAATAACTTCAAAGGAGAATGAGAGAATGAAAGAGATATAAAGGGAAACAGCTAATTGTCTCTCAAGATGTTTTTTCCCTGGACTTGTCATTGACCACAGTTGTCCAAATGGTAAACAAAGATTGGGAGCAACCTGAAAGCAGATGCATTGCTTCATGCTGTGAGCTGGAAGGGCCTAAAAGAAACTGATTCTTAGAGAAAGAATATCACTGTAGTCCTTTATTCTTGTCTTCTCCCCTTGTGGAAGTGAGAGAGCTACCACCATGTGATAAGACTAACCATGTCTTTTGTTGCAGATGAGTAAAATGTGGCTTAATGGAAGAAATTCACCTTGGAATGAGTGCGTTACAATTGCCACAATTGCCACAATTACCACTTTTGGACACTGTAATGATACCAGAAGAGGTTACAGCAGCTATGGGGAACCTTTTTTGGCTCGCGTGCCATAAGCAGGGGAGCGCATGGGCACTGGCATGCCGCACCCATAATGCAATGAGCGACCCCCCAGTGCACATGCACACATAACCGGTGCAACCTCCCATTTTTTGCATGCTTTTTTCACTCTCCTCAGGTTCTAGAGGCCTTATAGAAGCCTGAGGAGGGCAAGAACAGCCTCACACACACACCCAGACCCTCTGAAGCCTTCAGGGACCTTCAGGAGGCTTCCCTGAAGGCTCCGGAGAACTAAAAGCAGCCCTATGAGCAAACTGAAAGTGACTTCCGGTTTGCTCATAGGATGTTTTTAGTCCTCCGAAGTGACTTCTGGTTTGCTCGTAGGGCCATTTGTAGTCCTCCAGAGCCTTCAGGGAAGCCTCCTGAAGGTCCCTGAAGGCTCCAGAGGACTTAAACCAGCCCTATGAGCCAATTGGAAGCCCATTCCTGAACTTCCATTTGCCCGTAGGGCTGGTTTTTTGTGCAGGGTTTTTTTGTTCAGGGAAGCTCATGAAGCCTCCAGAGGGCCTGGGGGGCCTGGGTCGGCTGTTTTTACCCTCCCCAGGCTCCTATAAAGCTTCTGGAGCCTGGGGAAGGCAAAAAAATGGCTTTTAAAAAGGAGAAACTCAGCTGGCCAGCGCGTGCATGCGTGCTGCCCAGCTGACAGGACAAATCCTCGTGTGCCCTGACAAATGGCTCCACGTGCCACCTGTGGCACGCATGCCATAGGTTCGCCATTCCGGGGTTAGAGAATAAGATTTATTTATTTATTTAAATTTATATCCCGCCCTTCTCCACAAAGGACCCAGGGCGGCGGTTTGACTCCGGTTTCATTATTCTGTTCTGTGTTGGAACTTATATCTTAAGTTCACTGTTTTCTTTTGGTACCAGAGGTAAAGTTATAATTATGAATAGCTTGTATACTAAAAGACACTCAACCTATGTCAAATCAATTATTAAGGAAAACAAAGAAACCTTCTGATGAATTTTGACCAAAATGACACTTTTGTCACTCTGTGAGGGAAGTGGGTGGTTAATAGATTAGATAGATGGATGGATGGATGGATGGATGGATGTATGGATTGGCTTCAAATGCTGGCAGCTAAAGTAAAGACATATCTGAAGGACATCAACTGAACAAAGACTACTCAGGTTAGAAGCTATGATTGCTCAAAAATTATACCTACTTTAGGTTCTGATTCAAATCCTGGAATCTTTGACATTCCAATTAAAACTATATTTCTTTAAATGTACATGAAGTAGCTCTATTTCTTTTTTTTAATAAAAACTAATCAAGATTTAAATCCTAGCAAACAGAAGGTCACAAAAGGGGATCACATGAAGGCAGCTATGTAAATAATCCTATTCTAACCTATTTTATTCTAACCTATCCTATCCTATAGTTGCCAAGTTTAGAAAACACTGCTTAAGGACATCATTTGATGGAGCTGGTGTCCTTCAGTTACAAAATTCCTGCATCACTACCAGATCTATACTGCACAAATGTTTAATGTCACTGAAGAGATAATGAAGACCATAACACACTGCTACATCACAATAGGTAGTCAAAACAGATATAATCTCCTGTGTTTCTTTCAAACAATATATTGCTTGACTTGGACATTTCCATCAGGTTTTATCAAATGCCATTTGTCAACTGTCAGGGTATTTTTTTTAATCAAATATCCATTCACATATCTTTAAAGAATTGCTAGCTTTAACATTTCTCCTTGCCTTTTCTTTTTGGTTGATTATTTGCAATAATTAATAGTCATATGCCATATATCACTATCTGAGCTGACCTGCTGTAGTGGTTTGATAGAGATTGTATTGACTCCAAAGACCCTCTGATAGATTAGTCCTTTCAAACAAGCAATCAAATTCAAAATTATATCTAGCCTCTCTTGAAAAGGTTATCTGCCACAATAAATATGATTAGCCTTGACAAGTTGCTTATAGGTGTGAGTGTATATACTATATCTGATAGTTGCAGATACAGAAGATTGTTTACTTTTTATACTTTTCAGATTCCAGAGACCAAGAGAAAACTCACTATGTAGGGGTGGTGGAACCACGTTTTGGTCTTTTAAAGATGGGGGGAAAGCCAATACCAGTCATAGAAACTTGATACAATGTTTCTATGGTTTGTATTGGCTTTTATTTTCATCTTTAAAAGACCAAAACATACATGCAAACATTGCATGTTAGCTATTGTCTAATTTTGCAGAAATTAGGTTAATTAAGAGTGAAAACACTGTAATTCTGATTACCTTAATTCCATGTAAAGTTCATGGCAGTTTCCATACTTCAACTGGGGATTATTCGCTTTACAGTTTCTAAATTCAGGTGTGGGGTAACTTCAGTCTATTGTCATTTTTAAAGAGAAGCCTGTGCTGAATATTTGCCACAATATTTGCTAAATATGCAAGAGGATTTTTAAAGTATTTCTTAATTATAATTATCTTAATAGCTTTATCCATAGATTCCCTACAAGCCAGTGAGCCATATCTGGACTGCAAACATATAGATGACTGGCAGATGGCAGAAAGGAGTTAGATTTTCTGCATGCCTTTGCTCCCATCTAGTGAGCATATGGATCTTTGCAGTGCAGATATGATAGCACACTATAGGGGAACTATTTGGAGAATGAGGAATTCCTGTTTCCAGGAATGATCTTTACCATCAGTCCACAGTCCAATAACACCAGGGCAGAAAAAAGAAAGACCACTTTGTTAAAGGAAGAAAGATAATGAATAGAAGGCAGTTCTTTGAAGCTTTCAGATGACCAAGAAGCAAATGTGATAAAGACCATATTGAGCCTAATTATGGCCAGGACTGAAAGCTTTTTGAGTGCTGACAGCAGTATTTTATGCATTAAAAAAGAGGAAATGTGTTGCCAAGAAAAGACGAAGATAGCAACAATACCATCCCAAAAAGGGAAAAGAGGAAATACTTTTGCACAAAATGTATTTACAGCATACACATAGAAATGCTAGTTTTGAAATAAAGTCCAACTGTGACCCATAAAGTAGCTCTTAATTATCACAGTTTATAATTAAAATTAACTTTGGATCAAAAGTTTTTTTAAGATAAAAATTATGACATGTAGAACAAGAAAATGAAACTGTAACTGCTTGTACTATTTAGCTGCCACTACACTAATTGCTCTTTTCATTTGATCTCATAACCTACTATAACAGACAGCATAAATAGTATTAAAAACACAGAGCAAATCTAATTCTGTTTGACCCTGAAAGTCAACACTGCAAAAAGTATAGACAAACATTATTTTTATTGCTAATACATTGCATTGCATTGCAATGCAATGCAATGCAATGCAATGCAATGCAATGCAATGCAATGCAATGCAATGCAATGCAATGCAATGCAATGCAATGCAATGCAATGCAATGCAATACAATACTGTATTAGGTGAAGGCATCCACACATATATTAGTATCTAGTTTGGACTTCAGTTCAAAAAGACTTTTTACATTAACAAAATCTTAAAGTGTTGTCTGCCTGACTAAACTTTTGTTAAAGTTATCAACGTTTTGCTGCAATTCCTTCCAGAAGAAAACATTTCCATGGAACAGCTTTTCAGTACTTCCTCTCACCCAACCCCCACCTGTTTTCCATGCTATATATAAAGGCAGGAAAAAATGCTTAGTCCTTACAAAATCCAAGGAATTCAGTATAACTTCCATAGTAAAAATGTTTCGCGAATTAAGAAAAGGACATATAGGTAGTCCTCCACTTACAACCATTCATTAGGGACTGTTTGAAATTATAACAGTACTGAAAAAAATGACCTATGACCATTTTTCACACTGACCACCGTGGCAACATTGTCACAGTCATGTATTTATGATAGTTGCAGAGTCCCGGGGTCATGTGATCAACTTTTGCAATTTCTGACAAGGTCAATGGGGAAGCCAGATTTATTTCACAACCATGTTACTAACTTAATAACTGCAGTGATTCACTTAACAGCTGTGGCAAAAAGGTCATAAAATGGGGCAAAATTAATTAAACAGCTATCCTGCTTACCAACAGATGTTTTGGGCTCAATTGTGGTTGTACATCGAAGACTACTTGCATTATTCAAATATATTAGAGTGAATGCCACTCTGATACCTTTTTCTCCACGAAAGAGGCTTTTTCTTTTCTCTCTTATCTGGGTGCTTGAGAACAAGTTTTGAATTCTTCTCAACCTTTTTGAACTGAGTGCTAGTGGTATCTGCAAGGGAAGAACTGAATTTGCAATGCCACATCCTCCATCTTGCCTGTTCTGGTTCCTCTATCCTCTTGTGCCGTTGGCTGGCATTATTGTTGAAGCTGATGGAGGAGGAGGCTCCTGCTCATGCAGTGATTTTCTGTGACACAATCTCACACAACTTTCAGACTTTGGTGGTTGCTTATATTTCCCAACCATGGTATCTTTCTCTCTGCCCCCCCCCTCTCTCACACATACGCCAGTGGTGGGTTTCTGCAGGCTCGCACCTACTCGCGCGAACCGGTTGGTGAAATTTAGAGAACCGCTGAGAGGGGGTTCCACCGGCGTACCTGGAAGTAAATCTGGCCCGCCGCTGCCAGTGACCCAAAAGGAAGGAAAGGAAAGGAAAGGAAGGAAGGAAGGAAGGAAGGAAGGAAGGAAGGAAAGAAAGAAAGAAAAAAAAAGAAAGAAAGAAAGAAAGAAAGAATTTATCATCACAATTGAGTCCAAAATTTTGGTTGCTAAACAAGAGCGTTGTTAAATGAGTTTCACCACATTTTAAAAGGTGGCCACTCCCACCCTGTCACATGACTGCTAAGCCACGCCCACAAAATAGGCCACACCTACAGAGTAGGTTCTAAAAAAATTTGAAACCCACCACTGACACACGCTAATATTTTAATACTGACAATACTAGCGGTTGTTATTAGGGAAGGTCTTGAGCCGAGAGAGACCATTGTGCCACAGACCACCGGTTGTGAGTCCCTCTGCGTGAAGTGGGGCCTAGGGAGGCAGTTGGGCTTGCTGGTTGTATACCTGGCTCCCCGCTATGTAGCAGCAGCCCTGCCCGAGCTCCTCGAGGTGATCGCTACGATGGCAGTTGAGACCCCCAGACTTTTAGTCATGGGGGACTTTAATCTGCCATCGGTGGACGAATCATCCGAGGTAGCTCGGGAGTTCATGGCTTCCATGACGGCCATGGACCTGACCCAATTAATTCAAGGCCCCACCCACGAGGGTGGACACACACCGGATCTTATCTTAGTCTCTGACCAATGGAAGAGTGATCTGGGTACAGGGGATATAGTCATCACACCCTTGTCATGGTCAGACCACTCACTTCTCCGGCTCGACTTTCCAACCGCCACCCCCCACCGCGGGGAGGCGGAACCTGAGTCATCTATCTGGTTCCGCCCCAGGCGCCTGATGGACCCTGATGGGTTCCAGGCGGCGCTTGGGCCACTTCCTGTACCCCTGACCCACGCCCCGATGGAGGACCTCATGGCCGCATGGAATACTGCGACCACGGGAGCCTTGGATCGGGTCGCGCCCTTGCGGCCTCTCTTGCGGCGGCGAGCTACCCTGGCTCCTTGGTTTACCGAGGAGCTAAGGGTGATGAAATGCCACAAGAGATGCCTAGAGAGAAGATGGAGGTCTACTCGATTTGTATCTGACCGGACACAGGTAAGAGCCCATTTACGGACTTACATTGTGGCGCTGAGAGTGGCCAAACGTCATCATTGTGCCACTCTCATAGCATCCGCAGAAAACCGCCCTGCCGCCCTGTTTAGGGTGACCCGCTCCCTCCTTCAACAGAGGGTGCGGGAAGCCCCGCTACAGGGTAGAGCAGAGGAATTTGTGATTTTTCTGCAGGAGAAAATCGCTCAGATACAGAACGAGTTAGCCCCCATTGATGGCCCAGTGGGATGCCACGAGGCAGATCTTGTTTGGGAGGAGTTTGACTCCGTTCCTTCCGAGGATATGGACAGGTTACGTGGGCGACTGCGAGCCACCACATGTTTATTGGACCCGTGTCCCTCCTGGCTTGTACTGGCATCCTGGGAGGTGACACGAGGCTGGCTCCAAGAGGTTGTCAACGCTTCCTTAAGTGAGGGTTCCTTGCCTGCTTCCCTAAAAGAGGCTATGGTGAGGCCCCTCCTTAAGAAGCCCTCTTTGGATCCAGCTTTATTAACCAACTATCGTCCAGTCTCCAACCTTCCCTTCTTGGCGAAGGTTGTTGAGAGTGTGGTGGCACAACAGTTTCCCCGTCACCTGGAGGAAGTTGATTATCTAGACCCGCGCCAGTCCGGCTTTCGGCCCGGGCATAGCACTGAGACGGCATTGGTCGCGTTGGTTGATGATCTCTGGAGGGCCAGAGATGGGGGTTGTTCCTCCATCCTGGTCCTATTAGACCTCTCGGCGGCTTTCGATACCATCGACCATGGTATCCTATTGCATCGGCTGGGGGGGTTGGGAGTGGGAGGCACCGTTTTACGGTGGTTCTCCTCCTACCTCTCTGGCCGATCGCAATTTGTGTTGGCAGGGGAGCAGAGGTCGACCTCGAGACCCCTCACATGTGGGGTGCCTCAGGGGTCGGTCCTCTCGCCTCTCCTGTTTAACACATACATGAAGCCGCTGGGTGAGATCATCCGTGGTTTTGGGGTAGAGTACCATCTATACGCTGATGACACCCAGCTGTATATTTCTACCCCAAACCACCCCAACGATGCCGTAGCGGTGATGTGCCAGTGCCTGGAAGCCGTGCGGGTCTGGATGGGAAGTAACGGACTCAGGCTCAACCCGACCAAGACCGAGTGGCTGTGGTTTCCGGCTGCCCGATTCAACCAGCTCACTCCATCGCTGGCCATAGGGGGCGAACATCTTGCCCCTGTGGATGGGGTGCGCAATTTGGGTGTCCTCCTGGATGCCCGGCTGTCCATGGAAGATCAAGTGACAGCCGTGGCCAGGAGGGCGTTTTACCAGGTTCGCCTGGTTCGCCAATTGCGCCCCCTATTGGATCGGGACGCCCTTCGCACAGTCACTCATGCGCTCGTGACATCCCGACTGGACTATTGCAACTCTCTCTACATGGGGCTCCCCTTGAGGTGCACCCGGAGACTTCAGCTAGTCCAGAATGCAGCCGCGCGAGCAATTATGGGAACCACTAGGTTTACCCATGTAACACCGCTCTTGCGCGAGCTGCACTGGCTGCCTGTCATCTTCCGGGTGCGCTTCAAGGTGTTGATTATCATCTTTAAAGCGCTCCATGGCTCGGGACCTAGCTATCTGCGGGATCGGATCCTGCCTCATACATCCTCACGACCGATTCGCTCCCACAGAGAGGGACTTCTCCGGGTGCCGTCCACTAGACTTTGTCAGCGGGCGACGCCCAGGGGAAGGGCTCTCTCTGTGGCGGGCCCGGCCCTCTGGAACGACCTTCCCCCCGATATTAGGACGACCACGGACCTCCGCTCCTTCCGTCTCAAATTAAAAACTCATTTCTTCTGTCTGGCCGGCCTAGGATAGTCTCTCTGTCTTTGGGGTTTTATTGGGGTTTTGTAATATTGCTTAGTTTTAATGGGAATTTTAGCGCAGGTTTGGATTTAATTTATTTTTAATGAAATGTTTATATGTATTTATTGTTTTACTGTGCCTGTGCACCGCCCCGAGTCCCTGTGGGGAGAGGGCGCGGTTTAGAAATATTAAAATTATTATTATTATTATTACTAAGCAACAAATATTGATTAAACTCCATTGGTGACATTTTAACTGAAATTATCTTCTCTGGAGAAATAAAATGGACAACAAATTCTATTTCATTGCAATATATGAGAATTGGTAGAAAAATAAATTAAGAGGGTTTTTTTCTTGTAAAGATATCTATTTATAAATGTATATTTTCATAGCTAAGTTTGGGACTATCGGTTTTGAAATTTCATTACGATGTCAATCTACCATTGTTAACCAAACTATAAACAATATTATACCTTATTACTTTTAAAAAGCAATGAAATAAAGTCTATGTAGACATTTTCTGTACCCACTGTCTGGCTAGATATTAAATATAGTCTTTTCAGCAATAACAACTTCTGTCTGGTTGACATCAGCATTTGCAATACATATATATATATTTATGGAAATCCTAATAATAACTGTTCACCATTTTATCCTTGCATATAAAATGTAAGTCAAATTGCCTAGAAAACTGTGCTTGATATAATAGTGAAGCTGGAAGGAGGGAAGATCTTTGACCTTAGATTAGTTAATTTTATGAGGAATGTTTCTAGTTCTGAAGTGATACATCTGAAGACAAAGAACCCAAAGAAAATCTCAAAAGACAAAAATGTACAGAGATGCTTGTTTCTCAGCAGGCTTTGCATGTGACTTTCATATGATTTGATAGTTTAAAGCAAATTTGGTTTCCAAACAACAATTTGCTTTGGAACAGATATACTAGTACATTGGGGTTGCACAAAAAAAGCTGCCCTTGAGACTGCTCCTTATACAATGTGATATATTGTACTGGCTTCATAATCCAAAATGTTGTCTTCGCTTCACGCATAAAGCTTCATCCATGTACACAATCTATGATGCAACTCATGAAAAGAGCAAAGGTATTTCTAATTGTATATATGCTTCCATATAGTTAGAATTGCATTTCAAGGAAAACCTGTAACATGTTATGTTATTTATGCATTGCTGGTTAACTAGAGTCACTAGGTTAATATGGGCAGCAATACAAATAAATAAATTATATCTGTTGGCAATCACTTTGATCAACTAATTGTAATATAGGGTTTCTGAGAAGACTCCAATAAATTAAAGAACATTCAACTCAATTAAAATATACTGAGAGCAATAAACTATCAAAAACAACAGACTTTTCATTATTTAAAGGAAATACAGTACTAAAGATAGAGTCCAGCTCCATTAATAATATTTGTTTGACTAATATGCTTATATATTAGGTTACACCAGAGGTGGTATTCTACTAGTTTAGACCGGTTCATCTGAACTGGCCCGCCCACCTGCCCCAGTTCTATGGCATCCCATTTAGCTCCCCCGCGTTTGCAAACCAATAGGGAAGGTAAGTGAATACCACTGCTGGGTTACACTGCATATTTATTTACAACTGAAATGAAATGTTAGATTGCCTTCTGACTTTTTAAATAGTGCCAATATAAATTCAAATTCATTTTCCAATTCTGAATGTAACCTTGGTTTGGTTAGCCTGCTAGATGACTCGCTGAAGCAAAAACGTTGGAAGTGCTCTTGCCATATGATGTTTCCACTTTAAAGTAATGTTAATTCGGATGCCAGTAATTCTTTTTCCTTCTCCTTTCCGGAAAGCATTTTAAAACGCCGCCTTTTACGAAGGGGGGTTTCTGCAAACAAAACTCCCCCCTCTATTTCTTCTTTGCAAAAAGATCGAATGAATTAAACAAAAACTCACAGTCACATTCTTTTTTTTTTTTTTTTTTTATTGAAAAAGTTTTATTGGTTTTACATTTTTTAACAGGATAGGGTAATGGTTAGAAAGAAATTTTGAGAGCATTCACGTCAGAGTCGTCGGACCTTCCGAGACCTCAAAATACACATTAAAAAAAAGTTAACATAGAAAACATTTTCCATACCACTACAAGATGAAAGCAAGTACATTTACCTAAATTCTCCCTTCCATGCTGTCAGACATTTACAAAAAGTCCGGATAGAAATATTATACAAAATTGTTCAAGAAAAATCAAGGCAAAGTTATTTTTTTGATCTAAGTCTTTTGGCTATTGTATCTTCTTTCTCTCCCCCCTGGCCCCCCGCGGGCGGGGCCGTGACCCCCTCCGTCCCCCCTGGATCTTCCCCCAGGGCAGAGGAATGTTTTTTAAGAAAGGCTTCCGCCTCAGCAACTGTTTTAATCCTCACTCTTCCTCCTTCCCAGAACACCAGCATCCCTTCGGGTGTCACCCACTTGAACCAAATCCCGTGATCAAACAATGTTTTAGACAAGAAGGAAAATTTCCGTCTTGCATCTCGAATCTTTCTAGGAATCTGCTTCAAGATAGTGACCGTTTTTAGTTGGTAAATTAATGGACTTTCTCTCTGCAATTTCAGGATTTCCTCTCTGGTTGACCTTCTAACAAATTTCACATGTATCTCTCTAGGCACTTCATTCATCCTGGCATATGCAGAATTAATTCTATAGGCTAGGTCAATGTCCCCCCTGATCTCATCCTTAGGTTTTTGTAAATAGTCTGCTAAAATTGTACTCATAAGATCAGGTAGGCATTCACCAGATTCCTCAAGAACATTCTGAAATCTCAAAAAATATGTCATTCTTTCCATATCTATCCTAGACACATGCCCATTTATTTCCCCCACCTCATTAGAAACATTTTTAATCTCTCCCTTAGCCCCCTCCAGCCCTCCTTCCAATTCTTCATTCTTCTGTGTATTCTCCAACACTTGCTTCCGGGTATCCAATAGTTCCTTTTTAAAAGTACTATTTTCAGCCCTCTGGGCCTTTATTTCTAATATCAAAGTTTGCATAGAAGTTTCAAGAGAAGCCATACAGTCACATTCTTAATACAGGAGCCCCGGTGCAATCCTCCGTCGCCGGCATTTTCATCCAAATAGGAATTTTCTAATCATTCCGGCATCCGTTGGCAAGAGGAAGCTCCCCCCGCTATCCGTTCTCCAGCTCCCAGGTCGAAGCGGGAGGCTCCTCCCCGACCGCCGTCAGGGGGGGACCCCCCACAGCCGTCCCTACGGTAAAGAGAGTCTCTCCAGGACCCTCAAAAACCCCGAAGGGGTTCACCAGAGAAAACAAGCGGCAGACGTGTCGGAAAACACGTCCGTTGTCTCTGGAAACCGGAAGTAAAGTCAGAAGTGCTCTTGCCATATGAGTAGTTATGGTGACATTGAAATATGCCAAAATGCATAACCCAAGAAAAACATGAGCCCCGGTGGAAAATTTAACATTG
This sequence comes from Rhabdophis nuchalis, assembly GCA_039707465.1. Classification (NCBI taxonomy): domain Eukaryota; kingdom Metazoa; phylum Chordata; class Lepidosauria; order Squamata; family Natricidae; genus Rhabdophis; species Rhabdophis nuchalis. The sequence goes on from CM077645.1 coordinate 31,537,609, forward strand.
ATTATAATTGTCTCAATGTACCAAAATATGCTGCTGTTCAAAATATACTTTCATTTTTTAAAAATGAAGAAATTAGGCATATATTTCCTACCTTCCCTGTTCTGATTAGAAATGCAAGTAAGAGCCGTAAGTGCAAATAAGGCCATACAACTGATGCTATGAATACCTTTGTGTCAGTGGACACATTTTGTGATGCCTGCCAGACTCTGCCCTCACCTGACACCTGGGTTTTTAAAAATTACTTTAATTAAAAATGGAATGAAATGAAAATCATCTTGCTGTAAACAAAGCAATTATATTGAATCCCAAACATGAATCTGGGCTAGGAGATATTCTTAACCAGTAGTGATTCTGGGTAGATGCTCTCCAGTGCTTTATTTGGAAATATGCACCCTTGTTCACAAAAAGAGTTGAAAACTAATTTGAATGGCATCCTAGGTGATGAAAATGCACAAAGGGAACATCTTCCTTTATTTAATCTTATGATCAATTGGTGTCTCTGCATCTGGCTATGATACTATCAAAGTGAACTGGGGAATGGGCAACTCTTTGGCCTTGAAGTGATTTCCTTTGTTATGCCCATGAAACTTTTCCACTGGCCACTAATCCAAAACTAAGATTAGCAATCTGTAGTAATAATAGTAACAATCTGATTAACATTAAAATATTCTGCACCTAGTCTTGAATATAGGCCTCATGGGCTTCATGCTACAGATCTATAATCACCTGTTCTTTTTAATTGGAGTGCTGAGAATGATAGTTTAACAACTTCTGAAGCCATACGTCTTTCCCATGTCACATATGGATACTGTTGGATCTTTGGTATTTTCTGCATTTGCTAGTCTTCTTGCAAACAAACCAGGCTAGGTAACATCATCAGGGCATAGGGGAGTTTTGTGTCTGATTATATATGATAGTTTTAGATCACTCAGGAGCCATCAATATGTTAAATTCCCTTCCATAAGAGTTCCGAATTCATCATGTGAATCCCATACTTGAAATTCCATTCTTCATCTCTAGTATCCCTCACATACTGTTCTTTCCAAAAACAGAAGTTGAAATCTAAAATCTGAAGCAGTGTACTAGTGCAAGACCCTCTCAAAATAGAAAATAGTAATGGTGAGAGTAAATGGTAATGGTGAGAGTAAATGGATTAGACAATGCCATTTTACCAGGTCCGCCTGGTCCGCCAGTTGCATCCCCTACTGGACCGGGGTGCCCTTTGCACAGTCACTCATGCTCTCGTGACATCCCGACTGGACTACTGCAATGCTCTCTACATGGGGCTCCCCTTGAGGTGCACCCAAAGACTTCAGTTTGTCCAGAATGCAGCCGCGCGGGCAGTTATGGGAACTTCTAGGTTTTCCCATGTAACACCGCTCCTGCGTGAGCTGCATTGGCTGCCTGTCGTCTTTCGGGTGCGCTTCAAGGTGTTGGTTATCATCTTCAAAGCGCTCCATGGCACGGGACCTAGCTATCTGTGGGATCGCATCCTGCCCCATACATCCCTGTGGCCGATCCGCTCCCACAGAGAGGGACGTCTCTGCTATGCCAGCGGGCGATGCCCAGGGGAAGGGTCTTCTCTGTGGTGGACCCGACCCTCTGACACAACCTTCCCCCCGAAATCAGAACAACCATGGACATCTGCTCCTTCCGTCAAAAATTAAAAACACATTTCTTCTGCTTGGCCGGTCTGGGATAACTTAACTGTTTTTAGGGTTTTTTAGGGGTTGTTTTAGTTTTAACACGGGATTTTAGCGCAGGGTTTTAGTTTAATTCTTTTTTAATACTGTATTGTTTATGGGTTTTATATGTATTTTTAATTTCCCTGTGCCCCGCCTCGAGTCCCTTTGGGGAGAGAGAGCGGGTTATAAATTAAATTATTATTATTATTATTATTATTATTATTATTATTATTATTATTATTATTATTATTATTATTATTATTATTATTATTATTTTCTTTTAAAGCAACCCCCACCCCCTAGATTCATGAATGGCCATCTTCATTTTTGACAATGAATACATTCCACTTGTGTGTATGCTTGTGTATCTAACTGGTAGGTATTTCATTCCCCTCCCATTTCCATTCTGGGAGATGGCTTCATAAAAAGGAAAATATTTTCAGGGATATCCCTGTGCAGCAGTAAGCATGAGAAACATGATGGATACTACAAGTTACCACACTGAGCAACCCCAGGGACCTTGCTTCCCAGGGCCATGCAATGAAACTGTCATAAAGATTTCCCACCAATGAATGCTTATATTTTTGGCTGCAGTCCAAAATTTAATCATCAGTGACAGTAAATTGAAGCATAGTGTTTTCATTTGCATTAGAAAGAAAGCAAAAGAATAGAGATTCGTTCAAATCTACAGGAAACAAAAGATCACATATGTATGAACCATTCCAGCAAGATAAGTAGGAACTATTGATATATTCCATATGGAAAGGCAATCTCTCCTAAAATTGTATCTTTTAATTCCCAAGGATAGCTGGAACAGAAGGAAGAGCTAAATTCTTTCTATTTGTCTGAGCAAAGATTAAACAGAGAATGTGAGATAATGTCTTTTTGTTAATAATTAGCTGTGTGTTCTTCATTAGATAAATGTTTTGTGTAAAAATTTGCTATATCAGCTGACCTCAAACAAGAGCTCTAATTCACCAGAAGCAGATTTTTGCTTCTGATCATTCATTTCACTTCTTCTTTCAAGCTCCACTTCAAGAAAGCTTCCTCAATTGTGGGGTCCATTTTTGGAATATAGTTCTCAAGAAGCCACGCCTGATCTGCACTGGAAATCTTTTCAGCATTCAGTTATCATCTTCTCTTAGACATTTTTATAGTTTAATAATTGGCCTGATTTTAAGGGCCTACACTTTTGAAGATAGTAGATTTTGTCCATCTTATTTATTTCTGGTAAAATGTATTAGTATTTTGTTCTTTTCTCAATATCTGAGTGCAGGTTGGCATATGTGTGCATCCTTTGAAGTTTTTAGTGCCTATGTAGTCAAGGAAATTTGGTAGTTGAATATATTAGAATAATTAAAAATATTTAAAAGAAAGACCAGTTTGATTAATAAATATAATACAATACAATACAACACATACAATACAATAGCAAAGTTGGAAGGGACCTTGGAGGTCTTGGAACCCCCTGCCTAGGCAGGAAGCCCTATACTGTTTCAGACAAATGGCTATCCAGCATCTTCTTAAAGACTTGCAGTGTTGGGAGACAAGCTTCTGGAGACAAGCTGTCTTGGATTCATGTACCAAATCATACCGTCTTCTCCCAATTACCCAAGTCTTATTATACTCAGGTATTATCACACATTAAAAGACAAAGAAGAATAAACTCAAAATGCTAAAACATACACTGCAATACATTGGGTAGAGTATGGGTTCAAATCAAATGAGATGGTCTTACTCAAGTAAATGCCTTATATTTGTGGTGTGTGTGTGTGTGTGTGAGAGAGAGAGAGAGAGAGAGAGAGATTATCACCAGATTTACTAAAGAAACATATGAGGAACATGCTATATAAATTTGACATTATAGTTTGATCCCTAGTCCAAGGGATCACAAAACTGTTTAACTTCACAAAATTGTTTAAATAAATTTGATTAAATTCAAAGAATTCCACCATATTTTGCTTCAAGCTGTCTGGACAAAATAATGATCATTTAGCATTAATTATTAATTTCCAAAATTGGCATAAATGAGCATGCTATCCAAAACTCTTAGAGAAATATAAAACTATTTTGGTAATATATCAATCTCCTTTCTGTTCTGCCTTTTTTCTGGTATTATCACACCTTAATATATAGGCTAATGCAAAAATCCCATAGATAAATTATGTACCTTACAAGTACAGAATTCCCCATCCATCCATCCCTGTTAATTTTAAAGAAGGAAACAAGAGAAATAAAATTAAGAGAATTAATTAACCCATACTTTAATACAAGACAAATATCTTATCAGAGATACTTCAGAAATGTGGGATCAAATTTTCATTGCAGAGCACATCTCCCATTCTTCTTCCATTTCTTATTCACCCTTTTTTAAAGCAAAAGGATATGTAATGAGAAAATAAATTCAAGTATTAAAGGAAATTGTGTTAGTACTGAACATATTTTTCGAATACATTGGTCAAAGGTTTAGGGTTAATATCAAATAAGTCCAATGCAGTAATCTTTCATTAATTAACTGGATTCAAAAAACTTTTGAATTTCTAATTTCTAATTATTTGAAATGTAAGTAAATTACTTACTTTAATAAAAATATTTTAAACATTATAATTTTTCTTGAAAGACTTGAAAAAGTTTGGAAAAAAGTTTGGAACTGAATTAATAAATCTTATTAGAATACTTATGGCACACAATTTAAATTTATTTCAGTGGGTCAAGAAATGTTCACACAGACAATCTGGAAGTTGTATTCCACTCTTCTAAAAAAATATACAAATTATAACCTTTCTAGGTTTTGTGGCAGAGTCATGAGTAAATTGATATGCATTGCAATCTTTGGTAGCAAGGTCTGATTACTCTGTCATTTTGGTAATAGTTTTTTTTTCTTTAGTGGTAAAACTGTACAACAGTGTTTCATACCTTTTAGTTTATTACCAATATTTCCTGACACATATGTATTAATGCTACATAGCAATACGTATTTAACCAATTTATTCCATGGCAGATTTAGTAGTGCAAAATTGATTGTCTTTAACATTGTAGGAAATCATTCTGGCTGAAATATTAACATGACAAGATATTTAGATAATACAAATAATGAATGACTAATAGTTTCATCTTACAAATGTAACTATATGGATATATACTTTGCTAATCTTTCTTTAAGATCATATGTATTATCATTTTCCCCAAATATTTATCCTCTTATTTATTATTATTATTATTATTATTATTATTATTATTATTATTATTATTATTATTATTATTATTATTATTATTATTATTATTATTATTATTATTATTATTATTATTATTTCAATTTATTAACTGCCCCCTCTCCTTGAAGGAACTCGGGGTGGTGCACAAGATTTTAAGAAATATGTACATATAACAATCATAAATAATTAAAACTATATTAAATATTAAATATTATCACCCTGTGCTAAAATATACCCCATTTAAGACTATACCAATAAAAACCCAATTAAACAATTTATCTACTAAAACTGAGGCTAGGTACGGTGGATTAGGCCAGGCCGGCCTGCTGGAAAAGATAGGTCCTTAATTGCTGACGGAAGGAGCGGAGGTCCGTGGTAGATCTAAGTTCGGGGGGTAGGTCATTCCAGAGGGTTGGGCCCACCACAGAGAAGGCCCTTCCCCTGGGCATTGCCCGCTGACATTGCCTAGTGGACGCACCCGGAGAAGTCCCTCTCTGTGGGAAGTGGGATGTGTGGGATAGGAGCGCTTTAAAGGTAGTAATCAACACCTTGAAGCACACCCGAAAGACCACAGGCAGCCAGTGCAGCTCGCGCAGGAGCGGTGTTACGTGGGAGTACCTGGAGGTACCCAAAATTGCCCATGCGGCCACATTCTGGACAAGCTGTAGTCTTTGGGTGCACCTCAAGGGGAGCCCCATGTAGAGAGCGTTACAGTATTCTAGGCGGGATGTCACGAGGCATGAGTGACTGTGCGAAAGGCGTCCCAGTCCAATAGGGGACGCAACTGGCATACCAGGCGGACCTGGTAGAAAGCCCCCCTGGCCACGGCTGTCACATGGTCCTCCATAGACCATGGGTATCCAGGAGGACTCCCAAGTTGCGTGCCCGATCCACGGGGGCTAGATGTTTACCCCCTATGGCCAGTGATGGAATCAACTGGTTGTACCGGGGCGCCGGAAACCACAGCCACTCGGTCTTGGACGGGTTGAGTTTGAGTCTGTTCCTTCCCATCCAGATCCGTATGGCTTCTAGACACCGGGACATCACTTCGACGGCATCGTTGGGGTGGTTTGGGGTAGATACGTACAGTGTCGTCAGCGTACAGATGGTACTCTACCCCAAAACCACGGATGATCTCACCCAGCGGCTTCATATATGTGTTGAACAGGAGGGGCGAGAGGACCAACCCCTGAGGTACCCCACATGTGATGGGCCTTGAGGTCGACCTCTGCCCCCCTGCCACACAAATTGCGATCGACCGGAGAGGTAGGATTATTATTTCCCAGGGGTTATTTTTAGTTTAAAATTGTTTTACTTTGTTTTGTATCTCAATCGAAGAATAGCAAGTTTTATTCTTCCTTACCAATCACCCAAACTTAGCGATGAAGTACTCCAGGGAAATCTGAGATTGACCTATTTTTACCATTTGCTTCTCTCAGAACGGTTCTGAAACTTAAAATAGAAAGTGGTAGACATCTATCTAACAGTTAGGTGCAAGAACTTATATTTTGTCTACTCCCAAAGAACTATAGCACTTTGTATTGTAAAGCAATTACCATTGAACATATCTAAGTAGTTTTGTTGGCAAAAATACAAAAGTGCTTTGCTATTGCTTAGATGTTTCTCATAGTCAGTAAAATTAACACGTTTTCTCATACTCATTTTTTTTTATTTAAAAAAAAGAGAAATATATAATACGGAATTAGTTTGTAAATAACCCAGAATGTTGGACAGAGGGAGCGATATGTACTTCATATTTTTACTAGCCAAATATTTTGTAATAGTATCTATTTTTAACTGATAACCTCTCACTTTCGGAGCAAAGCTTTTTGGTTTTGGTTTTTAGGAGCCATTGTAGCCATTGCAATGGTTAGAATGCAAACTCTGCCCACAGCCTGGAGTTCAATCATGACTGGCTCAAGCTTGACTCAATCTTCCATCCTTCTGAGGTTGGTAAAATGAGAACCCCGATTGTTGGGGAAAATACTATAAACTGCTGATAATATAAACCACTCAGAGACCACTCAATAGTAAAACACTATGGAGTGGTATATAAGTCTAAGTGCTATTGCTATTGCTATTATTTATTGAGTCTATTAGTTCTTCAGCTTGTCTTGACAAAATGAATGAATTAAGTACTATAAAACTATATACACATTTAGCAATTGCCCTGTACAAGTATATTCAAGATATATACTTGTACAGGACAATGAAAGACCTTTGAAATTTTTGCTTGGTTCCAAAATCTTTTCATTAGCCTTGCTTGAAGAAACTCATTTCCTGTCAAACACACTTCTATACCAAAGAAAATGCTTACTTTTTTTGCACAAGGATCTTCCTGTTTATGCATTCCTAAGCTATGGTGTAAGTCATGTCATTACTACTTGTATAGGAATATAATATATGGCAATTTTCTGAGTGCTAAACCACCTGCAATTTATTTTAGGGTGCTGCTCTTGAGAAAGCAAAATAGTTTATACTTTTCTCGCAATTTCTAAGATGTTTAGCAGAAAATTAACTTCAAGCAAGTTTTGTAATTTTATCATGTTAAATAGATCGTTACTATTTGATGGACTACTAGACCAAATGGTTTCTCCCAAGCATCCCATCCCATTGATTAAATCAGTGCTCTAAAATTTATCAAATATTGTAGAGAACCACAAAAAGAAAACCAGCTTGGTGAAGGAATGTAGCAGTTAGGAAAAATGAATTATCCCTGGAAAGGAAAAAAAAAAGTCTAGGAAGATATTTAAAGCAATGTGCACTTACTGTTTTTGGTAAGTGGGTTGATGGGATATTGGAAACGCTACCAGATTTTCAAGAGTTTGTACTATGAAACTCCTTAATTTCATAACATATAGGCAGACTCTACTATAGTTTCAGCCAGGAAACTGAGAATCCTAAATCATGCCAAGATGAAAAAAGACAGAGAATTCCTGGAACTTGGCACTCAGATGAATCGGTCATCAACAGGCACGTAGAGATAAACAACATCTACAAACTACTCAAAAAAGATAATCAAAAAGTCCAAAAGGAAACAAAAAGAGCAAAGCACTTCCTTATCAGCAATCAATACCCATTTGAGCAGAGATTTACACCAAAATTAAACTAGACTAACAGTCAAGAAGTAAACAATACTCCAATGGGGAACTACCAATTCAGGCAAACAAGCTAACAATAAACAACAGTCAAATCAAGGAAGCACCTAGAACAGTTCCATCAACACTGACAGGGCAAACCACTGCTATATATGCAGAAGAGCAAAGTCTATTCCGTCATGATGTTACCTAGTTTGATAATCAGATGTCTGCAAGAAAATCACCAACCTCAGTAAGCACTAAGAACAACACAGTTTCTTATCATAGTTATAGAGTGGAAGTCCAATATTTCTTGTAGAATCTATTGCTTGTTCAGTCTTATTTAAGAGGCTGACAAATGTGTTGTAGTGCTGGTGGTAGCTGTTTTGATTGATTGATTAGTCTGAGGAACAAAGAAACAATCTGTAACAAAGATTGGATACTACTATTCAAATGGTTAGACTTGCAAACAAAATGTCACAGTCCACAGCAGGTATACCTAAGCATTCTGCTTTAGATAGATCATTCTAGTCTATCACTCTTTCAGGAGAACTAGCCTTCAGGAAACCAGACAAGATATAGTAGTTTTTCAAATGCCAACCAGTGGTAGATAATTTAGTAAGGGCTTATCTGTACTTCAGAGCAGAAAAAGAATAATTTGCCATAAAAAGTCTACAGCAAGCATTGCTAAAGGTTCATTTAGAATGAATATGGGAGTTATCTTAAAAGCTCAGGATTGCACGAGGGACAAAACTGCCTTCATAATTACTGTGCATAATTTATATAATCACTTATCATCTTTACTGAACTACTGAATTCTTAACATATAAATTGTATGTCAAGCGTTTGCAGAAGTATGTCTCCTGATCAGTAAAAACTGACTGTTGGAATAATATTAATGGGAAAAAGGCTTGGGATATGAACATTAGAGTAAACATACAGCAGATAAGCAAGTAGTAAATCAAATGGTAGTATTTCACTATTGTCTCACCTAATTATATCACTTTTGGATGAAAATTTTGTACTTTTGGGTTGCTTATCCTTACATGCAAAAATTAAAAAATGTAATCAATTCAGAACACAGGAAGCAAAGCCAGAAATAATGATTCAAAGTGAGCCCCATCAGTCAGAGAAGCCTTATTGCAATTTACACCTACTATTTCATGATATTTCAGTCACAGTGTGCTTTCTCCTTTCCGCTCTTAATCATTTTAGAGAAACAAAGTGGGGAAAGGGGGGTGGGGGTGGAAGAGGTGCAGGATCATAAACAGTTCTTTATCACAGTTCCAGCCATCATGCCTCGTGATGCATTAAATGTAGCTCTTGCCTCTCTGAAAGCCACATTCCTGATGTCTCAATTGTGGTGGCATGCAAAATGCAAGAACAGCAGTCTATCAGTGACTCACAGCAAGACAGGAACTCTCAGCAGATCCACCCTTCCTTCCTGAACTCTATCAGATGAATCATGCTAAAAAGCAAAAGCAAAAGCAAAGAAAAAGCGAGAAAGCACATTATGGCTTGATTATGCTTAAACATGCTGAGAGGTTCATTTTTTACAGTGGACCTCAAGAGCAGAATGTATGCATGGTTTTACTTTTTTTAAAATTTTTGCTAAAACATTTCTGTCACAAATAAAGTGTGAAAGCCTCTATACTTACTTTCTTTTAATAATATGTTGAATGAATGGGGTATTTTAAAAAGAGCACATCATGTGCAAATGAGGGTAGTGTGCAACCAAAAGGAAAGAGGGCAAGTCAATATCGAACAAAAGGGTGATTACATGATGCTTAACATGCATATAAAGAACATATTTTTGATGCTCATATAATGGAGCAGATCGATTCAGAGGAAGTTGGTCAATCAATAGCAATTAAAAGCAGATACTAAGCGGCAGGATCTTTGATTGTTATGCCAAAGGTGGGAGAACATTGCAAAGTAGGCAAGAGGTGGAATATTCTCCCTTATTTCTGCTTCCGGATGCAGTATCTTTTGGTTCTATTGGAGAATCTGAACTCTGAACAACCTCTTCCTACCCAGGCTACTATAAGGATCAGTATAGTAAGCAGCTCAAAGTAGCGTCTCATTGAGATGGACTTTTATTGTCATTAATAGAAGGCAGGGAAATACTTTTCTGCTAAATTAACTGGCTGTATAGGATGTAACCCTTTCTTCCAGGAATAAGACATAATGCACTTTGATTTATTAAAGGGATAATTCAATAAGAAGGGGATAAATGCATTTGAAAAGTCAAGCCATATTATAACAGATGTCATGTTTACTACATAAGGTTACTCTGATGTCATTTACAACATTATAGGAAGCTCTGTGTTTCTCTGGCTTACATTTGTTATTTTTCAGCCTATGTGGGCTCTATGAGCAAGGACATGCCTCTTCCTATCCTGGTTTAGTTACATCAAGTATTTGGCAACAATATTGGCTGATGGATCAACGTGCTTACACAGAAAGACACCAAGAAAGTGAGCACAGGAAGATACAAGGAATAGACTTGGCATCACCATCTAGAATCTGTGGTTATCTGCCAGATATATAACAACTGGACAGGATCTATTACTACTCCCTGCCTTAGGTACCACACTTTGTTTTCCTGGGGCAACAATTGTTATCAATGTTGGACAGCTGAATCTAAACATCCTTTTCATTCATCAAGATCCTCTGATTTGAAATTACGGTGGATTATTGCTGGGTTTTTACTTAGGATGTTTTCAAAGGCTTTAGTTGGCATGTGTGCTACGTGATTCCATATGGTTGTAGTAGTCTGTTGGTGGTTTTTGAGATGTTGTTGACATATGGCAGTGTTATTCTTTTTACAGCTTGTGTTGGTTTTTCTATATTGGGTTGAATGGTTAGGCTCTTTTTGATAAAGTTGCATGCATATCAATTTTGTTGGAAGATGTTGTACAGATGTTGTGTGTCTTTTTTCTCCTGTTCAGGGTTACTACAGTACCCACTTTTTACTTAGACCATATCTATTTTGCTGATATTTAGTAAGATCCATACACAGCTTAGCATTCAAACAACCTTGGCACATGTGTTTTAGATGGAGTAGATGCTTCCATCAAAGTGAAGAATTTGATTTTTTTACCACATTTGCATAGTGTTAGAGTGCCTCCATAATTAAATAAAAAATACAACCGAATATTGTTTCTAAACTTACAAAGAAGCAGATGGTATAAGTCTGTGACATTAATTCAAGCCTCTCCATTAGATATATTCCTCTGCTGATCTGTGTAGCTTGAGTTACAAAACATTTCCTATGATACTTTTGCATTATCCACAGCTGGTTGAGATGGGGGGAAAACCACAGGTACTTTAAAATAATTATCAGGCTGGAAAAAACCCAGAAGGATCAGCTTGATTTTGAATAGCTCATTTCAATCAGTGAACTAATACTACAGAATTGGTTTAGATGAGAACAATTTGAGAACTGTTTTCACCTGCCAGTCCAATGTTCTTAAGCCTGAAGTGAGCCAGCTGATAGCATATTTAGAGAGAGAAAAAATCTTATTTCTCACCCAAATAGAACTATGTGTATATGCAATTGTAAATGAGGTCTGTTGAGGATTCAAGTCAATGAACACTAATATCATCTAGGGAATAAGTAGAAGTGGATGAATTTGGTGGTTGGAGTGACATTTAATGATTTTGCACAGCCCTATAACTAAAGCGAACCACATCCATTGAATATTTTGAATTCATGGTTAAAGGGACCACACAGAATGGTTCAAACTATCATTCAGACCAGGTTCATGTTGTGTCCAACAATATATAATCTTAATATACACACTTCCTGTAAAAATCCAAACATTAAAATAAGCACAAAGAAACAGTAAAATAAAATGTAGCTTTGGAAATGGTTTATTACACCATCCCTGGACTCTGTACCTTCTCAAGGGAGATATGCTTCACTGTTTGGGAAATCCCTATCTAAACTCAGAAAGGCTCTCAAGAAATATTTGAAAGAAATGCTTAAGGACCTTGAGAATAAGAGAGAAAAACATATAAACATTTTTCACACAGAAAGAAAACTGAGCAAAGCATGAACATGATAAAGATATAATAACAAGGCATACTTAATTTATATATGCATTTAATATGATTATTTGGAAGATAAAAACTAAGGAAGCAAATAAATTTGATATATTACTAGACTAAAGACCCACGGTATCATTCTTCTTCAGTATTCACCCAAACTTGTTATATCTTCCTTTGGTATATAAATAGTATCATTCTAGCTTATAACAGTACAACCATTTGGTTGATTGAAATCACAAATCTCATTAACAGAACAGAATAATAGAGTTGGAAGGGATCTTAGAAATCTTCTAATCTAATGTCCTGATCAAGCAGGAAATCGTATATCATTTCAGACAAATGGTTGTCCAATCCCTTCTTAAAAACCTCCTATGTTGGAGCACCAATATATTCCAGAAGGCAAGTTGTTCCATTGATTAATTGCTCTCTCAAAAAAGTTATCCTTAATTCTAGGTTAGTTTTCTCCTTAATTGATTTTCATTCATTGCTTCTTGTCCTACCTTCTGGTGCTTTGGAGAATAGATTGATTTGATACCCACTTCCTTGTGTCTGCCCCTTGGATATTGGAACACTGCTATCATGTCAACCCTAGTCTTTTTTAAAAAAAATTAAAACCAGACATACTAAATTCCTGCAACTATTCTTCATATGGTTTAGTCTACCATCCCATTTGTTGCTCTTCACAGCACTCTTTCTTGCAGCTCAATGTCTTTTTATATTGTGGTGGCTAAAACTGGATGCAATATTCCAAGTGTGGTCTTAGCAAAGCATTATACAATGGTGCTAACACTTCTTGTGATCTTGATTCTTATCCCTCTATTAATGCAGCTAAGGACTGTGTTATTTTTTTGGCAGCTGCAGCACACCAATGGCTCACATTTAAGTGATTGTTTTGTAGGACACCAAGTTCCCTCTTGTAGTTATTATTATTGAGCCAGATACAACCTATTTTCTTATCTAAATATAGAACCTTTTCTCACCATTAAATTTCCTTTATGTTAAAAAAAGGCTCAGTGTTCAAGTCTGTCATGATCCTTCTTATCTTGAGCCTATGTTCTAGAGTGTTGGCTATTCCTGTCAGCTTGGTATCATCTGAAAATTTGATGAGTTCCCCTTCTATACTTTTGTCTAAATAATTGATGAAGATATTGAAAAGTACTGAGCCCAAGAAAAACACTTGGGCTACCCCACTTATACTTCACTCCATATATCTCCATCTTCAACTTTGCTTCCTCCAAATGTGTAGAACCTATAAGTTTTAGATTTCACAAATAGTACAACTACTGGATATAGTGAGTGGAATTCTGAGATTTGTCATTGCCTAACATCTGGAAAGATTAATACATATGGCTTATGTAAGCATAAAACATCAGGATAATGCTTCACAGAATAATGTTTTTGGACCATCTATAAAATTACTCATGAACATTAGTCACGCAAACTTGGGACAATGGGATCTGTAGTCCAATATATGTGGAAGATGTCAGCTTGCATATTCTGGCTATGGGTCTTTATTGGTTGCATGGATTTTGACCAGTTGTTGAAAGAAGAAAAGGGGGAATTATTTCAACTAATGTAGCACAATGGTGTCAGAAAATTATGCTTCAATTTATGGTTGGATAGCTGATTGAAAACATGTATGTTCCTAGAATTTGTTTGTTTGTTTGCATTATACTTCTCTCTCCTTCCAGGGAACATTACAATGCTTTTGAATGTGCATGGTCCACAACAGATCATTTTGTCTTTCCATCAATAAGGATTGAAAGGATATTTTTCTTTTCTAAACATTTTCTGTACTTCTGCCAATTCTCCCAGGATTGCTGAGAGCACCCTCTCATGCACTGATAATTCTCTATTTGTACAGAGAGTTACAGTGCAATCCTTTGAAATCTTTCAAATGCTTAGACCTTGTGGAAGCTATAATCTAACAAATTTGGAAGGTACCCAATCAGGGAGTCTGGCATATATTGGAGGTATTTTGCCTCCTATTGTAGAAATTCATTTCAGTCACCTGGAGAGATGGAAAGTGTTAAACACTTGGTAATGTTAATTTAAGAGTGACGGAAGCAAAACCACTTATTCTAGTGTTAAGCACTACTGCACAGGTTAGGAACTTACTTTAAGAACTTCTTCAATCCAGATAATTGCTGACATTTTGGCAATGAACAAAATAAATACCAAAACCTTTTTAACTTTTGCTTTTTCTTGGAAGTTAAAATTAACATCCACTCAAATTGAATTTCATTTTATTGAACATTGGGCACTATCTAATAAAATGAAATTCAATTGTGAAAAAAGTAAAGTTCTACATTTAGGCAAGAAAAACAAAATGCACAAGTACAGTATAGGTGGTACCTTGCTCAATAGTAGCAACTGTGAGAGGGATCTAGGAATCTTAGTGGACAACCATTTAAATATGAGCCAGCAGTGTGCAGCAGCTGCCAAAAAAGCCAACACAGTTCTAGGCTGCATAAACAGAGGGATAGAGTCTAGATCACGTGAAGTGTTAATGCCACTGTATAGTGCCTTGGTAAGGCCACACTTGGAGTACTGCATACAGTTTTGGTTGCCACAATGTAGAAAAGACATTGAGACTCTGGAAAGAGTGCAGAGAAGAGCAACCAAGATGATTAGGGAACTGGAGACTAAAACATATGAAGAACGGTTGCAGGAGCTGGGTATGTCTAGTTTGATGAAGAGAAGGACCAGGGGAGACATGATACCAGTGTTCCGATATCTCAGAGGGTGCCACAAAGAAGAGGGAGTCAAACTATTCTCCAAGGCACCTGGGGGCAGGACAAGAAGCAATGGGTAGAAACTAATCAAGGAGAGAAGCAACTTAGAACTAAGGAGAAATTTCCTGACAGTTAGAACAATTAACCTCTGGAACAGCTTGCCTCCAGAAGTTGTGAATGCCCCAACCCTGGAAGTCTTTAAAAAGATGTTCGATAGCCATTTGTCTGAAATGGTATAAGGCTCCTGCCCATGCAGGGGGTTTAACTAGAAGACCTACAAGGTCCCTTCCAACTCTGCTATTGTATTATTGTATTATTGTATTATTGTATTATTGTAAATGTGCTATAGCAGGTATAAGCATCCTGATCAATATTTATTAGGCAGGAGAAAGTAGATAATATTTATATAATCGCTGAATTAAACTGTGTACAGATTTCAATATGTATCTTTCAAAGACATTGTCTTTCTTATCCATTAAATGGATAAATGATCTGGGATATTTAGTGAAACTCCACACCAAAGTAGTTGCACTTTATATTGTTTTATCAATGTATAGGTAGAGGGATGGACTTTCTTGCTAGGAGGCCTGTAGTCCATACTATTGCTGAGTTTTAAGACAGAAAGTAAAAGGATTTGTTGAGTCAGGAACAGGAATTTTACTACTGTTATTGGAATCTGTGTTTATAAGAGAACAATTCATTTATCATTAGTTTGAATTATCCTATTCTGGCTGATATGGGCCTGTTGTGACCCAGCCGGCTCTGGATGAGCTGGTGATGGACTCTTCTAGTGAAGACTCCTATGAGTCTGCCCTGGAGGAGGAGGGAGACCTTGAGGAAGCAGATAGTCTGGTTGGCCATCAGGAGGCGCCTGGGTAATGGAGCAGTGGGGAGGATCAGGGGCAGTTTGTCCCTGATGCTAGATTACGCAGGGTTGAGGGAAAGGAGGCAACAGTTACGTAAGAGGCAAGCTCATAAGCCCTGATGAGCACCAGCTGGTGTCTGAGTGGCCACTCCCAAGGGAGCTTACAGGGAAGGCTTTGGGAGGGGTCATTTGCAGGAAACAGCAGTTACAACTCATCATTGGAAATTCTGGTCATTCGAGTCTGTCTGTCTTTGCTACATGAGTTAGGGCTCGCAGCCAAGGAGATAGTGGCAAGCAGCCAAAGAGATAGTGGGAAACAGCCAAGCTTGTGTGTGTTCGTCTGTGGGGCAGAACATGAGCCTATGGTATTTTCTATCACAATTTCTTATTTTTAATTGAAGATATAAAAAAGTGCATACATGACCTTTTTAACAAATTAATTGTTAGAAACATTTCTTGAACTAAGTTTTGCAAATAAAAAACTCAAATGTTAAGTGTATTTCAAAGCTTTCGTCAAAGGATTTGCTTCAGTTAAAGGACTCTCCCCCCTGCCTTTGAGGACCTTGAAAGCTAAAAATATTCAACAATGTTGGGGTTAAAAAATGCAGGAACAACATGTTTCCCACTTCTGATTTATAGAATACTTGATATACCAGCTATTAAGATACAATAGAAATAGCAAGGACATTACTTTGGTCTATGTAGTCAAGCTGCTGCTTCATTCTATACCCGTGATGGCAAAGCTATGGTGAACCTGGCATGCACACCATCACGCCAGGTCAGATCTCTATGGCATGTCTTTCATGAGCTTCTGTTTCCTGCAAACGATGAAACAGAAACTCACAAAAGAAAAAGATCTTACATTTTGTTGCGCTGCTGGTGTTGGGATGCCCCACCTCCCACCAACAAGCTGCCCCTCAGGTCTCTGCTGCGCATGTGCACATGTGCACATGTACATGTGCATGTCAGTGGGTGTCTGCATTCATGCACATGTGCATACTTTCTAGTTTGAGCATGCATGCGTGCACACGCAGTTTGCATACTCAGTGTCTAAAAGGTTTACCATCACTATTCTATACTATTTCCTCTCTTTGGCAAGAAAGCTTTCCATACTGATTGACAGAATGTTGAAGAACTGCAGTAAGTGAATCTTCAACTTTCATTATGTCATAAGAGTCCTTATACACCTACAGAGAGGGGGTTTAAAAATCTGGAAGTTCTTCCTTGCTTTGGATTTTAGCAAAATTTCATTAAAAAAAAAAGCAGCTGAACAAACTTCAGGCACTCATCTGGACAAGCCAAATTAAACATTAAAATAGAAATAATTATTTCTGAAGTAGATAAGAACATACTGTCAAGGCGAGGAGCCCATGAAATTAAGAGGGTAGAAATCTCAGAGATTACAAACTAAAGCTTTCAAGATCTCAGCCTTTGTCTTGATAGAGTTGCTTTTCACTGCATGTTCATTAATTTTTCTCAAGTTGTTTCTATCCGTGATGGAAAAAATGTGCCCATTTTAATAATATTTGTTTTTGTTAAAATGAAAAAAATGGAACCAACTATCCCTGCTTAATTCAGTGGAACTATAGAAGAGAATTAATAGCTCTGGGATAGACTCTCTCCTACATGGAGAATCTATCCAAAGCACCATGACCACAGTTTACAGGGGAAACTCTTGATTATGTATATATTAACATGAAGTACTACTTATTCTATGATAGTGCATGGCGTATCAAATCTTTTTAGCTGGAGGTCCCATATGAGAACATGCCATGGACTTTTGCACAGTGGCTGTCAGAGCATGCCACCAGCACAATTGCTCATTAATCAGAAGGCTAACTAGGGAGGATCGTCTCCAGAACTAGCTTTTGAAAACATTTTCTACCAACTAGTTTACTTTTACCTTTCTTCTGGAAAATACCCAGCTTTCATAAAAATGCCAACATAGGGCGGGTGATTCAGATAAAGTGGGAACAAGAATAGAGATAAAGAAGTGCTATCAGGAAAAGAATTTTTTGTTTGGGTTTGGTAGCAGTTGTCCTTGATACATAGATGTATTTTCAAAATGTGTATATTATTGCACTGTGTAAGCATATTATAGCATATTCCCGGTGTCATTTTGGCTCATTGTGTGTCAAGGACATTGCAAGCTTTCCTCATAGAATTCAGAAGGTTTCAGAAGAACTTTTTAATGTTCGGATAGCCAGATCTTAAAGATTTAGACTAGAGCCTTAGACCATTTCCATGGGATGCTTTTACTGTGCAATCAATCTTCTCAATCTTCTAGATTTTAGACACAGACACCTTACCTTAGCACCCAGTTATGTTTCTTCATTATTTATATTCTTGTTGTTTGTGGAAGAAAAGTAATTAGGAAGAAAATATAGGGTGTCCTTTGATGGTGGGTACAGTACATGCTTTGATCATAAAGTCAAAAACTATAGGCTATTAAACCTATTATTTATTTTTATTTTATTTTTTATTTTATTAAATTTATATCCCGTCCTTCTCCAAACGGACCCAGGGCGCCGCACAGGAATGTTAAAATACATACAAAACATATAAAATTTTAAAAACTTATTCTAGTAAAACCTGTGCTAAAAACCGAATTAAAATCCCAAATTTAAAACTGTCTAATGGTCAATACAGGGGGTTACGCTAGGCCGGCTAGATGGAATAAATGTGTCTTCAGATACTTGCGGAAGAGGCGGAGGTCAGAGATGGTGCAGAGTTCAGGGGGTAGGTCGTTCCAGAGGGCTGGCCCAGCCACAGAGAAGGCTCTTCCCCTGGGTGTCGCCAGTCGGCATTGTCCAGCTGACGGCACCCTGAGGAGGCCCTCTCTGTGGGAGCGTATCGGTCTGAGGGATGTATGGGGCAGGAGGCGGTCTCGCATATAACTAGGCCCCGAGCCATGGAGCGCTTTAAAGATGGTCGTCAAGACCTTGAAGCGCACCCGAAAGACCACAGGAAGCCAGTGCAGCCCGCGCAGGATAGGTGTTATGTGGGACTGTCTAGGCGCTCCCGTAATCACCCGCGCGGCTGCGTTCTGGACTAGCTGCAGCTTTCGGGTGCACCTCAAGGGGAGCCCCATGTAGAGAGCATTACAGTAGTCGAGTCGAGAGGTGACGAGTGCTTGAGTGACTGTGCGTAGGGCACCCCGGTCCAGTAAGGGGTGCAATTGGCGCAATTGCTGACCGCATTGTTCAATATGCAAAGCTAACAAAGAATCTATAAAAGATGGTTGCCTAACCCATTTATGAACATTGTGGTTATTGCAGTGATATCTGCAAATTTGGCGATCATTTCCACCAATCAAGTCAATAACAAAAATATAGATGAATAGAGAGTATAGTTTGGAAGTTCACTTAATATATTAAATGGGAGCACATATTTCTGAAAAGGACATTTCATTTGGGGGATTCCACAACAAGAAGAAACTGACATATGAGGATACTTGGTGGAGAAACCCCAAAGATATCTGAATATCATGGATGAGCCTTAAGACATGTGTGTTGAAGTACGAGGGCTTCAAACCTATTTGTCCCTTAAAAATGAATACCACATTTGGTGAATTTGAATTAGAAATGCCTACCAATAACTCTGTTTTGAAATTTTCAAATCATCTTCAAAGTTGCCCTCATGTTCACTGCATTCTAGTAATTCCAACTATGATAAAAATGATTTGATAATGAAGATGATTTATTTTATGTGCTGTTCCCCTTGGAAGAGTCCATAATGATGTACAAAAACAATAAGAACTATCATGTATAAAAGCTGCTGTATACAAGCTATTGTATAAATTTCATGCAACACTGCTTATTTATAAATTACAAATATATGAGGGTTTCTTTCTTAGTTTTCCTAATCAATTTAATTTTCATTAAAGATAAGTTTTGATTACCACATAATAGTTTTCTTTTTTAACTATACTTAAACAATCTACTTACAATTCATCTACATACTAATGCAAATAAAAATTAACTCTTGAAGTCTCTGGATATAGAGCAGAATTTCATTTCCCCCTTCACTGTTGGTTATAAAGTTTGTACCAAAAGATTCTGATAATCAAACATGCAAAGCCACAAAACTTCAATTATCACATAAGATTATAAGCAATGTATATGAAGTTTTGCAATCCTATACTTGGCGGAACCCTAGGGGCACTATGTTTTTTCATGTTATCTAGTAAATGAAAACCTGGCAAGAAATTATAAAAATGTGTACATTTTATTTACACTAGACCAAGTCCACTGAAAAGTTTATGGGTCTAGATACTTTCATCTTTGAACTGGATGTGCAAACACTATTCTTAATTATAGAGCAGGATTTTGAAACCATGGTTTGTTCAACAACTCATAATTGCCTTATTAACATATAAGTCATAATGGATGATATAACATGTTCACCCCAAAATAAATCATATTATTTTTATTCATGTATTTGCTTCACTAAATGGAACATAAGGAAATAAAATTGAACATATTATTGATATAGGAGGGATAAGCTCAGGTTTGATAGCAAAGATGTGGAACAGAACCAAAACTGCTCACATGCAAATTCTAAGTGAAGCTAAAATGGAATAGTAAAAACAATCAGTTTGCATAATATAATTGGAAGTACTGTATGGACTCTTTTGAAGGAAAACATCAGAAATCACTCTGATGTCCTGATCCCATTGATTTAAAAGAAAACCTAAGATAATTATGGACTTAAATTAAAAAAATGTTTAAGTATGAATGTGAAAAAAGCCAAACTAGATGTCAGAACAAATGGTGTAAATCAGAGGTTCCCAAACTTGGTAACTTTAAGACTTGTGGACTTCAACTCCCAGAATTCTCCAGCCAGCAGAGCTGGTTTCTGGGAGTTGAAGTCCACAAGTCTTAAAGTTGCCAAGTTTGGGAACCTCTGGTGTAAATTGCCAACAAGAGAAAAGAGGCCCAAATCTAGAAAGACAAAGCTTTCAGGAAGGAACATAACAAAAGAGCTACATGAATAGAGAAGAAGCAATAATATCTTGAAGACACTGAAGATGGAAACCGACATTGAAAAGCAAAGATGGCTCAGCTGACTTCTAAGTCAGACAAGTTTCTGATGTGCCCATTTTGTGGGATTTGCCTGACTATAAAGACAGAAGCCCACTTTGCTTCTGAAGATGCCAACCATAGTTGCTGGTGAAATGTCAGGTTATCTCTTGTCTAGATCACAGTCACTAAATGCTAAAGCCCAACACTGCTCAACAGATATTGGCTGTGAAAGCCTATATTATTTGTAACACAATATCTTCTAAGTTCAAAATCAAATTCAAACCATAGGACAATAATGAACAAATAGCAACTGATTCCAAGACGTCCAAACAAGAATGGAAGAACTATACCGAAATTCTGTACAATAGACATACCAGCATCTAAGATATTTCTTATTTACATGAACTATTAGGAGTAGAAGCTGAAGTTAGATAACCATACAATCTATTAAAACTGGAGAATGACATAGACATGTATGTGTCAGTACCAAATGTAAGAGACAGAACAATACAAGCAAATGATCACACAATAGCCCTAATTTCATAGGATAGCAAAATAATATTTAGTATACACTGGTACCTCGGTACTCATCATTAATTGGTTTTAGAAACTGTGATGAATACCGAAAACAATGAGTACCAAAAAAAAATTCCCATGAGAAATAATATAATGAGTAATGAGGCAGCCAATAGCAACAAGTTCTAGCTTGTGCATTGAGTACCAAACAAACAATGAAGAGTGGTACAAAATATGTCAAAATGCATTGAGTACCACATTTGACGAGTTTTAAAACAGTTGAGTACAAAGTACCACTATAATTCAAAACAGATTATAGCTGATGGAATGGGGAAACCCAAATTTTCATGCTGGTTATAGAAAAGAGAAGAAAGAGGAATATAATTCTTCATGCATACTGGATAATTGATAAATCCAAAGAAAGCCATAAAAAGGGCAATATGTACTTTATTTATTACACAAAGTTTTTTGCTTGTGTCAAAGATGCTTTGGAAAACAGAAATCCTTGAACATAACATTGCCCACATGAGAAAGTTTAATAAGGCAGGAAACTATAGTTCATATGGAATATGATGGAACAGATAGATTCCAGACCAAATAAGGAATGAGATGAAGTTGTGTATTCTCTTTTTTGTTACTTAAACTATTTGTTGAACATATATTGAAAATGTTAGGAAGATAATGGGTGTGATTTTAAAAGTGGACGAAAAAAACTTCAGCAACCTTTCTGTTGCTGCTGAAAATCTAAATTCTAGAGCACAATGAAAAAATGGAACCTAGATTAAATATAAAAACACAAAGTAACAAAAACATCAACCAGCCTTAGAACTGACAGTGAAAAGACAGGGGTGATGGATAATTCTGCATTTTAAGATTGACTATCAACAATAAGGAGATTAGAAATAAGAAACAGGCTACAGAATAGTGCTTGATAGAATATCAATGAAAGCCCAAAAACAAGTGTTCAGATTTCATGATCTACAAAGATCAGAATTGGGCAGTCAATTTTTATGCAATACTCGATGGAAATGAAAGTTGACTTTGAAAAAAGCAGAATCAAATTAGTATAGATGTTTTTGGTGTTGAAGAAGGAACCAGTACCTGGTCAGACTAACCAATCCATCTGGAGTTCTCATTCAAAGATCAGGAACAAATTATTATTTTTATTTGATCTGATTTGATTATGTGAAGCTATAGGTCCTCTAAATACCAGTGAATGATTTTGGTTACAGCAACAATGGGGGCATAATCTGAAAAAACAAATTGGTGACAGATCATTTTGAAGAAGGTCTACCTACAGTTGACACTAACTTCATGGCTCATAATCCATAAAACAGTATGCCCATCTAATACAACATTACTCTGAATGGTTTTCATATTGCAGCTTAACAAGATGTGCAAAATGAATGAACTTGAAGCATCACATCAAGTATGTACAAATACTGTACATTTAAAAACATTTCTGTTCCTTTTCTGCTATTTATAGCATTGCATTTAAGGGCCTGCTAATTCGAGAAAAAGCAAATTCTCTCACTTTAAATCATTGTACAATATGTATGTATTCTTGGAAATTTCACAAATAGGTCATCCTCTTGACAGGTTCTCCTCTCAGTTGAGAGTCATAGGCTTAGTTCAAGAAGCATACCAACCCTTTGTTTACCAGAAATTATGAAGAATTACAAATTGTGATTCAGCTTGTACATGGGCAACAGCCAGTCATGATGTGGAGGTTTTGTTCTGTTGATTTCTGTCTTTTTGGTATTTGAGTCCCTAAGTTCATTCATGACTTTAAAGTACATTTAGATATACTGCCAAATCATAAGTGCAATTCACTTTCTAAACACGATGCACTTCTTGTACATGGGCCATTACAAAGCCTAATTTGTGATGTCATACACTATACTGAATGATGTTAAAACATTTTAGTGCCCATTGGGCTGATTCAGATGTTTTCATGCATTATGTAGGTAGTCATAAATATCCTGTATTAAGCTATGAAATGTACTAAACTATTTTCTATTTGTATGAGGTATGGATTATCTATTATGGCTTAGTGTTATCTGTACACTACATGATATTAGTTTCTTCAACAAACTGGCTATCAGTTGTTATTGTAAACATGGTCAGAAACCATTTAGAATAACAGGTGTCAGCTCAGTAATATGTGAAACCTAAGGCAGTATATAATTTAATTTGCATTTGGATGTCTCCTGACTCGATCTACTTATTTCAGCTAGACATGGTATTGCAACATACTACTGCAATGTTCTATACATGGGGTTGAAAAATATCTAAAACCTTCAATTGATTCAAAATGCAGTGGTCCACATGGTTTTCTACAAGATTTGCATACATGTCATTTCTCTTGTGGGAACTGCCAGCTTGCTTCCAGGTCCAATATAAGATGCTAGTTGTTACCTTTAAAGCCATGTGGCTTGGTGTCGTGCCCTGTTACATTCACCCAGCCACCAGAATAGGGAGAGAAGCTATGTGACAGTTCCCCT
Organism: Rhabdophis nuchalis; assembly: GCA_039707465.1. Taxonomy (NCBI): domain Eukaryota; kingdom Metazoa; phylum Chordata; class Lepidosauria; order Squamata; family Natricidae; genus Rhabdophis; species Rhabdophis nuchalis. Next base: position 31,561,283 of record CM077645.1, read on the forward strand.
CTATTAAGGAGATCTATCAAGTGGAAACAAGAAGAAGGGTCTTCTCAGTGGTAGATCCTTCTCTGTAGAACATTAGCTCTGCAGAGATAAGATTAGCTCCCACCATGGTAAACTTTCAAACTGAATGCATGACTTTGTCAGCAAGCCTGGGGACCTCAGAATGATATCAAGGTGCTTTGATTGCTGTCACAGAAAGGTGGGGATTTACTGGGTTTTCTATTTTGGGCTTTAATTCTCAAAACCACCTAGAGTTATTCTTAGTAAAATTGGGCCACCATATAAACTTTCCAAATAAATAAATAAGCTGGGTACAAGAGTTTGCACCTAGGCTTGCAGTAATGTCTGCATCTCAATATCATATTCTCGGCTAGCCTGTTGTTCATGCAGCATGGCCATCTGTTTCTAAGCAAGAGAAATTCAAGGCTTGGGAAAGAGATATCTGATTGTCCAGTATGGGCCATAGTTCACTGATCATGCATGTAGGTAGTTTTAGCTAGGAACTGTTAAAATTAACAGGGCAATTCTATAAAAAGCATGAAATGATCTTCAAGAATATTGGTAGTCAAATCATGATACTGTCTAAGAATAACTCTGTATTTGTAGGCAAAATTAAAAAAAACCATTCTTCTAAATATCACCATGACTGCAGAGGAAGATCATTAGATTCAAAACAAGTGCAGACACAAACTGCAATAATGCACAGAAGGAAATGATGGTACTTATGAGAAGAAATTACAGAAGATCAACTCAAAAGCATAATTAAGACAATTGTAATATACGAATCCATTTTATGAACACTGACAAACAACGAGAACAAAATGCAGCATGATGATTATGGTACATTAGCAAAGAATTACCACTATAATTTTGTTCAGGAAAGGACAAGTGGACTATTAGTAAACCCAGCTTTAAAAAAGAACAGGATTACTTTTCCTGTGATTTAACAAGAAAAGGAGGAATACATTCTGATGTCAAAGACAAGTCTGATCGTTACCTAGGGTAGAGGTAACTGAGGAAGGGCAGGGTTAAGCCTAATAAGGAACAAAGAGAAATAAGCTATTTTTCAAGCACTTACTCCATCCCATATTTTCACTTCCCGCTGCCAGCTCACAGGCACATTGCTTGGTCATACTGTTTCCACATTATATCTGCAGGTTTCTATGGTGATCAGCATACAGATTGTCTGCCTAACCATGTGTGAAAGCAATCATCTGATTTAGGCACAAGCAAAAAAGTGTGGTGAGATAAAATTGTCCCACCAATGAAAATATGATAGCGATGTGCTAAGTGACATCAGTTGTAATATTTAATTGCAGAGAGTGATGAGGGTGGATCCTCATAAGAAGCAAAGAGACTGGGGCAGTGTCACCACTAATTTTGTGTCCCCAAAGAGAAAATGAAAGCCACACAAGACACAACACTACTGTTATGCTTGTATTATTAACTGAAGCTGTAGCATATCTATACTTAACACATGTGTGTTATATATATATATATATATGTTAGATTTTTTATTTTTTATTTTTTTAAGGGCTGAAAATAAAGAGACCAGGATGGATCCATTTCAGGCTTATTAGCCTTCTTCAGCTGGCCATACTCCTTCTACTGGGATTTGAACCAGGGCTTTCCAGCATTTGAGGCAAGCTCTCATGCCTTGAACAATCTGGTATCCCTGCTATATCAGCCAATTTACAGGACTCTTAAATGAAGACTAATTATCACAGCTCCTGTGAAGAGGTCCCTTTAAGGGGAGGAGACTCAACGTCATCCCTCTCTGCCCTTTGACTCAACCCAGAGTCATCCAGACAGAGAACCAAATTAGATTACTGCTGTGTGACATTTTTTAGATGTGTGTTAGATTTTTTTTTTTTAAGGGCTGAAAATAAAGAGACCAGGATGGATCCATTTCAGGCTTATTAGCCTTCTTCAGCTGGCCATACTCCTTCTACTGGGATTTGAACCAGGGCTTTCCAGCATTTGAGGCAAGCTCTCATGCCTTGAGCTATCTGGTATCCCTGCTATATCAGCCAATTTACAGGACTCTTAAATGAAGACTAATTATCACAGCTCCTGTGAAGAGGTCCCTTTAAGGGGAGGAGACTCAACGTCATCCCTCTCTGCCCTTTGACTCAACCCAGAGTCATCCAGACAGAGAACCAAATTAGATTACTGCTGTGTGACATTTTTTAGATGTGTGTTAGATTTTTTTTTTTAAGGGCTGAAAATAAAGAGACCAGGATGGATCCATTTCAGGCTTATTAGCCTTCTTCAGCTGGCCATACTCTTTCTACTGTGATTTGAACCAGGGCTTTCCAGCATTTGAGGCAAGCTCTCATGCCTTGAGCTATCTGGTATCCCTGCTATATCAGCCAATTTACAGGACTCTTAAATGAAGACTAATTATCACAGCTCCTGTGAAGAGGTCCCTTTAAGGGGAGGAGACTCAATGTCATCCCTCTGATATAGCAGGGATACCAGATAGCTCAAGGCATGAGAGCTTGCCCCAGTAGAAGGAGTATGGCCACCCGTGAAAATCTACGAAAACAAATCTTATATATATATACGGGATACCGGATAGCTCAAGGCATAGAAAGGCTTGCCTCATATGCTGGAAAGCACCGGTTCAAATCCCAGTAGGAGTATGGCCAGCTGAAGAAGGCTAATAAGCCTGAAATGGATCCATCCTGGTCTCTTTATTTTAAGCCCTTAAAAATCTAACACATATCTAAAAAATTTCACACAGCAGCAAACTAATTGGTTCTCTGTCTGGATGATCTCTAGGTTGAGTCGAAGGGCAGAGAGGGATGACGTTAAGTCTCCTCCCCTTAAAGGGACCTTGAACAGGAGCTGTGAAAATATTCTCTCATATATATATATATATATATATATATATATATATATATATATATATATATATATATATATATATATATATATATATATATATATATATATATATATATATATATATATATATATATATATATATATATATATATATACACAGTATATATATATATATATATATATATATATATATATATATATATATACACACAGTATATATATATATATATATATATAAAAATATATGAGAGAATATTTTCATAGCTCCTGTTTTTTAGGCCCATTTTAAGGGAGGAGACAAACTTGTCCTCCTTCTCTGCCCTTCAACTCAACCTAGAGATCATCCAGACAGAGACCTATTAAGATTGCTGCTGTCTTTTTAGATATGTGTTAGATTTTTAAGGGAAGATTTAATAACTAATTAAGAGACCAGGATGGATCCATTTCAGGCTTTTTAGCCCTCTTCAGCTGGCCATACTTCTTCTATTGGGATTTGAACCGGCACTTTCCAGCACATGAGGCAAGCCTCTCTATGCCTTGAGCTAACCAGCTTCCCTGATTACATCATCCTTTTACAGGACTCTTATTGATGAGAGAATATTTTTACAGCTCCTGTTTTTTAGGCCCATTTTAAGGGAGGAGACAAACTTGTCTTCCTTCTCTGCCCTTCGACTCAACCTAGAGATCATCCAGACAGAGACCTATTAAAAATCTAACACATATCTAAAAAGACAGCAGCAATCTTAATAGGTCTCTGTCTGGATATATATATATATATATATATATATATATATATATATATATATATATATATATATATATATATATATATGTAGGTCTTTGGTTGTTCGGGTTTTCTCCCGCGTAGAATTGGAAGTATCTTCACGACGTTTCGATGAAATCTCATTCATCATCTTCAGGCTGGTGCTTCGGGCTTGGTGCTTCCAGGAGCAAGGAAGGTGCTCCTGGAAGCACCAAGCCCGAAGCACCAGCCTGAAGATGATGAATGAGATTTCATCGAAACGTCGTGAAGATACTTCCAATTCTACGCGGGAGAAAACCCGAACAACAAAAGACCTTCATACAAACACCCGCGAAAACCTCAGAAAACATATATATATATATATATATATATATATATATATATATATATATATATATATATATATATATATATATATATATATATATATATATATATATATATATATATATATATATATATATATATGAGATAATTATCACAGCTCCTGTTAAGAGGTCCCTTTAAGGGGAGGAGACTCAACGTCATCCCTCTCTGCCCTTCGACTCATCCTAGAGATCATCCAGACAGAGAACCTAATTAGATTACTGCTGTGTGACATTTTTTTAGATATGTGTTAGAATTTTAAGGGCTGAAAATAAAGAGACCAGGATGGATCCATTTCAGGCTTATTAGCCTTCTTCAGCTGGCCATACTCCTTCTACTGGGATTTGAACTGGTGCTTTCCAGCATATGAGACAGGCTTCTCTATGCCTTGAGCTATCCAGTATCCCTGATATCAGCCAATTTACAGGACTCTTAAATGAGAGATAATTATCACAGCTCCTGTTAAGAGGTCCCTTTAAGGGGGACCAGCTGAAGAAGGCTAATCAACCCACTCACAACAATGGTCAGCACTCCACCCCCCCACCAAGATTTAAAGAGGGGTGATGCCTCCGCAGTCACACTCACAGACACAAGCCTGCCTGATGATGACAAGTGAGATCTTGTCGAAACGTTGCAACAACTTAGATTTTTAAGGGCTGAAAATAAAGAGACCAGGATGGATCCATTTCAGGTTTATTAGCCTTCATCAGCTGGCCATACTCCTACTCCTTCTACTGGGATTTGAACCAGGGCTTTCCAACATTTGAGGCAAGCTCTCTATGCCTTGAGCTATCTGGTATCCCTGATATATCAGCCATTTTAAATGAAGAATAATTATCACAGCTCCTGTGAAGAGGTCCCTTTAAGGGGAGGAGACTCAACGTCATCCCTCTCTGCCCTTCGACTCATCCTAGAGATCATCCAGACAGAGAACCTAATTAGATTACTGCTGTGTGACATTTTTTTAGATATGTGTTAGATTTTTAAGGGCTGAAAATAAAGAGACCAGGATGGATCCATTTCAGGCTTATTAGCCTTCTTCAGCTGGCCATACTCCTTCTACTGGGATTTGAACCAGGGCTTTCCAGCATTTGAGGCAAGCTCTCTATGCCTTGAGCTATCTGGTATCCCTGATATATCAGCCAATTATTAGCCAGAAGGCTAATAAGCCTGAAATGGATCCATCCTGGTCTCTTTATTTTCAGCCCTTAAAAATCTAACACACATCTAAAAAATGTCACACAGCAGTAATCTAATTTGGTTCTCTGTCTGGATGACTCTGGGTTGAGTCGAAGGGCAGAGAGGGATGACGTTGAGTCTCCTCCCCTTAAAGGGACCTCTTCACAGGAGCTGTGATAATTATTCTTCATATATATATATATATATTTGTTTTCTGAGGTTTATATATATATTTCTCTGAGGTATATACATATATATGTATGTATGTATGTATGTATGTATGTATGTATCACAATACCCTGCTAAGCCCCTGCTAAGCCCCATATATATATATATATATATGTTAGATTTTTAAGGGCTGAAAATAAAGAGACCAGGATGGATCCATTTCAGGCTTATTAGCCTTCTTCAGCTGGCCATACTCCTTCTACTGGGATTTGAACCGGTGCTTTCCAGCATTTGAGGCAAGCCTCTCTATGCCTTGAGCTATCCGGTATCCCTGATACATCAGCCAATTTACAGGACTCTTAAATGAGAGAATATTATCACAGCTCCTGTTCAGAGGCCCCTTTAAGGGGAGGAGACGTAACGTCATCCCTCTCTGCCCTTCGACTTCGAAATCTAACACATATCTAAAAAAATGTCACACAGCAGTAATCTATTTGTTTCTCTGTCTGGGAGTCGAAGGGCAGAGAGGGATGACGTTAAGTCTCCTCCCCTTAAAGGAACCTCTGAACAGGAGCTGTGATAATATTCTCTCATATATATATATATGTGTGTGTGTGTGTGCGCGCGCGCGCATATGCATATGCATATGCATGTGTGTGTTGATCCGTCTAATGTATCATGCTACCTTTTAATTCAGCAACACTGGTTTGGGGAAGGTGAAAAATTGTATAATCTGCATATAACAATTATTGGTGAGCATTAAAGATCAATAAATTCATGACAAATAATGACTACTCATTTAGCAGCCATTTGAACTTACAACAACCTAGCCTCAGATTGTCTTAACAACCCATAGTCACATGGTCATGATTTGCAATCTTTCTTGTGGGCTACCCAGAAGCAAAGTTAATGAGGAAGCTAGCCAAAAATCAAAAAGTGCAGTTATGTGAGATCCTTATTTAATGATGTCTGGTGAATTGCTTAACAATTGTAATCAAGGAGTGCTGGAACTGCTATTGCTAACCTGTGTGGTCGCACAGCATTGGTTTCTGACAATTTCCTTTATCAATGGAAATTCCAGGCTCAGTTATCATTAGGCAAAAACTACGTTTAGGAAGATGACGGATAGATGAAGCAGATATCGTACTCATAGCAAAAGGAGTGGCTTTAAGATTAAAAAGCAACTTTGCCCTAATTTAATAAATAAAACGAAATTAACCAAACCAGTCTATCGGCTCCTCATAAAATGTGACCACATAGAGATAAACCATATTTACACACCATTCAAAAGACATAATAAAAAGCAAAGAAGGAAACAAAAGGCCATCCTTTCCAGCAACCAACACCCAGATAAGCAGGGATTAACACCAGACAAATAAGCAGAAAAGAATACTCTAATCAAGGGAAACACTGTAAGGGAAAACTACTGTATATAAACAGGGAGCAAACTTCATATTCGCTAGCACTGGACAACCATTTCTCTGATATAGGATAGGGTTTCCTGCTTGGGCAGGGAGGTGACCTAGAAGACCTTCCCATCCAACTCTGTTATTCTGAAGCACTGATAATGTTATCTAGTTAGGCAACAAAACATCTCCAAGCAAACAACCAAGCTCAGAGAGCATCAAGGACTCCAAAATGTGCTTTATCCTATCACGATTTCACAAACACCAGAAATGTGCTGTAAGGAAGAGTTTCTAATCATAAGAAAAAAGAAGTCAGGATTATTTCTACTTTCAAAAAAACCTCAGCAGGTGAACCTCTTAAAGATCACCACTATTATATGTTAATACATTAAGCAGCTGCTGGATGTATTATTGAATACTTCAGTTTATTGAATGCTTCAGTTTATTGAAAAGTTGGCACTTTATTATTCTGCTTCATTTTTTAAATTATTCTGGTAAAGTGTCTGGCTCCATAGAATTGTACTAAAACACTGCACTGCAGTGCGTAGTGGCTATACCTAGGCAACCTTGGCTGATCTTCTCTCTGGAACAACCTGCCCCCCAATATCCGCACTATCACAGACCTACGCCTCTTCCGCTGGGAGCTCAAGACATATTTTTTCCATCTGGCCGACCTGGTTTAGACTTTAGACTTCGATTTTAGTAAGTAATTTTATAGGGTTGTAGTGTTTTAAAATTTTTAGCACAGTTCTTAATTTAATTAGGTTTTAGTGGTATGAGTGTATTTATTCAGATGTATGTATTATGTGTATTTTTATCTGCTGTGCACCGCCCCAAGTCCTATCCGGAGAGGGAGAGGTATAAAAGTCTAATTAAATAAATGAATGATGATGATAATAATAATAATAATAATAATAATAATAATAATAATAATAATAATAATAATAATAATAATAATAATAATAATAATAATAATTTTATTTTTCTATACCGCGTCCTCTCCCCAGGGGGACTCGGAGTGGTGCACAGGGAAAAATCAAAACAACATAAAATATGTACATAAATAAATACAGTAAAAACAGATTAAATCTAATTGTCCCTGCACTAAAATCCCCATTATTAAAATTAACATTCCCTAACCCCTAAGATAGAGACTAACCTAGGCCGGCCAAGCAGAAAAAGGGTGTTTTTAATTTCTAACAGAAGGAGCGGAGGTCCGTGGTTGTTCTAATGAATGAATGAATTAATTAATTAATTAATTAATAATCTCAAGCAAGAGAAACAGGATTGAACTCAATTAATAGAAGTGCTGAATCACAGTATCACATACTTGGAAACAGAGTCCATCAAGTTCCATCATTTGCCCAGTGCCAGACTCCTAATTAAAATATCTGAGTGGTTTTCTAAATATATTTCAGAAGCCAGCTTCAAGAAGAGCTCAGCAAACTGGATTGGAAATGGGTGTATACATATATACTTTATGTATGTCTTCCAAAACAAATCAGTGGCATATTGTTGCTATGAAAACATCATGGATGAGGTTTTCTTGAGGGGCCCTTAACTCTGAAGTAGACTCATTTAGAATAATCTATATGCTATGCTATCAGAGGTGGTATTCAGCCAGTTCTGACAGGTTCTGGAAAACCGGTAGCGGAAATTTTGAGTAGTTCAGAGAACCAGCAAATAGGTTGGCCCCAGCCCCGCAGCCTCCCACTGATCTTTTGTTGCCCGGAACAGAGAATAGAGCTGGAAGCAGGCTAGTGGGGTGGGGAGGGAATGGGATTTTGCAGTAACCTTCCCCTGCCATGCCCACCAAGCCATGCCATGTCCACCAAGCCACGCCCACATAACCAGTAGAAAACATTTTTACTACCAATGAGAACTGGTAGTAAACATTTTTTGAATCCCACCACTGTTTGCTATGTGTTCTTTTAAACAAAAAACACTTTATAAATGTAACGTTTTTTTTTTAAAAATGCCTTAGGTGATGATGCTGGTGAAAATCATTTTGATATCCCCTTGCATTTTCTTTCTCTCATGTATGTATTGCATGATATATCTGTTTGTTTCTTGAGTTCCACAATGAATATTACTTCAAATATTTTCTAACCAGAACATTTATCCATGACATTTTCTTTACTTCCCCACCCTTTTAAAACATAAGGTGGAAGCACTCAGCAAGTGATACTGACGCATCACTTATTTTGTCTGATGAGCCATTATTTCTTGAGAGCACAAGAGCTAAATAGCCCTAGAAATCTGGTCAGTAATGGACAGCTTGAGACTTTCACTCTCACTACAATTCCGAAATAAATCTCACCATTTTTAATGGAGTCTCATTTCAGTGAATGCCCTAATCCTTGATTTACCACCGAATAAACCCCAGCTGAGCAAGGCAGGCGTCTAAATCAGGGGTGAAATGCTACAATTTGGACCGGTTCATCTAAACCAGCAGTAAAAAAAAATGCTACCAGTTCAAGCGAACCGGTATTTCTGACAATCAGCTGTGACACACGATTTATATTATCTAGAATCATCAGATTTCCTGATTTCTAACTAATCTAAATCGCGTGGCACAGCGGATTCCCCCTGCTCGCTGTTCTACTTACCTTGTGTACTTGGAAAGCTTAAAAATGCTCCTACGAACCGGTAGCAGATTTCAGAGGATTTCACTGCTGGTCTAAACATATCAATATGGTAATGCTGAATTATTTTGCAACATAAACCTATTTTTGTTTACTTTATCTATTGTTTCTTTCTAGGCAAAATGAGATTTTTTTTTCATTTTTGTAAATCTGTAGTTTCAGCTTCTTACAAACCATCTTATTATAACTATTATTTTTTAATTTAGATTTATACCCCGCACCTTCTCCTAAAAGGACCCAGGGCAGCGCACAGGAAATTTAAAACATAACAAATATCAAAATACAAAATTTAAAAACATATTAAATTCCTACCCTGTGCTAAAATCGATTAAAATCCCTCGAATTAAAACTATCTAGGAACAGTCACAACGGGAGGTAACGCTAGGCTGGCTTGATGGAAAAGGTGTGTCTTAAGACACTGGCGGAAGAGGCAGAGGTCAGAGATGGTACGTAGTTCAGGGGGGTAAGTCGTTCCAAAGGGTAGGGCCCACCACAGAGAAGGCCCTTCCCCTGGGTGTCGCCAACCGGCATTGCCCGGCCAACGGCACCCTGAGAAGGCCCTCTCTGTGGGAGCGGATCGGACGAAGGGATGTATGGGGCATATAACTAGGTCCCGAGCCATGGAGTGCTTTAAAGATGGTCGTCAAAACCTTGAAGCGCACCCGAAAGGCCACAGGTAGCCAGTGCAGCTCGCGCAGGAGTGGTGTTATATGCGAGCATCTAGAGGCTCCTTGTAATCACCCGTGCGGCTGCATTCTGGACTAACTGTAGCTTTTGAGTGCACCTCAACGGGAGCCCCATGTAGAGAGCATTACAGTAGTCAAGTCGGGATGTCACGAGTGCTTGAGTGACTGTGCGAAGGGCAGCCCAGTCCAGTAAGGGGCGCAATTGGTGCATCAGGCGTACCTGATGGAATGCCCCCCTGGCCACGGCCGCCACATGGTCCTCAATGGACAGCCGGGAATCCAGGAGGACACCCAAATTGCACGCCCTCTCCACGGGGGCCAGTGTTTCGCCCCCAATGGCCAGAGTTGGAGTTACCTGGCTGAACCGGGGTGCTGGAAACCACAGCCACTCAGTCTTGGACGGGTTGAGCCTGAGTTTGTTACTACCCATCCAGACCCGTACGGCCTTATTTTTTATTTTTTATTTTTTTATTTTAATCATATTTATATCCCGCCCTTCTCCACGAAGAACCCAGGGCGGCGCACAGGAATTTAAAACATACAAAACAATACAATAAATATAAAATTTAAAAATATATTAAATTAAGTTATAATCCTATGCTAAAATCAAATTAAAATCCCCAATTTAAAACTATCTAAATAGTCTCGATGGGAGGGTTAGGCGAGGCCGGCTTGCTGAAAAAGATGTGTCTTTAGACACTGGCGGAAGAGGCGGAGGTCCGTGATGGTACGCAATTCAGGGGGTAGGTCGTTCCAAAGGGTAGGGCCCGCCACAGAGAAGTCTCTTCCCCTGGATGTCGCCAGGCAGCATTGCCTGGCTGACAGAACCCTGAGAAGGCCAACTCTGTGGGAGCGGATCGGCCGAAGGGATGTATGGAGCAGGAGACGGTCTCGCATATAACTAGGCCCCGAGCCATGGATCGCTTTAAAGATGGTCGTCAAAACCTTGAAGCGCACCCGAAAGACCACCGGAAGCCAGTGCAGCTCACGCAGGATCAGTGTTATATGGGAGCATCTAGGGGCTCCTGTAATCACCCGTGCAGCTGCATTCTGGACTAACTGTAGCTTTCGAGTGCACCTCAAGGGAAGCCCCATGTAGAGAGCAATATATACTCATATAGCCCCATTATCTTCTGCATATTTTTCAAACTGCATTTCATTTTCAATTTTGTGGAAGACTTCTTTGGCATGCAATTTTCTGTAAACTTTACTAAAAGTTTTATTGCAAACTTTTCCATAATGCACATTCTTTTTTAAATTTACAACTGTATTATGAAATTCAGAAAGGCAAAATGATTGTGTTTTTATTTGCATATTTGTTTAAACCTGTAAGGTTACATAACTGAATAGTTTGGTGGTGGTGTTTTTTCTAGGCTGATTTTCAGACCTAGCAAATTATAAACGGGAATGGAATTAAAAAGGTGTACTGGGCTTTAGAAGTATTAAATTTCATTTCTGTTACTCCAACTTTTTCTAAATTGACAATTATTGATGTATTAATATCTTTTCCAAAGTCGCTTATTCACATTTTGATGCTGAAATGATGTACAACTAGGTTTAAATCACTCACAGCATAAAGTTCACTGCCTTAAGTTTCCCTCAGCAAAAGAAAACATAACCTCAGGGCAGAGGCTGCTATTGAGGTTATCATGATGTCACACCTCAAACCTTCCAACACACATTCCAAAACACAAGTATAAAAGGGCAGAGTTTATATAGTGAGACATAGTGCACATGTCATTTTTCCCCATCATCATGGTTTGTATCCTCTGGGTATGCTGCTGAAATTGAGAATATGCTAGTGAACAACTTACAGTCATCTTCAGGTTCACACAACACTTTTAATCAAGTCACTTAAATGGCTACCAGATGCATTTCACACAATGTGATAACCTGAGATAATGGTAACCTTGGTGTGTGAGTGTGGATTTTGGTTTAGTGTGTTGCAAAAAATCTGTTCCTTTAGTTATTTTATGATGCAGTAAAATATACAAACATAGAAATCAGTTAATTTGGGTTATGACTTTTGTTTAAAATAGTTTTTTCCATGCTTATTGAGCAGCAGTATTGACATTTTTTCCCCTATATTAAGATTTTGGCATTTTATTTAAGTAGGATCTAGTAAAATAAGTCTGGCAGGAAGAAAATGCAATTGAATGGTATATTTATCAAAGGTTGCTGGGCCTAAGAGCTATCCAGACTGATCCTAGAAATCCTATTCTTGTGTATACAAATCAGTACTGAATAGGAGAACAGTGAGAAAATGATTATTGCTTGTTTACAATCTGAGGACTGTCTGAATGCATTCTAACTTTTTGTACCAGTTATGCAATGTTTATGGTTTACTTACCCAGGTACTATCTTTTATAAAAGCATTAAAATACTTCTATTATAGAGCTTCCTGTGTCAAGCACCAAGGAAATCAGGAGATTTAGGCAGATCAAATGAGTATATATTGCAAGTTTAAGCTATGTACAAGAATCTGACCAACTAGTGGTTAAGGGAAATGATCAGAAGATAAGAGAGTCATTCAAAGTGGGATGGACTTAGATCTCTTAAATGTGTTTGATTCCTCCCTTAGACTCAGCCTGGTCATCTCCTACATCCTGTAGATCTGGGGTCCCCAATCCCTGGGCCACAACCCACTACTGGGCCGTGCGCTGTTAGCAACTGGACTGTGAAAAAGGTGGACGAATGCACATCCCCATGTGGATGAAAAGCGGGTGAGCTCATGCACATGCACTCCATTTGTGTGAGCAGTGGGCATGCATGCATGCACACATGCTTGTTGGTCACACATGCACGGAATCATATTCATACCATTTCCCCACCACCACCACTAGACCTCAAAGCCAAACATGTTGGGGAACTCTGCTGTAGATAAACTATACTGAACAGAAGTTCCACCTAAATATTGAATCTCTTTGGAATGTTTTCAGACAGTTTCACTTCATAATGGAATCAGTTAGAAAATTCCAATGATCTGATGAAAGCCATCCATTCAGTAAACAGGAAGAAAAGCTAGGAATTTCAGAATCCTAGATGGATTTTTATTTAGCACAATAGCTATTTCCTAAGGCATCCACCACCAAAATGTTAATCAGGGCCTCCTATGTGACTCTCTTCAGAACAATCTCCATAAGCAAACACTCGCTGTACCACAGTAAGACTTTCTCTTTTATTCAGTATATCTATCATTGTTCAGATTTTTTTTTCTCTTCCTAAAGGTAGACTTGAATCTGGGCTTTGTAGTCTTAGTCTAGCACATTAATCACCACCCACAGAGATTCTTGCTTTTTCTCCTGTTTGGTGTAGACATGTCGGTTGAAGAACTTGTATACTGCAGTGCTTCTGATGTGGATCTGAGGACAAAGAAGTTCAAATTCTGATTCTAACATGAGATTCACAGTGAGTCAACAAGATATACTCAGTCAGTCCAGTGAACTATCTAGTAGAAATATTTGCAGAACTTATAAAGCTTGGTACAAATGTTTATAATTTTGCATGATGTGAGAATTAATCTAATAAGTTTATGGTTCAATTCTGCAAGCATTTCACAAACTGATTTGTATTTTCCAGAGTATAAGATACACTGGAGTATAAGATGCACCAAGGTTTTGAAGAGGCAAATTTTTTTAAAAAAAGTTTTTGCACTCTGCAGACTTCCCCAAAATGGCAAAAAAAAAAAAAAAAAAACCAAACATTTGGAATTCATATACCAAGTCCATGTTCTAAGGTTGGAAACTGTAAAGGTTGGAAACAGTGACTAACATCACCACCAGTCTTCCACCCACCCACCCCCAAAGGAAAAATTATAGTGACAGATTTTAAAGCATGAAGATGCAGATATAGACTTGCTTGTAAAGATATGATTTCATCTTTCTGTCTAAGATGATCTCAGGAAGGATGATTGCCTTTCCAGGAAACCATTGCATCTGTAAAATAGAAGTTTTCTGCCAGATACTTTTTAGCATAGAAATACCCTTTGGCATCTGTAATGTGGGTGCTTCTTCAACACTAATATTTCCCTGGGGAGATGCACTAGGTGAGGACCTAAATGAAGCAATAGCACTTAGATTGATATACCACTTCACAGTGCTTTACAGCCTCTCTCTAAGCAGTTTACAGAGTCAGCCTATTGCCCACAACAATCTGGCTCCTCATTTTACCCACCTCGGAAGGATGGAAGGCTGAGTCAATCTTGAGCCTGGTGAGATTCCATCTGCCAAACTGCTGGTAGCTGGTGATCAGTAGAAGTAGCCTGCAGTACTGTACTTTAACCACTGCGCTACCATGGCTCATGAATATACTAAATGAAAATTTTATTTTTCTCTTGCCAGGTGGAAGATTTTAAATCAGCTACGGAGAGAAGCAACCTAGAACTAAGGAGAAATTTCCTAATAATTAGAACAATCAGTGGAACAACTTGCTTACGGAAGTTGTGAATGTTCCAATGCTGAAAGTTTTTAAGAAAAGATTGGACAACCTTTTGCCTGAATAGGGTTTCTTGTCTGAGCAGGAGGTTGGACTAAAAGACCACCAAGGTCCCTTCCAACTCTGATTCTATTCTATTCCATTCCATTCCATTCCATTCCATTCCATTCTATTCTATTCCCTTAAGATAGTAAGGCACAAATGAAAGCATGGAAAGGAATGTTCATAAAAAGTTGTGTTGGTCTTTCCTCCAAACTTCTATACATACAAAAGTAGAATCTGAATACACAATACAAATATGATCCTGTAACATAATGTATGTATCCATACATAGAACCTGGATTTAGTTGTATGTGGAGATTTTGTTCAATACACATTTTGAAATGAACCAACTTGATCTGCCCCTCTCTATCTGATATGAACACTGCAATGCTGTTTTCCTGTGGGAATTTTATTTTACAAATTTGGGGACGCCCTCTCTGCATACATACATACATACATACATACATACATACATACATACATACATATGTTACGTTTTTGAGCTGATCAATAAATAAGTCAGGGAGACTAGGATAGATCTATTTCGAGCTTTTTAGCTCTCATCAGCTAGCCATACCCTTACTGGGATTTGAACCGGGGCTGTATTACATGCCAGGCGAGAGCCTTGCCATTAAGCCAGCCAAGTTCTCTTCTTGTCAGCTGAGACAGGAGGATAGTTATATATAATTGTTTCCACAACACCCTGTTAGGGCCCCAATTAAGGGAGGAAGCATACCGCTTTTCCTTTAAGCCAGCCAGAACCTGGCTGGCTTAATGGCAAGGCTCTCACCTGGCATGTAATACAGCCCCAGTTCGAATCCCAGTAAGGGTATGGCTAGCTGATGAGAACTAAAAAGCTCAAAATAGATCTATCCTAGTCTCCCTGACTTATTTATTGATCAGCTCAAAAACATAACACACATATAAAAAAAATTACACAACGGAATTCATGGCTTTCTGTCTAGATGGTCTCTGGTGATGAGCCGAAAGGCAGAAAAGGAAAAGCAGTATGCTTCCTCTCTTAATTGGGGCCCTAACAGGGTATTGTGGAAACAATTATATATATTTTCAGCCCTTAAAAATCTAACACATATCTAAAAAATGTCACACAGCAGTAATCTATTTGGTTCTCTGTCTAGATGATTTCTAGGTTGAGTCGAAGGGCAGAGAGGGATGACGTTAAGTCTCCTCCCCTTAAAGGGACCTCTGAACAGGAGCTGTGATAATATTCTCTCAATTATATATATAGGCAATACAAATATTTACAGTATTTAGAAATTCATACTTAGTGATATAATAGTTTGTAAATTATGTTTTCCAGTTAAACAAAGAAATGCTGATCTGTAAGAAAAATGCTGAACTTCACAGTAAGATAGTATTTTCTATTTATTGGGAAATTATTTTACCTGTTAATTGTAAAATAGTCTGGTATTTAATTTTGCATCTTGGCCTCGTCTATTTGTTTCTAAGCAGCAATATATCCACATGAGTTACATATTAAGTAGTGAATGGATTCACAATACTCACACAGGCTTTCATTAAATGATATATTTGAATGTGTAAATGTCAGGAAGCAACCATTCTTTCTGCTGTAAGTTTGTTCCACAAACAACTGCTTCCAGAGGGATGATTGAATGATTATGTTTCATCAAGTTAGTGACAACTTAGTGATTACATTAATAGTCCTCCAGGATGAAATGTGTCTAACTTGGCCTTTTAGATCTCCTAAATAATCAAAATCAAATAATAATCAAATCCATCCACTTCATGATTTCTTTCCACCTTAGTGGAGTCTTTTGTGTTCTCTGAGCTTGGTTGTTTTCTTGCAGACATTTCATTAGCAAACTAGGTAATGTCATTAGCACTGATAGTTTGGTAATGAAACATCTGTAAGAAAAAAACCAAACTCAGAGAGCATCAATGACCCCACAGTTCAATCCTGAGCTTCAAATATTATCGTCCATCAGTATTATAGACTGAACATTCTGGTTTTATTTATTCTATAATCTATTCTCTCTCCCTCCCTCCCTCCCTCCCTCCCTCCCTCCCTCCCTCTCTTTCTCTCCATGGTACTTTCAGAAATTTCTCCAATGCCAAAGTTCAAAAGTTTCAGAGAATAAATAATTGCATATAAGATTCTGTTTTTTGTAAGTATAGACATATTACAGCACCTGAATATTTTTATAACACCTTGATTGCTACCCTATCAACCTCTAGTCTGGGCAATATGTTTTAATGCTGGCTCCTTTACATGTTGATAGTTGTTTCTAAAAGTATGATCCAGAAGTGATCTACCACTTCCAGTGTCAGTTCTGACATTGGTTGCTGTACCTGTTGCCATTATTTTGAGCTTCTTTATATTTAATCTTACTTCATTACTAGAGCTTGCATATTATTTCAGCTATCATTTTGTATCATCAACATAGCACATTATATTTTTTCCTTCAATTACAAAATCATGTTCATAATCTTTCAATCCATAGTCCCTCAATATATATTCAGTGAAGAGATTGAATAAATAAGAAGAAAGTGTATTGTGTCATCTAATTCTCCTACTAACCAGGAATCAATCTGTTTGGTTGTGTTCCATGTGGACTGTACTTTCCTAATCTGTCTGTAGGTTTGCTAAGAGAACAATGGGCTTCCCATTTTCCAAAGGACAATTCATAACTTGACATGGTCAACACAATTGAAGGCATTGGTATAAATAATTAAGCACATGTGGAATTCTAGGGAGAATTCTTTGGCTTTCTGAATTATCCACTGCACAGAAGCAATAATGTCTCTTGTTCCTTCATTTTTTTTTCAACCAGCATGAACATCTGGCATCTCCCCTTTCATGTAGGGTTCCATCTGGGATGAATGATCCTAAGCATTATCCAGAGGGGTAACTACTGTTTATTAGTCTGTTGAAGCAATAACTAAGTACCATAGGGTATATTTACATTTAGGAGTTCCTTTAAAATCTTACTGGTAGCTCAGAATGCTCTGAACAAACTAATATCCTGTCAACAAAAACAAATAAAGTAGACATTTAGACAATACATATTCATGTCAGTTATTTTTTAAGAAAGAAAATAATTCCTTTTTTCTTGAGAAGAAATTAAAAGCAAACAAATTTGGGTTACTGTTATTTTTTAATTTCTTGAGAAGAAATTAAAAGCAAACAAATTTGGGTTACTGTTATTTTATCTAAATTTCCTCTCATGGGGAAGGGAGCATGATAAAGTATTATGGACCATATAAACAATGGATTCAATGTTGTGTTCAGCATATCTTTTGCCCAACCTTCAGCTGACTATTTTTGAATGTTCATTAGAATTTATTTAGAATTTAGAATTTCTCGGAAGGTCCGACGACTCTGACGTGAATGCTCTCAAAATTTCTTTGTAACCATTACCCTATCCTGTTAAAAAATGTAAAACCAATAAAACTTTTTCAATAAAAAAAAAAAAAAAGAATTTATTTATTAGATTTCCAGTGTATCCCACCTATTATTCAGGAGCTCGTGTGTGTGTGAGAGAGATTAAATGGAAGGAAAATGCACTAATACATAATACATACTAGTGTTCTTCCTTTCCATTTAGCCCTTTATAATAAACTTGTGTTATGGTTGGATGAGCTAAGAAAAAAAATGTGGATTGGAGCACTTCCTCCAATCTTGCAACAGGAATTCAAAGAAAGCCTAGAGTCTGCAGGGTGTCATCTCAAAAATTATACGGTATTAGATGGCTCTAGCTCTACTTTGAGCTAAATAAATGCCTAACTAGAGTTATGGAAGAACAGTGAGAGGTTCACCCGCCCTCAACAAATTTCTTCCAGTCCTCCTTCCCTTCATCAATATTGTGTCTCAACATATCCCAATGTGATAGATTGAATGATGTTATCCATAGATTGAACAGTCCCTGAAAATAGGTCAGTGGGATTCAATGCACCTAAATGAGTCTGACAGTCCTAATATCGATATTGGTTCAGATGTCAAGTCAAATCTTGTTCGACTCCAATATTCTTTCCCTGGGTGCTGAATAGCTACCATGTATAAGTCCTGTATCACACTGCACAGCATCTATTATGTACTGTGAGAATTACGCCTGGTAGCCTCATTAACCATTTCATGCTGGACTCCATCCAAAAACCATGGAGAGTTCTGAGTAGATTACTCAGGTAGAAGAAACAATTGCTAAATGGAGTTAGGAGTTAGTTTCAGCACTTGGGCCTAATGAGGTGTAACTTTAAGAACTTTATTGCACCTTTAAATTCTCTTGTTGGATGGATATAGATAGAAAAAGATATTTAGATGCTAATAAACATCTTATAACTAGAACACTAGCATATATAATTATGGGAAGTGTAATTCAAGGGTATCTGGAGAGTTGCATATTGTCCATCACAGTCAAAACGAAACAAAATGATTTGGCTTGTTCTCCATCTTACTGTCCTGTTATACATTTACCTTATGCACACGGTAGAAATCTATTTATATAAAAAATGTGGTGGAAGCAGATGTCAGGAGGGAAAGATTTAAGCTCCTGCTATATTATGGGATTTAGAGATACAATTTGTCAGCTTTATTGTATAATTTACATGCTGGAAGATTGGCTCTTTTTATTTCCATACTACCAGCACAGCTCAACAACATGAAAAATTACCTTATATCAAGGTAGGCAACTTTGATCAATTCTGTTATCAATTTTGTTCATGGATGCAATAGTTGTACTCCCAGGGGTATATGTGATCTCTGGAAATTTGGAGATATCTGAATATTCCCAGTGGTAGGTTCTAAATCTTAAAGGTAGGGAATTAGTTGAATATATGAAGTGTCACATACTAATAACATTTAATCAATTTGAATGAGATCAAATCTATTTTAGTTTTTTGTTTCAGACCCAGGTTGTTATTGGAATGTAGCCTTTGGCGTTATATTATTGAATTGATTATATTTCATTTATTATATTCAGAAACTGCCAGATTCAAGAATGCAGGTTACAAATGGGGTACTTCCAACTGATGGAAGCTGAATTTGTAATCTTTTTCATCCACAGCATGACATATTCACATTAATGTTCTTCATATTAATTCTGTATCTATTTGCTTATCCACAAGTCTGGCAATACTTAAGAAATCTATTCCTGAATCTCTTCCACATTTTATCATTGTCTATCCTGCCATATTGATTCTGTTAAAATATTGTTATCAAGACCTGCTCACAATTTCATTCAGTTCTCACACATTTTGTTTCCACTCTCTGATCAAACAGGAAAATGATTTGATATGCAGAAAACATTTAAGGGCAGAAAACATGCCAAAAGAGTAAAGCGGAGAGAAAATGGTATTGTACACTTTCAACCCGAAGTGTTCTTTTGTCAATATATTTTACAGGACAGAATGCTACCGTACTATATGTAATGCACTTATCATTAGAAACTGAATCAGATAGTATTCCCAGTAAAGTCTATTATTTCTTTGTTAGAATAAGCTCTACGTTTGGATTTGCTGAGGTTTAATTAAAAAGAAAGAAGAAGCAATCAGAAAAGAAAAAACAAAACAAAAATAATACCGAAAGATTACCCACGCCCCTCAAAAAAAAAAAGCAGTAATGTAGTGGAATGTTAACTGATGTAGTCTTTAAGATTGGTTGGGAATTTGAATCTAATAGATTCATTACAGTACTGGATTCAACAAGCTTTGCCTTCAAGTCAATTAACTTTAATACATTCAAAACACAAACCAGGAGTGATTTTAAATCATCTTTAAAAGCTCAGAATGTTAGTTACCATAACTGTTAATTTTCCAAAAGACAAGTTCCACTTATTTGGAAACTTCTCCTTATCCTTTAGTTCAGGGGTCTCCAACCTTTGCAACTTTAAGTCTGAAGGACTTCAGCTCCCAGACTTTTCCAGCCAGCTTTGCTTTGCTGGCTGGAGAATTCTGGGAGCTGAAGTCCTTCAGACTTAAAGGTTGGAGACCCCTGCTTTAGTGGTCATTTTGTGTGGGAGAGAGAGGTACAGAAAACTAATTCTTCCCTATTCGTCCTAATTCCTGTTCAGTTGCTTATTTAAAGTTTTGAGTGACTTCAAAGTCAATATTTGAAATGTTTTTTTCTTAAAATCAAGAATACGTTAACCCAATTATATTGTACCTTAGTTTACAAATCATGATAACTAAAAATGTAATTATTATGCATGAATTCACTAATTCAAATAGGTGCGTACTTCTCTCCCTCTCTTTTGGTTTGGCTTTTCCTCACATTTTGGATGGGAGGAAAAATCACTTTTGATTTTGCTTCATTTGGAATGTTACTTCATCTGTAACAGAAGATTTTCAAACATTAAAAACACAAAAAAGGTCACATCTAATAAGCCATCATGTTATTTTGTGATCCACATGGCAAGTGACAGATTACAATAGATTATAAAACAGATCACAGAAGCCTGCCTGGAGGCCATTGAGAGGCTCAAAGTTAATTTTATAATATCAAGGCCAAAGAAACAGGAAATACAGTACTTGAGAAATGCCAAACTATAACAGCCATTCTGCATTCTTTGCTGTATGCAAAGCTAGCTACGGCATGAGTCAATGTGTATCAACAGAAAAAAAGAAATATGTCTGTTTCGTGGGAACATAAACACACAGAATAGTTTGGTATGTATACCTGCAAAAAAGAAAAGAAAAGAAAAGAAAAACCCTCAAATGATCTTACATTTTCATAAAGGGGATCAGGAAAATCTCCTTTCGAATCTGTGGAAGGACTGGGTGAAGTATCCTGCCATTTGTCATTTTAACAGCCTTTGGAAGCCTTAATAATGCAAACTCTAATAGAACTGACTAAATGATTTGTAAGCAGTGCAAATTTTTTTGTTTGACAGTGAATATTTGGATGTCCAGTTTTATTTTGTAGTCCTGGTGATAGCAATACCCTGCTATACTTGGAAGCATAAATGGCTTGAGGTTCTACTTGTGGACAGATTCTTCAGTATTGGAAGTAAAGATGGATTTGTTTTAAATGTTGGGTATTCAGGCATCAGAATTATAGCATTTTTTCAATAAATTATAAATGCATTTGGTTTTCTGCCTGAAAGGCTCCTAGGTTGGAGCTGAAAGGCAAAATGTGTAGCAGTAAGCTCCCTTACTCCCATATTTGGGCAAAACAGGTGCTCTGACATAAAACATTGATAGATATGTGTGTGTGTTAGTTTTTATGAGCTGATCAATAAATAAATCAGAGAGACTAGTATAGATCTATTTCGAGCTTTTTAGCTCTCATCAGTTAGTCATACCCTTACTGGGATTCGAACCGGGTATGGCTAGCTGATGAGAGCTAAAAAGCTCAAAATAGATCTATACTAGTCTCTCTGATTTATTTATTGATCAGCTCATAAAACTAACACACATATTTTAAAAAATCACACAACGGAACTCATGGCTTTCTTTCTAGATGGTCTCTGGTGATGTATATATATATATATATATAATTGAGCCGAAAGGCAGAAAAGGAAACAGTATGTCTCCTCCCTTAATTGGGGCCCTAACAGGGTGTTGTGGAACAATATATATATATTGTTGGGCATTTAAATGTGATTTTCCCTATTTATTTATTTTTTTGATACATAATCCCTAGTCCCATCTAATGTTTCACAAAAAATAATTTTCTCTCTGTTAAAGAGAAAAAGAACTATTCCCAGCCTGTGGTTTTAATATTTTTACCATGCAGACTTTTTTTTAAGACTCTGAAAACCAGTTGAGTAACATTTACCTGAGATGAAAAGCAGTAGCAAAGTATCATATCACACAAAAGATTCCATATGATAATGGCATCTTGCTACCATCGAACGTTACCATCTTACTTTAAAAATATCTCAGATCAGAAATATGAGTATGAATGAGGAAAGGAAATAGGTTGTCATAAGATATTATCTATTCCAAGTAAAAGGCACTATTCCATTCATAATTAAACATCTTCATTCACAGAATGCTTCATGATAGGATAATTGGATTACTAGAAAAGTGGTAAACTGTTTAATATCTACATTTTGCCAGTTGTTCAAAGCTCTAAAACTGCAGCTCATGTCAACAGTGTAGTAATCAATGGAAAGGTTCATCAAATTACCCTGCATAAAAGTTCTACATATATTGGCAAACTGAGATTGAAGATATGCATTCTTATTTCTTTCAGTATCTATACACATACAATCTTGCATGCCAAAGATTAATAATCTCTAAAGACCGAATGGGTTGTAGCAAAATGGGAAAGCAATTGAAGGAAGTCTGCTATTAATATCCCTGTAGTGAATTTTAGGGTGCAGTTTTGTGCAGCATCTAAAAATGTTTATCTCTTTGCCAAGACAACGTTTGTCAAATAATTGTGAAGAATAATTAATTTTCCTACTTGCACAATTTTCTCCTTTTATTTTTCCTTTTCAAGGACATCCTGACAATTTGGGCTAGGGCAACAATGATATCCCTTAATACTAAATTATTGTTATAGGTGTAGAGACTATAGAAAACCTGAGAAAGACTCTGCCATTATTAATTTGTTGATATCATTTCTTTTAAGGTCAGAGTGATATGTTTCTTGGTACAGCCTTCAAAAATAGGCTCTTCAAAGTGTAATTTCAAAGTAATCTCCTGAAACGTGCTACAATAAATGCATCAGTTTTGAAATGACACAAAAGGAGGCTTGGGTGTACCAGATTTGAAATTGTATTTTGATGCTTGCTTTTGGTCGGGCTAAAAAAGTCAATGAACCTCAGAAATAAGAGGCTACTTGATTTTGAGGGCCATGAATTAAGATTTGGATGCCACGGTTATCTATGATATGGTATAAACTAAATGTTGATTTTAATAAATATAAAGCAAGGCTTTCTGTAAAGAAGCCTATCTGGGGGGTGCCCCGGGGAAGCTTTTTAAAGAAAATAAATGGTGGTGAAGCCAGACTGGTGGATGTTTGGTCTAATAACATCTGTTATCTTTAGTGATGCTAGGACAGTGTTTCTCAACCTTGTCAACTTGAAGATGTTGAAGTCCAGACATCTTCAAGTTGACATGGTTGAGAAACACTGTGCTAGGAGAAGTTAGAATCAGAAAGACATGTCTGCATTGGTTTACATATTTATAATTAAAGAAAGATTTAAATCAGGCAAAAAGAGTTATGGATTTGATTTTGTGAAAAACAAATTGGAAATCCTACTATGTGGTAGTCAGGAACATATTATTGCCAAAGTTTATAAATTGTTATTGAATTTGAATTTGGATAATGAATACGTAAAGCACTGCATAATTCAGCAGGCAAGGAACTTTGGATATAATGTTATGCTTGAACAATTGGAGAATATGTTGATGAAAAGTTTAACACTTACATTTACATTAAATTATAATTTTTAAAAATGATATTTTAATTTGATATAATGTATATGTTATGTTAATTTTAATTGAATTTTAAACTTAATTGTCGGTTGGGTTATTGGATTTTTTATTTAATCTTTTTTCAATTTTTGTAATATGTGTTTTTTATGTTGTACGCCACCCTGAGTCCTTGGGAGAAGGGCGGCATATAAGTCCAATTAAACTCAAGCTCAATAAGATGATGTATTATTAATATTTAACACCAGATAAGTTGTCAAGAACGTATACGGGTATGTCAAATGAATGTTGGAAATGTAAAAGTAAAGAAGGGATCTTTTATCACTTATGGTGGATATGTGACAAAGCAAAGAAATATTGGAGTAGGATTCACATCTTAATACAGAAGATTCTCAAAGTGAATATAAAGATAAAACCAGAAACTTTTCTTTGGAGTTTAATGGAAAAAGACTTGGGAATTTTTTTTTAACTTTGAAGTTATATATATTGAAGGCAGAAAGATTATGCACAAAAAATGGTCGGACACTTTGATTCCCACAATGGATGAATGGTTGCAGAAGTTGATGGAGTTAGCAGATATGAATAAACGAACTGCCTTGATTAAAGACAATAAAGCAACTACTTTTGTTTGTACTTGGAACCTGGTTCTGGACTTTGTGCTCATGGGAAAAAATGAAATTTTGATTTTGGATTTTACTGATTGGATAGGTTTGTTGTTATAGAAATGGCTAGTTTATACTATTATGCAAAAGTAAAAAGTTGAGGTTTGATGTTATCTTATTCTACTGTACCAAAGGGAGTTGGATGTCAAGACCTTTTCTTTCTCCCCCTCCCCTTTTTCTTACACTTTCCCCTTCCCCTGTCTTTCCCAGTACTTTCTTTAGTATTTTTGTGTATTATAGTATTAATAAAAACATAAACTAGAAAAAGAAAGGAAGAAAAACTATGTTGCTTTGGCTCCAATGGATTAACACCTTTCCGCTAAAGGTTTACAATGGAAGGGCTTACAAAAAAATATGAAATCAGAATTCAGGAGCAGCTTTTTCCAGCTACAACAGATGTCACAGTGTATTTGTATTCATAAGTTTAAATACATAAATTATAAAAACTTTGGACCGGCTAAAATGGAAGCAGATATTGCTCTTTCTATGGACAGATTTCCACTGTGGCAATATAATCCTTCAGAGGTCATGAGATAAATGCAAGCAATTCAGATAAATTCTAGAGTCATAATACAGCACAAAAGTACAAAGGAAACCAAGTGCTCTTTCTCTGTGCCAGTTTGTTACTTTGGAGAATAGGGACTGAAAATAAAAATATGCTGGCAATAATTTCCACACCTAACTAGCTTGCAGGACCAAGTTCAAAGTATTTATCATGCTTTATTATATATTTTCAGTCTAGAACAAGTAACCTAGAGGAAAAGGAAATATATACCAATTATGGCCCAGCTGTCAGCTGTATTTCAGGTAGATTGTACATAACTAAAATTTTCAATGACATTAATTTATTCTTAGGGACCAGCGTGGAGGATTAAAAAAAAGAGTTAATTTGTGCAAGCTAGATCTAGTGTCAGCATTGACCAAACACTGGAGCTATTTCTGTCCTACTGTTCCTCAATGCTACAGCAAGTTTAAGCTTCTGAGTAAGTTAAGAGCAAGTACTATATTTGCATTCTGGTCACACTGATTTTTTTTTTAATGTTTCATTTCAACAACTGAAATCTCCCCCTTACTTTTTTCTAATCGTTAGTATTTGTTTGGTGGCTACTGTTTGTTTAACAGACTTTTTAAAACTGTTGCGATATGGGCAGCCATGTAAATAATTTAAATAAATTGATATTTAAAAAAAGCAAGAAAACCTCACTTAATCTTGAAAAGCCACAAAACAGGATGTATGATGTCCATAACGATGGGCCAAAGATTGTTCACCTCTGATGTAATCTATAAAAATACCCTTCATTCACATACAATATCTTCTTAGATTGCAAACTGAGAGGAAAAGAGGAAGAAGACATTCAGTAGGCAATAGTAATAATTTAGTAATCTACAAGGTCACTTAGGAAAATGGCTTCACCCATAACACCACCTAACATATGGAGCTAGCAATGATCTCATGTTAACAATGACTCTGTAAAACATTAAAATCAGAGGCTATTCCACTCTAGCCCAGGCCTGACACCAAAGATACTCCTTGTCCCTCAACAATTCAGAGGGCACTATAATATTCTGATGAGGATAAAAAATTGCTTGGACCCAATATATTACATAAGAACAACCAAAAATGATTGGTTCTTTAAAAATGAAATTGAAATAGAAAAAGAATTTTTTTTCAGTCAGGTAAGAGAGCTGACATTCTATAACTGGTCCAAATCTGATTGCCGATTTTACACGCAGAATTAAGAAAGTGTTAATCTTATACCTGCTACTAACCCCTTCATAAGTGGTTCTGCAATTTCTGCAAACTTTGCTAATTGGTTCTGTAGGGATTCAAGTTATACATTTCTGGCTATGAAATAATTGAATAGCAAGTTACAGCCAGTTACAACTTCTTTCTCATTTCAAAAACACCTCCCATGATTGATATGCCATTATTGGTCTAGGTGGCGGAATTCAGAGACTCAATGGGCTAATTATATCTAAAAGCAATAGAACTAAATGGCTTTCTCCAAGAATGCCTTCCCTAATTAAAAATGAAGGAGAGTAGGAGTAAAAAGTACACGAGCTATAGACAACTGAAGGCCTCTGAAAAGTATAGCAGTTTTAATAGTGATAGTGATGATGGTAATGATGATGGTATACTTAATTATCACACTTTTTAAATGTTCAAGGCACTTCTTAAATACTAATGGTGATTTAGGACGGCAACTCTAAACTTTGCTAATTGTATCCTAATTAAAGCATCCTAAAAAGATGATTGTCCAGTCTCTGCAACCTGATCACACCTAGCATTTCATCAAATAAACACATTGTAGCTGCAGGTTTATGCCTAAAGCAGTGATAGTGAACCTATGGCACGCATGCCAGAGGTGGCACGCAGAGACCTCTCTCTATGCACGCATGCCATTGCTAACTGCACTTACAGGTTACAGCACGAGCATGAGCGCCAGCTAGCTGGTCTTTGCATGGGCAATTGCACCGGAAACTGGAAGACTAGCTGGCTGGTGTGTGCATGCACACTGGGTAGTTGTTCTTCCAGTTTCCAGAGGGCATGCGTCCATGAAGACCAGCTAGCTGGCATCGTGCACATGCTGGAACCTGGAAGACCAGCTGCTCTTCCGGTTTCAGCACACACAAGCATATGCATTCTAGTTTCAGCACTCAACGTTGAAAATGTTCACTGACACTGGCCTAAAGCAACAAATAATACTTAAATAGAATTATTATTAAACAGATTGCACAGGTACAATATAGGTGGTACCTTGCTCAGTAGTAGTAACTGTGAGAGGGATCTTGGAGTCCCAGTGGACAACCATTAAAATATGAGCCAGCAATGTGCAGTAGCTGTCAAAAAAGCCAACACAGTTCTAGGCTAAATAAACAGAGGGATAGAATCAAGATCACGAGAAGTGCTAATACTACTTTATAATGCCTTGGTAAGGCCACACTTGGAATACTGCATTCAGTTTTGATTGTCACGATATAGAAAAGACGTGGAGACTCTGGAAAGAGTGCAGAGAAGAGCAACAAAGAGGATTAGGGGACTGGAGACTAAAACATATGAAGAACGGTTACAGGAACTGTGTATGTCTAGTTTAATGAAAAGAAGGACTAGGGGAGACATGATAGCAGTGTTCCAATATCTCAGGGGTTGCCACAAAGAGGGAGTCAAGCTATTCTCTAAGGCACCTGAGGGTAGAACAAGAAGCCATGGGTGGAAACTAATCAAGGAGAGAAGCAACTTAGAACTGAGGAGAAATTTCCTGACAATTAGAATCAGTGGAACAGCTTGCCTCCAGAAGTTGTGAATGCCCCAATACTGGAAGTCTTTAAGAAGATGTTAGATAGCCATTTGTCTGAAATGGCATAGGGCTCCTGCCTAGGCAGGGGGTTGGACTAGAAGACCTCCAAGGTCCCTTCCAACTCTGCTATTGTAAGAATTGTAAGATTACAAATATAGATTTATAAGTGAAATAAAGCAGGGGAAGCTTGTCTTGCTTCATCTACTTCACAGTAAATCCAAGATCTGAAATTCTGATTTCCTTAACTCACTTTGCCCTTTACAACTCCTTTAAATGCCAAGAATTAATGCTCCCCAATACCAAACCCAAATATATTTTATTTTGCTTATCATAATGTAAAAATCTGCTAAATCTAAGTGTTTGAATGTTTAGTTTTATCAACAATTTCACACTCAATGTGTGCGCTGCTGATTAGAGCCCCAAACATCAGCTGGAAAAATAAACAGAACACCAACTTCTTTCTTATACAATGTTAAAGATACAGCCTTGTACCTGCAAAAAAAATAGAAAATTTCAATCACATATCTAAACAGCTGCTAGCTGAATGCTAGCTCACTGAATATTCCCCCACTGAGCAGAATATTGTGATTATGCTATAAACTAAAGATACATTAAGAAATATATTTTGGATAACAAATAGAACTTTCCTAAGAAATAACTAAGAGTAGAATAAGTTCCTTATCTATTGCATCCTAATGTAATTAAGTTTAGTAATTTTAAGCTGTCAAGAGATAGTAGTGTGTCCTCTTTCTCCTTACTTCTGTTCTTGGCTAGACAGAAACCTAAAGGTTTCACCCATAGTATGAAATAAATTTTGATGTACAACTGATCTTTTTGTTTTCAGACTCTGGGATAGGTGGAATTTTTGTAATCAAATTTATAGGCTATTTCAATCACAGTTGCAATGCTTCAACTGTGATCCAGACCAATTAGTAACTAATGCAAAAGTTTGCACCTCATGTAGCCATGTGGTCTAAAATCAGACCATAATAATTTTGTATTTCTTTCCCATATGCTTTTTCTATGGTCTCACCAGATAAGGTCATTAGTTCTGCATGAGAGTTGTGGGATTTTGGTCAATCCTAATAAAGGTACATGTGTCTAAAAACTATTTGTCTATGGTGTGTGTGTGATATGAATTAACATGATTTTTTTGGTATGTGTATGCATGTTTGGTCATTTTAGAAAGTAATATTTTATAATCATCTGAGCAAGATTTGGGATAGCATTGCTAGTAGATCTATTGTATGTGAAGTTTATTCTGTATGTTCAAAATTAATAAACAAACAGAAACAAATATTGCCAATGTAAGCTAAAGTCCAATTTTATATACCTCCCTTGTTCAACTCCAGATGTATTGTGACTACAATTCCATCAATTAAGAGATGGTTTCTACAATTATTGAAATGAATATCCTTAACATTCAGCAGTGTGCTGGAGTCTGCATGTTCCAGCTGAGAAGCCATTTGTTACATTTTCTGGATTTCATAAAAATGATTTGAACCAAAACATCTGATGTGCCAATCTATTGTTCATCTACTAGTGGCATGGTGTGGCAATGGAAATGGAGTTAGCAGAGCCAATGGTTAAATATTTATCAACATATACTGCTATGGTTCTCATCCCAGTGAATGGATGAGAAAAGTCCTAAAAACTATCCTGTTTTTATATTTCAGGCAAAATTCAATGTTATTCATTGTTCTGTTGCTTAAATATTAGAATGTGGTCTTAGCAGGTTGTATATTAAAGCTCAAAAAGAATATTTCAGCTTGCATTATATACCATAGTGAATTTTTTTTGTGTTTAAATATCTGCAAAGCCTCTATACAATGCAAATAAATTAATCTGATTGTAGATAGAATATTTTTTTTCCATTCCATTGATCATCCTATATTTTAATATCTATTAGAATAAAACTGTAAGAATCACCTGCATGTCTAAACTACTCTTTGGCAGAAAAAACATTCCTGAATTTAATAATTTGTTTGAGGTTCCTGATCATGTCTAGTGTTTTTTATTTTTTCTCCATGTCAAAACACAATTTGGAAAGAAAATATGAATATAAGGATACTCATAGCTCTATGGATTTCCATCATCTGGGAACCCCACTCTCTTCTACTATTGTTGATGTTGCCTAGTTTGGTAATGAAACATCTGCAAGAAAACAACCAAGCTCAGACAAGAGGTAACTGGACTTTCTGGTTTTTCTTTGAAGAGGTTTCGCTTGACCTCCAAGAAACTTCTTCAGCTCTGACTGGATGGTGGGGAAACAAGTCAAAGCTGAAGGAGCTTCTTGGATGAGAAGCGAAACTTTTCTTTCTTTTCAAAGAAATGCTAGAAAGTCCAGTTGTCTCTTGAAAAAGCACCTTTGGGACAACCATGACTTGGATGACTAAGAATCTCTGTAGACAACCAAGCTCAGAAGCACCAAGAGTCCTCCAGTTCAACCCCGAGCTACAAATGTCCTCTTCCAAAATAATTATTTCCTCTAAGGCACTGGCAAAAGTGACCACAGCCCTGTTCATATATTTTTAAATGATGAGGTCTGCGAGGTGAGATAGTTTTTAAAATTTTACACAGATTTGGCTATTGTGTAGAATGCCTAATTATATGAAATATAACTTTTTCATTCAAGTAGGAATTCTAACACTGAGTTCCTTGCAGTTGGCACACTTAATAAAACCGAGTATCAGTGAACTTTCCTATTGAACATCATACTACAGAACACTACATACAATTAACTTTTCTTCAAAAACTGAAATCTTTGTAAGTTTGCTAGATATCCCCCAAGTCACTTGTCCTGCAAGCTGTGCACTAACTGTTCATTTCAGTTTAAATTGTGCAATTTGGACAATTCCATACTCTGCAGTTGGATTTTAGGATTTTGAAACTGGCTTCATTTTGGAGAACTTTGAAAACTTTTATTGATTTAGGCTTTCTCCACAATCTCTCTCCACAAATTTCTTTACTGTGTTCATTGACTTAAGTGCAATTTGATGTAGAAATTGCAGGTTGCAGAAACAAGTAAATAGCAGTAGGCACTTGAAGATGGTGAACATTTTGCTTGCTACTTTTCTAAAAAAAAACAATGTTGTATTGCCAGCTTGAAATATATGACCAATTGTAAGAAGAGCATTTCAGCAAGTATAGCCAAATGCATCTGCACCTTTTCATACAGAAAGATCCCATTCAGGGCCTGCCCTGTCCTATTCTACTTTGCATTCTTTCTATGCAACCAAACTTCTCTTCTTCCATACCTTATTCTAAGACATTCTAAAATAATCACATCACTGTTTCTGGAATATCATCTCCCAAAAGATTCAGTATAAAAGATATCACTTTAGTGAGCTCTTCCATCTCTGGCCTCACATTCAACAATGATATCAGCAAGAAATGAATGGTTACTAAAATAGGAAATAGGACAAAGAATCTATATTTGCCAGATCACAGTGAAGAGAGAAGTAGTTCTGGCAATAGAACTCATACCTACAACTCATACCTAAAATCCTACATTTTTGGCAATATTTACTTTTTTTTAATATATAGGGAAAATGCTTCTGACAGTGTAGTTAAAGCAGAAGGCCGCAATTCCCACAAGGGACATCTTTTTTGCCAATTTCTCACGAGCAGATGTAGCAGTTAACCCTCATCTCCCTATATTAAACTATCTAGGTTACTATGACCACTAGTAGCAGATACATTTTTCCTCAATTTTTCCTCAAAGACCCTATAATTATATCAATAGCACAGCCTTAATTAGCTCTAAAAGGGGAAAGTACATATGCAGAATGTTTTATAACACTTTGTAAGAAAATATTACAAATTTGGTGGGAAAGGAGCAAACTGAGGATTGGGTTCTGTTCCCCTCCATAGGTTTTGGAAAAGCATACAATGAATTTCACCTAATTTCGCTCAAACTCAACTGTGGATTAGGGAATTGTTTCCACAATCTTTTCTAACCATGTACAAAATGTAACGCTCCTTTGCTATTTTGTGCATACTGCAAAGATGCTGAAAAGAATCAATGATAAAACTTCGCTCTATACCTAAAATCCTTTAAATATACAGTGTGCTTATTATAGTCCCTGAGTCTTTTGATGTGGCACTGGTTTTATCTTATGCAATCTCTGGATTTTCATTTGTGATTCTGAAATGCCTCTCTTTTTATCAGAACCAAATATTCTAATTAGAAATAGGTTCTGTATGCAACTTTCAAATAAATGCTACTTATTACTACTAACAAGGACCAGAAATATTTATCCTAGGCATTATATTACATTAGCTGAGGCACCAAATATATTCCATAATGAGATGATGTATATATCAATATATTCCATAATCAGATGGTAGCAGTTACACTATGAACCAATTTCATTGTTATTTTAGTACAATGACAATAAATATTATTATGTAGATATGTAGCCACTTAGAAGTCTTATGGATATTTTAGCACCAATGGACACTATCCTGGTGATCTCAATCTGTATTGTGTGGTATAATTTGGTTTTAGACAAAGTCTAAATGCTGGGAATTGAATTTAAGATTTTCTGCAAGGAAATACACATTCTCATTATATGTTGTACTTTTAGTATTTTGTTGAATTCCTGCAGTATTCATTCATCTACTGTTCTTGGTTTGCTGCACCTTTCCTATTATTAGAAATAAGTTTATAATTCTGTTTAACAATCAGGAAACATATACCTTAACAAGAACTGAAAATACTCTATTATTATGTCTGCCACTACTGGTAGGAAATGACATTATGATCTTTCTGTTTAACATACTGTCTTAATCATTATATTTTTCTTAAACCAGTAACCATACTTTTTAAATATAAAAATAATATCTGATAATTGAATGTAGCAGTATTTAGGAAACCTTATCTGGGTTCAGACGGTAAGCATACTCGACTCTCCTGGATCAGAAATCATTGGGGCTATATATTAATCAATTAATTAATATAGGTAAATTAAAAATATATATTGTCAATGTAGCAATAGCAAACCATGTCCATGCTAGTGCACAGACATTTTCATGAAGTCACCAAGAGTCTGTTTTGACATGAAAGACTTTTCCTTTAAACTAGGTACAAAACAAAGAGGTGGCAATGTTTAGTGTGCTGCAGAAGAAAGAAGAATGCTATAACTTTTAAAATGCTAACACATTTGTTATAGCTTATGCTATAATATATTTAAGGTGCCATAAGATCCTCTGTGGATTCTGTTTAGAGCATTGTCTACATCTTAATTGCTGGAGCTTAGTATAAAACTGGAATTTATTCACAGTCTATTACTTTCTCTTAAGCACATGGAACTCAAGGGCTTATAAATAACAACTCTTGTGTGTGAATTGAACCCACTCCTAAATAAGAACATGCATCGCAATTAAAAACTAACTGAATGATTAAATATTTCTTCAACTTCAGATAGTGAACAGCCAAAATTTCTTTATCCACATCCAAACTGATTTATTTACTTACTGTAAATTACCCTTACAACTGAAAGCTATGTAGCTGATATTTACCTTTTCCGGTTTTAAAATTAGGAGAGAAGTTCAACTTACACATTGGACACATCAAAAACTTTTGGGGTAGTAGGGAAGCTGAGAGTTAAGGTTCTAGAATATATAATTGGATCATGAAGTAATACAAGTAGCACTTTTTAAAGTTAGTTGAAATCAAGCTGAATATGCTTGAAGGTACAATAAATCCTTATCCATATCTATGTCACTGTTTTGTTTTTATCACTGTATCTTCAAGACTTTGAATTTTCTGTTATCAGCAGCAATAATTCTCCAGTTCTCAAAACACAATGTGGCCAAAGATATTAACATTCTCATTATACCTGGATTTATCTGGCTGTGGAAAACTACATTACCAATTAATTACTGCTAAATGTAGCTTTAGTAGTGTTTTTCCTTTTTCTCTAAGCATAACATTAACCTTTTGAATTTTAATTTAGTACCTTTGCTATAGTACAATCACTTATATGATAGAACAAGTAGACTATACTGCAGATACATGCTAATTATATTTTATATGATGCAAGAATAAGAAAAGGTACACCCTAAAGTTTAGACTTCAGCTCAATCAGTGCCAGGCAGCATGACCACTGGCAAGAGAGTTTTAATCTAAAATGTATAGAGGCCATTAGACTTCTTATTCTAGATATTCTGCCCTCTAATGATGTTCTAAGACCTCAGGTTAAGGCTAAAATTCTAATTTATTTAAGGAAATTCTATTTAATTGCATGAAATCACTCCTGATTAAATAAAAATGAGACTTGTACTGAATATATTTAAAGTTCATGGTTTTAAAGACTACTATAATTGTTATAATAGATAGTTTACTCAGTAGAATAATGAAAATTCACCAATTTAATATTTAAGTAATTCCTTAATTCTTAAACCCATTGAAAGCCAAACTAGCTTTCAAATCATTGATTTTTATAACCAGATCTAAATCCATTGAGGTCTATCATATTAATAAAACATATAATATTTGTTCATAGACAGTTCTCTTTCACAGACTACTTGGGAGAATAGCTATCAATTTCTTTTGTTCAATATAAGTTTCTGAAAGTAATAAGCCACAATAGGGTTTCAAGTGCTCTGAAAGGAATCACTACTATCAAGCATCTGTACTGAAAACCAGAGGATGAGATATGTAGGAAACAATTTTCAGTCTCTTTTAATATATAGAATATTACTAATATTTCAAAACTTAGTTAACCAACCAGAAAATTTTGCATTCTTTGGGTAAAAAAATAAGTATACTATACTTAAACTTAAAAAGTATTAAAATGGAAACATCAGGAAATATGTGATCTAAAATGAGCAATAAAATAAGTATCATTCAGTTCAATGGACTAACTCAAAAATCTCAAATGTGTATGAGTTTTACGATCTCCACAATTGGACCTGCCTGAAGGTTAAAAGATATTGGTCTACTATCAAAAATTGATTGTTAGAAATCACAGGATTTGATTTTCAATTGGACCCAGTTATATTTCTTCTAGGGATAAAGCCAAGCGAAGTACCTAAAGATGCTTGGTACTTATTAATACACATCACAACAGCGGCACGTATGACATATGCGCAACAGTGGAAGTCAAAGGAAATCCCAACGAACCAACAGGTCCTGGATAAGATACTACGATGTGCAGAAGCAGACAGGATGACATATATTCTTAAAGGGAAAAGTGAATTGTTTTTTAATAAAAGTTGGGATTTCTGGTACTTATGGCTAGGAAACAAGAGTGTCAGATTTTAATGGGAGTAGCGGTTAAGATTTGGTTAATAGAAATAATTATTACAATGATTGTTTTTGAATCTTTTTCTCTATATAAACTTTGCTCTTATTAGAAGTGTAGGAGAAATATTGAGAACTAGGGATTTATAAGATGACTGTAGGATGTGTATAAGATTTATCAGCTTGGGATGTATTTGACTAAAATTGGAGGAGGCATTAAACTCCTCAGTCTTTGTTCAATGCTTATGTGTATTATTGTTCAATGGAAATTTATTTTAAGGGAAATATATATATTAAGTTTGGATTGCTGAAACGCCACCCCCATAACCCATCAGAGAAAATAAATAAGCAAAGGCAACAATGGAAAGAGGAGAGACGAGGAGGGAAAGGAAGAAAGAGTAAAGTAGAGAAAGTAAGGGTGGGAAATTAAGAGTAGGAGAGAGGATAAGAAAGAAGAGAGGAGAGAAGGAGAGAGGAAAGAGAGGGGGAAAAGAGAGGAGAGAGGAGAAATGAGAGGAGGAAATAAGAAGGCAGAGAAGGGAGCTTGAAAAGATAGGAGTAAGGCTGCTGCAAAATAAGATGGAGACAAGGGGTGGCAAGAAAGCGATCCAAACTGTATTATACAGTATATATATAAGGATGTGTATAGAGATTAATGATGAATAGATAAATGTTAAATAGCATTTATAAGAATGTATATCAATGAATGATTTTGAAATGGGAAAAATAAAAAAAACTATTTACAGGAAAGTATATTGGGTGAAGTTGCTAAAATAGTAAAAACTATGGTGGTTAAGTGTCAAAAAAAAAAAGATCTCCCCAATTGATTTGATCCAGTGAGATAGTACCAAAAAAAAAAAGGATGAGAAAAAAAGAGGCTCAGTTGATGTTAATACTGTCTTCCAACAATTTTGGACTTTTTTTATGCTCAAGGTACTTCTTTTTAATTTTTCATGGGGAATAAAACAAGCCCTCGTAATATCTATCTTAAGGCAACAGTTCTATACAGTACCACAGACATCACTAGTGCTTATTATATCTAGTAATTCTTGAAACTGTTACCCCAAAATGAGATATTAGCAGGAATAATAAGCAATGGCTCCACTGCAATCTTCATTAGTTAGATTGCCACCTTGATTATTATGTTATTTAATATTGTAAGAAATATTGTGGGAAATTGGAAGAGGTGCCAGGAGGAGTATCAGGATGGCCTGATGCTTGGAAAGTTTCTCCTTAGGAGAGACTGAATATGTTTAATCTTGATCAAAGAAGAAAGGGAGTATAATAACATTTTTAAGACCTGAAGGGCATCTCACTGAAGTCAAGACTCATTCCCCATCATTTCAGAATGAAGGACTTGGGACAGTAGTCTTAAGAAAAGCAGTTTCCATCGGAATGTTAAGAAAAAATCCTAATTGTAAACAGTTCAATGAAGAAACTGATTTATAGGGAGCCCATCCACTAGATATTTTCAAGTAGATAAGGAATACCAACCTATTTGGGTTGATTTCATTTGGGCTCCAGAATCAAACAACCTATTGACCTTAATGAATCTTTATAATTTTATAATTCTATGACTAAATTAAGCATTGAATCATGTAAAGCATTTGAAACATGAATATGTGTATATATTGCATGATTTAAGAGAATTCAGCACTTAGTTCCAAGATCACTTACCAGACCTTCATAATAATAAAAAATAATCGTTATTACTTTAGACAATTATTTGTCCACAATAACCTACTATGATAACACAGATTTCCACAATATATAAAAACCCATAAAACTGTTCTTTTTTAAAAAATTGGCAACTGTATTAAAAGATATTGAAATGAATAAACGTCTGTCTGGGATTTAAATTTACAATTAGAGATTTTGTTTTTTCAGATACATCAACAATTTGTTTCATTGCTGGTTGAAAATACATCATTTTGGAGGAAAAGGGGGGAAGGGTGCACACACAAATACTCTCTCATACAAAAGCACACTAATACCTGTGAACCTGAATAATACAAAAAAAACACCCTGAAATCCATGGCAACTAAAGTGAAAAGTCTCAAATGGGTTTAAAAAAAGAGGAAAATAATTCCTTTAATAATAGGCCCTTTTGTTCTCTCTTGTTCACCATAATAATTACTGAAAGGAAACTGTTAACTGGGGGGGGGGGGTTGTTTGGGGAAGGAGGGAGTAAATAAATGGGATTTTGGAACTTCCACAGGTTGGCACGGGCTGCAACAGCTGCTTTGAAGGCACTCTACACACACAGGGGCGCTGTTCACCCTGTGCCACATTTTAGTAACTCTTTGTACTTTAGAGATCTAGTTGGTTACTGCCAACTCCCCTCCTCAAATTGAATAAGGCATGTTATTACTTTGCCTGCCCTGTCTGTCCCCAACCATTCCACAAAGTACACACAACTTAAAAACTGTGCAAGTCTGTTAGTGTTTTCATAGCTGATTTTCTTTTCTTTAAAAAAAAAAACCCAACACAAATAAATGCTCTTCATTCCTTCCCTTTCAGTACAACAAGTAAACAAAATAGATTTCACAAGTAATCAGCAGACATTTCTGTGGCACCTCATGCGCTGTATTGGCATCCGTATTATTAAAAGTCCCAGGCAGTACTTGTGCAATACTTCTTCGGACGAGATAAGCATGGTAACAAATATTCCAACTTTGCATAGAAATCCTCAAAATCAAAAATTGCCTAGTCACTAGCTAATTTCAGGCTGACAAGTGTGAAAGATTTGAACTTCCTCCACATGTACTTCCTTCCTTTGATGCTTCCTTTCGGTTCTTATAGGTGTGTCTCTTGGCGTGTTTAATCTTCCAGTTATAAAGCAATTCTTAATTCCCTCCCTCTGCCCCTGCTGCAAACAACACAGGAACTTTTCCTACTGGTTATCAATGGCCAATACAATCCTCCCAACTGAGGCAAGTACAAGAAATAAGCAACAATCAAACCGCTGGCATGTACATGCGGAAAGCGCCACATTTCCAAAGAGAGATTAATTTTTTTTTTTGTAGTTTTTCTTTTCCTTGGGAGGGATCAGATGTTAACGAGAGACAATGCGTACTCATGACACCGACAAACCACCCGCAGCAGCATGAGTATAAACTATAACCTGGAAGGGATCCGGGTTGTTAATGCAAAATTTGTTTCAAAGGCTTGGGAGTTTCACAGAATGACAACACTGCTGCTCCAGCTGCCGCCACCTTTTTCTTGTGGTGCTGTTGGCTGTAAACCTTTTTTTTTTAATTTCAAAATGTAAAGAAAAGAAAAGGAAATAATAATAATAATAATAATAACACCACATAAAGCAACGCGCCGCTGTGCTCTTCCCCCACCCTCGGTTTTTTTCCCCCTCCTTCTTCTTTTCAGAGGATAACACAGGAAGAGCAGCACTGATCGTCCCCGTTGGGTTGGGAAGCGTAGTTCATTTGCCGGACGATCTCGGCAAAGAGCTCGTCCACCGAGGCTTTGTTTTTGGCTGAAGTTTCCATAAAGGGGCAGTTCCACTCCTCGGCCAGAGCTTTGCCTTCCCCGAACGAGACCTCCCGCTCGCCTTCCAGGTCCACCTTGTTGCCCACCAGGATCATGGGCACCTTCTCGTACCTCTTGACCCGAATGATCTGATCCCTCATGGGCTTGATGTCCTGAAAGCTCTGCTGGTTGACCAGGCTGTAGACCAGGATGAAACCCTGCCCGTTCTTGATATACAAGTCCCGCATGGAAGCGAACTGCTCCGTGCCGGCCGTGTCCAGGATCTCCAGTACCGACGGCGAGGAATCCACCTCGATCTCTTTGCGATAAAAGTCCTCGATGGTAGGGTCGTACTTCTCGATGAAGGAGCCCGTCACAAACTGGACGGTGAGAGCGGATTTGCCCACCCCGCCAGAGCCAAGCACGACCACTTTGTATTCTCGCATGGCTCTTTCACGCACACCCAGGGCGGGCGGGCTGAGCGCGGCTGGCTTCCTTCGCCGGGCTCCTATTCTTCTCCCCTCCCACCCTCAGAAAGGAAGGGGAGAAAAAAAAAGAGAGAGAGAGAGACAAGGCGAGAGGAAGGAGGGGAGGGAGCGAAGAAGAAGCCGTCCCCCCGACGGAAAGGAGGCTTCCTTTCTTTGCTGGAGCTGAGGCGGAGAAAAGCACTCGGGAAGCGGTACAGCGACGGCAGGAGCTGAGGCGACGAGCAAGAGCAGGAGAGGCGGCTAGTATCGGGGCAAGAGAAGTCTCTCTCGCCTCTCCCTGCGCCCCAGCGCCCAGGCGGAATGAAACGAGTCGCGACGGGAGCTTGGGAGACGTTTTCGCCCGGCAAAACCTGCGCCTCAACAGCTCGAGGAGGAGGAGCAGGAGCAGGAGGGGGAGGAAGGGAAGCGGTGACGGCGGCGGCTGCTGCTGTTGCTGCTCAGGGTGGCGTGGAGGCGGCGCGCGCTAGTTCCGATCGCGTCCCGGCAGCGAGCAGAGCGCCTCAGCCAGGCGCGCGCCGCCCCAGCCCCGTTTGCGCCGCCGCCAGCCATTCCTTTCTCACTTGCGCCCAGCCGGGCTGAGGGGTCTTGCTAAACCACCCGCTTTTTTCCCCTTCCTCCGCCGACCCCATTAGGCACGAGGACGCACCCCTTTCCCCACCTGAAAGGGAGGCGGAGAGGAGGAGGAGGGAAGAACAGATACTCCACGCCCCCACCCCACCCCCACCCCTTGCCTGCCGCCCTTCTGGTTGGCATTGGCTGCCGTTCAGTGCTCGTCAACCGGCCGCGGCTTATTGGCCAAGAGAGGAAGCTTCCTCGTGGATTGGCTGTGAGGGAAATGGACTGTCGAGCGAGCAGCTGTTTCTTTCTTTCTTTCTTTCTTTCTGGCTGCCTGCGCGGTTTCTCCCTTTCCCCCCCTTTTTCCCCTCCCTCTGTTCTTGTAAAGGCGAGAAGTTTTGGCGGACGATTTAGAAAAAGGAGAGAAACAGCGCAGCTGGTTCTTCCCAAAATTTATCCTCGGAAAACAAGTTCCGGAAGACGAGCTTGAAAAAACCCTCGTAAAAAGCCAAGGGTGAAACTTAACTGCCTACTCACAAAGCGCCAGTCTAAAGTCTGACTCGGCGTGGTGATAACGCAGGAAACGAGTTAGTACAGTAAACCATCTTTCAGCTGTTCAAACAGCGGTAGAGATGAAATGATGATGAGCAAGTGAAACCTGATTTGGTTCGTGCCTTTAGTTCACTGTTGCCTGGGTTAGTCCATGCAGTTTTCTTGGCAAGGTTACAGAAGTGGTTTGCCCTTGCCTGCCTCCTAGGGCCGAGAGAAAGTGACTGGCCCAAAGTCATTAGGCTTTGTGTCTAAGATAGCACTAGAACTTGGTCTCCCAGTTTCTAGTCTGGTGCCTTAAGGACTACACCAAACTGGTTCTTCACTTGAGTTTAGAGAAGCTGAATAAATCTCTACCCAATCTCCTCCAGTCGTAAGAAAGCACTTGCTTCAGGCCAGTCTAGTTCAGTTCTGTGTGTCATACATGCTCAGATGTATCTAAGAAACTCCTCTGGAGGACATGAAAGTAATAGTGATGTTCCACGGTGTAGGAATTCAGTGCGTGTGCGCGTGTGCGCGTGTGCACACACACACACAGAAAGCTTTCCTAGGATCACATTATTCACTTCTCTCCACTACCAGGAAAACACTCCAGGCAGTCCCTCCAACAGTTAAATTTTATGAATGAGATACTTTTGTATCTATTGTGAAAACTGGAGCATTCCATTCAATATCCATTTACAGAAATCCAGGCCAGTCTATTTACAAAAAAAACACCTTCAGCCACAGCTCCCCCAGGCTGGAGCTGATGCAATTAAGAATGCACCCCACCCACCCAATTTCTAAGGACAGGATATGATCTTTGGGGCATAACAGGATCACCATTCAAACAGTAAAAGAGACAAGGCTCACTACAATGCACAACCCCCTGGAGTATCTCAATACAAAACCCCAGCATCCTATAAAAATCCATCCACTCACCCAGTCAATGAGTCATGTATCCCAGAAACATGCTGCTGTCACTGGAGTTTCTATAAAACCAAATAAACACTTGTAGCCAGCATCCATTTTACTTCCAGCATTTTTTTTCTACCAGCTTGGAACCAGACTGGATTGTTCTTCCTACAACGGTTTCTTTGCAGCGTCTGGTTTTTAGGACATGCTGCATTTGGAGGCTTTTGCATTCAACAAATACGTTGGTTTTCAATCAATCCCAACTCAGCGTGTCATAATTTGACATGTGAAAGACACTAATTGAGGAAGATTGATGCATATATTTACAATCTGCATGATCAAACAGGATGAACATAAAGGTGGTTATATATAATAGGATGATCTTGGGGTCAGTTAAGATTTAGGAGACAATATGATAGGAAGAAAGGCAAAAATATATAATTAGACAACACACTACTTGAGAATTGTGGCAGAATAACATATTTTATTCTGTTCTTGTAGCGCAATTTATTTAACAGTGTAGTTGCGCCACTAAATGTTGTGTTACTATTAAATGGGCTTGCAAATTAAATTATACTATAAGTTAATTTTTTCCATGTTTGTGAAGCAAACTTGAAAACACACTGCATGTTTTGAAATTATGATTCCCAGTTAATCTGGAAATACCTAATATATTGGTGGATATAGAAAACAGAGATCCTTTAAACTAATCTGAAAATCCCCAGATGGAATTTCCTTCTGAAACTTTCAGTTTAAAATAGCCACATTAAGTACGGTGAGGAGAACAGAAAAAAAAAATCCCAAGCACGAGACAGGAAAATAGCTAGGAATTCTATGAACAAAGTCAAGAGTAGAAAAACATCTTGGTCATTTTGATTACTGAAAGTAGGGAGATGATTCAAAAAGAGCAATGCCTTCTTCACAGGCATTCAGTTGAGTGATATTGGCATTTCACGTGGATTACTAAATGCATTGCATCTGCTATGATGTACATCTCCAGATCAGGCGGGAGTTAATTAGGATTGTAAAACTCCTTCGGTCCAACTTTATAATCCGTCTTTATGCAACAAAGCCCTGCTTCTAAATGCACCAAAATTCAAGTGTCAAATTAGCCACTTCATTAGACTTAATGATGTATGTGTACAGGTATTCTTGACTTTCAACCACAATTGGGAATAAAATTTTCATTCTAAACACGACGGTTGTTAAATGATTCATGCCTGATTTTACGATCCTTTTTTGCTATGTGGTCTTTAAGCAAATCCAAGCCAAATCTTTAAACTTCCCCTATTGCTTTTGCTTTTCAGAAGCCAGCTGGGAAGATTACAAATGGCAATCATATGGCTTCTGCTACCACCATGAAAACATGCCAGTTGCCAAGCACCCAAATGAATGTGAGAATGCTGTGACGGTCGTAAGTTTGAGAAATGGGTGTAAGTCACTTTTTTCAGTGCCCTTGTAAACTTCAAATGGTCACTAAACGAATGGCAAGTCGAGGGCAGGAAACGTTTTTGTTGAAGCATAATGAAATGGTCTAACCCAGAGGTGTCCAAACTTGAGAACTTTAAGACTTGTGGACTTCAACTCCCAGAATTCCCCAGCCAGCGATGCTGGCTGGGGAATTCTGGGAGTTGAAGTCCACAAGTCTTAAAGTTCTCAAGTTTGGACACCCCTGGTCTAACCTCAGACTGTCAAATTTGTGGCCTGCGGCCCGGATGAATCATGTGCTGGCCACCCCACCCCCATTATATCAAAGAGAAAAAAGTTGCTATACATCATGTGACGACAACATGATGCCACGAGTTTGACACCCTTGGTCTACTTTGATGCTTCAACAGAGACACAATGATAGGTGCAAGAGCTATCATTTCTGTGTTGCAATGCCATTTTGTTACAGTAATCAATATTGAAAAACAGCAAAGCCATTTTGTTACAACAATCAATCTATGAAGCATCATAGATTGCCATTATTGTTCTGATTATTACAGTAACTAATGCCTGTACTTAATGGTTAAAAAGCAATTGACTTTTATATTTATGTACTGCAGATTATCTGAAAAAATAGGGAAGTGAGCAGTCACCCAAACTAAGGGCTATTTCTCCAAGTTAAGGGGAAAGTTATAGCTTAAAGGGCAGTATCGAGAAATAAACAATTTAACTGATTCACAATTGTGACTCAGTCATGAACCCTGCTGAGATTGCCATATTGTGATAAGCTGTTTGTGGTTCATTTGATTTTTTCTTAGCTTATTGTGTAAAACCGGCCATTGTACTTTAAAAAATGTACTTCATACCTCACATATCATTTTAGCCAATGGTGGCTTCTTTAGCAAGACTTTACTGCAATTAGCCCAACAAAAATGTGTAACTTGAAAGGAATGTTGGATTACAAATTGTTGTTGCATTTTGAGATTTGAATTAAATTGATAGTGTCAAAAATGTATTCTTTTTTCTATCATAAAATAAACGACATGACCATACAATTAGTCACTACTCTATCCAAATGTTCACTCTTTCCTAGGTGCTTTTTCTTTGTACTTGCACTGCTTGTCATAATAGTCTAAACTTAATGACACTTAATAAACGTCTTCTCCAAAATGCTGAACAAAAATATTCTGCATTTTCACCTTTTATCTGAAAATCAGAGTTTATTTTTTATTCCACCAAAATAACTTTCAGTTCCTGAAAATGTATTAATTTAGTACAGAGGTTAATGATCTACAGACTCTATAACCTTAAATCAATTTAAGAAAAGCTCTTTTCCACTCAACTGCATTCTAACTGGTGAATCATTTCAGTCCAACATGGGACAACTGCCACATATTATTTTCAATTTTGTCTTTGTTAATGACAACCAGACTGGCTGTGATTTGAATTATAAGGAACCCTGGCTGTTTGCCATAGTCAAGCCATTTTATTGTTGCTTGCTTTGTCACTCGAGCATTGCTTTAAGAGAAAAAATGTTGCAATTTCCAACCTTTGCTCTTTCGGTACAATAGTCTACTATTACAAAAGTTTGAATTCTTTCAATTCACAAAATACTTTATGCAAATGTAAAACTTCCACTGAATAAACAGTGTTGGCTAGAAAAAACAATTATCACAAGCTGCATCTCCTTCCCTGTGATGGATTCTCTTCTTGTATCATTCACATCAGCATAGTGATCAGTGCCTGGCTGCTAATGAAGGAAGAATAATGCATTATGTTTGAAAACCACTTTTCTGACAACATTGTATAGGCTTTCATAGAAAGGAAAGCCTGCTCATTACAAACACTCCTTCTCTGCCTTAACAGCTGAAAATGCACCACAGATCACAAGCTGATGGCTTTAGTTAATG
This sequence comes from Rhabdophis nuchalis, assembly GCA_039707465.1. Lineage (NCBI taxonomy): Eukaryota > Metazoa > Chordata > Lepidosauria > Squamata > Natricidae > Rhabdophis > Rhabdophis nuchalis. The sequence goes on from CM077645.1 coordinate 31,605,696, forward strand.
TGCTTTTGCATACAATGAGAGGGGAAGTTCCTGGAAAATTTTGAATGTGGTTCCAGATGCCTTCAAAAATCATTAAAAAGTCATCTTCAAGTCAAGCTTGGTTTCTTCCTGGTGAATCCTTGTAGATTTCTTTGAAGCAATGTGGAAGCAGTTTGCAACTTTTTTCTTCTAGGTCTCCCTCATCCTCCCATTTTCTCAGTCCTTGAGGCCTTGGTATTTTCTTGTCCTCCATCCAAGGACTCTGCTGAGATTAAAAACTATTACCAAATGGTATTTTTATAATATGACAAAAAAAGAAAGTAATTCAATACACCACTAATGAATAATATCATATTATAGTATTTTATTAAGCATAAATTCAATTATTTTTAATTTTTGTTCTTAAAATGTTGGATTATGATCAAGAAAAGCCAGGTTCAAGCCACCTAAGCTATGGCAGATGTGTAGGTAACCTTGAGATTATGTATCTCGCAGCATTTTTACTGTGGGGAGAATTAGTCAAGAGATGCTATGTGCACCCCTTTGAAGTTTTTGGGGAAAGTGGAGACAGGCATTTAAGAAGGAGAACTGCTATGCCTTTTGACCACTGAAATACAACATTATCTCTTCAGAGTGAACACAAAAGTGTAAGTTACAAATCCTCCCTGAAAAAAACCTCACTGATGCTCTGCTTTTCCCCAAAAACCAGATGTTGGGTCCTTTTTCATCTCCATGAGGCATTTCTGTTCAAATATTATCAATTCAGATATTTAGCATCTTTGGTGATTATCAGTTTGTTACTGAGCCATCACTGGGCAAGATCACTTTACGGGACAACATAAGTATAGATGAACGACATGAGATACATAAGTATGTAATATAAGCTAAACTATTTTTTGACAAGTAGATTTCTAGTGAAATAGCATGTGACAGATGCCTTAAGGTAAAGGAATTTACGGTAAGCGACAGCAGTTCTGTTAGCCCTGAGACGCTTTAAACAGGATTGGGCTACTACTAATAGACTGAGAGCAATTTAGTGTAATAGTAATACATAATAATAATAATAATAATAATAATAACAACAACAATAACAACAATAATAATAACAATAATAATCTGTGTAGCCTTTCATGGGGATTACAGGGTCCCACGCAACCATGGGGCTGAGTTAGTCCCATGAGGAACCCACCCACCCACCTATATTAACAACTTCCATCTTAGGATTCTTCATCTTTTGAAATGTTTATAGTCTTGTTTCATAATTTATTTTTTTTAATCCTAAATTATTCTTATTTTAATGTTTAATTTTATTAAAATGTACACCACCCAGAGCTCCTCTCTGAGAAAGATGGGAAGTTAGAAAGTATGAAATATACATAAATAGTTGGAAACTAAAGACCATATTCCACACAGATAGAAGCATACAGAACTGTAACTAAATTTAATTTAAGTGTAGATAAGTTAGCTTCTAGTTGCTTAAGGATTCCCATCTTCTATTCTACAAAAACATTCAACAGCACGGTTTGGACAAATGCTTACAATCCTAGGGCTTCCCACTTAATACACCATGTATTAGAGAATTCTCTTAACAACAAAGGCAAAATTTATATCTATTTTCCCATTACCCCTTCTCCAAAAACTTTTTTAGTACAACAATAGTACTTAATGAATTCATCACAAAAGAAATTCACATACACTCAGATAAAAAAGAGTCCTGGAATTTAAAAATAGAAAAAAAAATTTTTTAATGCATAAGGTTTATTTTTAAAAGTCAGAATAATGTTCCCAAAATCATACATACTATATGTATTTATTCATCACACTGCTGTACTGTTCAACTCACCAATACAGACTTAGATTAAAATAATTGAAAAGCTACAGAGATTTGAGGAACTAGCTTTGGTCAAATCCATTATAGAAAAATTGGCAGCGGACATTATCCTCATTTTGAACAAGAACAGCATTTCTTTTTCTTGAAATTTTATTTTTACTTTTATGGAATTATTGTAAGACTCAGAATTTTCTACAACTTCAGTCAATAAAAATTGCTTAAAGCAAGCAGCTTTATATTCTATCCAAATTTAAAGATGCATGTTTCAGAAATCTATATCAGAAGCAAAAACACCTCCACCAAAATCAAAAATAAACAAATCTGTGCTCTGTGCAGCCCCAGCCTTAAATGTTCTACTACCTATGTTACTATAGTTGATAATGAAATGAAAAACTAGAAATATTGTTGCAGTAGAGAGAAGTTTGTTGAAGATGGGTTTCAGTATGAATCTGAAAGCTTGGAGGACAAAAACTCTGGTTCCGATAAGCAATCCAGATTGGATTGTGCAACATTATCCTGGGACCAATATATTCGCCTTCATTTGTGATACAAATATTGTACATGGAATAAAATGTGCCACTATTTATCTCCATTCTTAGACACTCAGTACAATTGCATGCCTCTGGTGGTAAAGTCATCTAGAAATCAAACCAAATTAAGAAATTATGGATTTAGCTTTCAATCTATTTTTCAACATTGGCACCGTCCTACCAATATTGAAGAGCAGCTTTACTAAGAACAAAGTTGCTTTCTCTGGATGGTGGTTATCAGGGCTTGTTGGGAACCTTGTTGGAAAAAAATCCTTCCAGTGAGAATGGGGTTTCTATTGCTGAACCTTTTGAAGGATCCCTTTCTAATGACTTCCTCTTGGGTTTAAAACTCTCCTTTTGCTGTACCCATCAATGGATTAGTTTGGAAAGGAAAGAGAAAACAAAATGAACAAAAAAATCACCACAAGAAATCTTCATGTCATTTATCCTAATGACTGAATTCTTGTCAATCTTACCTAGTTAAAGGAGAGAGAGAGAGAGAGAGAGAGAGAGAGAGAGAGAGAGAGAGAGAGAGAGAGAGAGAGAGAGAGAGAGAGAGAGATGGAAGGAGCAAGAGAGAGTGTCTGTGTGTGCGTGTGTGCACGTACACACAAAGAGTGTATTTCCCTCAAACTACTGGAGAAACTTTAAAAAAAGGTCTACAATTTCATCTCTTCTCCATTGAAGGTTCCATTGAAGAAGCAGAATGAAAGGAAGGGGAGGTTCCTATCAGAGGTGGTATTCAGCAAGTTCTGATCAATTCTGGAGAACCAGTAGTAGAAATTTTGAGTAGTTCGTAGAACTGGTAAATACCACCTCTGAGTGGCCTTGCTCCCACCTATTTTCTGTCTCCCAAGTCCCAGCTGATTGGAAGGAAATGGGGGCTTTGCAGTAACCTTCCCCTGCAGTGGGGAGGGAATGGAGATTTTACAGTATTCTTCCCTGGCAAGCCCACCAGAGGTGGGTTGTTCCCAGTTCAGACCAGTTCAGGAGAACCTGTAGTGGTAATTGGTCGTGGGTCACTGAACCAATAGTGACGGCTGGCTCACCACGCCTCTGAATCGGCTCGTTCAGATGCTCGCCCTGCCTCGCCTTCTCCACATGCATCCACACAACTGCCTCCTTCTGCCTACACACAGGTAAGCAGCATTCGCACTAGCCTAGCAGTCCCTCCCCCTGGCCAGCTTCTCCTGCCAAAGGGCCAACTGCATCCAACAATGGGGCATGAAGGAGCAGCCATCCAGTGGAGTTGGGAGTGTCCCCAGGTTGGTGGGATGGTGGGGAGGTTGCGTAGGACTGGAGGTGGCGGGGGCAGGGGTCAAGTCCACCCTGGGTACCTGCAATGGGATATGGCAGCTCCCTGGGGTGGGAGGTGGTTGGAGGCCCACTTGTCCACCTTGTGGCCCCACTTGAAGGGACCCCCATTTGAAGGAAGAGGCACCAGTGGTCTCCCTGCTACTAAACCCACATAAAGCACCCCAGCCTGGTCTTCTATGGCATCCTGGGGGCAAAGTGCCACTTCCTAACTTCAGAAGGGAGCCGGGCAAGGTGAGGCTGATATTCCTAAAAAGGCTATCTAGCAGGGGAGGTCTACCCCCAAATGTCCTGGCAGATCTGGGCTGAGCATCTCGTGCAAGCAGCGGGTTTTTCCCCGCTGGGAAACCTCTGCTTAGCTCTGGAATGGCTCAGCGAAGCTCCCCGAGGCCTTTCCCAGAAAAGTGGTGAGTGAGCGGGCGAATGGCGGTGAGTGGTAAGGAAAGAGAGACTGTCTCCTTCCTCAGAGAGCTATGACGGCAGGGAAAGCAAGGTGAAATCGGAGGCCCCCATCGGCAGAGGCTCCGCATGGCAGGCAAGGCAAGGGCGCAGCAGCAGGGGAGGCTGGTTCTTACCTCATCTCACAATAACTAAGTGGAGCATAGGCATTTGCATACTATGAAATGAAGTGCAGCTAGCAGACTACGCTGTATCCCTTGTTCTGGCCAAAGTTAGAAAGCCTTACTTTTAACTCAGAATAAGAAACTGGTGGGGTGGGCCAGAAATGATTTAGGATGACACAATATATTTGTGTTCTTTAAAAATATTTAATGGACTGTCCTCAAGCTGGACAAACAAGACATGCTGAAGAATTCTTGAGTGTTTGATTCCTTGGATAATGGCTAACTGATGGCTTTGTTCTTCATGAATTTATCCAGTGTGGTTAAACTACAATTTGACACAGCTGCTACTACTACTTCTACTTTATGTTGTCCAATAAATCCAATAAATTATTAATTATTATTATTAATTATGTTGTAAAATACAAGATATTGTAGTACATGGTATATGTTTTTTTCCATTTGTATAGAACCAACTAGTTACTATTTATCTAGATAATCCAATGTTCTAGTGTTTTGAAAGTAATTCTCTCTACTTTCCGATGCAGTCATAATGAAACTGCTACTATCAATAACTGCTACTATTAATTCTTCAAATGAAATGGTCTGCATTTATATGTAACTGCAATTGGTTTATTTATTTGTTAACTGTGTTCTGTTCTGGCTATGCTTGGGATGACAACTGTAAAGCCCAATGATCCATGTTTACTTGAAAAAAATTGATTGAATTCAACATGATTACTTGTTAGAAACTGCACATAGGATTATAATTCTATATACATAATTTAATTATTTCCCTGGCTGTGATGCATTGTATATTGCCAACGTTAGATTTTAATTCACATAAAGTCCTATAGGCTTTTGATACCATCGACCATGGTATCCTATTGCGCCGACTGGGGGGGGGGGGTTGGGGCTGGGAGGCACCGTTTTGCGGTGGTTCTTGTCCTACCTCTCTGGTCAGTCGCAATATGTGTTGACAGGGGGGCAGAGGTCGGCCTCGAGACCCCTCGTATGTGGGGTACCTCAGGGGTCGGTCCTCTCGCCCCTACTATTCAACACATATATGAAGCCGCTGGGCGAGATCATCCGTGGTTTTGGGGTGGGATATCATCTGTACGCTGATGATACTCAGCTGTACATATCCACCCCAAACCACCCCAACGATGCCGCCGAGGTGATGTCTCGGTGTTTGGAGGCCGTACGGATCTGGATGGGTAGTAACAAACTCAGGCTCAACCCGTCCAAGACTGAGTGGCTGTGGCTTCCAGCATCCCGGTTCAGCCAGATTACTCCAACTCTGGCCATTGGGGGCGAAACACCGGCCCCTGTGGAGAGGGCGTGCAATTTGGGTGTCCTCCTGGATTCCCGGCTGTCCATGGAGGACCATGTGGCGGCCGTGGCCACGGAGGCGTTCCATCAGGTACGCCTGATGAGCCAATTGCATCCCTTACTGGACCGGGATGCCCTGCGCACAGTCACTCACGCTCTCATGACATCTCGACTCGACTACTGTAATGTTCTCTACATGGGGCTTCCCTTGAGGTGCACTCGAAAGCTGCAGTTAGTCCAGAATGCGGCCGCACGGGTGATTACGGGAGCGCCTAGACACTCCCATATAACACCGATCCTGCGCGAGCTGCACTGGCTTCCTGTGGTCTTTCGGGTGCGCTTCAGGGTTTTGACGACCATCTTCAAAGCGCTCCATGGCTCGGGACCTAGTTATATGCGAGACTGTCTCCTGCCCCATACATCCCTAAGACCGATACACTCCCACAGAGAGGGCCTTCTCAGGGTGCCGTCGGCCGGACAATGCCGACTGGCGACACCCAGGGGGAGAGCCTTCTCTGTGACGGGCCCAGCCCTTTGGAACGACTTACCCCCTGAACTTCACACCATCTCTGACCTCTGCCTCTTCCGCAAGTGCTTAAAGACACATCTGTTCCATCTAGCCGGCCTAGCGTAACCTCCATAATGACTTGTAGATAGTTTTAAATTTTGGGGATTTTAATTTGGTTTTAGCGCAGGATTTTCATTAATAAGTTTTTTAAATTTGTTATATGGTTTTGTATATATTTTAATATGCCTGTGCGCTGTTCTGGGTCCGTTTGGAGAAGGACGGGGTATAAATTTAATAAAATCAAAATCAAAATCACAACACATGCAGTTTCCTCGACATAATAATAATAATAATAATTTTAATTTGTTGACCGCTCCTCTCCCCATAGGGACTCGGAGCGGTGCACAGGGAAAACTAAAACAATAAATATACAAACACATTTAAAAACAAATTAAACATATACCTGTGCTAAAATACCCCATTAACATACTAAAATTCCCAATTAAAACAACTAAAACCCCATAGAGAGAGACTACCCTAGGCCGGCCAAGCAGAAAAGATGTGTTTTTAGTTTTAGACGGAAGGAGCGGAAGTCCGTGGTCCTTCTAATGTCGGGGGGAAGGTCGTTCCAGAGGGCTGGGCCCGCCACAGAGAGAGCCCTTCCCCTGGGCGTCGCCCGCTGACAAAGTCTAGTGGACGGCACCCGGAGAAGTCCCTCTCTGTGGGAGCGAATCGGCCGTGAGGATGTATGAGGCAGGATCCGATCCCGCAGATATGATACCAATGTAGTTTGGCATTTGTTTTTTTCTCTCTCCCCTCCCCCCCAATTTCCTATTTTAGTCTACAACTTTGAACTTTTCAGCTTATTCCCATCCAAGTAGTGACCAAGGCCAGTCTTGCTTAGGATTCTAAGTTCAGCTAAGTTCAGCTATGTAGTGCCATCTAGCTGGATAGTTTTCTTCATAATAGCGTTCATAATCTTTTAATAACTATGCAAACAGGAGACATTTAAAAGTTCCCTGGAGATGGAGAACAAATGACAAAACAAATGTGTGATCACACAAATTCAACAACTTATCTACTGGTAATTGCATCAGGGTGCAACTATGCAATAGTGACTTTTGCATTAAGCTGTTACCATGTGCATCAAGTTTCTTTGGTATTATTTGCTAAAGATGCCATTGCCAGGTTACAGATATAGTTATGGACACATATTGTCCACTGATATATTGAAGAACCTGTATAGCTGCCAAAGACAAAGCAACCAGAACAAAACACTGACAGCAGAAAATGTGATGATATATATGATCAAAGGTTTGCAATTTTCAGAAGTTTCTTGGAATAATCTATAGCAGGGGTGTCAAACTGGCGAGCCACAGGCCACATGTGTAACATGCAGGCCACACCCATCCCAGTTCTGTAAAGGGGAAAATGTCATGAAACATCACATGACAGCAACATGACACCACAAGTTTGACATCTGTGATTTATGGGAAAGGAATGTTTTCTTTGCGCTTTTTCTTTTCAATTTATTGTTCTACATGATAACCAAGCCCTATAAAACTCAAATGCTCATGATTCTGTCATACTTCAGCATATTTTGATAACATTATCAGTATACCTTGGACTTAAATTAGAAAACATAAAGGTTGAACTATAAGTAGCAGCAAACATTATCATACACCTTGTTTGTTTATATAGGTAAATGAAATTAATCACAAAGAGACCTGAATTAAATGTAAATATATTTGTGTTTTATGTATTAAACGTGCTAATTAGAAACATACTCTATTCATATATGCTTTGGTAAATTGTAAATGATTCACACTATCATTTTTGATACCTACTTGTAATTAGATATGTTTGTAGTAAGAGTCAGTTTCTCCTTTGACCAAGGAAGTTAACTACTGTATGACTAAAGCTGATTAATGCTGAGTCATTCATTTCCTGCTTGCCTGCTATGTGACAGTTAACACCTTGATAAACAGACATTCTCTGCTTTCAGAGGTGTTCTCATTATACATTAGTTTACTCTCACATTGCATTTGGGTGACATAAAGATTTTTAAAAGAGTTAACTTCCAGAGGATGCAGGTTTTCATGACTTGCCTTGTTGCTTTAGTCCAGCCTTTCCTCCTTCCTCTTATCCCTGCCTTGACTTTTGACCTTTCCCTTTTGCAATTACTCATACCTTTGTGGTTTTTTTCTTTTCTTTTTTTTTTAACAAAATTCCATCTGCACTGAGTGCAGAGAAAAGTTCAGGCAGGGGAGGGTTTTCCTTCTCTTCTAACCTTGGTGCAGCCCAGGTCTCTAAACCCATTGAATTCCTCACCTCCTGGTTTGTACCATCTGAATTCATGAGGGCAGGCAAGCAGGCAGGTACCAGAGAAACGTAGGTCTACACCAGTGGTGGGTTGCAGACTGTACGCCCCAGTACAGGTGTACCGGAACCTGCCCAGAGCACCGGATACTGGTACGGTAGGGTGCTCCAGATGACCCACCCGTCCACCCACTCTTCTTACCATCCTTTTATGTCTTCATTGCTTCCGCGCATGCGCACAGTGCGTATGGCACCTGTGCAACACTCCACTGAGCAGCTGGAGCATTGTAGAGGCTCTCAGAAGTGCAAAGGCGCATGCACACGCTGTGCGCATCCACATGGACACCGCCGGGCCTGTTCCAATTATACCGGTTGGAACGGAATCCGGAACCCACCACTTATCTACACAACTGCAAATGTCACCAGTGGCTGTTGCTACAGACCATAGAAAGACAACATCATCTAGTCTGGCTGACCGGTCCAAAAATATGGATGGCCAGTCCAGATGTTTAAACATTTGGCTTCCCCATACCCTCTGGCAGCCTCACCTTTTGTCCATTTTAGTTACTTTATCCTTTTTTTTTTAGTTACACACTATCTTCAAGGGCCAGCCTATGAGAAAATATAAGGCAGTGGTGTCCAAACTTTTTTCAAAGAGGGCCAGATTGGATGAAGTGAACATGGTGGAGGGCCGAACAATTTTCCGAACATTCTTTGAACCATTACAATTAAATGCAAATAAATTATTTTATGCGAGGTTAATTGCAAATGACATACTTTTCATTTCATAACATTAAGATCAACTGACAGTTGAGTTTTCACAATGTATTGAAAATAAATTTAAAAAAAACTTACCTACCTCTTTCTCTTTCTCTCTTTCTTCCCCTCTCTCTCTCCATTTCTCTCGCTCTTTCTCTCTTTCTTTCTCTCTCTCTCTTTCTCTTTCTTTCTGTCTCTCTTTCTTTCTCTCTCTCTCTCTTTCTTCCTCTCTCTCTCTCTCTCCATTTCTCTCTCTCTTTCTTTCTCCCTCTCTTTTTCTCTTTCTTTCTGTCTCCCTTTCTCTCTCACTCTCTCTCTCTCTTTCTCTCTCTTTCTTCCTCTCTCTCTCTCCATTTCTCTCTCTTTCTCTCTTTCTCTCTCTCTCTCTCTTCCTCTTTCTTTCTGTCTCTTTCTGTCTCTTTCTTTCTCTCTCTCTTTCTTTCTCTTTCTTTCTATTTCTCTTTCTTTCTCTCTTTCTCTTTCTCTCTTTCTCTCTGTCACTCTGTGTGTGTGTCTGTCTGTCTGTCTCTCACTCACTTAATCAGTCTCTATCTATCTGTCTCTCCCTCCCTCTCTCTGTCTCTCCCTGTCTCTGTGTGTGTCACTCTCTCTGATTCTCTCCCTCCCTTATTTAATTCAAGTATATTTCATATTACTTCTCTTTGGTGATACGTTTTGTTATTTGCCTCTTTGGCAACATGAACAATTAGTTTTATAATGACTTTTAAAGGTCTGTGGATGCTTACTTAAGCTTTTCAGCTATTGGGTTTATAGAAAAAAAATGAATAGCTGTTGTATGACATATAGAAAAAAAATGAATAGCTGTTGTATGACATCTACTTCACCTATTCTTTTCAGATGTTTTTATCAAGCAGAATTATAATCATATTAAGTACCATATTATAATCTGTTAAAATATGAAGTTTTTACCATGGTAACAACAATATAATTTACATTATGTCAGTATTGTCATTACTACACATTCTCCCTCCGCCTCCCTCCTTCCCTCTTCCTCTCCCTCTCCCCCCTCTCTCACACACAAAATTATATAAAATATAAAATATCACTCAAATGTAAATGTGAACAGAAGGTGTTCTGTCTCTGAGTGTAGCAGCATGAGACTTTTTAAAAACTTTTTTATTTGACCTAATTATTTAAGCTTCCTAAGCAGAGGATAAGAATTTCGAAAATGCAATTAAGTTCATTAGAAAATGGAAAAGAGCTAAAGAAGTATGAACTCCCTTTTTTAAAAAAATGGAATATTCTATTGTCACTTAGTCCTTCCTGAATTTTAAGGTACAATCCAACTTTCCATTTGCTACAGTTTTTTGCTTTTCAGTCTACTTTTCTTGTAGAACCTATTTGTTCTGCAGGGCTTCAACCTTTGCCTTGTGTTCACACTATTTGTAATGTTTTACCAAAGTTTCTCTTCTCCCCCTTTGATCACATGTTGCAACAGCGTTCCAGCACAGTCGCAGACCCTGATTAATCATGGCCACATATGTTAGGTCACAAGGATATTGAATTATTCAATTAATATGCATTTCATTATTCATCAGATTGAAGGCTGAGATCGTTATTACACCTTAAAATATAAAAATGTCAATAATAGGCATAACAATATCAATGCAAATCAGTAAAACAGTCATAGTAAAATAGAAAGTATTTCTATTTCCCCTCCCCCCTTATATTTTCTCATAGGCTGGCCCTTGAAGATAGTGTATAACTGGGGAAAAAAGGATAAAGTAACTAAAATGGACAAACAGTGAGGCTGCCAAAGGGTATGGGGAAGGCAAACTTTTACATGTCTGGATTGTCCAGTAAAATTATCCAGGCAAGTCAGACTGAATGACACATTCCCAGATCCATCACCGTATTTTTTGCTGATGATGTTTTGTCTCTATGGTCTGTAGCAACAGCCACATTAATGTCAACAATAAATAATAAAATAATTCATAAGAAATAATAATAATAATAATAATAATAATAATAATAATAATAATAATAATAATAATAATAATAATAATAATAATAATAATAATCACATCCTACCCCATACATCCTTCCGACCGATTCGCTCCCACAGAGAGGGACTTCTCCGGGTGCCATCCACTAGGCAATGCCAGCGGGCGACGCCCAGGGGAAGGGCCTTCTCTGTGGCGGGCCCAGCTCTATGGAACGACCTACCCCCCGACCTCAGGACAACCATGGACCTCCGCGCCTTCCGACAAAAGTTCAAGACTTATCTATTCCAACTGGCCGGCCTGGCCTAACCTACCTTCCAGCTTCTTAGTCTGAACATTTAAATTGTTTTAATTGGGTTTTTAAGGGTTTAGTTTTTAGTATTTTGGGTTTTTAGCGCAGGGATAAATTGTTTAATCTGATTTTATATATATTTATGATGTATTTATGTTTGTATGTTTTTAATTCCCCTGTGCACTGCTCCGAGTCCCTTCGGGGAGCGGGAGCGGTGTACAAATTAAATTTTATTATTATTATTATTATTATTATTATTATTATTATTATTATTATTATTATTATTATTATTATTATTATTATTATTATTATTATTATTATTATTATTATTATTATTATTATTAATCTTTATTGTAATTGTACTAAAATTACAATGAAATTGGTTTTCATTATTTAATGAAAATAATTTCATGATTTAAAAATAAATAAGGTATTTATTTTTTTAACCTTTCTTTATTATTTTTATAAATAATTCAAAGTAGCGAACATGCTAGTATCCCTTTCTCTTCCTATTGTCCCCATAACAATCAGTCTGCAAGGTGAGTTGGGCTGAGAGAGGGTGCATGGCACAAAGGGAGCAGCTGGCTTTCATGCCCTGAGGTAGGACTCGAACTCATGGGCTCTTGGTTTCTGGCATGGTGCTTTCAACAATAGACCAAACTGGCTAAATAGAAAAAGTGCCCTAGCACTCTACTACCATGGTTACATTTATAGTATCCCTAAATATAACAATCCCATAGCACTACCAGTACAATCCCCAAATTAACGACAATTAATTTATCTTTATGAAAATTGGAGATTTTCCCTGTGCCAATCATTCTGCTGAACAATTAATTCCCACAACACTTTCTCATTTTTCATCTTTTTTCATCTTTCCTAATATCTTCTCCTATTGGTTTCTTATGATTTATCAATTGCTGTTTGTATGATTAATTATTGTAACTATGATTAGGACCTATAATAATAATAATAATTTATTACATTTATAAACCGCCCCCTCTCTCCGAAGGGACTCGGGGCGGTGTACAGGAAAATTAAAAAACTATCTAAAAACATACAAGACATACAAAGTTAAAAATGAATTAAATTACCCTGTACAAGAATTTAAAACATTAAAATTATAACCCATTAAAACCAAATAGATAATTTGCAAAATGACCTATTACCTGCTGTGTATATGTGTACTGAAAGCATATCCAGTACACGTATGTAAGCAGTCCCCACAAGGGAGATAGGGCGGTATAGAAATGTGAATAAATTAAATTAAATATGAACCTGAGACAAATTCCTTGTGTGTCCGATCACACTTGGCCAATAAAGAATTCTGTTCTATTTTGTTCTGCTCTGCTCTTCTAGCATATGGCACAGTGGCATTCAATTAAAACTCTCCACATTGGCTTGGTCTTTACTGTAGTGCTCTTAGGAAAGTCGTTACAGTGGGTACTATTATAATATGCAAAGAGAGGCTATTTTATCATGTCGATGCTCTAACAGAAAAACATTTTATTCTAGATTCAGCCCTTTTAATTTTATGTGAGATAATCTTGGATTAGAAGGTGCTTCTCCCATGAGGAAGACAACTAAACTGATCCCTTCTGGTTGAGTCTGCAGATATTTTAGTGTATACCATAACAGTCAAAAACAACACTTTAAATTAAACTTGGAAGCTTTTCAGTAACTAATGCATAGCCTCAACAACAGATGTAATGCACTACTGCCAGCAATCAGTCTGACATATTTTGAATTGATTTATCTGTAAGGACCAGGGGAGACATGATAGCAGTCTTCCAATATCTCAGGGGTTGCCCCAAAGAAGAGGGAGTCAAGCTATTTTCCAAAGCACCTGAGGGCAGAACAAGAAGCAATGGGTGGAAACTAATCAAGGAGAGAAGCAACTTAGAACTGAGGAGGAATTTCCTGGCAGTGAGAACAATGAATCAATGGAACTCCTTGCCTCCAGAAATTGTGAATGCTCCAACACTGGAAGTCTTTAAGAAGATGTTGGATAGCCATTTGTCTGAAATGGCATAGGGCTTACTGCCTAGGCAGGGGGTTGGACTAGAAGACCTCCAAGGTCCCTTCCAACTCTGCTATTGTATTTATTTGTATTTATCTTCTAGATAACCTCCAAAAGCAGACTAATTTAGAACTTCCGCCTTGACAAACAACACTGGAATCAACTAAGACTCCTGATAGTCAGACAGCAGCTTCCTTTGGGGAGGTGGGGGGGGGCGGATGTTCAGCTTTGGGCTGCTTTTTCCCATCTATATCCTAACAGCTTTTAGGCATCAGGACTTAACATTCCATAGCATCATTCCTTTCTTCCAAAGTAACAATATAAGATAACTATCAACAACATACTGATGATACAGAACCCATACTGATAGATGATAATGCCTATGGGCTTTGTATACAGGAAATAGGACTTAGTTTTGTGGCATCCACAGACAACCTGTTCTCATCTATAACCATTGACTGAAACTGCCCACCGAAGGAAGAAAGGAGCTCACAGTTTCCCAGCATTAAAGCCTTCTCCAGAGGGCTGTGTTTTCATATAATGTGTCCAAAGAAGAATTACAGTACTTGAGTTTGGTCATTGTATCTTTAGTAAAATCTCTGGGTTGATTTATTCCATGATCTGTTTGTTTGTTTGTTTGTTTGTTTGTTTTCTTGATTTCCACTGTATTATGGACCATCTTCTGCAACATAAAAGCTCAGAAATATCAGTTGTTAAGCTTTGATTTCATTTTCCTTTCATTTATCTTCTCATTTACCTTTCATTGATCTTCTTTTGAGTTATTGTATATCAAAAGATGGACCTCCGTGTCCTTTTGATGTGCTTATGCAAAAATGACCATTTGTAATCCACATTCATAATTGCATGTGGAGACCAGAGTTTCCATATCTCCAAATATACATTAAGCCATGTATATTTAGGAGAAAACTGTGAGTTCTAGTCCTACACTAGGAAGCAGGAAAGTTAGCAGGGTGACTCTGGGGTAGTAACTCTGTCTCAGATCAACCCAACTCACAACTCACAGTGCTGCTGTTTGGGGGAAATAGGAAGAGAAGGCCTATTAGTTTGTTTGCCACCTTGAATTATTTATAAAAATAATAAATGTGGAATATAAATAAATAAATATTGTGTTTGTGGCTTTAGACGAACATTTTCCCCCTTCTTTCTGTTACCTTTATTTCTGAATAAATAGACCCTAATGGTTTTTCATTCAAAAGCATCATGCTTTTATTTTCTTGTTTTTTAGTTGGCCAAACTGATTCAGAACTTGTGGGGTTTTGTGACCTGCATTGTAACACTCTTTGTCATCTATGCCCTTGAGTTAAAAATCAAAGAAAGACAGTGTTTGAAGGGGAGGGGAAAGCGAACTGTAAATTGATTATCAAAAGCAAGCTGTGCTTTGTCTCCCAGTATTTAACAAGGATGACCAAATGGTCAGAACATAAAGCGTAAATGAGCATGCAGGCTTAACAAAGAATGCCTTTTCTCTGATCCAGGACTGACAATAGAAGTAATATTGCCTGAAGTTCAACAAGATGCTATATTCTTAGAAAAGAGCTTGTTCCCAATTCTCTTGGTACAGAGAGACAGCCAGTTTGGTGTGATGGTTAAGGCACCAGGCTACAAACCAGGAAACTCAGCTTTAATCCTGCCTTAGGCACCATCTGGGTGTCCTTAAGCCAGTCACTTTCTCTCAAACCTAGGAAGTAGGCAATGGTAAACTGCTCTAAAAAAGACCTTGCAAAGAAAGCTGCAGAAGCCAAAATTCATTCAAAGGCATAAAAAAGGAGGAATTGTGCATTCTGGACTCCATGCTACTTTGCATGTATTAGGTACTGACTCAAAAAGGATTAATTTTTAAAAAAGGGGAAAAAGTTTTGGAAAAGCATAAACATGATTGTTCATTCTTAAGTAAGCTCCATTGAGCTCAGTGGTGCTCCTTCTCAATACATGTACTTGGTTGTAAACTTGTTGTGATATACAATAAATCTTCCTGGGTAATTAGGCTTTGAGGAGCTACAAAGACCTCAAAAGTGACGTAGTGCATTTTTTTACTTTCTGATGAATGGATGTTTTGTGATTGGCCATTGGCATCCCTAAAATGCTTTCTAAATTTCAAATCTACAATATGACCTCAACAATTGGAACCCAGAATTACTTTTTAGTATTGGTTGGGATAAGTGGTGGGATTCAAATTTTTTTAGTACCAGTTCTGTGGGCGTGGCTGTGGGCATGGCTTTGTGGGCGTGGCTTTGTGGGCATGGCTTGATGGCCGTGGCAGGGGAAGGATGCTGAAAAATCCCCATTCCCACCCCACTCCTGAGGGGAGGATATTGCAAAATCTCCATTCCCTCTCCACCCCACTAACCTGCTTTCCAGCTCCGTTCTCCTGTGCAGGGCAACAAAAGAAGAACCAGACAATCAGCTGGGACTCAGGAGGCAGCAAATAGAAGGGGGAGGGTCAGGCCAGGGATCGTATTTGTGGGTTCTCCAAACTACTCACAATTTCCACTAACATTTGCCAGAACTGATCAGAACCGGTTGAATACCACCTTCGGTTGGGATGGTTTGTGGAGAACCAGGCAGGTAAGCTAGCTATTGAAGTTTAGTAGTAAAAAAGGACTCTTTTTCTCTCTTCTTAGGTAATATTTGTTGTTTATTTATAAGTAACATGGATAAATCATCCCCAAGACAAATCAGGTTAAGTTATTGCGATGCTAAATTGGCTGCAACTGTAATTATTTTGGTCACCTCAATTTTTTCATGAGAAATCCAAACACATCAATGTAATGCGCCATTCCTATCTCCCAGAGTATTATACTGTATTTTCATTCTGTTTCTTTTGCTAAGCTCCACACTGTGACTGGCTTATTCTGCAGCATCATGATGTTTCCAGTGATATGTACTTGGTCTCTGTGGGGATCAAGACTCTTGGAGCTGATCCATCTTTGGGATGGAATTTAGTACATCTCTTCTGAAGCTAGACAGTGTTATAACTCTTACAGAAATATTGCTGCATTGCTTCACACAAGTTATGGAGCTAGATTATAAACAGGATTACAATGCACCCTGAGAAATCTTTTATATAGAACATTTTTTTTCTGTCTGAGAATTATGGATGCTATAATCCCAGCCCATCCGGAAGTGACAGGATTGCATACATAATTGTCAGAAACAGAATTTCAAATTGTATTTATGCAATGCTCTACATATATAGGACAAAATTCATACTTACACAAAGAGATAATTATAATTGGTTCCCTTTTTTATTGATTAATTAAGGAACAGTTCAGGAGTAGAGACAGCTTTTAGTTAAATTTGCAACTTCTTGTGCTTGCTTTGACTGCTGGCTTGTAGTCTAGCTGAAGCTAATAACATCAACCTTATTTTAATTCCCCTGCTTATCAGTAAGCCAGTTAACAAGCTTATCTAGTTGATTAAAAACAGTGAGATAAAAGCCAATGATATGGTTCCTGTGGGGGTTCTTACAATTATTTACATGTGCGAGACTTATTTGTTTCCTCTATTTACGAACTATTGAAAAGCTTGTATATTTACATCTTCCTCTGGTAAAAATTCTGTCCCAAAGTACAAATACATCCGACAAAGTCCACAAGACCTTATGGCACAATAAATCTGTTAAAATGTCTACAGGGCTGCTTTTTCTATTGTGTAGTAAATTAAATTGTTCCTGGATTGTGACATTGAAAAGGAAACTATTTGCATATATCAAATCCCATTCAATTAACGATGATTGCAGCATCATTAAAACTTTGTGCTAAACAATTGATGGCCATCATTGACATCATTCCTCCCCCCCACCTTTGCTTTAACAACATATTCCCTACTGAGTAGGATGGTGCACATTTCCAAAATTATTCAGAAGTGCTTTAGACTTTTTGCATTACCTCCATGTAATTCATTAAAGCAGCCCCTCAGGTTTTTGACTCCAAAATTTGTGCACAAGCCTCAGGAAGAAAGGAGCAAGCTGTTTTAAGATTCAAAAAGCAGTTGATATAATAGTTAAGGTATCAGACTAGGAACTTGGAGACTGAAACTTCTACTCCCACTTTAGCCAGCTGAATGACCTTGGGCCACTCATTCTCTTTCAGGCCTAGGAAGAAAGCAATGGCAAATTGCTTTGGAGAACCTTGCTACAAAACCTGTAGGGACTTGTCCAGGCAGTTGCCAAGAGTCAATGCTGATTTGAAGCCAAAGCAAAAATAAACAAACAAACAAATATTTTAAGGATTCCTCAAAAGTAGTTTGCACAGAAGCCTAAACATATATGGACATGCTTTAATGGCAGGAATAGCCAACACTCCAGAAGATAGGCTTAAGATACAGAAGGATTTTGACGAACTTGAACATTGGGCACTATCTAAGAAAATGAAATTCAGTGGTGAAAAGAGTAAGGTTCTACATTTAGGCAACAAAAACGAAATGCACATGTACAGTATAGGTGGTACCTTGCTCAATAGTAGTAACTGTGAAAGGGATCTTTGAGTCCTAGTAGACAACCATTTAAATATAAGCCAGCAGTGTGCAGCAGCAGCTGCCAAAAAAGCTAACACAGTTCTAGGCTGCATAAACAGAGGGATAGAATCAAGATCACGGGAAGTGTTAATACCACTTTAATAAGGCCTTCGTAAGGCCACACTTGGAATACTGCATTCAGTTTTGGTCACCACAATGTAGAAAAGATGTGGAGACTCTAGAAAGAGCACAGAGAAGAGCAACAAAGATGACTAGGGGACTGGAGACTAAAACATATGAAGAACAGTTGCAGGAACTGGGTATGTCTAGTTTAATAAAAAGAAGGACTAGGGGAGACATGATAGCAGCGTCCTAATATCTCAGGGGTTGCCACAAAGAAGAGGGAGTCAAACTATTCTCCAAGGCACCTGGGGGTAGAACAAGAAGCAATGGGTGGAAACCAAACAAGGAGAGAAGCAACTTAGAACTGAGGAGAAATTTCCTGACAGTTAGAACAATTAACCAGTGGAACAGCTTGCTTCCAGAAGTTGTGAATGCCCCAACACTGGAAGTCTTAAAGAAGATGTTGGATAGCCATTTGTCTGAAACTATATAAAGCTTCTTGCCTAGGCAGGGAGTTGGAGTAGAAGACCTCCAAGGTCCCTTCCAACTCTGCTATTGTATTGAATGGTAGAGATGTGATATTTTAGTATGAGATTTAAAATATGTGGTGGTGGGAACTCCGGGAGAATGTTAGGCCTGCGCCGGAGAACAGAGGAAGAGGGAGAGCGGTTGGACATAGCTGGACGCAGACTGGATGAGGCCACACTTTGTCTCAGAGGGACTGCGTGCTTCAGTTCAGGGGGACACTCGTCGCTCCTTTTCCCGATAGAGACAGATCCAACAAAGCAGAGGAAGCTAAGGAGGTTAAGGGGGCCAGGAGACGCAGCTCGAGCGATTCCAGGCTGCGGCAGATGCCCACTGCCATTACCATCGCCATCTGCACCACCATACCCCCACCACCTGCATCACCATACCCCCACCACCTGCATCACCACGCTCCCCCCGCGTAGAAGGTAGAAGGACGTTGTATCACTTCCCACAAGCATTAAGGGGGACGCTGAAATACACTAATTAGACATACCAACAAGGATCTTGGCAACAACTTATGCCCTTACTGACTACCCGTTCAAGCCACCTTAGACTGCATTTATGAATAGACCTGACTTTTGAATGTATATATCTACTTTGAATGAATTGAATGTATTCGGCGGCTGACCTCCATGCCCTGTGGGAGTCCCCCCTCTCGCAGGTTTGGCCCTCAATGCTATCAAGGGCCCACCTCGATGATGGGTTCTTGAACCTAGAGAGGTGGTCAAAACGGAAATTGAGGGGTTTTTTAGTTAAATTTTTAATTCATGTCTTAAGGGGCCCCAGGGAGGGGGTAGGTCAAAATAAAATTAGGATGGTGGATGTGGGGGAAAAACCACCAGGGGATTTCTCCAGGCTGCCTAGCAGTCCCGGCGGGGAGGGCGTAGTGTCTAGAATTAGGGAGGGGGTGGGGGTCTATCAAAAAGAGGGCCATTCCATCAAGACTATGTGTGGGAGGGGCAGGTATGGTGGGAGCCAAGGGTCACATCATGTAAGGGGAGGGTGCACCCGCTGTTTGCAAGCGGTGGTGTGCTCTGGCCCTCATGGCTCCTCTTGTGATCCAGGGGGTTCAGGATCTCAGGGCCTGGGCCTTCGGCTGATGTTGTGCAACGCCAGGTCCATGGTCAAGAAACCCCCCTCATTCACGATCTGGTTTTGGAGGGGGGTGCGGACCTGGTGGGTATTACGGAGACCTGATTGGGCCAAGAGGGGGGGTGCCCCTTGTTGAAATGTGCCCACCAGGTTACCGCACATTTCACCAGCCACGAGCCCAGGGTCGGGGTGGGGGGGTGGCAGTTGTTATAAAGGAGGGTCTCAATCCGAGGGAGACCACTGTGCTGCAGACAGACAGCTGTGAATCTCTATGTGTGAAGTGGGGTCATGGGAGGCAGTTGGGCCTGCCGATTGTGTACCTGGTTCCCCGCTATGTATCAGCAGCCCTACCTGAGCTTCTCAATGTGATAGCCGAGATGGCGGTTGACACCCCCAGGCTGTTAGTCATGGGAGATTTCAACCTGCCGTCGATAGGCGAGACATCTGAGATGGTACGGGAGTTCATGGCCTCCATGATGGCCATGGACCTGACCCAGTTAGTTCATGACCCCACCCACACTGGAAGACACACACTGGACTTAGTTTTTGTCTCCGGCCAGTGTACATATTAATTTGAAAAAATAAAAGTAGATGAGAAACTGGAAGAGGAAAGAAATGGAAACAACTTTCATATGTTATTACATTTGTTGTGATATTTTATTTAGCCATCTAGTTAAATCTTGGTGTACATGAAATCACACTCAGATGAATAGTTATCTCAGTGAAAAACTCTACATAAAAGATTTTCATCGACGATTCTTCTGGCACCTATAAAAGTCTTAAGATTTGTTTCCTTTTATTTTAAACACACATAGAATCTGGGATGAGTGCTTGTTCTAAGATTCTGATCCACCACCTCCCCTTTCTTTTTCTCTGCTACAAGTTTCTTTCATGGTTCTTTTGTCTATTAATAATGAACTATATGAATTTCAGTTCCTCAGTTCAGACCAGAAACTTCCTCTGAGTCATAGTCCTCCATTATCTGTGTTTTTCTTTAAAATAAAACTAGCCGTCTAAGCTGCTTTTTTTTTTTTTTTTTTTGCAAAGGTATGACTTAACAGGATCTGTAGTTTGTTGTAAAAAGATGAGATTGAACTGCTCAATAGAATGCAGGGAGATAATGCTGAGGACTTCTGTGATATCTTTTCTTTTATGTCCTTTAAAGTTGTAATACTGTCTAACACTATCTAAACATTCCTTTTGAAAACAACAGCATTCTGGACTTAGCTTTTAGCTTCAGTAGTAAAACCCTGCAGGTCAATTGTGTCAATTCATCAGTGGGATTAACTGTACCTCTTCTTTTTGGTGAAAATAAAAGTGAGCTCGCCTTCCTTGAATTTTATAAGTGAAAGGAATTAGTGCTGTGCCAAAAATTTCCTCTACATTTTTAAAAATTAATCTATTTTCATTTGATGAGCAAAGTCTAAAGATTTTTTTTTTTAAAAACCAAATTTGTACCTGCCTGCACATAAATAGTTAGCTGATAGGAATATTTGGAAGAATCATAACATATGAAGGCAAGGGCTGTTTGTTTCCTTTATCATCTATGAAGCTTAGCTCAATGCAATTCAGTTACTGTTTCTGTGTGTTCTCACAAAAACAGTATGTGAGATAAGAATCATGTTTATTTCAACATAACCTTAAAAAAAAAAGCTTAGGGAAGCAAATTTCTATGAAAACCAACAATTTATAATGAACATACTGGTATTAGGAAGTTAGCATCATCTAGCAAATGTCTTTTATAATATTCTCTTATCTCCTACAAGTCCAGCATGCAACAAGTGGCAACAATGATCATCAAAAACATAATACTAAAGCATAATACTAAATATCCTGGTGTTAATAGGGGTTTCAGACTTTTGTGAATCAACATAACAGCTGCACCAATCTGCTAGGTGGAATCTATCGCTTGGGTGTGCACTGCTGTAGAAAGGACAAACTTCAAACATGTTGCATTTTATTTGATACAGATGAATTGCTGTCTGGATCAGCTGAGGTGTAGATTGTGTTATTCACCTGAATGCCATTCTGTCATGCCTGCAAGCCATCTTTTCTTTTGCAGGCATGCCACACTTTCTACTGTAGGAAACTGGGAGGGGGGGGGATTATGTGGAGTTGGGTAATATGTAGCCATAATAACGTTCTTCTGAGAAAGTCAAGGTCGACTTTGGCTCTGCACCGGATCTGGATGGGAGGAATCTGTCTTCATGGCAGTAGAAGATTGGACCATGTGATGAATTTGTGGATGTTGGGGCAGGATCTTGAACTTTCAACTGGGGGTTAAAACCGGGAAGCTTTAACATTCGGGTTTTCCCAGATGTGCCAACATGGCTCTTTTAATAAATTGGAACTTTGAGGAATTCTTTGCTTTGGACTCTGATTCAATTTTGGATGCTATTCGGAACCCTGACCTTCTTTGCTTTCACTTCAGCTTCCGCCCTCCTCATCAGCTGAGCAACTAAAATCTATCATCAATGGCAGAAGTTTTGATAGAAGGTACATCTAGGCATGAGACTGTAGTTTGCTGCTTAGACTTGTCTGCATTGTGGTTCATTCAGAGGTCAGGCTACCTAACACAAAAGAAATAAAGGTTTATGGCTGCATTGACAATCATCTGGTAAACTTTAGCTCCTCCTCCCACCTTTTCCTTCTGTAACTATTCCACATTTAAGCCACTAAACAAATTATGATTAATAATATGGGAGAACTTCAATAAATGGAAACTGAAAGCACATCGTTTCTGCATGTGGCTTTCCCAGATACAATGGAATTCTAGGTATGGCACATTGATGCCAGTTTGTGGAAATGAACAACTTTTATTTATTTATCTAATTTATACAGCATTATAGGATCTATAAAATTAGATTCTGAAAAAAAAAAACAGAACAATTTCATAATAGTCAGCATTAACCCTCAGCACCAAAGCGATAATTCCATTGAACGAAGATAAAGCTATGCTTGTTCTTACTACATGATAGAAACAATAAAGTGAAACTTTTTAAAGAACTTCAAAAGGAGGCCAGTCTCCAATTTTTAATCCCAGCAAAAAGATGAAAGGCTGATTCTGGGCTCTGTGTAAAACACAGATAGCAGAGCTGTAGATAATTCAGACAGGCAGCCTGCAGTAGATGATCTGTGACCATTTGCTCATCATCTGCATTGGGACAATAATTCCCAGAAATTCTGGGAGTTCTGAGTATTGTAGTTCCAAAACACCATAGTTGAAAAATAGATTACTAGACAAAAGACACTACTTCTTTTATTTTGTTGTTAGTTGTACAGATGCTCATAGAAGCATATATATTAATTCTTTCCTCCAATTTTCTCTACTGACCAATGCGTTAGGCTGGATGCAAAGAAATGATTGCTCCAAAGTTCACATATTAACTTCCATGGCTGAGGTATCTTTGAATCTGAGTGTTCATTTAACATCATACTTTTCTTACAGTGCTTATACCGAAAGACAATCTATATAAGATTTTCAATGCGTTATTCTCTGACTCTTGTGCACAATTTAAATGAATGGATATATCTTTCTTTAAAAAATAATTCCTTATCTCGAATAAATAAATACAGAGAGTTCCTGAAGTCAAGTTACTGACTAAACAGGTATGAACATATACGGTAAATACTTGGCAGCAATTTCTATTACTTTCCTTGGGGATTTTATTTGTTGTTTTTTTAACTTCCCTGTCTAGCCTATATGCCAGAGGTATCCTTATGGTTTCCTATGCAAGTATTAATTGTGGTAAATGGACATAGAGGTAATAGGAAAAAATACTTCAGGCACTGCAAATTTGTTCTAATATTAAAACAAATGTTCCTATATTCTGTCACATATGTCTTGTCAAAATAATTGTCACTTAATTATTTTTCCAGACTATTACTAAAAATCTTTTTACAATCTAAGGTGGGTTTAAACATATGAAAGGGGAAAACCATCTTAGTGTCAGAATGTTAGAAGAACTCACAACCATTTAATTCAGTATCTATATCTAATCACTCTAGAGAGCCCAACCAGATGCTTATAGGTCCCCAACAAGTTAAGTATAAAGGTGTTACAAACCAGGAGGGTGAAGATAATCTAAAACAACTCTGCCAATATTCTTCCTTCCAAGAGTTCTCCAACAAAAGGTAATTAGCATAGGTTTCCATGGTCAGGCTAAACAGGTTGTCATCATAGTCTATGCAGCAGACCATTTTGTATTTAATTTACAAGCTTGGGGTTTGGTTTGGTTCATTTTGGATGGGGCTGTTGATGCTTTTGATTCAGTGTTGACTCTCAGTGATCGGCTGGAGTCGTCCCTACAGTTTCACTGAAGGTTTTTGGGGGAGTGATTTGCCATTGCCTACTTTCCAGGACTAAGAGAGACAGACTGGCCCAAGGTCATCCAACTGACTTTGTACCTAAGGCAAGGTTAGAACTAACGGTCTAATGCT
The DNA here is from genome assembly GCA_039707465.1 of Rhabdophis nuchalis. Classification (NCBI taxonomy): domain Eukaryota; kingdom Metazoa; phylum Chordata; class Lepidosauria; order Squamata; family Natricidae; genus Rhabdophis; species Rhabdophis nuchalis. The sequence goes on from CM077645.1 coordinate 31,629,760, forward strand.
TTCTACTTGGTACCTTAACCATTACACCAAAATGGCTTTTCAAGGTTTACAAACCATTCTAATCTAAGTAGTTTATCATTTTCCAGTATGCAATTATGATGAAAACAAACAGATTCAAAACAAATTAAAAACAAGATTATACATTATTAATGCATAAACAGAAGTCATATTCAAACAAAACAACAACGGCCGTACAATCCATTATCTGGAGGAATATTCATAATACATTAGCCTGCCAGATGTTAAGAAATTTCTTAATGGTCAGAAGCAAGGGGCCAGTCATATGGTGGGTGGATATTTTTGATAATATTGCAAAAGAGAGGAGCAAAGACTGAAGTGGCCTGAAGTTGGCAATCCCTAATTCTGCATCTTTATTTCAAGTGTCATAATTCTCATAATAATTTCAACTTTAAAAGGATTGACCTTTGAAACTGTAACAGAATTCTATCATCTGATTTCAGAAACAGACTCTATCAAATGTGATAACATCATTGGCTGCTTAAAGGCAGTCAAGGCATCTGGTATTCGATCTCTATTCAACCAGACACGTCGAAAATCCTGCTTTACTAGATCTTATCAGGTAGGCAGATGTTACTAAGGAAGGGAGTCTGAGCCATGAAGCTCAGAAATGGAGAATTCAGCAAACCTTTTGCCAATCTTGGGAGACAGGATATAGTTGTGTAAATGAGTGGTTTTACATATGGACAAAGTTTTAAGGAGATATGCCCTTCTAAACCCAAATATCCTAAAAAACTTTAGATATACAATATTTATCGGAAAAGAGGGGGAATGTGGAGGAAAGAAGAGAAAGCAAGTCAATCATAAAGGATTTCAAATGAAGCACAACTGTCAGGCTAGCTAAGCTAGTTATTTTATTAACTTAAATAAGGAGAGAAATAATTGGACAGAGATTACCTGGGTTTCCTGCTTGAATATTCATAGCAGATTCTTGTTGTTATTATTTCTTTTCCTTCTAAGCAGATAACCTCAGTTTTATGGAACAGGAGATGGACCAGGAAAATCATCCTCTTTGGGAAGACTATATAATATAAGGCTAAATTCACATAACGGCAATAATCATAGAACAGTAGATTGGATCTCTCTCCTTGATTAGTTTCCATCTGTTGCTTTTGGGTGCTTTGGAAAATAATGGGATTAAAAATTAATCCCATTAGATTAATCCATCTATGATTTCTTTGGTCTAGCCAACAATTCAGAAATTATTAAGCAAAACTATGGAAAAATGATAAAGAAACACTTTGTTTTTTGCCTATGTATACAAATGCAATGAAATGGGGTAAACCAGGGGTGTCAAACTGGCAGCCCACAAGCCAGATGTATCACACACAGGTCATGGCCAATCAAGCTCGACAAATGCAAAAAATGTTATGAAACATCACGTGATATCAACATGTCATGGCGAGTTTGACACCCAAGGGGTAGATCTACTAGGGCAGTGGTCGGCAAACTGCAGCTCGTGAGCCACGAGCGGCTCTTTGGCCCCTTGGGTGCGGCTCTTCCTCTCTCCTTCCCCCCCCCAGGCAGCAGAGGGCCCGGCATGTCAGCTGGGGGGGCTCTGGCTGCCTCTCCCTGTAGTGAGCGAGCGAGCGAACGGGCGGGGGAAGTGCCCGGGTCTGCGGCTGCACTGGAGCCGTCTGGGTGCCGCGCGCCCAGGGAGGCGGGCGCACAGCACCCGGACAGCTCCGGCACAGCCGCAGACCCGGGCGCTCCCCCCGCCCATTCGCTCGCTCGCTCGCTACAAGGGGAGGCAGCCAGAGCCCCCCCAGCCGACATGCCGGGCCCTCCGCTGCCTCCGGGTGGGGGGGGGAGAGAGGAAGAGCTGCACCCGAGGGGCCAAAGAGGGACCTGGTGAAACCTGGCCGGCTGTCCTGCCCGATGCGCTCGGACGGCGGGAGCTGCCTGTCGCAGGGCTCGGGGGCAGCAGCAGCAACAGCCGCCTGCAGAGGCCGCCGAGACGTGCTTTCCGGGGCTGGCCGCCGTGTGGGGCTGGGACGGAGGTGGGCGTTCGGTGCCTGGACAGCCTCCGTGGTGCTTGGATGGCCGCGGCCTCAGGTTCTCCCCCCGCCCGCTCGCTGCGGGAGGAGGCAGCCGTGGCCTCCCCGGCCGGCGTGCCAGACTTTCCACTGCTTCGGGGAGGGGAAGAGAGGGAGAGAGGGAGGGGGAGACTGACATACAGAGAGAGACAGAGTGGGAGGGAGGAAGAGACAAACAGAGAGAGACACAGAGAGAGAGGGAGGGAGAGAGGGAATCAGAGAGAGAGAGAGAGACACACACACACATAGAATGACATAGGTGGAGGGAGGAGAGAGACAGATAAAGAGAGAGATAGAGACAAAAAGAAAAAGAGAGAAAGAAAAATAGAAAGAAAAAGAAAGTGGGAGATTGAGAAAGAAAGAAAGAAAGAAAGAAAGAAAGAAAGAAAGAAAGAAAGAAAGAAAGAAAGAAAGAAAGAAAGAAAGAATTTTGGTTGCTAAGCAGGACCGTCGTTAAGTGAGTTTCACCACATTTTCCAAGTTGGCCACACCCACCCGGTCACATGACCACTGAGCCACTCCCACAAAACAGGCCACACCTTTTGGCTCTCAAAAGAAATTTCAGTCATGGTACTGTTGATATTTGGCTCTCTTGACTAATAAGTTTGCCCACCACTGTACTAGGGAAACATGCTGAATTTTTTCATTGAAACCTTTCAGCTTGGGGTCAGAGTATTACATGGTTTAGGGCAGGAGTGTCAATCTCGTGGCATCACAGCGGCATCATCCGACATATAGTGATTTCCCCCCCTTTGCTAAATCAGGAGTGGGCATTGCCAGTGCATGATGCATCCGGCCCGCAGGCTATGAGTTTGACAGCCCTGCTTTAGGGATTATTTTGTTCCGTATCAAAACTAAGGATCCTAAAGTGCAACCACCTTTTAAATTATTACTTTGAACAACTTGTATTTAGACATACTGTTATAATTATGATAGGAACATATCACTAGTGCTAAATGCTATTAAACACTTGTCTACTCCAAATTTTTCTTAATTTCCTTTCAAGGTCATATTTGTCAGTGGATATATTTGCATTATGTAGCAGTGAGCTCCATAGCTGTTTTGCTACATGTGCAATTGACTGAGAATTTTGAGCAGTTTCTGAAGTAAAATTTAATTGCATGTTGACACAAGAGACATTGTATATATTGTAATAGATCCCGTGACTAATACAGTCATATTATTGTGGTGGTCATTAAGCAGATCATCATGTGACCATGGGTAATTTTACAATCTTTTTTGTGATAGTTATTAATTGAATCCAGAAGTTATAAAGTGAACCCCATTATTTCTTATAAATCTTTTTTTGTTTGCCAGTGTCTGGGGGAAAAGAGAGTCAATCAAGATTATGTGACCAAGAGATGCTGCAAGCAGATGTAAATGCAGGCCAGTTGCTAAGCAACAAAAATGCAGTCACTTGACTGGGGGGGGGGGGCAGCAGTCAGATCTTCGAGTGGACTTTTTTTGGAGTCAATCGTAACTTTGAATACCATTAAGCAACTGATCATAATTTTAAGACTACTTATATGATACTGTCAGCATACCAATTTTATTCCTTTGCATTATTATGACAATGCATTACATATTACAAGGATATGTAAATAAGGCAAACTAAGAAGAGGTTTAAAAGAATGGTATATTTTCCAGACAATACTTTTGCTCTACTAATATGAGTAAGACTAACAGATATCACAATGCATGGATTCAGAATCCTCAATATGTCAAACAATCATAATATCGTGGATATGATGGGTGGTGGCTTCCCTTCTTTTGGAAATATTATTTTTTATTTATTTTATTTTTATTGAAAAAGTTTTATTGGTTTTACATTTTTTAACAGGATAGGGTAATGGTTACAAAGAAATTTTGAGAGCATTCACGTCAGAGTCGTCGGACCTTCCGAGACCTCAAAATACACATTAAAAAAGTTAACATAGAAAACATTTTCCATACCACTACAAGATGAAAGCAAGTACATTTACCTAAATTCTCCCTTCCATGCTGTCAGACATTTACAAAAAGTCCGGATAGAAATATTATACAAAATTGTTCAAGAAAAATCAAGGCAAAGTTATTTTTTTGATCTAAGTCTTTTGGCTATTGTATCTTCTTTCTCTCCTCCCTGGCCCCCCGTGGGCGGGGCCGTGACCCCCTCCGTCCCCCCTGGATCTTCCCCCAGGGCAGAGGAATGTTTTTTAAGAAAGGCTTGCGCCTCAGCAACTGTTTTAATCCTCACTCTTCCTCCTTCCCAGAACACCAGCATCCCTTCAGGTGTCATCCACTTGAACCAAATCCCGTGGTCAAACAAGGTTTTAGACAAGAAGGAAAATTTCCTTCTTGAATCTCTAATTTTTCTAGGGATCTGCTTCAAGATAGTGACCGTTTCTCGTTGATAAGTTAAAGGTTTCTCTCTCTGCGCTTTCAGGATTTCCTCTCTGGTTGACCTTCTAACAAATTTCACATGTATCTCTCTAGGCACTTCATTCATCCTGGCATATGCAGAATTAATTCTATAGGCTAGGTCAATGTCCCCCCTGATCTCATCCTTAGGTTTTTGTAAATAGTCTGCTAAAATTGTACTCATAAGATCAGGTAGGCATTCACCAGATTCCTCAAGAACATTCTGAAATCTCAAAAAATATGTCATTCTTTCCATATCTATCCTAGACACATGCCCATTTATTTCCCCCACCTCATTAGAAACATTTTTAATCTCTCCCTTAGCCCCCTCCAACCCTCCTTCCAATTCTTCATTCTTCTGTGTATTCTCCAACACTTGCTTCCGGGTATCCAATAGTTCCTTTTTGAAAGTACTATTTTCAGCCCTCTGGGCCTTTATTTCTGATATCAAAGTTTGCATAGAGGTTTCAAGAGAAGCCATCCTTTGTTCCAAATTTACAAGTGCTGCTTCTTGTGCCATGGTTAAAAGTTAGAGTCACTGCCACCAAGATGGCGTTTTCCGGGTGGGGCTGGTGGGGCAGATCAGGAGCTCAGTTCAGTTCAGGGCTGTGAAGTTGCAAACAATTCAGAAACCAAAAGAGACACAATTTCCCAAATCAGCAAATAGTAATAACGAAGGTATTCCAGAGAAGAAGTCACAAATCCATCAAAAGAAATTTTTTTTTCAAAAATCCAGAGAGAGTCCTGCTTTCAAAGAGACGCTGGAAATTTTCCTTAGTTGAAATAGTCAGGCAGGGACAAAGAGAAGCCACTTCCACCGCTCATCTCAGAGCCAGAGGGAGAGAGTAGCAAAAAAAAGAATTTTTTAAACTCAGCCAGACCTAGAAACAATGTTGCAGAAAGTCACAATCCACTTTCCCTTGTTAAAGACCGTCCGGAGTGAAAGTTTCCGCTTTCTCTTTGCAGAGAAGCCATTTTGACGTGCCGCTTAAATCCGAGGGTTTTTTTTTTAAAAATAAACACCCCCCTCCCAGTCCGTTCAGCCTGGCTGGCAGCAGAAAAAAAGTTTTTTTAAAAACTCACTGTCTCCTCGCAGCTGAAGCCTCAGGAGCCCTTCCGACTGAGCCGATCAGCCCTCCTCATTGTTGTGAATGGCGCCGTCTTCCTTAGGCGAAGGGAGAACCCCCCGCTAGCATGTTCTCCCTCACCTGAGCCGCGCCGGGAGCCACTTCCTCCACCGCCGTGGGGGGGGGGCGCCCCCCGACGAGCCGGCCCTACGGGAGACCCTCAAAAAAGAGGAGTCTCGCCCCCGTTGGGGGGCAGAAGAAGAAACAAAGCGGCGAGCGAGCGCTAGGTTCGCCCGTCGCCGCAGGAGCCGGAACCAGAAGCCTTTTGGAAATATTATTGACTGGTTGATTTAAATCTCATTTCTTTCTTCTGTAGAGAAAGCATTATTTGTGGATAAGAAATGAAGAACCTGAAACAGATAATTTTTTGAACAGCTGGAAATGGAATTTCACAATCTGTCTGTAAACTTTTTAGACTTTGTACTAGCCTTTTCAAACCTAGTGATTTCCAGAATTCCTTGCTAATATGCCTGAATTATTGGTAACATATTTCAGTTATGAAAGCTACTTACAACTGATATAAGAAAACCCTTAGACATTTAGAAACATCATGCAGAGTTTGTTTTGACACAAGTCTATTCAAATCACTGTGAAATAAGACAAGAAAAACAATACCCAATTCTCCGAACTGATTAACTTTGGTATAACCTACAAACAAACCAAACAATCACTACAAGTACTGTGTACTTGCCACTAATGGAAAAAAACTATCTAGACCATCTACTGACATGAAAATTTATGAAAAGCTTAATAAAAGAGCAGAACAAATTGTATCCAAGTTCTGTCTTCTTCATGTATGTCACAAAAAAACCCAGAAGCACATAGTCAATTGTCATCAGGCTTTAGCACCTTATCATTTTGAACAGCCTTATATTAATTATAATTAAATATATACTAAGATTCTTTAGAAATTCTCCCAGGGGTGTGTACCAATAGTATATCCTTAATTTAAGATTTATGTCCTTATTTCTAGGATGGTTGTCCTATTTCACTAAGTTTGGAAAGGGTGCTTATGGGACAGTGAAAAAGGAAGGGGATTTCCACTCACACACATTCATGCTGCAAACCAGAACAGCAGCCGCCCAGTACGCATGTGCATGCCGGAAAGATGATTTTCTGGTTTCCAGCATGTGCATGCATGCCGGCCACCTGGTCATTCAGTTTTTGGCGTGCAGGTATGCATGAAGACCAGCTGACCACTGCACATGCGCATGTGCCGGAAACCATAACAGCAGCTGTTCAGAGAGTATGCACATGTTGGGAGGATGATCTTCCAGTATCCGGAGCACACACGCACACCAGGCTGCTAATGTTCTGGTTTCTGGAACATGTGCATGTGCATGTGCAGTGGCTAGCTGGTCTTCGCGTGTGCATGCATGCCCCAGAAACCAGAAGATCATTCTCCCAGAGCACGCATGCACATGGGGCAGCTACTCTTCCAGTTTCCGGTGCTCCTGCATGCATGAAGACCAGCTGACCAACATGTTGGAACCCAGAAGAGCAATGGGAGACAGCTGGCATGCCTGGAAAGATGGGTCTGTGGGCCACTTCTGGTACACATACCATAGGTTCGCCATCACGGTGTTCAGGGATAGTGAACTGAAAAATTGTATTGCTTATTTTTTCAGTGCATGAATAAAGGAAAAGTGAGATGTAGACTTGTTATATACAAGCCAAGGGTGTCAAACTCAAGGCCCGGGGGCTGGATCCAGCATGTGGAATGCATAGATTTGGCCTGCGGAGCCGCCATGGAAACACCAAAGGACTGGCCTGCGGTGCCTCTGCCAGCAAAAATGAAGCTCGGGAGGGCTGCACCAAAGGTGTCCCCAACACGAGTGATGTTGAGCTGGCCACACTCACCCTGGCCACACCCATTCAGCTCCCCAAGGTCAAACACAACTCTGCTATGGCCCTCAATGAAATCGAGTTTGACACCCCTCATCTAAGCTATAGTCTTTTATTATCCCTTGTAAGTTAGTTAATTTCATGATTGTCCATTTATGTTTTCCCTCTGCAACAGTTATTAATAATGCTATAGAGAGTTGATCTAGAGAAGAAAATAAGTAGGCAATTTAGAAGTCTCACATGCTGCATCTTTTTTTATTTATTTATAGATGATTGTAATTTTAGGTTAGACCAAATGATGTGTTTTCAACATGGAAGTCCTCTATTCACACCCACAAAACGTCACCTGATCTTACTACCATGACATTAAGTGGTAAATTTTATGGCTCTTACTATCTTGAAGCTATAGCTGAATATTGCCAATTTAAGAGAGAGGGAAAACTACATTTATTTCAGTATATAAAATGATAATAGAAAACTTTATAAATCACAGGATGGGGACAATGACAAACAATGCCATGCAACCAATCCGTGGCTTAGGCAAGGTGAAGCAGGACTGATTCTACTTTCAATCTTAAATTTAAGTAGCTTTTATAATCCCTAATATTGGTTACTAGTAAATAATTATTTTCTCCAACCTTCTCGTAACCACTATTTTCTCAATTTAGCAATGGGCAAAGTGCAACATTTTTATTTTGAGTTTGCATATCTATTTAATTAGAACAAAAGTCATCTGATTTTAATGAGGCTGACTATGGGATAAGCACTTATATTATTCTTTAAAAGAAATACTTTGTCTCTTACTTAGTTGCAACATTGCTCTTCCAAATCCCCACCGTGGTACTATAGCTTTTTGTATCTCCTCTGAGGGCTAATGAGATGCTATCTTTGTTTAGATAAGAGACAAATATTTCCCAGATGTTTGTTCAGTTATGCAAATGTTAAAAGTTTTTAGAAAAGTAGTCTGGTGGGAAAGCAAAAAAGAAATTCATTCCAATACTCTATAGGCTACTTTGCTTTACAGTTTTATTGGCATTTGCTTTACAATCTTTTGGCATTTGTTGATGTTAAATGTATGAATAATACCCCAATGAATTAGATAAAAGGAGAACATAAAATCAAGAGGAAATGACCCTAGCGATGGAACTGCTTATAAAGGGATTTTATTCTTGTTTCTAAATTCATTGCTTGACTTTTTGGTTCTCTGTGTACCTGCCCCTAGTTAAGCAGTGGGAAATTTTAGTTAGGAGTAGGGGGGGAGCTTTCTGTTCCATCTGGTTCCTTCACTGGGACAGGTGTTGAGATCATAAACCTGCCTCTTATCCAAACGTTCCCTGACTATTCAGTGAAAAAATAGTCAAGACTGTTCAGCAACACTGATAAAAGGATATCCTGAATTTCCAATGAAGAGAATGGAGATTTATTCATGCCCAAAATAAGAGATAAAGAGGAAGGGGATCAAATCAATGATAGGATGATAGCTCGCAGTTCTGGTGAGGCTTAACTAACCATATAAAATGTATTTTTAAAAAATCCTAAGGATCATACAGTGTGATTTACTTCAACTATGTAATTCAATCAGTTTTAAGAAAATATAAGGGCACAAAATGATATGCTGTTGATGCCAAAGCCTAAGGCAAAGGTAAAGCTTCCCCTTGCACATATGTGCTTGTCGTTCCTGACTTTAGGAGGTGGTACTCATCTCTGTTTCAAAGCCAAAGAGCCAGAGCTGTCCGAAGATGTCTCTGTGTTATGTGGCTGGCATGACTAAATGCCTTTGAGAGCTGTATGCAATGAAATTTCATTTTAATGTATGCTAATTAGTGTACATTCAAAGTGACAATGAATTTTCTATTCTATTCTATTCTACACTGTAGTCTTCAACCCTAATTTTTAAGTTTATAAATCCTGTATATTGATGTTCACATAAGTTGAAGAATGCTGCTTATTATGCTCAGCATGATGGCATGGGATGACTTGACCACCTCTAGGTGTTATCAAGGTAAAGAAAATAGCCTACCCTTTAGAAATGTGTGAGGAGGTATTTTCTTCAGATTAAAACAAAAACAGAATGAGTGATTCAACAGGAAGAACAAAAATAAGTTTGGCAGGGAATTGAAGTGAGAAGAAGGAAGAGGCAGATGGGAGAAGAAAAGATGGAGAAAGAGCCAAGGAAAGGGAAGCACTGCTAACTGAATGCTGCTTCTGACCACTCCCTGAGTACTGCTGACATATGAATGGAATACAAGTAGTCCTCAGTTAATAATGGTATTCTGTCACTAGGAACTCTGTCACTAAGCAATACAGTTATAAAGTACAATGCCATGTGATTGACTCAACTTACAGTGTCAATTCTGGCAGTTCCAGTTTTAATTAGGTAAATCCCATGTGGTGGTTAGGTGTAGCATCATCCCATCGCCATTTGTAACCTTCCAACTTCCACATTAACTTTGTTTGTTGGAAGCTAGCATTGAAGATTGTAAATGGTGATCACACGACCGCAGGATATTGCAATGTTGTTATGGCATGCAGCATGCCAAATGCCTGAATCACAACCATGTGACTGCAGGATTGTTGCTATGGCCACAACTACAAGGACCGGTTCTAAGTTTCTTCATTCAGCCTCTTCAAATGGTTGCTGAACAAGTGAACGCTGAATGTGGATGAGTGTGTGTGTGTGTGTGTGTGTACACACACATACACACACACTTTGGGTCAGTTGCCCAAAGAATACACTCTCTGAGCATGTGAATCAGAAGAAAAAGCAGAAGTTATTAGTGGAATTGTAGAAAGGAAGACCAGAGAGAAGCACTTTTGTTGCTGTTATAAGTTTTTAATCAGAGAAAAATTATGATGAAAAGAACTCCTGTGTCTTCTGAAACATATGCCATCTTTGTTTTCTTCCCTCAAGAAGACAGCAACAATTATATTATAACATCAGAGGTGGTATTTAGCAGGTTCTGACCAGTTCTGGAGAACCAGTAGCGGAAATTTTGATAGTTCAGAGAAATATCTGCTGAATTTCACCCCTGGGTTAGACTCATTTTTATCAGAATGAAGAATAAATGTGCAGACATATCACTACCCATACAGCACCTGCTTAATTTTTTTTCTAAAGTATTTTATTTCTTGCCTTTATGGATTCAGATTGCATGCGACGCCCAGGGGAAGGGCCTTCTCTGTGGCGGGCCCAGCTCTATGGAACGACCTACCCCCCCGACCTCAGAACAACTATGGACCTCTGCACCTTCCGACAAAAGCTCAAGACTTATCTCTTCCAACAGGCCGGCCTGGCCTAACTTACCTTCCTGCCTTCTCAGTCTGAACATCTAAATTGTTTTAATAGGGTTTTTAAGGGGTTTAGTTTTTAGGATTTTAGGTCTTTTAGCACAGGGATAAATTGTTTAATTTGATTTTATATATATTTATGATGTATCTATGTTTTGTACGTTTTTAATTCCCCTGTGCACCGCTCCGAGTCCCTTCGAGGAGAGGGAGCGGTCTACAAATTAAATTATTTATTATTATTATTATTATTATTATTATTATTATTATTATTATTATTATTATTATTATTATTATTATTATTATTATTATTATTATTATTATTATTATTATTATTATTATTATTATTATTATTATTATTATTATTAATAATAATAATAATAATAATAATTTTTTGATAAATTAAGACTTCTTTTTAAAGATTGAGGATCCCGATAAATTTGCATAAAACCATTCTACCCATGTAACTTTTCTCACATGGTCCATAATAATAGATTGTTAAGGAATACTAACTTGTTTTTTTAGATAATGCCTTAAAGTAATCCTCTACAGAAGCAACAATTATGAAATAAGTTTGATCTGACTAATGGGAAAGGGCAAAAGCAAAATTATTTTTTTCTATTTTTTCTTAACCTTTCCCCTTGTTTACATTCTGTATAATTTATTAATTATACAGAATGTCCTTTGTGGAGAAGGGTGGGATATAAATTTAAATAAATAAATAATATAATTTCATGCACAGAATTTTAGAAGACAGTATACCGGTCTTTTTCCTACAATATTTATGGTGTATTGTACTTGACAATGAAATGAAATGATTTCTTCTGTGTAAAATCAAGCAAAACATTTTCATAAGCCTACAGGAAATATGAGTAATCTATGGATATGTAGCTATTGGATACTCTATTTGCAGTCCATTGAGCAACAAAGAACAATCTTACATTATGCCTCTCTTAACTATCAGACATTAGTTGGATACTAGACATAAAGTAATCAAGAACTCTTGGGAGAAGGCCTCTTTTGAAGTTCAAACGCTAAACGTATCTCCTTGGTTATCCTGTTTAATCTGGGTTGATATCTTAAACTTCTATATAAGAATCTTAAACGTCTATGCAATATCCTGTCATGCATTTGAAAAGTGCTATTTTAGTATGCACATATCACATGGCCAAGACTGAATATCCACAGCTCTCTTTCTCTTCACCATATATATTTCACTTCTAGTATCTTGAGTAGTCCCATTGCTTTCTAAAATACTTTCATGTTCTACTTTCTCAGAATCTTTAATGTGTAATTCCCAGAACTAAAAAGAGTATTTGAAGTTACAGTAATATTACTTTCCTATATTTAAACTAAAGAAGCCCCAAAATTGCATTTGATATTTAGCCAATTAATCTTTTGGCTTGTGATCTAAATATTTTTCACAGATGTTCCCTCCCTCTGATTCCTAGGCATTAGTTTTCTTAAATGAAAAACTTTTGCATTATCTCTATTAAATTTTACTCTCTTACTAATTAGTCATTTTGAATCTTATTACAGTACTATATTCCAGAGTAGCAGCTACTTATGTTAAATGCTTGATGAAGTCAAGGCCCATTAGATCTATTGCATTCCCATGGCCCCCCAAATTAGTCACTCTGTCAAAATAAGGAAATAGTTTGGTTTGGCATGACTTATTCTTTGATAGAATATTCTTGGTTGGTTTAGCATGGTTTATAATTGATAAATCCATAACGGATCCTACCATGCAATGCATTTCCCCCCCAAAACTGTGTTTCAAAGTTTTACTTGGCACTAACATCAAGTTTGATATCTGTTTCCCTCCCTCCCCCTCTCCCTCCCCCCATGGTTTTCAAAGAGAAACAATATTTGCTCCACCTCAAACCTTTGGCACTATGTTTTCTCCATGATTTATAATTAAAAATCATTGAAAGGAACTGCAGGTTTCTTCAGGACTCTTGGTCCTGAAGAAACCTGCAGTTCCTTTCAATGATTTTGTGATTGGTCTGATTTTGTAGACTTAAATTTCTTCATGGCACACCCTAATCACCTCATATGGGTTGGTTCTTCCTTTAATTAATAGTTCTTCTTAGGTTAACTTGAACAGTTTCCCCACTGAGGAAAAGTCCCTAGCAAAGTAAGAAGAGCAATAGAATGCAATATTGCAAGCTCTACCTACTGGTTGACTAAGCATCCATTCTTCTAAGGTTGGTAAAACGAGGTCCCAGATTGTTGGGGGCAATAGACTGACTCTGGAAACCACTTAGAGAGGGCTGTAAAGAATTATGAAGTGGTATATAAGTGCTAGTGCTAAGCGGTGGAGAAACTGAACACTGTCACTGTCATAATTTTAGATTCCATTTTCCACTAATTTCTCCTACAATAGTAACTTAACTAACATTCTTCTGAGTTTATTAACATTTGCTTTCTTGCATCCTGAATCAGTGTTTGAATACACTCAGCTTTAGATTCCCTAAATAGCAAAGCTATCAATATTACATATTCACTTTCTCCAAAGTCCCCATAGTTTCTACTGTTTATTAGAATTTCTGTCATATGCACATTGTGAACAAGGTAAGTTTAAATAATTATATCTGATTTTTATTGGATGTCTTTAAATAGAATCTGGACAGCTATCCATTGTGATGCTCTAATTCTCCTTCTGCACTGTCTGGAGATTTGTATTTAGTGGCCTAAATGACTTCTTTCAAATTTATGGTTCTATATTTATCTCTTCTACAGTCTGGAGAGATTTAGTACTGCTTTTCCAGCCTTGATATATTTCAAATACGTTGAATTTTCCTAGAAAACATTGGAATGATTGCACGTATGACAAAATCTGTTCATTGAACACAATATTACTGTGTTCTAATGAATTTCCTATTTCCTATGCCCTGGTCTTATAAGCTTCATTCTTAATGGTGTCATTCAAAGAAGAGAGATGGGGAAAATACATTGTATGATGCTATCATATCAAGCATCATCATGAAGATACGACCATCTACTTGGAGTCTACTCTACATTTCTTTGTATATCTAAATTTACTCTGCAAAACATTAGCTCCAAGATGAAGCCGTTTCTTTTATGTGTTCCTACATTCCAGTTGTTATTTGAGGTGATTTAGTTCATTTTCAGTGTTGTTTTTGGTGAAGTGCCTCCCTGAGTATCTCACCCTTTCATTCTCTTTGTCATTATCATCTTTATTTATGATATCCATACCTTGTTGGCTTTCAGAACTGTTGGGATCAGAAGACAATTCTAAGGAACGAATGGAAAAAGAATATGCAAGTAGGAGATGGGCTGAACCCATCTAGGTATTGGTCAAGGAGCGAAGCAAGCTGGAATTAAAGAGAAACTTTCTAAACTTTCTAACCATGAGAACAATTAACCAGGGGACAGCTTGACTTCAGAAATTGTGGGTACTTCATTACTTTTAAGAAGAGACTAGACAGTCACTTGTCTGAAATGGTAGAGGGTCTCCTGCTTGAGCAGGGAATTGGACTAGAAGATCTCCAAGGTCCTTTCCAGCTCTATTCTGATTGATTGATTGCACAAATGACTGTGAAATAAATGTAAACCACAACCCTAATAGAAGCACAAAACAAACAGCTTAAAAATCAAAACCACCATAACAGTAATAAAATACCAAATATAATAAGGGAAAACCATAATAATGATGACAAGCAACCACATCTCAGAAGACTTGGCAAGAAATCAGCCTTTATTATTTTCTGGAAGGCTATTGCCACAAAGGAGGCAGGCTACTAGCTGTTCCAAGCAAAGGCAACATGTTGAAAAAGCATGTTCTTACCCTCAGACTCACTCACTTCCCAAAAATGATACCATAGACATTCTACCAAGTAGCAACATTACATTGTCATATCTTTTTTCTAACTTGCAATTCTTCTATTAATTGAATTAATAGTAGTTTCATTAATATCATTTCCAGATATTATATATAGACGAGGTAGAAGTGCAATAATATTTAATAGCATTTATACTGTACTAAATCTTGTGGCCATGTTTTGCATACAGGCACACAGGCTAATGCACTAATGATGCAGTGAGAAAAAGAAAGAAGTAAAAATATGCTTGCTCATTTCCTCTTTGTGATATTATACTACATTTAAAAATAATTCAGTAAGCTGGAATGTTCTTGTTGAACAGAAGAAGCAGTGCTTTGATTTATCCCTGAAGAATAAAAAACAATCAACAGACAGCAATAGCTCAAGGAGAACACAGTATGAACAGGTTCAGGTTGGGGCAGAATGTTCTGAAATTGATGCCACAGAAATATATTTTAATAAATCACAGAATATTTCTTCTCCTAAAACAGATTGTCTTCTACCAACAAAAGCCTATGCAGGGGGTGGCTGTAGAAGATTAGAAAAGAAATCTTGACAGAACTGAACTCAACAAAATATCAACCCGGCATATAGCACTATGGAAAAAGTTGAATTCTATATTTCATGTAACTTTAGGAAACAGATATATAGATATAAAACGGTCAGTGTTGTTAGAATGGTGTATCAAGCTTTAGTTCAATTCTTTTTAAACTGTTGAGAGCACACATCTCAGCATGCCTCAGATCTTATAGGTGGAAATTCTCCTTTCTTGCCCGTAACAATTAAAGTCTTTCAGCATTAGTGATTATGTAGGTTGTAGTGAGTAAATTTCATGCTACTTTTGAGGAATCGAGAATGGACACAGTGGTGGTCGACAGGTTAGAAGGACAAATATAAATGGGGAAAGGGACTATAAATTAATAAATGAACGAATAGCATGGAAAAACTAGGTTGGAAACTTGTTTGCAGTACTATCAGAGCAATGAAAACTGACTGAATATTGGCAAATACTACGTTTTCCATAGTACTACATGTAAGATGTAAAATCTCTACATTTTGTAGAGATTTGCTACACAAAACTATAGTAATGGCCAACAATTTGGATAGCTGTGAAGGAAAAAGAAGGATATAAAGGATGAAGCTCCCAGTGGCTGTTTGATATGTTAGTTATAGTCCACAATCAAGACCAGATACAAAATCAGTCAGTTGCAAAGTCAGTTGCGCGACGGACGGGTCCTGGACTCGTCCGCCGCTTTGTTCCTTTTTCTGCCCCCCCACGGGGGCGAGACACCCCTTTTTGGGGGTCTCCCGTAGGGCTGGCTTGCCTGGGTCAGTTTACCCCTGCGGCAGCGGGGAAACGGCCCTTGTCTTCAGACTAGGCGAAGAAGGGTATGCTGCAGGGGGTTTCCCCTTTGCCATTGGAGAACGGCAACTCATGGTGAATTTGGAGAAAGCTGGATGTTCGGGTCGGAAGGCTCTCCCGGGGCTTTGGCTGCGAGGTGAAGAGTGAGTGATTTTGACTTTATTTCTGCTGACAGCCTGGATTAAAGAGCTTGGAGGGGGGTGTTTGTTTGTTAACCCCCCCTCGGATTTAAAGCGGCGCTTAGAAATGGCTCCTCGTTGCGAGGAAGCGGACGTTTTCTATGTGGATTGCCTGGAAACAAGTGAAAGCAAGTGAAAGTGGTTTTGCGGCTTGTTTTTTTTTTCACAATGTAGCGAAGTCCGGTTGGCTTGAAACAATTTCTTTTTTGTTATTTTCTCCTGCTGGCTCTCAGTCTGGGCGGTGGAAGATGGCTCCCTTTGTTCCTGAATGACTATTTTATTTATGGAAAATTACCAACATCTCTTTGTGATCTGGACTCCCTCTGGCTATTAATGAAGAAATTTCTGGATTAATTGATTCCTTCCCTGGAGTGCCTTCTCTACTATAATTATTGATTTGGAAAAGTGTTTCTCTTCTGGTTCCTGAACTTTTTACAACCCTGTTTTGAACTTTCATCTCCTGATTTGCCTCAACGGCCCCACCCCAAAAAACACCATTTTAGTGACACTGACTTTACCATGGCACAAAAATCAGAACTGGCAGGTTTGGAACAAAGAATGTCATCTTTGGAATCTGTGTTACAAACTTTGGTGCAAGAAATTAAGGCCTTGAGAGAAGATAACAAAGTCAGTTGCTTCAGAACAATAAGTGGTAAAGTATATCACCTCCAAGTTCTTGTCATAGTGGCAAAATTTGATGAGTTATTGGAAAATAACAGGATTAGGCAGATTTTTGGACTGGTATGACTTTGAACTACTATGCTTTGGTGGCAATTAATAGTTTTGTGGGAGGATATTTTGGGAGTGAGTGTGTGCTTTTGAACCAATGTTGAGTCCTGATGACTGGATGGACAAAACCTTACAATTCTCTTGGCTACCTTTCCGCCATTGCTTTCTTTCTAGGGTTTAGAGAGACTGAATGGCCCTAGATCAGGAATGTCCAAACTTGGGAACTTTAAGACTTGTGGACTTCAACTCCCAGAATTCCCCAGCCAGCTATGCTGGCTGGGGAATTCTGGGAGTTGAAGTCCACAAGTCTTAAAGTTCCCAAGTTTGGACATCCCTGCCCTAGATAATCCAGCACTTGTCCTTGTGTCTAAAACCGGACTAGAACTCATGATCTTCCGGTTAGCTTTCCCCACTACACCAAACTGAGTCCCATGACAGGATCCTAGTGAAGATATTTTGTGGTCAAACATTTCCACCATTATTCCATTATTTGTATTTTCTCATTGTCCTTTCATGTTTTCATAGCCAGCCTTTTCTCACCCTTCATCATTTCCCCACTTTTGTATATATTCACTGATTCTGTCTTTTGTATATATTCACTGAATCTCTACTTTTCCTTCCATTCATTCACTTATTTAGTGGCTGAATAAATATGTGGAGCTAGATTACAGTTAGCCAAACCAGCCAAACTGACCTAATTCATTATCTCACTAAGCCATAAACCATAATTTGCATACCACAATGGTTAGTTATAACACACTAAGATTAAAAACCCAAAATGATATCATAGATTTGAATCTATGATGTCGGACAGTGTTTTTGCTCTTTGGGATTATAAAGATAGTAAAGAACAATTTCTTGGTTGTTTGGTTACTTCATTTCCTTCTTCAAAGTACTGTTTTTCTGGAATGACCTTTTCAACTAAGATTTTAAAAAAATAGCTAGGAGTTATCTGGAATTCTGAATTTAAGAGGGCCTTGCCCGCAAGGTATCACTGTCACTCCTTGTTACTGAGTGAAATAGTTCTTTCTACGCTTGAGGGGTTTTTTGGACTCAACCAACTAAAACTGATTTTCAGTTCTTGTCTGCTCTAGTATATAACTGGAAGAAATATTCAGATCTTCCATTAATGTTAGTGAGTTAAATCACAAAATAACTACAGGAGTTAAACTTTAAATGGCTTGCTAGTGTTCTTAAATGCAACCTATAAATGCAAACAAGAACACCACCATTCATTTCTTTGTATGAAAATTGAAGTAAGGAGTCTTAGTTATGATGTCTTAGACTGCGTCGTTCCATCTAATCAAATTAACCACATTGATTCTTCCACAGATTGTACATTTAATGACAAGAAAATGGGACATGTGTAATAATAATGTGTAAAAAGTGAAGATCAAGAACTGGCTTGGTTATCTTGCCCTGTCTTCTTAAATTAAAAGAAAACCTTTGCAGTTGTGATATTTTTATCACTGAAAAATATAACTAATGGATTAGCAATAAAACTTTATTGTCTTTAAATGTACACTAATCAGATGCATTAAAATGAAATTTCATTGCATTCAGCTCTCAAAAGATAACCATTATGCATATACCCCCCCCCCCACACATACACATATATGATAGAGGGAAACATCACAGTCTAGTTTGAACGTATACATATCCATGGCAGAAAAAGAGAATCTTGCAAGTTTACAAGATAGATGACCTAAGGAATAAAGCTGTTACAGAATCTAGTAGTCCTGCTATAGATACTTCAAAACCTCCTCCCAGAGAGAAGCATAAAACCTCAAGGGCAACATTATGAAATATTGATATCAGTAATCAAAGATCTACATTCTCTCCTATCTCATACAGCCCTCTTCTTTTATGATGTATGGGGCCTTCTGCCCCATACATCCCTTCGGCCGATCCACTCCCACAGAGAGGGTCTTCTCAGGGTGCCGTCGGCTGGACAATGCCGATTGGCGACACCCAGGGGAAGAGCCTTCTCTGTGGCGGGCCCTGACCTTTGGAACGACCTACCCCCTGAATTACGCACCATCACTGACCTCCGCCTCTTCCGCCAATGTCTAAAGACATATCTTTTCCAACAAGCCGGCCTAGCCTAACCTCCCATGGGGACTATTTTAGAGAGTTTTAAATTGGGTATTTTAAAATTTGGTTTTAGCATAGAATTAGAATAGTTTAAGATATTTTAAATTATGTATTTATTTTTTGTATGTTTTTAAATTCCTGTGCACCGCCCTGGATCCTTTGTGGAGAAGGGCGGGATATAAATATAATAAAATAAAATAAATAAATAAATGAATGAATTTGGTAAATAAATGATACCAAGGGTACTTCTCAGCATCAAGAGCATGTTTTAAATGTGCTAATGTAATTTGCAACTGAGTAGCCCATACCTTACAAATGTACTGACTTAATTTAATTTTAAAAATCCTTACATTTTCTTTTCTTTTCAGTGCAGATTGTGCCTTGAAAGCTACCAGTATCAGTCTATGGTTTACAATTGATTCTGCCTTACATCCTTTCAATATAAATAAGTACTGCTAATCTGCTCTCCTTGTAGGTGCCTCCTCTCCTGTTTTAAAAAAAAAGAAGGTAAAAGGTAAAGGTAAAATCTTCTTTAATAAGTTATTTCATGGACTAGTCCATGCAGGTTTTTTTAACCACATTATGGAGTACAACACAATACAATAGCAGAGTTGGAAGGACCTTGGAGGTCATCTAGTCCAACCCCCTGCCTATGCAGGAAACCCTATACCATTTCAGACAAATGGCTATCCAACATCTTTTTAAAGACTTCCAGTGTTGGGGCATTCACAACTTCTGGAGGCAAGCTATGATTACCATTGTTTTCTTCTGAGATGATTTTTTATTGTTGTTACCTTTTGAAACCCCTGACATTTCCTGTGTAGATTTGCTGAAGTATTAAACAGGTACAACACTGCTTTTTTAATATTTCAGCCAGATTTATTTTTAAATGATAGCATGATTTATATCCAGGGTAGTATCCTTAAAGTATATGTATGGTAAGTAGTCTTTGAATAACTTTAGGCCCCAAAATGCTGTAGTTTACAGTGATCCCTCGTTTTTTGCGGCTTCATGTTTCGCGGCTTCAGTGCTTCACGGGTTTTTTCAAAAATACAGAATAGAAAAAAAATGCATCGGTAGGAGGCAAGCGCCCCCTAGTGCTTGCTTTAAACGATGTCCACCAACTCAAGTTTCCGGTGCGAATCCTACTTCGCGGTTTTTCAGTTTTCGCGGAAGGTTCCGGTCCCCATTAACCGCGAAAAACGAGGGATCACTGTAATTTCATCTTGCTCAAGAAACAAGGCCAAATCTGACTGGAGGTTTTGAGATGTTTTGATAGATTGTGTCGTGAATCTTAGAATAGATACCCCAGCACCCCAGAGATAAGGGTCATTTTCTTACATTTTCCTGTATCTTTCTTTAAGCTCATGACACAACTATGGGCCAGAGCTTCTTCATCAGTCCATAATGTACCAGTGTTATAAAGAAGACTGCCGGGTTATATCCGTGTGGGCACAGGAGTTCTGCTGAACTTTGAACAAGATTTTAGCTTATCGTGTTTCACTGGGACTGCTGTAGCCAAATCCCATCTCAGCTAAACCAAGCAAATAATTTTGAAGATGCAACTTAATTTTGTTAATTTGCATGGGCAAGCAACATGATGAAACATTAAAGACACTGAGCTTGTCAACTGGAGAGATTTGAGACCCAAACTTAATGCAAAAAGGTGTGCTCCCATTATTTGCCCAAGCTCCTGCCCACCTAGCACTTCAAAGGAAGGATGCAAATGTCAGTAGATAAATAGGTACCGCTTCCATGGGAAGGTAACAGTGTTCTCTGTATCTTTGACAATTAGCGATGCTGGCCACATGACCATGGAAATTGTCTAGACAATGCTGGCTCCTTCAGCCAATTTTTTATTTTTTTTATTTTTTTTATTAAATTTATACCCCGCCCTTCTCCTTGTTAGGACCCAGGGCGGCGCACAGGCATTATTTAAAAGACACAAAATACAATAAATATCAATTAAAAATGTATTAAATTAATAAACCCGTGCTAAAACCCAATGTTAAAACCCTTACCAAATTATAAATTTTCTTAGAAAGTCAGAAACGGGGGGCTATCCTAGGCCGGCTTGTTGGAATAAATACGTCTTAAGACGTTGGCGGAAGAGGCGGAGGTCCGAGATAGTACGAAGGTCGGGGGGTAGGTCGTTCCAGAGGGCCGGGCCCGCCACAGAGAAGGCCCTTCCCCTGGGTGTCGCCAACCGGCATTGCCCCGCCGACGGCACCCGAAGAAGACCCTCTCTGTGGGAGCGGATCGGACGAAGGGATGTATGGGGCAGGAGGCGGTCTCGTATATAGCTAGGCCCCGAGCCATGGAGCGATTTAAAGATGGTCGTCAATACATTGAAGCGCACTCGAAAGGCCACAGGCAGCCAGTGCAGCTCGCGCAGGAGAGGTGTTACGTGGGTTTGCCTTGAGGCATCCATAATCACCCGCGCGGCCGCATTCTGTACTAACTGTAGCCTTCAAGTGCACCTCAAGGGAAGCCCCATGTAGAGAGCGTTACAGTAATCCAGCCGGGACGTCACAAGCGCTTGAATGACTGTGCGAAGGGCTCCCCGGTCCAGTAAGGGGCACAACTGGTGTATCAGGCATACCTGATAGAATGCCCCCCTGGCCACGGCCGCCACATGGTCCTCCATGGACAGCCGGGAATCCAGGAGGACGCCCAAGTTGCGCGCCCTCTCCACGGGGGCCAGTTGTTCGCCCCCAATGGCCAGTGTTGGACTTATCTGGCTGAACCGGGGTGCTGGAAACCACAGCCACTCGGTCTTGAAACCAAGAAACGGAGATGAGCCCCATGCCCCAGAGTCAGACACAACTGACTGGCAAACCTTTACCTTTTATTTATTTATTTATTTATTTTATTTTTCAAATTTATATCCCGCGCCCATCTCCCACAAAGGCCTTCAAGTGCACCTCAAGGGAAGCCCCATGTAGAGAGCGTTACAGTAATCCAGCCGGGACGTCACAAGCGCTTGAATGACTGTGCGAAGGGCTCCCCGGTCCAGTAAGGGGCACAACTGGTGTATCAGGCATACCTGATAGAATGCCCCCCTGGCCACGGCCGCCACATGGTCCTCCATGGACAGCCGGGAATCCAGGAGGACGCCCAAGTTGCGCGCCCTCTCCACGGGGGCCAGTTGTTCGCCCCCAATGGCCAGTGTTGGACTTATCTGGCTGAACCGGGGTGCTGGAAACCACAGCCACTCGGTCTTGAAACCAAGAAACGGAGATGAGCCCCATGCCCCAGAGTCAGACACAACTGACTGGCAAACCTTTACCTTTTATTTATTTATTTATTTATTTTATTTTTCAAATTTATATCCCGCGCCCATCTCCCACAAAGGGACCCGGGGCGGTGCACAGGAAGATTAAAAATACAAAAATACAAATGTACAAAATACAAAGACTCATTAAAACTATATTAAATCCAACCCTGCACTAAAACATAATTAAAAACTCTTTTATACACTCAGTTCCTGGCAAGGTTCAGGAGCCCTGAGCGAAAGCAGAATCAGAATCAGAGTTTATACAACCAGGCCCACTACATTGCAAAGACAAGACACCGAAAAAGGCAGGCACAGTGAAAAGTACAGAATGACATTGGAATAGTTTAGATAAATCCATCCCTGTGACATTATTATTATTTATCCTTTTGTTCTAGGTCAACATGCCAGCCATATTATCTTTCAGATAAAGCCAGTGAATAGAAATAATTTAGTTTACTGAAGTTCCTATCGGAGTCTTCTTCCTATCACCATTCAGGGTCAATTCAGCTTGCTAGTTAATGTTTTCTTACAAGGCCACTATAAGGAGTTCATATGTATGTCGGGTGGAGGATATCATAGATTTGGTAGTGAACGCAGCTGACCTGAAAATAGGAGAGTATCTTTTACCGCCAGGCAACACACATATTTATACCACGTTTGAAAACAAAATAAGAAAATGCATCTAGAAACATTTCAAGAAGGAAGTTGAACCTATTAACCTGACTATCTTTTTCGAAGTTACATTAACATTGTGCATTAACATCTTAAGGCTTATATTTTTTTACAAAAATCCAACCTCTCCCGAAACCTTGAGAATTCAAGGTCATCTGAGGTCTGTTTCTAGGTCTGGAATATGCAGTAGATAGGCTGATGCAATTCTGCAGAGCTTACATAAAGTTGACTATTACAGTTCAGGGCAATGGGCCCAAACTGTGCTCTCATTGGTTCTTTGGAGACCCATTTTCTAGATAACTTCATTCCCTGTCTACTTAAACATACTTCAAGGCAGACAGTCTAAGTGACAAAAGATTGTGAAGCATGGAAATGATGTTAACAGAAGTGAGGCAACAGAAGGAAACATAAGAGGAGGCCTAAAATTAAAATTAAATTTAAAAAATTAAAAATTTCTTAAAGAGCAAAGACCTGCATTTGTTTACACAAGCAACTTCTTCAAAAGAGGGTTAAGATTCACTGCAATAGAGCCTTTTACTGGAATTTGTTCAATTGTACTGCAGCTCTATCATTTTTTTGCAGCAAAAACAAAGGATTTCGTGGTACCTTCCAAATCAACGTATTCATTACTACCTAGGTGGTCACCATGGTTGCATTCATTTCATATTGTGTAAGATTTATTTGTGGCTGATGGAATGGACTGTGACACATTAAAAATTAGGCATTAACAAATTTGTTAAATGTTTTGTTAAAGATTAGTACTCAGCAATATCCACCTGACCTCAGCTGATTTCAAAAAGTAAAACATAATTTTACTTTTAAAAGAAATGTAATAATTGAAGATTTGTGCTATTAAATTAAAATAAAAAATTTGACACATTATAAATATAGGTGGTCCTTGCTCATCAACTTCCTGCTGTCATGTGATTGCATGATCACATGTTTCATAATTGACTTTTGACAAGCAGAGCTAATGGATGATGCAAAAGTAAAATCACATGAGATCATCCGTGGTTTTGGAGTGGGATATCATCTGTACGCTGATGATATTGTACGCTGGATGATATCCACCCCAGACCACTCCAACGATGCCGTCGAGGTTATGTCCCGGTGCTTGGAGGCCGTACGGATCTGGATGCGTGGTAACAAACTCAAGCTCAACCCGTCCAAGACTGAGTGGCTGTGGCTTCCGGCGCCCCGGTTCAGCCAGATTATTCCAACTCTGGCCATTGGGGGCGAAACACCGGCCCACGTGGAGAGGGCACGCAATTTGGGTGTCCTCCTGGATTCCCGGCTGTCTATGGAAGATCATGTGGCAGCCGTGGCCAGGGGGGCGTTTCATCAGGTATGCCTGATGCACCAATTGCGCCCCTTACTGGACCGGGGTGCCTTACGCACAGTCACTCAAGCACTCGTCACCTCTCGACTCGACTACTGTAATGCTCTCTACATGGGGCTTCCCTTGAGGTGCACCCGAAAGCTGCAGCTAGTCCAGAACGCAGCCGCGCGGGTGATTACGGGAGCGCCTAGGCACTCCCACATAACACCTATCGTGCGCGAGCTGCACTGGCTTCCTGTGGTCTTTTGGGTGCGCTTCAAGGTCTTGACGACCATCTTTAAAGCGCTCCATGGCTCGGGGCCTAGTTATATGTGAGACCACCTCCTGCCCCATACATCCCTCAGACCGATACGCTCCCACAGAGAGGGCCTCCTCAGGGTGCCGTCGGCCGGACAATGCCGACTGGCGACACCCAGGGGAAGAGCCTTCTCTGTGGCGGGCCCAGCCCTCTGGAACGACTTACCCCCTGAACTCCGCACCATCTCCAACCTCTGCCTCTTCCGCAAGTGTCTGAAGACACATCTATTCCATCTAGCCGGCCTAGCGTAACCTCCATTACTGACTATTAGACAGTTTTAAATTTGGGATTTTTAATTTGGTTTATAGCGCAGGGTTTTATTAGAATAAGTTTTTTAAATTTTATATATTTTGCATGTATTTTAACATCCCTGTGCGCCGCCCTGGGTCCATTTGGAGAAGGGCGGGGTATAAATTTAATAAAATAAAATAAATAACAAGTCAGGATCATGTGATGTTTCACTTAACAACCATGATGATTAGCTTAACAACCAAATGGGAAGTGATGTCAAAAGCCATGGTCACATGACTTTCTGTTAACATCCATGATGCTTAGGCACTGTAGCAGATTGTAAGGGAATTTTGTTGGCAGTCATTCAAGGGTATCTACCAGAAGATTTATATAATGTCATTGCAAGTCCTTTGTTATTAGAGTGCAAGTCATTTATACTTTTAAAGAACCTGAACTAACCTCGAGTCCCTTCTGGGAGAGAGAGCGGGTTATAAATTAAATTATTAATTAAATTATTAATTAACAGGATAGCAATGGGTAGAATCTTTGGAACTGCAATGAACATTATTTCTAGATTTTGCAATTAGTCTATAATTCTAATTGAAATAATCACGCATACATATTGCCGTGGCTGTTCCTAGACTGGGCTGTCTAATTTTGTACTGTATTTTTAGCTATTTTTAATCATGTAGTGGATTTTGTAAGCCATCCAGAGCCTACTGGAGTGGATGATCATAAGAAATTACAATAATAATAAAAAGAATATGAGCCAGTCAAAGAAATATAATCATCCAGTCAGCTGGAATGTCCTTAATAGTTTGACACTTCTCCTGATACCGGCCTTATAGTCATAGTCCATAAAATCACTTTTCAGTTAAGCTTTACGATTACAGTTTTTGTGAAACCCCTATGCAAGGCATTTCTTTCTCACTTTCAAGGTTGAAAAATCATCAATGACATCATCAGAATTTATTTGGTTTGCAAGAATGATCGAATGGTTCCGTTTATTCTCCTCGGTCACCATCAGCGTTTAATAATAAAACTGCATTCCCCAGATACAACAGAGACTGACAAAACGATGAGCTTTTTCGAAGGCATACTGTAGCTGAAAGAACAGATGTGAGACTTTTGACATAAATATGATTAAGTAGCTCAAGTGCATTGTCCATGGCTGTCCCAGAGGTAACAGACTGAATCTTTTCAAATTTTATAAAACAGTTCCTGAATCTGTTGTTTATGGGGATGTGGTAGATTGAGACCTTGAAAACTTATTTTTCTTCTGAGACTACTGAAGGACCAAGGATAAAGTGGGAATGATCTTGAGAATTTCTCCATGGTCCCAGCTAGATTTTGCAAATCTGAAAAGAACATATCCAGAGCTCTGATAAACTTTATAAATTTATCCATAGGAAAAAATAACTACTGTATGATAACTACTGTATGGTTTTCTCCTTGTACAAAAGCTTTAGAATTGTTTGCAAGTTTTCTTACTGGCAAGACCTCACTCTTCAGCTCTGACTTTGATCTTCTGATGGAAGACAGAGAACTTCACTCCATCAATTAGGTCTTGAAACATTATATTTATTTTCTTACTGCAGAGGTGATATGCAGCAGGTTCCGAGCAGTTCTGGAGAACCGGTAGCAGAAATTTTGAGTAGTTTGGATGGTAAATACCATCTCTGACTGGCCCAGCCCCCTATTCTCTGCCTCCTGAGTCCCAGTTGATCGGGAACGAATGGAGATTTTGCAGTATCCTTCACCTCGAGTGGGGAGGGAATGGAGATTTTACAGCATCCTTCCCCTGCCACACCACCAAGACATGCCATGCCCATTCAAGTCAGGCCCACAGAATTGGTAGTAAAAATTTTTGAATCCCACCACTGACTTCTTGCCTAAATTTCTACCCCACTGAAATTCATTCTCTCCATAGCTTTATGCCACCTTCTCTGACTATATTTTTCAAGAACATTCTCAATTCTTCCTATTAAGAGAAATATTTACAAGATCTTTCTATTGTGTTATTGAAAATACGTAATTAGAATTACCTGCCCAATTGTTCACTTTTATCATACAGTTTCTTCCAATTATCATCTATGGCAAAAATCTGGAATTATGCAGATATTGATTTTTGGTCATGTCTTGAAAGAGAACATATGATAAATAGAACAAGCCAGAGTCCTGTGGCTTCAATGAATAGAATTCCTTTCCGCACTCTAACCACTAGGCAGAATCAGAGAAAACTTGAATAAAAGAAGAAGAAGAAGAATGAGGAAAATGTACCTGTTTGGGTGGAGGTTCCCTGGGGAAAAACTCCTTGCAGTTTATAAGAGTGTCCCCAGATGTCTGAGTCATCAGAGTCCAATCTTTAATGATGTGTTGAAGAAGTACATTTGGAAACCAGATTCTCTTTCTTGCCTTATGTTCTGTCCATTTTAGTTTGTACCACCAAGCCTGACTCATGTACACAATTTTTGTCTGCAGGCTTCTTCTGAGAAGTTGTCACAAAGTCTTATGTCACTAGCTGCTTCACTTGTTCCACCTTCTTTCTCAATTTTCCTCACCACTATCTGAATATTCTTATCCAAAGTCTTTTCTTGTTCTCACCCCAAACTCTTTTATACTTGATCTCTTTTCCTTGTTCTGTTCCAGGCTGGTGTGTATCTGCTTCATTTACTTTTTCATAAACACAGGGAAACATAAAAGTAAAGGTTTCCCTCACACATATGTGCTAGTCATTCGTGACTCTAGGAGGCGGTGGTTATCTCCATTTCAACGCTGAAGAGCCAGCGCTATCTGAAGATGTCTCCATCAGAGGTGGGTTCTTACCATTTTGCTGCGGTTCGGGTGAACTGGTAGTAGTTTGGTGGTCTGGGTCACTGGAACCAGCAGTGATCCAGGCCTGCCTTGCCCCCGAACCAGTTCCACGGTCACCACCCTTATCGCTGCCATCTTGTTTTTGTGCAGAACAATTTTAATTGAACTGCGCATGCACGCATAGCGCGCATCCAGTGCAAGTGTACATGCAAAGTGCATGCATGAGTGAACCGGCAGTAAAGAGCGCCAGAACCCACTCCTGGTCTCCATGGTCATGTGGCCGACATGACTAAATGCCGAAGGCACACAGAATGCTGTTACCGTCCCACCAAAGGTGGTTCCTAGTTTTTTACTTGCATTTTTACATGCTTTTGAACTGCTAGGTTGGCAAAATCTGGGACAAATAACAGGAGCTCACTCTGTTATGTGGCATTAGGGATTCAAACCACCAAACTGATTGACAAGCTCAGCATCTTAGCCACTGAGCCACCGCATCCCAGCGGTAAAAGACTGCTGCTTATTTTCCGTGAAAACATGGAAGCAAGGTGGCTGCCCCTTGTTCAATTAATCAAGGTTTTTTTGGGGGGGGACTCCAACCATGCGTCAAGAGGGTAGCAGATGAAGCAGTAGTATTTCTGGAGCTATGCAACTTATCTTTGCAACTTTTGTTCTGTTGTATTCCCTTTTGCCCCCTTCTTGATTTCTTCCCTGGATCCTCCCAATATTTCTTGCGGTTTACCCAGTGCTAATGTTCTATAGGAATTACAGCATCAGAAACAAGCAGAGGCCAAGATACACTGTAGGTCTCCCTGCTGAGAGGCCCAGATTATTCGCAGTCTTTAAGAAAAACCCAGTTCTTGTGATGGCAGTAGGAAGTGACCTTGGGATAATAATATATTTTCCTGACTCTTCCTTAATTCAAAGTATTTTGCAGCTGTCAGTCTTTTTATGATACAGAAAACAGCTAGATAAGACTGTATGAATCATGGTCTGGCAATGAGCCTCTAGGGAAAGGAAAGGGGTAAAACTGATATTGCCAGGGCATTCTGCAGTGTAAACAAATCTAAAAGAAAAGATATTTGTAAGAGGCCACAAGATTTGGTTGTTTCAATTTTTCAGGTACTGACAGCAGAAAAGCAGATGTATGTTAATTTCACTATATTCAATACAATACAATACAATACAATACAATACAATACAATACAATACAATACAATACAATACAATACAATGCAATGGCAGAGTTTGAAGGGACCTTGGAGCTCTTCTAGTCCAATTCCCTGCCTAGGCAGGAACCTTATATCAGACAAATGGC
The DNA here is from genome assembly GCA_039707465.1 of Rhabdophis nuchalis. Lineage (NCBI taxonomy): Eukaryota > Metazoa > Chordata > Lepidosauria > Squamata > Natricidae > Rhabdophis > Rhabdophis nuchalis. The sequence goes on from CM077645.1 coordinate 31,658,627, forward strand.
TATCCAACATCTTCTTAAAGACTTCCAGGGTTGGAGCATTCACAACTTCTGGAGGCAAGCTGTTCCACTGATTAATTGTTCTAACTGTCAGGAAATTTCTCCTCAGTTCTAAGTTGCTTCTCTCCTTGATTAGTTTCCACCCATTCCTTCTTGTTCTACCCTCAGGTGTCTTGGAGAATAGTTTGACTCCCTCTTCTTCATGGCAACCCCTGAGATATTGGAACACTGCTATCATGTCTCCCCTGGTCCTTCTTTTTATTAAACTAGACATACCCAGCTCCTGCAACCGTTCCTCATATGTTTTAGCCTCCAGTTCCCTAATCATTTTGGGTGCTCTTCTCTGCACTCTTTCCAGAGTCTCCACGTCTTTTCTACATCTTGGCGACCAAAACTGGATGCAGTACTCCAAGTGTGGCCTTACCAAGGCATTATAAAGTGGTATTAACACTTCTCATGATCTTGATTCTATCCCTCTGTTTATGTAGCCTAGAACTGTGTTGGCTTTTTGGCAGTTGCTGCACACTTCTGGCTCATATTTAAATGGTTGTCCGCTAGGACTCCAAGATCTCTCTCACAGTTATTACTATTGAGCAAGGTACCACCTATTCATTATATTCATGTCAACAAGGAAGGCTAAATAAGTAGGAGAGGGAGAGGGAGAGGGAGGGAGGGAGGGAGGGAGGGAGGGAGGGAGGGAGGGAGAGAGAGAGAGAGAGAGAGAGAGAGAGAGAGAGAGAGAGAGAGAGAGAGAGAGAGAGAGATGCCATTTGGTTTGAGGTAAAAGGACCCTGGGAGCAACTGAAGGGCAAAATGAGAGGTCATAAGTAAACAGGGTGGGAGGTCAGAGCTCTCTGACTCACTGAATGCCTAATCTCTGTTCTTATCTTTTTGATGTCCAGGAAGTTTCTGTTCCCAGGTTCCAAACAGATTCCCTTTAAGATGGGAATCTTTAGCATAATCAGGAAGACAACTGTATGCAACCAGCACAGCCAGCAAGAAGAATATGCTATTACCCTTAGGATAAGAAACCCACTACCATTCTTAGTAATTACACACGGGCAAAGGTTACAGTACAGATTTTATGGGCATCCAAGGAGATTTTCAGTAGAAATATATAATATATATATATACAGAGAGAGCACTTAGAAAGATGGACTAGGAAACCATAGTTCAAGTCCGCATTCAGCCACAAAAAAGTCTATCCACAATTTTGAGCTAGCCCCTATCACTCAGCCTAACCTATCTAATACGATTAGTACTGTAAGGATAAAATTGAAGGATAGAGTATCTCTTGTAGTTCCTTATTTTCCACATAATAAAAGAACAAGGATAGAAGATGAAATATGTAGAGCCAACTATGATTGAAGAGGCTTTCAAGCCAATCCATCAATCAGAATATCCATCTTGTCATTCTGAATTTTCACTTACTATATGATCTAGTGCCATGTTTCCGAACCTAATGCCATCCATATGAGCTGGGATTAGGAATCCTTTATGAAGATTTGGAAGTTGGATGATTCAGCTTTTACTTCCACACTCTAGATCTGTGTTGCTACACTGAAGGGAAGTTTATTTGTTTTTTTAATCAATTATTTTGGAGTTAGCTTCTGAAAGTTTGGGAGTGTTAAAAATTTTTTAAGTCTGATAAATTATTTTTTTAAAAATTTTTTTGAATACTCTGCTTTGCTTTTAAGAGATTTTAAAGAAGAATTTGCACATGTCATGCTCATCACTGAATTCCCTCTCCTGGAAGTGGTAAAATGCCGCACAAAGGACATTGATGTTTCACAACAATTGCTAACATTTTATTTTATCCAGCCACAAGAGCCAACTCAAAGCAAGACAACTTACAGCCTACTTCCACTTTATAGCATACACAACATGTTTCTTTTTCCATAATGTGTCCCTAGAGATCCCTATTTATAAAAAGCACATGGAATCAGGCTAATGTAGATGGATCCTAGCTACAGTCCTTAGACTAAATTATGAATACAGAATGCATTTTACATGCAGAATTTATTTGATCTGATGACCAAATAATAGGCTTTGGCATGCTCATCTGTATTTTTAGTGCCTGGTAATTCTTGCTTAAAGGATTCCATAGTCAGATTGGTGTTTCTATTGTATATAATCCTGGATCAAGATCATGAGCCATGGTAGTACAGTGTTTAGAGTACAGTACTGCAGGCTACTTCTGCTCCCTGCCAGCTGCCTGCTATTTGGCAGTTCAAATCTCACCAGGCTCAAGGTTGACTCATCCTTCCATCCTTCCAAGGTGGGTAAAATGAGGACACAGATTGCTGGGGGTAATAGGCTGATGCTGTAAACCACTTAGAGAGGACTATATAGCACTGTAAAGCAGTATATAAGTCTAAGTGTTATTGCTATGATGAATATCTTCTTCTTACTCCTGGAAAGTTGTTTGTTAATAATGACCAATAGAAAGTAAGTTTCACTATAAATCAGGAGGCACATGTTAAATCCCAAGTCTACTAGCAATTCCCTTAAAGCAAAATTAGACATTCTTTTTGAGACCAGAGGCCATAATTTTTAATCTCAAGGAACTCTGGACACTCCCAAAAATGGTCTCCCTAAAGTAGGCTCACAGTTCTTTCTTTAAAAAAAAAAAAGAATAGTAATAATATTAAATGGAATAGAATTGTAAGAGTTCTGACTACTCAATAAACTGTTTATACACAACACACTAAGCCCCAGCAAACTAAACAAAGCAGGTTTAGCAGGTGCTGGGTCTTTAACTGACCTGACAGGACATGTTGTGTGATTATTGCCAATGCGAATGCTTTGAATCCTCTAAAGTATTATCATTGCCAATTATATTATCATCTATCTCTAAGTCTGCCAAAATTAGTGAACTATGTGACTCATATATGTAACAATGTCCACTGTGATTACAAAATAATAACATGAAAACAGAACAATGTTTTCTAAAATGTTTTTCATATACATTTGAGTAGTGGTTATTAGGTGAATTGTAAAATATAGTTTAAACTAGCTTTAGGTCAGATGCTACCCATGCCTCCTCCTTCTCCTCCTCTTCCTCCTTCCACACCATATTGCTGTATTGCTTTAACCTATTTTGAAATAAGCCTGGGAGTGGGAATCTTTTCAATCCCACTGCTGTAGAAATATTTTGGAGAAAAGTTGAGCCTACATACCAAAGGTTAGCTTAACCATAGGTCACTAATTTTCCATGTAAACCAGTAACAGAAAGAGGCCTTCATTCCACCCAGCACAGATTAGGATAGGATAGCAGATATCCTGCTTGGTAATAGTAGAATTACAATACAACAGTAGAGTTGGAAGGGACCTTGGAGGTCTTCTAGTCCAGTCCCCTGCCTAGGCAGGAACCTTATATCAGAGATGCCTAGAGAGCACCTGGAGGTCCACTCGCTCCGAATCTGCCCGAACACAGGTAAGATCGTATTTAAGGACCTACTTTGTGGTGATAAGAGTGGCGAAACGAAATTATCTCTCAGCTCTTATCGCGTATGCAGATAACCGCCCTGCCGCCCTGTTTAGAGTGACCCATTCCCTCCTTCACCAGAGGCCACGGGAAGCTCCTTTGCAGGGTCGTGCAGAGGAATTTGGATGTTACCTGCAGGATAAAATCGTTCAGATCCGGGACGAGTTGGCCTCCGAGTGGGTTAGTCCAGGCGAGCTGACGGAGGCAGGTCTTGAGACTGTTTGGGAAGAGTTCAATCCTGTTTCTCCTGATGACATGGACAGGGTGCTGGGGCAGCTGAATGCCACCACATATTTATTGGACCCGTGTCCCTCCTGGCTAGTACTGGCCTCCCGGGAGGTTACACGAGGCTGGCTCCAGGAAATTACCAATGCTTCACTGAGTGAGGGGTTCTTACCGACTGTCCTGAAAGAGGCGATGGTGAGACCCCTCCTCAAGAAGCCCTCCCTGGACCCAGCTGTATTAGCTAACTATCGTCTGGTCTCCAACCTTCGCTTTCTTGCAAAGGTTGTAGAGAGTGTGGTGGCACGACAGCTCCCCTGGCACTTGGAGGAAACTGTCTATCTAGACCCATGCCAGTCCGGCTTCCGACCTGGGTACAGCATGGAGACGGCATTGGTCGCGTTGGTTGATGATCTCTGGAGGGCTCGGGATAGAGGTTGTTCTTCTGTCCTGGTCCTATTAGACCTCTCAACAGCTTTCGATACCATCGACCATGGTATCCTATTGCACCGGCTGGAGGGGTTGGGGCTGGGAGGCACCGTTTTGCGGTGGTTCTCCTCCTACCTCTCTGACCAGTCACAATTTGTGACTGGGGGGCAGAGGTCAACGTCGAGGCCCCTCACGTGTGGGGTGCCACAGGGGTCTGTCCTCTCACTCCTCCTGTTCAACCTCTATATGAAGCTGCTGGGCGAGATCATCCATGGTTTGGGGGTAGAGTTCCACCAGTACGCTGATGACACCCAGCTGTACATCTGTACCCCTGACCACCCCAACGATGCCATCAAGGTGATGTCCCGGTGCTTAGAGGCCATGCGAGTCTGGAAGGGAAGAAACAGGCTTTGGCTCAACCCATCCAAGACCGTGTGGCTGTGGTTCACAGAACCATGATATAGCCAGTTGGTTCCATCTCTGGCTATCGGGGGTGAGTCAATAGCTCCCGCGGAAAGGGCCCGCAACTTGGGTATTCTCCTGGCTTTTCGGCTGTTGTTGCATGACCTAAGGACAGTTAGAACAATTAACCTCTGGAACAGCTTGCCTCCAGAAGTTGTGAATGCCCCAACCCTGGAAGCCTTTAAAAAGATGTTAGATAGCCATTTGTCTGAAATGGTATAGGGTTCCTGCCCACGCAGGGGGTTGGACTAGAAGACCTACAAGGTCCCTTCCAACTCTGCTATTGTATTGTATTGTATTGTATTTGACATCCGTGGCCAGGGGGGCTTTTTATCAGGTACACCTGATACGCCAGTTGTGCCCCTTTCTAGATCGTGGTGCCCTATGCACAGTCATTCAAGCCCTCGTCATTGCCCGCCTGGACTATTGTAACACTCTCTACATGGGGCTTCCCTTGAGGTGCACTCAGAGGCTCTAGCTAGTCCAGAATGCAGCTGCGCAGGGGATCCTGGGCGTCTCGAAATACTCCCATATAACACCTCTCCTGCGCGAGCTGCACTGGCTACTTGTGGCCTTCAGGGTGCGCTTCAGTGGTTAGTAACCACCTTTAAAGCGCTCCATGGCATGGGACCTGGATATCTGCAGGACCGCCTCCTACCACATACCTCCCTTCGACCTGTCCGCTCCCACAGGGAGGGCCTCCTCAGGGTACCGTCTGCCAGACAATGCCGGCTGGTGACCCCCAGGGGGAGAGCCTTCTCTGTGGCAGCCCCCACCCTATGGAATGACCTGCCCCCCAACCTTCGTACTATCACGGATCTGCGCCTCTTCCGTCGGGCACTAAAAACACACCCATTTCATGCAGCCGTCCTGGTATAGTCTTAAATGTGATTTTAAATTGGGTTTGTAATGAAATTGTTTTAGCACGGGCTCCAAATTTAATTTATTTTTAACCCATTTCTAATATTTATTGTATTTATTGCTTTGTTTTTATTATTTCCTGTGAACTGCCCTGAGTCCCCCCAGGGAGATAGGGCGGTATATAAATATAATAAAACTGAAACTGAAACAGACAAATGGCTATCCAACATCTTCTTAAAGACTTCCAGTGTTGGGGCATTCACAACTTCTGGAGGCAAGCTGTTCCACTGATTAATTGTTCTAACTCTCATGAAATTTCTCCTCAGTTCTACGTTGCTTCTCTCCTTGATTAGTTTCCACCCATTCCTTCTTGTTCTACACTCAGGCGCCTTGGAGAATAGCTTGACTCCCTCTTCTTTGTGGCAACCCCTGAGATATTGGAACACTGCTATCATGCCTCCCCTAGTCCTTCTTTTCATTAAACTAGACATACACAGTTCCTGCAACCGTTCTTCATATGTTTTAGTCTCCAGTCCCCTAATCATCTTTGTTGCTCATCTCTGCATTCTTTCTAGAGTCTCCACATCTTTTCTACATTGTGGCGACCAAAACTGAATGCAGTATTCCAAGTGTGGCCTTACCAATGCATTATAAAGTGGTATTAACACTTCACATGATCTTGATTCTATCTGTCTGTTTATGTAGCCTAGAACTGTGTTGGCTTTTTTGGCGGCTTCTACACACTGCACACAATTAGTCATCATACATTATTGGAAGAGGCCATTTAGGCCATTAAGATTAATTCATTGCTTGGAAACAAGAATCCAAATTAAAGTATTCAACATATTCTAGTCTCTTTTTCAATATATCCAAAAAAGAGAGAGCTCTTCAGAAGCTAAATGTTAGAAAAATGACATTGATAAAGTGTAAACTACTAGAGACTATTTTAGCTGTATCAATATTAATATTAATATAATTTACAAATCATAAGAAGAATTATATCATTATATTCTGTAATAATATGACCTCAATTGAAGAGTTATCTCTCGTTCTGGCCAATTTATTTTAAGAAAGTTTAAGAAAAATTAGAACAGGGCAGAGAAGACCATCTATAGCAGAGGTGTCAAACTCACAACCCATGGGCCAGATGCCTCACATGCTGACCACACTCACCCCCATTTTAGCAAATGTGATGTCGTGAGTTTGACACCTCTGATCTATAGTGGCCAGGGGACAGAAAGCAAAGTCACTCAGATTGGGTAAGTATCTATGGAGCTTCTCAGTCATCCAGGTCATGGTTGCCCCAAAGGTGTTTTTTTCAAGAAGCAAATGGACTTTCTGGTTTTTCTTTGAAGACGTTTTGCTTCTCACCAAGAAGCTTTTGACTGAATGGTGGGGGTTTCACCAGCATCCAGTCCAATGGTGGGTTTCTACAGGCTCCCACCTATTCGCAAGAGCCGGATGGTGAAATTTAGAGAACCAGTGAGAGGGGGTTCCACCGGCAGACCCAGAAGTAAGTCTGGCCTGCTGCTGCCAGTAACCCAATGGGAAGAAAAGGAAGGCAGAAAGTAAGAAAGGAAAGAAAGGAAAGAAAGAAAGAAAGAAAGAAAGAAAGAAAGAAAAAGAGAAAGAGAAAGAATCTATCATCACAATTGAGCCCAAAATTTTGGTTGCTGAGCAAGAGCGTTGTTAAATGAGTTTCACCACATTTTACAAGTTGGCCACTCCCACCCTGTCACATGACTGCCAAGCCACACCCACAAAATAGACCACACCTAGAGAGTAGGTTCTAAAAAAAATTGAAACTCACCACTGATCCAGTCAGAGATGAAGAATCTTCTTGGATGAGAAGCAAAACGTCTTCAAAGGAAAACCAGAAAGTCCAGTTGCCTCTTGAAAAAAGCCCCTTTGGGACTTGGATTCTAGCCCTGCTTTAACCATAAAAGCCATCTGGGTGACTTTGGCCAGTCACTCTCTGTCTCTCAGCCTTACTTACCCCACATGGTTGTTGTTGTGAGGAAAATAGGAGGAAGAAGTATTAGGTTTGTTTGCCACCTTGAATTATTTGCAAAAATAATAAAGGCAGGATTAAAAAATCTTTTTAAAAATTGACTTGTCAGCACTCTTCAAATACCTGAAAGATCATCTCTTACAAAAGATTTACAGCTTGTTTATTGTGTATGGTACAACTAGGCACTGAATGTGTTTTTTTCTAAATTTACAAGAAACAGATTCTTCTTCAGTGCTAGGAAAGCTTCTTAATCATAAGAACAATGAAGCAGGGAAATCACTTATCTGGAATGGTGGTAGAAATCCCTTTGATGGACATATTTAAGCAGATATTGGGTAGACATCTGCTAGGCACATTTTAACCTGGATTCCCTGGACTGAGTTGTGAATTGCACTTGACAGACTGCATGGCTCTTCCAACTCTATAATTTACATTCAGCTGAGTAAAAAGGAAAACCCGAGAAGGAGTTCCTGATGGAATGGATGAAAACTTCCAGGGAGGAATATATGAGCTGCAGGATGAAAGTTCTTCATCTCTAGTGCAAAAAGAATCATGAATCACGCCCAAATGTAAAAAGCATGAAAAGGAAAAGTTACTTTTCCCCCTTCCTTCATCTTGAAGTATCTCTTATAGTATATAAGGTAAATGTAAGGTAAAGGTTCCCCTTGTACTTATTTGTTAGTCTTTCCCTAGTCTAGGGGGTGGTGCTCATCTCCATTTCAAAGCCGAAGATGTCCGAAGAGGTTTCTGTGGTCATGTGGCCGGCATGATTAAACGGCGAAGGCAAATGGAACTCTGTTACCTTCCCACCAAAGAGTAGTATATCTACATGTAGTGCTCTCTACATGGGGCTCCCCTTGAGGTGCACCCGAAGACTGCAGCTAGTCCAGAATGCAGCCGCGTGAGCAATTATGGGAGCTCCTAGGTGCTCCCATGTAACACCGCTCTTGCGTGAGCTGCACTGGCTGCCTGTGGCCTTTTGGGTGCACTTCAAGGTGTTGATTATCATCTTTAAAGTGCTCCATGGCTCGGGACCTAGCTATATGCGGGATCGTATCCTGCCCCATACATCTCTTCGACCGATTCGCTTCCACAGAGAGGAACTTCTCCGGGTGCCATCCACTAGGCAATGCCAGCGGGCGACGCCCAGGGGAAGGGCCTTCTCTGTGGCGGGCCTGACCCTCTGGAACAACCTACCCCCTGAACATAGAACGACCATGGACCTCCGTTCTTTCCGCCAAAAACTCAAGACTTATTTCTTCCAACAGGCCGGCCTGGCCTAGCTCACACCACCTAGCCTTAGCCTGAAATTAAATTGTTTTAATTGGTTTTTAAGGGAATAGTTTTAATTTATTGTAAATTTTAGCACAGGGTTAATAATTTAATATGATCTTAAATTGTGTATATTGTTATGTTTATATAGGTTTTTTAATTTCCTGTGCATCGCCCCGAGTCCCTTTTGGGAAAGGGAGCGGTATATAAGTTTAATAAATGAATGAATGAATATCTGAATTATGATACATTGCAAACTATTATTTACTTCAGTGTGTTAATTTATTTCCTCTCCCCTCCCTCTTTATGTTAATGATCAGGAATATGAAAATCCTTGTTCCTCTATTTTTCCCCTTTTTATTTCCCCCCTTTTATTATGGACGTGCCAAAGAAATATCTGCATTGTTATAATTGAATTATATTTTGAAATAATTGCAGAATATGCAATGTCTATTAAACAGATCCATCAGAAATATAACTGATTCTGACCCTTGTTTAGTTTCAGTTCAAATCTAGGTAGGAAAGTCTGTGAGAAGAGTCAATCTAAACTGGCATTTTATTAATTAACAATAAGTTACAAGAGGAGATGCTTTGTTAAGAATAGCTAGATAAAATCAGACTATGAGGTTGGTAAACTCAAAACAGTTAATTCTTTACTGCTAAAAGCAATCAATCATTTCAGAAAGTAATTGATCTAATTAAACAAGCTAGATAGACCTGGAGGTGATCGATTGTTTAAAGTGATTAATCTAATTAAATAAGCTAAACCACTGACGATAACTTTGCAAAAAGTGTTATGGTCAACATTGTGTCAAACATATTTCAGAGATAAAATATTGAATTCCCAGGCTACCTTCATTTAAATGATGTAATGCATCATGTTTTGCTTCAGGAGGCCCAGATTATTTTATCAGTACTTTCAGTTTGAACTTCAGAGGGTTCTGGATTTGGTTCAAATATGATGCTGGTGGCTTATTCTGGTGGCTAAATTAGTTTGTTTTCATAGGACAGATTGAACCGTAAACTGGTTTCACATAACATATTAAACCAGTGATGGCAAACCTTTTCAGCACCAAGTGCCCAAAAAGGAATGTGCATACATGTATGCACGCTGGAGTGTCGTAAATCCGAGGACCAGACAAAGGGTATACACATGTCTGTTTTTGGCCAGTTGTTTGGCTATTTTCAGGCCATTTTGGGGCCATTTTTGGTCCAAAACTGGCATGATTCAGGCTGAAAAACAGCCTGAAAATGGCCTGAAAGTGACCCAGAAAACTGCGAGAAGAAAGGCCTGTGTTTTGGCCATTTTCCCGGCCATTTTAAAGCTGTTTTCAGGCCGTTTTCCAGCACTCTGGCAGAAGGTGAGCTGGCGATGGTGCACATGCCCACAGAGAAGGGCTTTGTGCACCACCTCTGACACGCGTGCCCTAGGTTCACCACCATAGTACTAAGCCATATAAGAATACATACATTAGTGTTAATTTTAACATTCGGCCAAGCTTAGCATGCATGAATGCAGCTAAATGTATTGTATGAATTCTCAGTACCATTTTTTCCCAACACAGTCTCTTACTGTCATGCCAGACTATAAAATATGCTATCTGTCATATAAGTTCAGGTGAGAAGGTGGTGAATAACAAAATTGAATTTAGGGACTTATAGCCCCTATTTACTTAAGTAACTCTAAAACATGAGGTGGGAGGAAGGGAGGGGAAAGAGAATGTCTTTTCAATTATGTCAAATAGTGCTTTGGATTTAAATAGGAAAGACTATAGTTAGACTATAGTCATAGTTCAGCCAATTATATATATTAATTATTCTTGAATTGGTTCAGGTCTTTTCATTTGGGTCTTCCTACTTTGAACAAAGATGATGTAGAAAGAGATGAAAGTGTCCAGATTGGTTGACAATAAAACCAAGTTGGAGGCTTTGCAATGGGATCAAAGGTGGTATTCAGCAGGTTCTGACCAGTTCTGGGGAACCGGTAATGGAAATTTTGAGTAGTTCAGAGAACTACTAAATACCACCTTTGACTGGCCCCGCCCCATCTCATTTCTGCCGCCCAAATTCCAGCTGATCAGGAGGAAATGGGGATTTTTGCAGTGACCTTCCCCTAGAGTGGGATGGGAATGGAGATTTTACAGTATCCTTACCATGCCATGCCCACAAACCATACCATGCCCATCAAACCATGCCACGCCCACCCACAGAACCGGAAGTAAAAATTTGAATCCCACCACTGAACGGGATAAAGTTATTTTTAATATCTTTGCAGGAAAGATAGATACTTGAATAACAATAATAAATAATATTAATATTTCTACTACTAAATGTTTCCTGTATCAACAACAGAAGTATGTAAGAAGGTGGATTTGATGCAATATACTTTCTAAGAAACTCGTAGTTGGGAGAAAGATGAAAAATATTAGGTAAGATGGAGATACCTTAAATTTATCTTCTTAAGGCCTAACGAATCATTTTCATATCCCCTTTTTACTTTTTCTCTGTTTATATATTATATATTTCAAGATATATTCTATCCCTTTTCCCTGCACTGGCATATCAGACAACTCTGGCTCCATCTAGTGAATTCTTTTAGTCATCTTTTTTTCCCCCTCTAAAATTTAATCCACAATGTGATGTGTTCAAAATGCTTTCCATGAAGCTCCAAAGTGGATCAGTCCTGGTCCTACAACTACAGATGCTACTTTGGAGACGGCAGCAAAGTAATTGGAAGAGATAACTGTACATCATGTGATCCATCTAGCCTAAATGAACCTGCTGACTCCAGATGTGGAAGAACATGCTCCATTGTCACTACTGAAGAAAGACTCATCTCCCAGTCTCATCACCTTTTGTATATGGAATGGTAGGAACACCTTGTTAAGCAGTTCTGTACATGTTGTTATATCAAGGAGTCACTGGCTGGAGTCAAGAGCTATCTATTCTGAGGCTGCTCTTCTCCACAATCTCCACAATCTATTAGAGATGTCATATTGGCACATCTGGGAAAACCCGAATCTGAAAGCTTCCAGGTTTTCCCACCCAATTGAAGGTTCAAGACCCTGCCCCAACACCCACAAGTCTATCACATGCTCCAATCATTCATTGCCACGAAGAAAGATTTCTCACATCCACATCCGTCCAGGTGCAGAGACAAGGCAACCTTAACTTTCTGAGAAGGAATATTATGTCTACATATCACCCACACTCTGTATAATCCCCCCTCCCATTTTCCCACAGTAGAAAATGTGGCAGGCCTGAAATCCAAAAAGTAAAAAGGTGGCTTACAGGTCGGACATCTGTACATGTTGTTATATCAAGGAGTCACTGTCTGGAGTCAAAAGCAATCTATTGGGCATATTCTGAACCTTCTCTTCTACACAATCAGGGGTGGGTTCCAGCCAGCACTACTGCCAGTTCGCTCGTGCGTGTGCCCTGCATGCATGTGCTTGATATGTGCTATGCGCATATGTGCATTGCAATAGAAATTGTTTTGCGCATGCGCAGAACTGAAAAACAAGATGGCAGCACTGACAGTGACAACTGGGGAATCAGTTCAGGGGGGGGGGCAGGCCTGGGTCGCTGCCAGTTCCAGCAACCCAGACTGCCAAACCACTACCGGTTTGGCCAAACTAGTCCGAACCGGTAAGAACCCACCACTGTCCACAATATTACCATACTAAGGTTCCCTATGTAATCAGGAAGGCCCAAATGTGACCAGAGACACTTTCCTAGATGTTCATTTAGCTGTTGACTTATATGACTATTTATAGTTTTTAAAAAAATATTTTTGCATTTTGAATGTTACTGCACCCAGCATGTACCTCTTTGTGCTTTGGAAGCATGCAACAATATGTAGAGTTGCAAGATAATGTGTAGAGCTTAATTTACATTAAATAATAGGAACATGTTTGGGGTAAAACCAAGCTTTGATTACTCTTGTGTATATATCCAAAATGTGTCCAAACTAACATATACTATCACCTGAAGGCACTTTGAAGGCAGAACAAGAAGTAATTAATGGAAAATAATCAAGGAGAGAATCAACTTAAAACTAAGGAGAAATTTCCTGACAGGATAATTAATAAGTGGAACAACTTGCCTCCAGAAGTTGTGAATGCTCCAACACTGGTGGTGGTTGTTGTTTTTTTAAATGGACAACCATTTGTCTGAAATAGCTTGGACTAGAAGACCTTCCAACTCTGTTATTCTGCTATTCCTGTTAGCAGAAATGTTACATGTGACATGGTTGTAAGATTAATAGCATAGTACTGTGATGTCATCTGGCCAGCGCACATGCTCTCACTGGCCAGCTGACTTCAGCCTTCTTTTGCGGCCATTTTTTGCCCTCTGGAGGCTTTAGGAGCTTCCCTAAAGCTCCGGAGCACGAAAACCCGGCCTTACGAGCAAACCGGAAATCCATTCCCGAACTTCCGGTTTGCCCATAGGGCCGGTTTTTCATGCCCCGGAGGCTTCAGGTAAGATCTTGAAGCCTCCGGGGAGAGCAGGGGAGGCTGTTTCCACCCTCCCCAGGTGCCTCTAAAGCCTCTGGAGCCTGCGGAAGATGAAAAAAGCAAGCCAAAAATGGAGGGGAGCACTGGTCGTGCGCGCATGCACGCTGTGGTCATGCACATAGCCTTATGGGTGTGGCATGCCTGCGCACAACCCCCCTGCTCTCCCTCCTCTTTTGGCACACAAGCCACAAAAGGTTTGCCATCACTGGCATAGTATGTTCTATCTCTATAGAATGTTAAGATTAAAAGTCTAGACTTAACTATAAATGTAAGGTTAACTTTATGTTCAAAATAATATTTAAGCTAGGTATTGTGAACATATTATACTTCTCTTAGAGTACTGAAAATCCTACCTTTCAGGGTCAAAACCTGGAATACAGATAATTAAACTTCAAGCCTGCCTTTCATCAGATTATTTCCAGATTTAAAATAATTGTATTAAAATACAATGTGTTTTGTCCATAAACAAAACTTTATGGACTTTAAAAGTTGTGCATTTGGCTGAGATGGCAAAAATTTCATCGTATCTTAAAGACCACTCAAATGAAAGATATATATTAGAATGGAGAAGATGGATCGATTATATGCAAAAAAAAAAAAGTATCCAAATAAGAAGGTTTATATAGCATATGAATGAAATATTTTTAAATAGTTTATGTTTAAGATGTTTTGAGTTATAAGGAGTTAAAGAACTAGGGATAATATGTATGTATTATTTTGTTAAGATATTTTAGTTCTATGGTTGTGAATGTTATACCCTGTGCTTGTTCTGGGAAGTCTGGGGAGGGGGGAGGGGGGAGCAGGTTGGGGGAGAGGGGGGGAGGGAGGGGGCGGGAGAAAATGTTTGTAATCTTCATAAAATCTTCTAATAATTTTTTTTAAAAAAATACAATGTGTTTTACTGATTGTATTTAAATGTTTAATAATGTTTCAATAGTAAATGGTTTCAAGAATTGGCATATGTTTATACCAAATTCTGAAAAGAACACCCCACTGGTTAATTCATACATATACATACATAGGATGAACATATATCTAAGAGTAGTTCAATAATTTTCGGACAAGAATGTGTATGGATTTCATTTTCTTAGCTACAGCCAGCACATTTTGCACAATTCTACAGGTGACCTTTTCAGTCCAGTTGCTAACAAAGAGCAAGTTCTACTTGAAAATAGCACAGTATCTATGCAGCTCTAAGAGTGGGTTTACCCTAGTCTGCAGGAGTCCAGTGTTGGCAGCTATGCAGCTTTGGAAAGCCAAATTGGACTCCAATCTTGACACCGAGCCATGTACAGGCCATGGGCAATCCCCAGATGAAATTCTTCTGGCTGCTGTCCGTTCAGCAAGTGGATCATAACTATGTTTATATCCAAGATCATGCATTTAATACTTTTGGCTCTTGTCAGAACTTGCGGCAGTTTGATATGAATCTGCTTCACTTATGAATAGGTTCATGGAATTTTGGAGAGATATGATATAGGAGATATATGTTTTCTCACACCCTTCCAAATGAATTATGAGTGCGTGATTGGTGCATGAACAACCAAAGATATACATAAGATTGAGTGGCAGGGAGAGGCTTGATTTACAGGGTTGGTCACTTTGCAATTCCCCAGGTAGTTGCACTTAACTACCAAGGTGCACTTGGTCTCAAAAAAGTTAAAGGACATTGGAACCAGGGGTGGGTCTCAATTTTTTTTACTACCGGTTCTCCGGGTGTGACTTGGTAGGCATGGCATGGCTTGGTGGGCGTGGCTTGGTAGGAGTGGCAGGGGAAGGATAGCATAAAATCTCCATTCCCTCCCCAGTCCAGGGGAAGGTTACTGCAAAATCCCCATTCTCTCCCGATCAGCTGGGACTCAGGAGGCAGAGAATAGATGGGGGCTAGGCCAGCCAGAGGTGGTATTTGCTGATTCTGTGAACTACTCAAAATTTTCACTACCGGTTCTCCAGAACTGGTCAGAACCTGCTGAATATCACCTCTGATTGGAACTAGTTAAAACTTGAATAGGAGATCACCAGCAAATTCCAGAACATTAGATTACACTGTGAAATTAAAAGAAGACAATGGAAAACAGTTATACATTGCTGCCAAGAAAACTGCATGGATTACATGTTGCCAAGAAAATACCATCTAATTAATCAAAGCTTGACTTCAGGAAGTCTTTATCTGCTGTCTCTGTACATCCAACTATGTCTTAAAGCTTTCCCATTAATATCTATTTGTCAAATTTTCTAAAGAAGAGTAGAAAGACTTCTGGAAACATCCATATTAATCAGCCTGAAATTTTTGTCATAGGCCTAAATCAGCCTGTCATATAGCCATCATGATTAAATCTTTGGTTACTAGAAGCCAATGGAAACTATATTTTAGACTCATATCTACCTTTGTGTTTCTGTGGCAACAGCCAGAGTCTTTTAAATAAGGGCTTCACTTCAGAAGCTTCAGAATATTCTCACAGAGGATATTGTCTTTTTCCCTTCCTTTCCCATTCTGCAGAATGAAGAACAGAGTCATATCTGGTGGGACATTCAGTATCATGAAGGCTTTAAGCCAGGGATGTCCAAACTTGGGAACTTTAAGACTTGTGGACTTCAACTCCCAGCTATGCTGGCTGGGGAATTCTGGGAGTTGAAATCCACAAGTCTTAAAGTTCCCAAGTTTGGACATCCCTGCTTTAAGCTCTTGTCACTCCAAGTAAGATTGCTGATAAGGAAAAGGATGTTACTTTGATTTTGAATGATTCCTGTTTAAAATCAGATTCATTCCGAGCATTTAATAGACATTCTGTCTTAATAGAGTTCATGAAAATTGGATGTGACAAATGGGGAGATAGGGCTCTAAAAAGATAAGGCATAGTCCATTAACTTCCAAAAAACTGAAGTACAAACATTCACGTTGAGTACGATGGCAAACAACAATGACCTTTAAGGCCACAATGCACTTCCTAGAGAATGCACTGCAAAGTGTCACTTTATCAGGAGGTGACTGGAGTCAGTTTCTGTCTCAGAAATCTCAGAAATCTCTAGTTTTTTTTAATTTCAAATTAAAAATAGCTGGTTGCCATGCAGAAGTGGATTAAAGGAAGAAAGTATCACCTTTCCTGATCAGAGTTGAGAATTGCAGTCCTTCAAGCAAAAAGACAGAAGGGGAATCGGGTGAACAAGAATAGCCCATTGACGTTAAGATGCTTTTCTTTTTTTTTCTTTTTTTTTTTTATTGAAATTTTTATACTGTTTTACAATATATCACCCAGTGCTGTACAAAACAAAAGGAAGAGTTGGTTTCAAGTATCGTCTATTATCTTTAGGATCTCCAAAATCCACGTTCCCTCGGTACAGGCGTCGAGACGTCCAAAGTTCCAAGTGCATAGTCCACAAATGGCTTCCAAGTCTTCCAAAAGATATCGTTTTTATAAACCCCCTCTCTGAATTTAATATCACACGTCATTTTATCATTTAAGGCTAATTTCCACATTTCACAATACCATTCTTCTATTTTAATATTTACCTCTATTTTCCAATATCTTGCTATTACAATTCTACCCATTATAATCATAATTCTAATCAGTTCTTTCTCATGTTTTGTTAACTCTGGTTCATTAATTATCAATAACAATATAGTTTCTGGTCTCAATATTATTATTCTTTTCATCATTTCGCACATCGTTCTTTCTAATTGCTGCCAAAACTTTTTAATTTTCACACATTTATACCACATATGTTCATAAGTTCCCAATTCCGTATTACATCTCCAACATTTATCACTCATTTTTTTATCTATCAGTGATAATCTTAATGGGGTCCAGTACCATTTCCAAACAACCTTAAAATTATGTTCTTTAATTCTTATAGATAAAGTCCTCATAATCCGACTCTTCCAATTCTCGTTCCAATCCAAATCCAATATTTTAACCTTTAGATCTTCCTCCCAATTCCTTTTCATTACCATTTGTGGATTTCCATCAAAGTTTATAATCTTGTATATCTTGCTGACGAGTCCTTTTAACCCAGTTTCATCCTTAATAATTTGAGATACTAAACTTTCAAATTTAGTTTTACTTCTATCTATGTTACATATTCCCCTTAGTTTCATAGTCCATTTTTCTACCTGTATTTTTTCAAACCAATTTAACTCCAATTTTTGAATTACTTTTTCCTTCCTACTTTCAGTTCCTAAAGCTCTTAACCAATCTACTATATTTCCTATATTTTCATCCTCAATTACTTTGTTCCGACTTATATTAGTTTTAATCGGCCAACTTTCAATTGTCTTTCCCAAAAACGTTATATCCGGAATCAGTTTTTTAACAAATTTATTCCAAGTTTTACTCAGCCCCTTTAACCAATAACTATTAATTGCCTTTTTTGTTTTTGCTCTATCTAAAAACCATATAGACCCAAATCTCTTAATATCTTTTAACTCCAGATCTCCCCAATGACCATCTCCACCTTTAAGTATTTTTATCACAGTTCTAATATTATACGCCCGATAATAATTAAGTAGATTGGGAATTCCCAATCCACCCTCTTTTTGGTTTTGATACCACAATTTCTTCATTAGTCTTGGTCTTTTCCCACCATTACAAAATTTATCTAATTTCTTCTGATATTCTTCTATATCTTTCTCTGTCAAATTTAATGGTAACATCTCAAATAAAAAGTTAAACTTTGGTAATAACATCATTTTACACATTGCAATTCTACCAAACCAAGACAACTTTATCTCTTTATATTTATCTATCTTTTTCTCTACTTCCTTCAACATCACCTCATAATTAATTTTTTTTAATTCTCTAACTTTAAGTGAAAGTGTTATCCCCAAGTATTTCAATGTGTTCTTAGCTCTTATCCCAAATTGTTCTTGCATACTCTCCCACTCCTTACCATCTTTATTCATTAATAATTCAGATTTTGACCAATTTACCTTTAAACCTGTCATTTCTTCAAATTCTATCAAATGTTTATTTATCCTCTTTAAATCTTTCTCTATATCTTTCAAAATAATCAAAGTGTCATCCGCATACAAATTTATCTTATATCCCTTGTAACCTTCCAACTCTTCATCTGCTTCTATCAATTTAGTCAAAACCTCCATAACTAACAAAAATAATGTTGGAGACAAGGGACATCCTTGTCTCGTGCCTGCTTCCAATTTAATCTCTTCCGTCATTGTTCCATTCACCTTTACCTTTGCACTACTTTTTTGATACAATTTTGAAATAACATGTATAAATTTATTACCAAAGCCTAATGCCTCGATAATTACTTTTATAGTATCCCATTGTACAGAATCAAAAGCTTTAAAAATATCTAACGATATTATACCTAATTCATCTCCATTATTCTCTGCTTCATCTATAATATTCAATACTCTTCTAATTATATCACTCATATATCTACCTTTAACAAACCCTACTTGATTATAACTTATATATTTGTCTATAAAACTATTTAATCTATTACTTATAATAGCTGTAAATATTTTAGCATCTTGGTTGATTAAAGAAATAGGTCGATAGGACTCGATCCTCTCAAGATCTTTATCCGGTTTAGGAATTATAGATATTACTGTCTTATTCCATGACATCGGGACTTCTCCACCATGTAAAATTCCATTGAATAATTTTTGCAGTTTTGGTATTATTAGTTCTTTGAAATCTTTATAAAATTCAGCAGGTAATCCATCTTCTCCTGGGGTCTTCCCTAATTTTAACTCTTGTATTATTTCGTTGATTTCCTCCTGTGTTATATCTCTTTCCATCAAATCTTTGTATGTTTGATCTATTTTCATACCATATTTTCCAAGATGATTCTTCAATTTTTCTAAATCAATTGATTTCTTTAAATATAATTTTTGAAAAAAATTCCTAGCTACTTCACATTTCTCCAATCTCTTATAACACCTTGTACCTTTTTCATCTATCAGAGAACCAATTTCTCTCTTTTGAGTTTTATTTTTCGCCATCTTTGCCAATAACCTAGAATTTTTATTACTAAATTCAAAAAAATCCCTATTCAAATATCTTAAATTTTTTTTAACCAATTCAATATCTTCTTCTATCAATTTAGTTTTTAATAAGGTCAATTCCTCCAAACATTTTTTATCTTTCGTAAGTGAGAATTGGTTCTCCAATATCTTGATTTGTCTTGTATCCTGATCAATTTTAGCTTTGTATTCTCTGTATTTCCTGCTTGACAATTTAATACTTTCTCCTCTAAATATAGCTTTCATGGTATCCCAAACAATTTCAAATTTAACCTCTTCATTATCATTCAATTCCCAACTTTCCTTCCATTTTTTGAATATCCATATTTTATCCTGCTCCCTTTTATACAATTTTTCATCATATCTCCAACCTCTTTCCTTTTTCTCAAAATTAAAATCTATCTCCATCTTAACTTCTGCATGATCAGAATCCTTAAAAATTCCCACATCTATTCTATCTACTTTATTCAGCAAATCTTTAGAAACAAAAATATAATCAATCCTTGAATAAGTATTATGTACCTTAGAACAAAAGGTATACACCCTTTCAGAGCCTTTCAACTCTCTCCAAACATCTGCCACACTGTTTTGAAACATCCATTTATTTAAAATTTCCCCTTTATTTGTTTGTCTAAAGCGGGTGGGATTATTACTATCAATTCTATCCCTAATTAGGTTAAAATCTCCCGCCACAATTACTTTCCCTTCACTTTCTGTTTCCAAAATCTTAGTAATTTTATCCAAAAATCCCTTTTGTTTTTCATTCGGTAGATATAAATTAACCAATGTCACTTTTTGCTCGTTAATATTCCCTATAATTATTAAATATCTGCCTTCCTCATCTCTAATTACTTGTTTTTTCTCAAAGTATACCCTATTTGATATCAATATCGCAACTCCTCTAGCTTTGGAAGTCCCAAAAGATTTTTCATAAATTTGCATACCTTTGATATTCATTCTATTAAAATCCTCAGATTTTTGATGAGTTTCCTGCAAAAATAATATATCTGGAGAATCCCTTTTAAACTTAAGTTCCAATCTTTTCCTTTTTATATGATTGCCTGTACCCTTCACGTTCCATGTCATTATTTTTATAAACCGCATTTAAGCGGTGACTTTTTTAATTCTGACCCCTCCTCTTCCTTTATGTGCACACCCAACACCAAACAAAAAAGACATACAAAAACATAAAACTCCACAAACAGTATATAACAAACAACATAAACATAAAACTCAAATATCAGACACAACAACCACAACAAATAACAAGCAATCTTCGTCCCCCACATCCTCAATCAGATATCGCCTCTATATAAAGAGTGTGGGGGAGTGGGACGTGCCGATGGTCGGGTCACCTCTTCGGGCTGTTCTTTAAAGATGCTTTTCTAAGGAATGGAGACATCAAAATTCCAGCCATAGAAACTGACTGGGTATCTTTGAACTAGTCATGCTATCTCAGCCTAGTCACCCTCACAGATTTATTATGAAGTCCAATCAGTAGAGGAAGCACTACCTGTGTTTCCTTGAGTTCCGGGGTGTGTGTGTGGATTATAGATTTAATGTTTAATAACCCAAGCTAGCTGCAAATGTAGGGCAACAGCATTAGATTTAATTCTTGATCACTTTAGACCAGGGATCCCCAACCCGTGGTCCATGGACTGGTACTGGAACACAACATGCCAGAAATTGTGCCGTGCAAACAAAGAAAAGCCCCATCTGCATGATGCAGGAAGCATGAGCAACCCCCCCTCCCAACTGATCTGTGGAAGAACTTCTCTCCAGAAGCTCTAGAATTGGTCTCTGGTGCTCAAAATGTTGGGCGACGCTGCCTTAAACCACTGGTGGGATTCAAAATTTTTTACTACCGGTTCTGTGAGTGTGGCTTGGTGGGTGTGGCATGGCTTGGTGGCCAGGGGTGGGTTTCAATTTTTTTAGAACCTACTCTGTAGGTGTGGCCTATTTTGTGGGCGTGGCTTGGCAGTCATGTGACAGGGTGGGAGTGGCCACCTTTTAAAATGTGGTGAAACTCATTTAACAACGCTCTTGCTTAGCAACCAAAATTTTGGACTCAATTGTGATAATAAATTCTTTCTTTCTTTCTTTCTTTCATCGCTTCTCAGCCTTTTGGCTAAGATCAAGTGTGTGTCTTTCTTTCTTTCTTTCTTTCTTTCTTTCTTTCTTTCTTTCTTTCTTTCTTTCTTTCTTTCTTTCTTTCTTTCTTTCTTTCTTTCCTTCCTTCCTTCCTTCCTTCCTTCCTTCCTTCCTTCCTTCCTTCCTTTCCTTTCCTTTCTTTTCCTTTCTTCCTTCCTTTCCTTTCCTTCCCATTGGGTCACTGGCAGCGGCGGGCCAGATTTACTTCCAGGTACGCCGGTGGAACCCCCTCTCACCGGTTGTCTAAATTTCACCAACCGGCTCTCGCGAGTAGGTGCGAGCCTGCAGAAACCCACCACTGTTGGTGGCCATGGCTTGGTAGGAGTGGCAGGGGAAGAATACTGTAAAATCTCCATTCCCACCCCACTCCGGGGAAAGATTACTGCAAAATCCCCATTTCCTCCTGATGAGCTGGGACTTGGGAGGCAGAAAATAGATGGGGGTGGGGCCAGATAGAGGTGGAATTTACCAGTTCTCTGAGCTACTTAAAATTTTCACTACTGGTTCTACGGAACGTGTCAGAACCTGCTGAATACCACCTCTGCCTTAGACCACAACATTATTATTTAAAAAAAAAAAAAACAGAACAGGTCCTATCTAGTTTTCTTTCTCTTTTAGAAAGCCCATATGAGAGAATTCTGGTGGATGATCGGCTACTCTATTTTGAACGATAAATCACAAGCAAGAGATTGAAAAATAATGAAGAGGTCTCATAAGCCATTTGTGGGGAATGCTTTCATTTACGTTCCTACATTGAACAAGGGGTTGGATCCGATGGTCTTTCCCAAGTGTATTATTCTGTGAGAAGTACGCAAGTAAAGGGTAAGGAGGTTAATGGAGAAAAACAATGGGAAGAAAATGCTTACTAGCAGGGGGAAGAGAAAGAGGAAGGTTTGGAATACAGCTGGTAGAGAGCAGTCTTTCAAGAAGCATGTCCACATTTTCAAACTGCACAAGCTTCTCAAGCAATTAGCAATTTTGTTTTATATGTTCTTTGGTACAGGAATTATATTGACTTTTGATTGGTTCTAGCACCTTTCCCCAACTAGACCTTAAATTCCACCATAGCTTCATCTGCTTTTGCCTTTGTTCATAGAGTAAGGTCCAAATTAGCGCAATTCAGTGTGGTTTTATCCACAAAATGCAACACAAATATGCTACAAAGAGCTCTCCAGTCTGACCCTCTCATCCCTTGAAATTGTGCAGGTGTCCACCATCATTTGTTGCCATGATAACCGCAATTTTGGAATGGGTTCTGGATTCTTTTACTGCTGGTTCGCTCAGGGATGCACTTCGGGGGCGCGTGGGCACTTGATATGTGCTACGCGTGCATGCACAGTAGTGAAAAATTGCTTCTGTGCATGCGCGGAAGCAAAAAAACCAAGATGACGGTGCCTATGGTGCCACCGATAGAACCATATTGAAGGTGTGGGAAGCTGAGTTATACTACCTATTCAGTCTAACTGGTCTGAACCGGTAGGAACCCACCTCTGATAGAAACGCATGTTTATAATTGATCATACAAAGTTTTAATCACCTGCACTCTCCCCAATACTGGCACAGCCTTCAACTGTTTAGAACTAAATTCTATTTGGTTGTGAAAGATCATCTTGGCCAGCCTGGTCTCTGGTAGTATGGGGAAAAATCATGGTGTATGACTCACATATCAAAGACACGACAAAATGGAACACAGCTGCACATGGTACCTACATTTATACTCATCACACCATTCTTCTTTGGAGTATGCAGCATTACATAAGGGTAGAAAAGGAGCAAGAAATCATAAGATAAAGAAATGGCATAAGAGAAAAAAAAAGGAAATATAGATGAATGTAGGTCAGTGATGGTGAACCTTTTATGGCTTGTGTGCCAAAAGCAGGGGGAGTTCAGGGGGGTCGTGCACGGGTGTGCAACACCCATAATGCTTTGCGCATGACCCCAGTGCATATGCAGGCATGACCAGTGCTCCCCCCTATTTTTGGCGTGCTTTTTTCGCCCTCCTCATGGCCCAGAGGCTTTGCTCGTAAGTCACTTCAGGTTTGTCACTTCAGGTTTGCTTGTAACAGTGGTGGGTTTCAAATTTTTTAAAACCTACTCTGTTGGTGTGGCCTATTTTGTGGGCGTGGCTTGGCAGTCATGTGACAGGGTGGGAGTGGCCACCTTTTAAAATGTGGTGAAACTCATTTAACAATGCTCTTGCTTAGCAACCAAAATTTTGGACTCAATTGTGATGATAAATTCTTTCTTCTTTCTTTCTTTCTTTCTTTCTTTCTTTCTTTCTTTCTTTCTTTCTTTCTTTCTTTCTCTTTCCTTCCTTCCTTTCCTTTCCTTTCCTTTCCTTCCTGTTGAGTCACTGGCAGCGGCGGGCCAGATTTACTTCCAGGTACGCCGGTGGAACCCCCTCTCACCAGTTCTCTAAATTTCACCAACCGGCTCTCGCGAGTAGGTGCGAGCCTGCAGAAACCCACCACTGGCTTGTAGTGTCATTTTTTGCCCCCCAGAGCCCTCTTGAGGGCTCCTGAAGGCTCCAGAGGGCTAAAATGAGCAAATTGGAAGTTTGTTGCCAAATTTCTGGTTTGCCTGTAGGGCTGGTTTTTCACGCTCCGGAAGCTTTAGGGAAGCTCCTGAAGCCTCTGGGAGGTGAAAAATGGCCTCAAAAGAAGGCTGAAGTCAGCTGGCCAGTGCACTGGCCAGCTTACAGGGCAAGCCTCGTGTGTCCTGACAAATGGCTCCACATGCCACCTGTGGCACGCATGCCATAGGTTCGCCATCAGGGATGTAGGTTTTACCAGCTTCATTCACTGCATCTATCCTTATAGCTTCTTATTCTTGCTAGATATCTCTAAGTCACTTACCACACCTTAAATATACAATTTAAAAACAGACTTTGAAGGGGAAAACAAGAACAATAACATTAAAGAAAAACATAACAGAGCTTCTATAAACATCCTAATTGTAGGCCTGATCGTAAAGAGCAGGTCTTAAAGAGTTTTCTAGAGGGTGGGTGCCATCCCTATCTCTGGAGGCCTGCTGTTCTAGAAGATAGCACACTTCCTCAGTCCCACAATATGACAACTTTTAATGGAGGGGACCTGGGACATGTCCCCTCTGCTTGAATGTAGCATTGCTTCTATCCTATCCATAAGGTAAATGTTCCCCTCCCACATATGTGCTAGTTGTTCTTGACTCCAAGGGGTGGTGCTCATCTCCGTTTCAAAGAGCCAGTGCTGTCCGAAGACATCTCCATAGTCATGTGGTCTCCAGCATGACTAAACACTAAAGGCACACAGAATGCTGTTACCCTCCCACCAAGGTGGTTCCTATTTTTCTACTTGCATTTTTATATGCTTTTGAACTGCTAGGTTGACAGAAGCTGGAACGAGTAACGGGAGTTAACTCCATTACGCGGAGCTAGGGATTCGAACTGCCGAACTGCCAACTTTTCTGATCGACAAGCTCAGTGACTTAGCCACTGAGCCACCACGTCCCTATTATCCTATCCATACTTAGCATCATATATTACTTTTTGTTATTTAAACTTCTATCTTTCTCCTTCTGAGAAACTCATCAAGTTCATCCAACCATGACTTTCTCAGTCCTGCCCTTCCTCTATTTCTTTAAGCAAATTAATCTTTATTCTCTCTATACAACTGAAGTAGCACCTTTATATATTTTGGGGGAGAGGGGAGGTTGCACCAGGCACTTTTTACTTTTGCTTTTAATCTATATTCATTCAGCACTCATTCAATTTTCTCTCTGCTTTTCTTGTTTTACCACATGCTTTTCTTACTGTAAGTAGCCCATTCTTAATGCATTCAACTTACTTTTCTGTATCTCCCAAAGTATTCAAATTTCATTTCACAGAGATTTTTTTTAATTATCAGAGCTTTAAGCTTGATCTTATACAAAGATCTAAGATCTATAGCTTCTATAGACTGAAATGTAAATATCAGTATATGTAAATTTCTCTAGGGACTATAATACTGTATAACCACTTGTAAATAGTGACTCCTCTTTCAATTTCTTGTTTTCAACCGTAATTTCAGCCGAGCATTTTAACTTTTATATATTATGGTGGTTCATATTAGCTCTCTATTATCTCAGTAATATCAATGTTTTTTTCCCCCTTTATGGCATTCTACCCTCATTCTCCCAACTATTCATAATATATGTGCAATGAAGTGTACACCATATTACATTCTTAACATGTTTCTGTGAACTATAGTAAGTCAGGCTTCTAATAATATGTTTATTGGTCTATTACAAGGGGTTTGGAATACAAAGAATAATCAGCAATACACTTGCTGTCATGCCATTACAAATACGATGCCCTTTCCCTGCGCTAAAATTGCATATTTTCAACTGATTTTAAGATATACAAATACATGAAATTGGGGGTTCCTGAGTCGTAGATATTTTTTTCAGTCTCTGGCAATGAAAGGCAAGACCTGACAAATGATCAGTAGGCCTGGGATCATCAGTCATTCAAATCAAAAGGACAACGTGTCAGGTTTTCAAGCGATGAAACCCATTCAAAGAAAAATTGTGCAAAGTCCATCATTGAAAACAACTTTCTTTTATTTAGGTAGACATCAAATTGTAAATCTGTTGTAAATCTGGATCTGACACAAACCGGAATTACACCACGTACTATTGTAAGTTAGAAACAGTGACTCCTCTTCAGAGCTTGCATCCAATTACTTTACAATTTGTATTATATTATAGTATTATGTCCTTATGTTTAACGTTCTGTCTCCCCTCTTTTAGTTAATGGGATTTTAGCACAGGAATTAGTTTAATCTGTTTTAAATTGTATGTATTTTGTATATTTATTGTTTTTATTCTCCCTGTGCACCGCCCCGAGTCCCTGTGGGGAGAGGGAGCGGTTAATAAATTCAACTTTATTATTATTATTATTATTATTATTATTATTATTATTATTATTATTATCCTTTAAAAGTCACGTTCTCCAATAAACACTCGATCCACATTGTCCGGTGTCTTTAAACTCCACTTTCCATTCTCAGCAGGAGCAGCCTCTATTCCCACGGGAAAGAAGGACACCTAGCCAAAACAATCCTCACTATCTATTCGCTCCTTTCCCCCCCACCTTAAGAATGCGGGCGAGCCCGAAAACCCCCCTTACATAGTAAAGAGAAAGAAAAGGAATACATGAGTATAATAGAGAGATAAATAAAATGGCTACAAATGTGTCAAATTCGGGCTCGACACAACGTCCGTGAGCTGGCAACCAGGTTTTGGACCTTAAATGGTACCTGCTGGCAACCTCAATGCTAGGCCAGGTGAACCAGGAAATCATCATCACCACACAACAGATATAACCAACCCCATGATGATTTCTGGTAGGAGCAACTGAGGAGCAACATGGGAGACAGAACGTTAAACATAAGGACATAATACTATAATATAATACAAATTGTAAAGTAATAGAATGGGTAATTGGATGCAAGCTCTGAATAAAGCACAGGTGGTATTCAGGAAGTTCTGACTAGTTCTGAAGAATTGGTAGTGGAAATTTTGAGTAGTTCGGAGAACTGTTAAATATCGCCTCTGACTGGCCCTGCTCCCATCTATTCTCTGCCTCTCAAGTCCCAGCTGATCGAGAGGAAATGGGGATTTTGCAGTATCCTTCCCCTGCCATGCCCACCAAGATATGCCATGCCCACAGAACTAGTAGTAATTTTTTTTAATCCCACCACTGGAATACAGGAATAAGAACTGAAATCATAAATAGGTAAGATACAATATACAATACAATACAATAGCAGAGTTGGAAGGGACCTTGGAGGTCTTCTAGTCCAACCCCCTGCCTAGGCAGGAAACCCTATACTATTTCAGACAAATGGCTATCCAACAACTTCTTAAAAACTTCCAGTGTTGGGGCATTTACACCTTCTGGAGGCAAGCTGTTCCACTGATTAATTGTTCTAACTATTAGAAAATTTCTCCTCAGTTCTAAGTTGCTTCTCTCCTTGATTAGTTTCCACCAATTGCTTCTAGTTCTGCTCTCGGGTGCTTTGGAGAATAGTTTGACTCCCTCTTCTTTGTGGCAGCCTCTGAGATATCGGAAGACTGCTATCATGACTCCCCTAGTCCTTCTTTTTATTAAACTAGACATACCCAGTTCCTGCAACCGTTTCTCATATGTTTTAGCCTCCAGTCCCCTAATCATCTTTGTTGCTCTTCTCTGCACTCTTCCTAGAGTCTCCACATCTTTTCTACATCGTGGCAGCAAAAACTGAATGCAGTGTGGCCTTACCAAGACATTATAAAGTGGTATTAACACATATAAGGGTTCAGAATAGAATAGGTGATGGGGAAAGACAGGAAGTAAGGCAGAATCTATGGAAAGGAAATAATACTATAGGAAATGAAACAAGATAGGCTTTACAGTAAAACATAACAACATATAGCAATAGATTCTTAGGTAAAGGAATTATATTGTTTTTGCACTCGTTCTGAAACCATCCCCCAATAGGACCTGAAACTTGCAGTTGCTAATAGTGTACAACCACAGATTGTTCAGGGCCTCATCAAAAAATAGCATGAAATATGTTAGTCTGTGGGTGGAATGATGCAAAACCTGCTTTTTTAAAAATTAAAAACGTAAACAGCGACCTTGAGAGGAGGAAGCATTTCTGTACTTGAAATTTGCAAAGATTAGTAATCACGCAATCAGGAGGAAATAATGAAATGAATGAAGAATAACAAATGTGACTAAAAGAGAGGCACCAATTTTTTTTAAATCCTCAGTACATGACAAAAGAGAGTCAATACTGAGTATTTCTGGGTAGTATATAAAGTAAGTTTTTTTTATTATTGTCTATTTTTTCCCAACATAACTAAAGTTGTCCTAAATAAATGGCAATTCAAAAGATTTCAACAACACACTGTGGCAGGTTAAGACGATTGACTGGATCACTGTTTCTCAGTCATAGCAGCTTGGTGATCTTCAATTCCCAGCATGCTGCTGGGGAATTCTGGGAGTTGGAGACACCCATCTTAAAGTTGGCATGATTGAGAAACTGTTCTAAACAATAAAACTGGATGGGACATTTTATAAACCCAGAGGTCTTCAAACTTGGCAACTTTAAGACTTTGTGGACTTCAACTCCCAGAATTCTCCAGCCATCTCTGCTCCTCCCATTGAAAAGAAATATCCTGTATATCTTTTCTGAGAATTAATCCTTCTGTTTTAGTATATTCAATTCCATTTTAGTTAGATTAAAGGTAAAGATTCCCCTCGCACATATGTACTAGTCATTCTCGACAATAAGGGGCGGTGTTCATCTCCGTTTCAAAGCCAAAGAACCAGCGCTATCTGAAGATGTCTCTGTGGTCATGGGGCAGGCATGACTAAAGCAGCTCCCAGTCCGCTCCCACAGAGAGGGCCTCCTCAGGGTGCCATCGACCAGGCAATGCCGGCTGGCGACCCCCAGGGGGAGAGCCTTCTCTGTGGCAGTTCCTGCCCTCTGGAATGACCTACCCCCTGACCTACGGACAACCACGGACCTGCGCCAGTTCCGTCGGGCCTTAAAGACCTATCTGTTTCGTGCGGCCAGCCAGGCGTAGTTTTTTAAATTGTTTTAGTTTTTAAATTGGTTTTAGTAAGGGTTTTTTAACAGGATTTAGATCAGGCCAATCTATTTAATATATTTTTAATTGTATTTTATGCTCTATATTATTGATCTTATTATTGCCTGTACACCGCCCTGAGTCCCGCAAGGGAGTAGGGCGGTTTAAAAATTTAATAAATCCTAAATCCTAAACATCGAAGGAGCACAGAACATTGTTACCTTCCCACCAAAGGTGGTCCCTATTTTTCTACTTGCATTTTTTACGTGCTTTCGAACTGCTAGGTTGGCAGAAGCTGGGACAAGTAACAGGAGCTCACTCTGTTACGTGGCACTAGGGATTCAAATCACCGAACTGCCAACCTTTCTGATTGACAAGCTCAGCGTCTTAGCCACTGAGCCACCGTGTCCCAATATAAATCTATATTGCACCATTTTATATAAACTCAATGAGAAAAATAAATAAAGTTCCAGATGTTTTAAAATCATGAATTAATAAAATGATAGCTAGCTCAGAAAACACAGCTAGGACAACAACTAGCATTGATGATGTTACCTAGACTGGTAATTAAATATCTGCAAGAAAACAACCAGGTTCAGAGAACACCAAGGACCACAGAGATCAGAAAACATGTTAAACAGTGGAATTATAACTACAGTTAAATGAATAAAGCAGTGAAAGCTATAACAGTATTTCAGAATTTAATCCCTTACAATTTAGTAAAAGATATGTATTAGATGTCAGTATAAATGATCAGCAAAACATAAAAGGACTATAAATTTTCACAGCAACAGATTAACAAAGTCAGGCATCTGGTGCCTCCATATATTAGTCTGAAAGGACATCTAGCGGTGAATAGTTATAATTGCAGTTGTATGAAGATATGTAGCCTCTGTGTGCCTTAAGAGAATCACTCAAAACCATAATTAGTTTATTTCAGCAGATACCTTCCAGGAAGAAAAATACGGGATTGGTTGATATGCATCGTATAACAAAATAGGAAACATGTCCTTTAAAAATGAATGGCAAGAAAAATAGTTATTAAATATTTCCAGAGTAAGAGGACAACATTAAAATATGGAAATTGCACTGCAAGCTATCCCGTGGTAAAACAAATGACTATTAGCCTTAGACTTAGCCTTGCTACATTTTCTGCTCTCTTGGATGCTAATCAGACAAAGATTGTATACAAGCCTCATCATGTATGGAGCAAATGGGGGGATAAAACCCAGCGTGCAACTGGAATGAGAAAACTCTGATCAGGCATGAATCTCGCAAGCTGTTTTTTTTTTTTAAATGTAGGTCATATAGAGTTCCAATATCTTGTGCAACTCTAGAAACCTTGACATGAGTAGGTCAGGTTTGGGTCTTAAATATCACCAAAATATCAGGGTTGCAAAAAGGGATTTGAAGGTGGCAATCAGCACCTTGGATTGCATCCACTGGCAACCAGTGTAGCACATGAATGTAACTGACACCATTTACTACCCATGCTGTCCTGCTGCTTAGCTTCAGCTACACACATGCACACCCAGTTTCTCAGGTGATTATCAGTTTATTATTAGGCTGAAGAATTTAAGTGAAACAAGGAATGTAAATGAAGCTTGGGAATATAAACAAAGCCGAGTCTTCTCTGCAAGATTTTTATTCAAAAACAGGAGCACAACAATGAATCATTCAGAATCACTCCAAGGTTTCAGGGCCAGAACAAGGCTGTCTCCTGTGTCACCAAAGGCCAGAGATTTAAAAATCAGAATCAAAATATCATGCTCTAGACCAGGGGTGTCAAACTCAATCAGGATTTTGTTTGGCCTCGGGGGGGCGGATGGCCAAGGCAAGGGGGAGTGTGGCCATCTTGACGTCACTCATGTCAGGGGGGGCTTATGGTTGCCCGAGTGTTCGCCCTCCAGAGCTCTGTTTTTACTGGCAGAGGTTGCAGGGAGAACGTTGCAGCCAACCTCCATCTTTGCTGGCAGGTGCATTGCAGGTCAGTCTTCAGCTGTTTCCAGGACAGCCACATGGGCCAGATCTAAGCATCCCATGGGCCAGATCCAGACCCGGGGCCTTGAGTTTGACACCGTTGCTCTAGCCAGATATTTTCAGCAAAAAGAACAGATGCAAAGCAGATTCTTATAAAGGCTGCAGCCAGCTGTCACTAATCAAAAAGTTTGCTTCTTTGTTTTGTTAGCTTTGCTGGCTGGAGAAGTCTGGGAGCTGAAGTCCTTCAGACTTAAAGTTGCAAAGGTTGGAAACCCCTGTTATAGACCTTAACTGCTCTTTTTGCTTCTCTACTGATCTCATGCATGGCCTGGGAGGTCCTACATCCTACATCTCTAACTCTTCCAACTGTCCTTGTTGGTTCAGTCAGTGAGGCTGATATATCACAAGTTCAGCTGGAACTTCTTCAGCATCAGTGACAATCAGCACACTCTCCCAGTCCAGAAATGGGCATACATGAAATACAATCCCAAAGTGTGAAAATACCCCCTTAGCCATAGCTACTAGCAATAAGTAAGTCTAGTCATAAGTCCTCTTCTAGCCATAAGGCAATAGGACATTCATATTGTGCACTGGGTCTGTCTGAGGCAGTGCCATTTCATCCAAGACCCAAGGTGGAAAAACATTGACACCCGAAGGATAAAGCACCCCAAACCTGGTTAGGGATTGTCATGTGGTTGCTAAGAGTCAACAATGACTTGATGGCATTATAATCAATCAATCCTTTGCTTCACCACCTGGAATGGCCCATAAATGCCATCTACTGACTGTAAGACATCTTTCTAACCCAATCAAAACCTTTGCAGAAAATGAAAAGTTGATTTCCTCCCCTCATAATAAAACATTGGTGAGATGAAGGCAGAAATCTCAGAAATAAATATCTAAGCATGTATATAGTGTTTTGTGTGGAAATCAATCCCCAATTCAACATAAAAGCAGATATTAACTCTTAAAATCAATACATGAGGAAATGTTTTAAGGCTTCATAAAGAATATAGCTGATGTTCCCTTTCCTTTGTGAATCCATTGTATTTGTGGAGGCAAATCTTTTGATTAATTCTTTTTACCCTTGTCCTTGCCCAAATTAAGTGTCAGTTCAATTATTCACAGTCCCAGAAAATTATACTTCTAGGGAACATCTCAGAACACCATCTGTGATGCACTGTGTCTTTTTCATGGGTATTCTAATTAACAAATTGAGCCATTTAATTGTTTCATTTAAGGCCACCAAAGAGAGAAGGAGCAGCCCATTTCTAATAAGACTATAGTTAATTTTCTTTTACAGTTTGAATCCATTATTTAAAGGCAATATGTTTACAAATATGAAGCAAAAAAATCCACGTGGTCTGCATAATTAACTTCCAGTGTATAAATGGCTTTTGATTTTGCTCTAAATTTTAGTAAGATTCTAATTATACTTCACATAGACCTACATTCAAAGTAAGTGAGAGTACATGAACTATAATCAACAATGCCTGCAGTTTAAGAAATGGTGCATATATATATTGTTCTTTAAGATACTTTTGACCTAGTCATGGTCAATTAGAGGATAATTAAAATATTGTTCTGTATTATTCATTTCATTTATTCGAATTATTAACCGCCCCCTCTCCCCGAAGGGACTCGGGGCGGTGCAAAGGAAAATATAAAAAATACAATACATCACAATAAATACATAAATATACTAAAACTATATTAAATTACACCCTGTGCTAAAAACTACCCCATTAAAATCCCTAAAGCCCAATTTAAAATTTCTCTACTAAACAACTGGGGCTGAAAACGGTAGGTTAGGCCAGGCCGGCCTGTTGGAAAAAGTAGGTTTTTAGTTGCTGGCGGAAGGAGCGGAGGTCCGGGATAGATCTAAGTTCGGGGGGTAGGTCGTTCCAGAGGGTCGGGCCCGCCACAGAGAAGGCCCTTCCCCTGGGCGTCACCCACTGGCATTGCCTAGTGGATGGCACCCGGAGAAGCCCCTCTCTGTAGGAGCGAATCGGCCGAAGGGATGTATGGGGTAGGATGCGATCCTGCAGATAACTAGGTCCTGTGCCATGGAGCGCTTTGAAGATAGTAACCAGCACCTTGAAGCGCACCTGAAAGACCACAGGCAGCCAGTGCAGCTTGCGCAGGAGCGGTGTTACGTGGGAATACCTAGAGGTACCCAATATTGCCCGTGCGGCTGCATTCTGAACTAGCTGTAGTCTTTGGGTGCACCTCAAGGGGAGACCCATGTAGAGAATGTTGCATAATAATCAAATAATTACCTTTGGGGGGAAATGTAAGGCTGCAGTAAACTATCTGATTATACAACAGCAATTTTCAAAAGTAAAAGACTTTGGAGTGATCAAAATCATTTCATCATTCAGAGATCAGATTTCACAGGCTTGTGAGAATGCAGAGAATTCTTTAATAGAAAGCAAAACAGCCCAAGTGATTCAGTACTTCACTAAATCCTTCCACAAAGTTTAGTCATATTTACTGAATGACTAACTTCACGAATGTATCTACCCCTTGTTGAAGTTGGGTCATGTTCAAGTAGCCCATACATTCAGTATTTTATTTTGCAACTGAAGAATTTCGGCCAGCTTCATCTATAATTGATAGTTATTTATTAACATCAGTGTTGGGGCTCAAATTTTTTTTCTACTGGTTTTGTGGGCATAGCCTCATGGGCGTGGCATGGCATGGCTTGGTGGGTGGAGGAAGAATACTGTAAAATATCCATTTCCTCCCCACTCCAGGGGAAGGTTACTGCAAAATCCTCATTTCCTCCCAATCATCTGGGACTCGGGTGGCAGAGAATAGATGGGAGCAGGGGCAGTCAGAGGTGGTATTTACTGGTCTTCTCAACTACTCAAAATTTCCGCTAATGATTCTCCGAACTTGTCAGAATACCACCTCTGATTAACATCAATAATTGTCACCAGAGAAGTTTAATTTTTTAAGAAACATTTATCTTCTCTGGAAGCTTCTTTAATCCCTCTTTTCTTTTTATCTCATCCAAAATAGCTTGGGTTTTCTCTTATATCTTCTTTTTGAGTTTACTATTATTTTATAAAGTAACTTATAAAACTTTGCTTACTTCCCAAACTATTGTCCCAGGGATGCTTTTTCAAAAGACAAACTGGACTTTGTTTTCCTTGAAGATATTTCACTTCTCATCCAAGAAGCGTCTTTAGTTCTGAAACAGAAATGAAAAAGCTACAGCACTGAAAAAGCTTCTTGAAAGGGAAATGAAACATCTTCAAGGGAAAATCAAATCCAGTTGCCTTTTGAACAACCTAGGACAACCTAGGACAACCTAGGACTGCTTGATAGAATCTCCATAGGCACCCCAAAACTATTCTTACGTCTGCACCTTTATTGTGCTTATTAAAAAAAAAAAACCTATTATAATTTCCTTTTCAATCCATCCCATTTTTTCTGTAACAGGATTTCATTTAATCTCCATCTGAACAAACTGATTTACCTTTGAAAACCAAGTACTGGTAAGTTTTATTTAATTTAAAAAATAATCACTATTGTCCGTAAAACGAATCTGCTAAGAGCCTGTGAGAACTGATTCCTGTTATCTACAGTTTGGTTTCAATAAAAGAGAAGACTGTCAAATCAACATCCATCATTCTTGGGAGATGCTGGCATTGTGTAAATCCATAGAAGAAAAGCTAGCAAAATTATGCACAAATTATTATTTCAGAGCAAGTAAGAGCAAAGCAATTGATTCCATTAAGTCATGCATAAATCAGTCATAGAAATATGCCCATTACAAATATTCTTTATTTATTTTCTTTTATAAACTAAAATATTGTTTTGTCTGTGGGATAACTAAACCACAGCATAACATCAGTAACACACACACACACAAACAAACATATATACACAAAAACAAACTAGTTTGAAAGATCAGAATCCAAAGGCCTGTAAAAATTAGAACATTTTAAAATGTGGCAAAAGGACAACATTAGCATGACTTGAGAGGAAAACAGTGTTATTCAATAAGTGTTTTAAAGAATATGATTGTGACAGTTCAATTCTTTAAAGGAGGTATGATTCCAAAGATGCTTTCTCAAAAGGCAACTAGACTTTGTTTTTCCTTCAAGACATTTCGTTTCTTGAATGAAGAACTGAAAAAACTTCCTGGATAAGAAGTGAAACATCTTCAAGGAAAAACAAAGTCCAGTTGCCTTTTGAAAAAGCACCTTGGGAAAACCATGAGCTGGATGATTGAGAATCTCCATAGACATTGAGCTACGCATTACTTATCCTTTCAGCTATCCTCTGTAGCTTAAACCCAGGAAAAGATGCAGCTGCTTCAAAGAGTTACAGATATTATGCTTGTATCCCTGCATGATCCAAAGAATCTTTTTGACATAGAATATAAAGCACTATGTGGCCTTACTGGATAATAATCATATTTTGGCAGCTGCAAAAAAAGCCAACACAGTTCTAGGCTGCATAAACAGAGGGATAGAATCTAGATCACGTGAAGTGTTAATGCCACTGTATAGTGCCTTGGTAAGGCCACACTTGGAATACTGTATAGAGTTTTGGTCGCCACGATGTAGAAAAGACGTGGAGACTCTGGAAAGAATGCAGAGAAGAGCAACAAAGAAGATTAGGGGACTGGAGACTAAAACATATGAAGAACGGCTGCAGGAGCTGGGTATGTCTAGTTTGATGAAGAGAAGGACCAGGGGAGACATGATAGCAGTGTTCCGATATCTCAGAGGGTGCCACAAAGAAGAGGGAGTCAAACTATTCTCCAAGGCACCTGGGGGCAGGACAAGAACCAATGGGTAGAAACTAATCAAGGAGAGAAGCAACTTAGAACTAAGGAGAAATTTCCTGACAGTTAGAACAATTAACCTCTGGAACAGCTTGCCTCCAGAAGTTGTGAATGCCCCAACCCTGGAAGTCTTTAAAAAGATGTTAGATAGCCATTTGTCTGAAATGGTATAAGGTTCCTGCCCACGCAGAGGGTTGGACTAGAAGACCTACAAGGTCCCTTCCAACTCTGCTATTGTATTGTATTGTATTGTATCTATATTTAATTTCATTAAGTAAACACATAAGTAACCTTTATCCTGATACACTTGTTCCTTTTCTAAATACAGTCTTCAGTAATTCATTCATAGGCTATGGTAGCCCTTGGTGTGGAAAAAGTTTTGTGTGCTATGTATAGACATATGAAAATAAAATTGTATAATCTAAAAAAATGGAATAAGCATAAAAGTTTACAGGAAAATCTTTTCATTGTACAATTGCTAATAGAATAGAATAGAATAGAATAGAATAGAATAGAATTCTTTATTGGCCAAATGTGATTGGAAACACAAGGAATTTGCCTTTGGTGCATATGCTCTCAGTGTACATAAAAAGACAATATACATTAGTCAAGAATCATAAGGTACAGCACTTAATGGTAATCATAGGGAACAAATAAGCAATCAGGAAACAATCAATATCAATATAAATTGTAGGGATACAAGCAACAGGTTACAGTCATACAGTCATAAGTCGAAGGAGATGGATGCTAAGAATGATGAGAAGATTAATAGTAATAGTAATGCAGCCTTAGTGAATAATTTGACAGTGATGAGGTAATTATTTGTTTAGCAGAGTGATGGCATTTGGGGAAAAAACTGTTATTGTTTCTAGTTGTCTTGGTGTGCAGTGCTCTATAGCATCGTTTTGAGGGTAGGAGTTGAAACAATTTATGTCCAGGATGTGAGGGGTCTGTAAATATTTTCATGGTACTCTCTTTGACTCATGCAGTGCACAGGCCCTCAATGGAAGGCAGCTGGGCAGTAATTGCTTTTTTCTGCACTTCTGATTATCCTCTGGAACCTGTGTCTGTCTTGTTGGGTGCAGAACCAATAATTCCTCTGTAGAACTGTATCAGCAGCTCCTTGGGCAGATTAAGCTTCCTGAGTTGGTATAGAAAGTGGTGCAGAAAGAACATTCTTTGTTCTGCTTTTTTGATGATGTTTTTGATGTTAGGGTCCATTTTAGGTTTTGAGATATGCTAGAAACTAGAAATTAGAAGGTGTCTGCTGTTGATACTGTGTTGTCAAGTATTGTAAGAGATGGCAGTAGACCACTTTAGGGTTTCTCCTAAAGTCTACCACCATTTATACAGTTTGGAGTGTGTTCAGTTCCAGATTGTTCTGGTTGCACCATGAAGCTAATTGTTCAACCTCCCATCTCTATGCAATTTTATAATTGTCTCGAATGAGATCTTCATTGTTGTCTCAAATGAGAGTTTACAGGAAAATCTTTTTATAGTACAATTGCTCATTTAAAGATGACTGAATAATAAAATATAGGGGGATACCACATTAAAGAAACAAAAACCTGAAGATGGAAATATATGTACAGTGGTGCTTCAAAGCTTGTGAAACCTTTTGAATTTTCAACATTTCAGCATAAATATAACCTAAAATGTGATCTGTTCTCCACACAAATTCTAAAACTAGATAAAGAGAAAATAACTGGCAAATATATGAACTCATATAATGAGATAGCATAAAAACTATAATGGTTTAAAATAGCAATAAGAATTAACCTTATTAATAATACCAGGAAGAGTATTTATGAGAGCTAATCGATGTGGCCAGGTTGTTATTGTTAAACCCCAAATGCAACAGCAAAATGTGAAAACATAGTATTCCACAACTGAATATTGCTAACAAGATTGCTAACAAGCAAACTATGTTGGCACCATCCTATCCTGTGACTCCTTCTAGAGTGAAGACTACA
Source organism: Rhabdophis nuchalis (assembly GCA_039707465.1). Taxonomy (NCBI): domain Eukaryota; kingdom Metazoa; phylum Chordata; class Lepidosauria; order Squamata; family Natricidae; genus Rhabdophis; species Rhabdophis nuchalis. Next base: position 31,696,375 of record CM077645.1, read on the forward strand.
TTTTAGATCAGAGAAAAACAGGATGAGTCATTTCAAGGGCAACACCAAGGAGACCCCAATCCAACACTGAAGTGAGAATAATCATCATCTTTGTTTTCAGCACTACAGTTCCATCTACCAATTAAAAGGAAACACTGCATCCTTTGTTTTCTATTTTAACAGATGGGAAAGCAAATGGAAGAAGGAAGTTACCAATGCATCTGGAGCCAAAGGCCTACTTTTTTTTTTTTTTTTTTGCCTTTTGGGAATTTGGAAGTTTTAATGTTTGGAAATCATAAAGCTTTAAGAAGAGATTGGGCAATCATTTGTCTGACAGGGTATAGGATTTACTGCTGGAGCAAGAGGTTAGATTAGAAGATCTCCAAGGTACCTTCCAATTCTGTTATTCTGTAATGTATGCAGATTCACTGCTTAAAATTCCATACAATGGGAATTGTCTCAATAACATAGAGGCATCAGTAGACCTTAACCATCTGCAATGCTTGAGAAGCTCATTTTGTTCTCAGTTTAGTTAAGCATCACAAAAGTAGAAGATGAGGACAAAACTACTAGCTATATCTACTTAGAGGGCTGAGGGCTAGGGGGAATGGGACAACTTGCTGCAGCCAATTCTCCATGACCAACTAGCCAAAGCCGACTTGCCCTGGGACAACTCGCTGCAGGACAATATAATAATTCAATTTAATTATTTAAAATAAATATAAAAAATATTTTCATTGTTATCATTCACATTTCACTTTGTCCCGCCTTTTGCATCCTTTCTTTAATGATTCTATTCCACCATTTCTTTGATCTTAGTGTAACTTTTATCCTCCACCATGTTGTCCTGTGATGAGATGGCTGTGGCAGGCTGTCACAAGTTGACCATGGTGAGTTAGCTGTGGCAAATTGTCATAGACCCAGGACAAGGAGGTTCTGTGTCTGTAAAAAAAGGTTCTTACATGTGGTCATGAGCTTCCTTTTTGCATATCCATTTTAGGATAATTTACAGCCTAGTTCACATTCAAACATATGTTGCAGTGCATATGTCCAGATTTTTCAGCTATGGAAATCCTGAATTATGTGCCAAAATGAGAAGGAATGTTTTTTTTTTAAAAAAAGGAGTTCAAATTAGACTTAATGAAATGTCTTTAAATATAGTGAAGGGAAAAAAATCAAGCAGAGGCATTAAACTCTGTATTTGCATACCCACAGGCAATTATACACATATACCATCATTTTTTCAGTATAAATCAGTGTGGCATTCAATTTAAATCAGCATAATTGCATCAAGAACAGAAAATTACAGCCTTTTAAAATGCCAGTATATTATCATCATGTGTTCTGCAACATGATTGCAAGGCACAACTGAAAAGCATTGCCCTTATGTGTAACTAGGAAAGAATGTGATATGTGTATCATCATTTATGTACACCTAAGTCTGCAGCCTGGATTCCAGATGCTGATTGCCCAGATAGTATTGCTTTTCTACACTTTTCTCAACTACAGTCAACTGTTGGAAATTCAGCTGAAAATGTTTATATGAGTATTAATACAATGGAATCTCATTTTAATAGCCTAATTTTGAAATGCATCCATTACAATGGAGGATATGTCAATTGTTTGAAGTTATTTGTGTCATAATCACTATGCCAATAATGCAACCTTGGTCTAGTTTGTGCAAAGTGTGCTGTATCAAAAATCTGTAAAAATATAAAAGCTTTCGCTATATCTATTTTATGTGCACTTCATTGAATAAATGTACTTTTGAACCTTATGCATGCAAAAAGAGAGTTTTTAACATGTATTATTCTGTAGAAATTGCATTTTGTATATTTAACTTACAACATACAAATTTCTTTGTATGTTTTTAAATTTGCAGACTGAAAATTGATATATTTCATCTCAAAAATCCAACAGACTGAATTTTTCATCTATAGAAATAATAATAATAATAATAATAATAATAATAATAATAATAATAATAATAATAATAATAATAATAATAATAATAATAATAATAATAATAATAATAATAATAATAATGACAGTTCCTAGGTCCTTGGTTAGGACTCGAGCTGTTGAGCTACCAACCACCCCCGAAGGCTGTGAATCTCATCAAAGATTAACCAAATAATAATAATGATGATGATGATGATGATGATGATGATGATGATGATGATGATGATGATGATGATGATATCATTCACTGGAAATTGTGCCAGAAGTTTGGATTGGAGTACAGCAAAAATCTTTGGGTACATCAGGTTGAGAAAGTTTTAGAGAATGAGAAAGTCAAGATCTTGTGGGACTTCAGAATTCAGACTAGCAGGCACTTGTCCTACAAAACACCTGATATAAAAATAATTGAAAAGAAAAAAGTATGGTTCGTTGACATTGCAATACCTGGTGATGCACGAATTGAAAATAAGCAGCAAGAGAAAAACACAAAATACCGGGACTTGCAAATTGAAGTTGAGCGACTGTGGAAGAGAAAGTCATGTGTTGTCCCTATTGTGATTGGACCCTTGGAGCACTACCTGCCTCGCTATGTGGAGGTTCTAGGTTTGCCGGACTTGAGCATTCTGACTCTACAAAGGGCCACCCTGCTTGGAACAGCTTATATCCTCCGACGTTACCTTGACAGTTCCTAGGTCCTTGGTTAGGACTCGAGCTGTTGAGCTACCAACCAGCCCCAAAGGCTGTGAATCTCACCAAAGATTAACCACAGTATAATAATAATAAAAACAAGAATACTTCTCTTCTCCTAATGTAAAACTTCTTAAATCCTCTAGATGGTGTACCTATCTTCCTTCAATACCAAGGTCAGGTAAAAAAAAAATTAAAGGCAAGAAAGACGATAGGCTTCATTTTTTTACATCTGGAAAGAAAAGATGGATGACAGACTGGTGATGACAGCTGACAAGAATGCTTTTCAATATTTCTCATAGGGCTGATAGAATTTGGGACTTTTAATGGGAGGAGGCTGAGCTGTTCTGCTTTAGCCAAACGACAAGTTCAACATCCTGCTGCATTTAATAAAATGAAGAGTTAAACTGGGATTGTGATCAGTGCAAAGCAGCTAGACATGAGAGTGTCCCTTATCTGCTATCATCCTGACCAATAAAAGTAGCCTGGAGGTAGAAGATGGAAGGGAGAAGAAAGAAGCAAGACAGTAACTCAGTAAGGAGGAAAAGTGACACTTAAAATACCTTCCAGTTCCATCATTTATTATCCTATTCTTTTAGCAATCTGTACATAAATCTCACAGCTTTTATTACACTCTTTTCTGACTGACAAGCAGCTATCTGATAAACTCCATGCAATTTTCCTGGCAAGATATTCAGATGTGCCAGTACGTCCTTCCTTTGGCTGCTCACCAGAGGTGGGTTCCTACCAGTTCAGACCGGTTCGAACAAGAAGGTAGTAACTCGCCAGCCATGCCGCCAAACCACTTCTATCGGCGGTGCCATAAGCAGCGCCATCTTGTTTTTTGCTTCTCTCCACATGCACAGAAGCAATTTTTTTTACCAGTGTGCATGCGTCCTTGAGCAAACCAGCAGTAACAGAAGCAGAACCCAATCCTGCTGCTCACCTAGCTGGCTTTATGCCTAAAGTGGGACTAGAACTTGCAGTCTCCCATTTTCTAACCTGGTGCCTTAACCACTAGACCCAACTGTCTCTAATAGACCCAATTGTCCCTAATAGAGAGAGATCTCTATTAGAAATGGTCCGGATCAAATTCTTGTATACATCTGTAATTCTTTTTACTTTGTTTTTCTGAAGATTAGCAATTCCGAGTGGAGCATTTAGGGAACAAGCAAACAAACATTTCTTAAGATTACTATGAGGCTGTTTGTGGTATTAAACAGTTTGTTTAAAAACACTTCGTTTAAACTTGAAAATATAATTGCAGCTTTAAAAACATTTTAAAAATTATTATTAAACTTGAAAGAACAACAGTAACTTTTTTGTCTTGTGGAATGATAGTATTAGTGTTGTCAACCATCAAAGATTTTTTTCTTTATTCCTGAATGCATATTTGATACCATATATTCAAAATAATGAATGCTTTTATCTTGGAAGCAGTTACCTTACAGGAACAGCATGCATAAACAATTCAATTTTATTTAAGGAATAACTAATCCATTTTTAAACAACACAAATCTAGGGAACATTCAAAATGGGAGAGGTATAATTATGAGGACACTATTTATTTAAAAGATTTGTTTTGTTCACTGAATTTGCATTTATGATTTATACATTACCCTCCCTGAAGCTCAGAAGAGAGAGAAAAAAGAATCAATATAGAGTTTTGCTCTCTATAGCATCTTATCCACTACACTGATGACAAAGAAAAGTGACTAGGGAAAAGCAAATGTGAAGTAGTGGAACAGTTCTGTTGTCACAACTAAAAGCTGCAGAATAGTAAAGATAGTAATGTCAAAGTGCCATTATTTTCCTTCTCTTTCACAATCCTGTTTTTCTTCTATGCCGAATCTGTTTCACTTGTAAAATCGAAGCACAATTTGTTTTTTACTATTCTGTAAATTTCTCTGGAAACACATCAAGCTGAAGAATAAAAACTGGATTCTGTGAGTAAAAACAATAAAATTACAGGACTTTGGACTTTTCATGCTGCATCCTTGTTGCAAAAAAAGTTTTATTGGTTTTTACAATTTTTTAAACAAGGAAAGGGTATATAGGGTATAAAAGGAAACATTTTAGAGGCATCCATATCGGAGGTGCTGCATCCTTAAGCGCTTTTCTGGCAATCCTTATGCTACCTTGGCTGTAAGATGTTTTAAGAAAATCCTGTCAAACAGAGACACTTTGGCAATAGTTTATTCCTGTCTCTTTCTTATGGCTTTACCTGGACATACGTGTCTACATGTGTCTCTGCCTATGTACATGGGTGTGTATATGCTTTCAAGTCAGTGTTAACAAATCTCTTCAGTTTTATTGCTAAATTTTCCGAAATGGTTTGCCGGTTTTTAGTTTTTAGGGCTAAGAAAGACCAAGTGGCTGTGGTTTCCGGCTGCCCGATTCAACCAGTTGACTCCATCGCTGGCCATTGGGGGCGAACATCTTGCCCCAGTGGATGGGGCGCGCAACTTGGGTGTCCTCCTGGATGCCCGGCTGTCCATGGAAGATCAAGTGACAGCCGTGGCCAGGAGGGCGTTTTACCAGGTTCGCCTGGTTCGCCAGTTGCGCCCCCTATTGGATCGGGACGCCCTTTGCACAGTCACCCATGCTCTCGTGACATCCCGACTGGACTATTGTAACTCTCTCTACATGGGGCTCCCCTTGAGGTGCACCCGAAGACTTCAGCTGGTCCAGAATGCAGCCGCGCGAGCAATAATGGGTACCGCAAGGTATACCCATGTAACACCGCTCTTGCGCGAGCTGCACTGGCTACCTGTCGTCTTTCGGGTGCGCTTCAAGGTGTTAGTTCTCATCTTTAAAGCGCTCCATGGCTCGGGACCTAGCTATCTGCGGGATCGGATTCTGCCTCATACATCCTCCCGGCCGATTCGCTCCCACAGAGAGGGACTGCTCCGGGTGCCGTCCACTAGACTTTGTCAGCGGGCGACGCCCAGGGGAAGGGCCTTCTCTGTGGCGGGCCCAGCCCTCTGGAACGACCTTCCCCCCCGACATTAGAACAAATATGGACCTCCGCTCCTTCCGTCAGAAATTAAAAACTCACTTTTTCTGCTTGGCCGGCCTAGGTTAGTCTCTGCCCAGGGATTAGGGATTGTTAATTTTAAATGGGAATTTTAGTGCAGGGATAGTCAAATTTAATTTATTTTTATTGTATTTATTGTATTCATGTATATATTTTATGCTGTTTTATTCTTCCCTGTACACCGCTCCGAGTCCCCTAGGGGAGAGGACGCGGTTATACAAATAAATATTCGATATTCGATATTCGAGTCCATGGTCAGCCAGCTAGCTTTGTGCAAAGGACTAGAAGTCACAGTCTCCCAGTTTCTACCCTATGGCTAGAGGTGGTATTCAGCAAGTTCTGACCAGTTCTGTAGAACCGGTAGTGGAAATTTTGAATACTTCGGAGAACCGGTAAATACCCACCTCTGATTGGCCCTGCCCCCATCTATTCTCTGCCTCCTGAGTCCCAGTTGATCGGGAGGGAATGGGAATTTTGCAGTAACCTTCCCCTGGAGCAGGAGGGAATGGAGGTTTTACAGTATCCTTCCCCTGTCATGCCCACCAAGCCACACCACGCCCAGTATGTCATGCCCACAGAACCAATAGTTGGTTGAATCCCACCACTGCCTACGGCCTTCAAAACTACACCGAACTGACAGTCATCTCTCTCTCGCTCATCACAACTTTCTAACTATGAGGCTATTATTATAAACATTGTGCTATTTTGCATTCCTGATAAATGTCATTCTGCAAACATGAAAGAAATGGTAAACATTGATTTTAATTTAGCATTAGTTTTTCTGAATTTAAGAATACATCGATTTTGACTTTATTCATTTATACCTTTATTTGATTATATTTAGATGCTGCCCACCTCCAAATGCAAATCTGGGCAAATCACAACTTCAAATAAAACAATAAAATACAGAATATAAGATTAAATATACAAAGATCAGCATCCTGTCTGGACAATGCACATATATATAAAATATATATAACAAAAGGACCACATATTTCCATGGTACATCAAAGTATGCAGTGTTTAATATTTCACTTATTTCCTAGGCATTCTATCAGTGGTAGGATTCAAATTTTTTTACTACCGGTTCTGTGGGCATGACTTGGTGGCCATGACATGGCCTGGTGGGTGTGGTTTGGTGGGTGTGGCAGGGGAAGGATGGTGTAAAATCTCCATTCCTACCCCATTCCAGGGAAAGTATACAGTAAAATCCCCATTTTCACCCCACTCCAGGACAAGGTTACTACAAAATTCGGATTTCCTCCCAATCATCTGGGACTTGGGAGGCAGAGAATAGATGGGGGCCAGGCCAGTCAGAGGTGGCATTTAGCAGTTATCTGAACTACTCAAAATTTTGACTATTGGATCTTCAGAACTAATCAGAACCTGCTGAATACCACCTCTGCATTCTACGCAATGACAAAAGGGAAAATCGCAAACTATAAAATATTCCTACTAAAATGCCTAATAGTGTCATTCTAGCCTTCCTTGTTGTAAGTCCTGTACAGTAATCCCTCGTTTTTCGCGGCTAATCGGGACCGCACCCGTCCGCGAAAACCGGATATCCGCGAAGTAGGATTCGCTAGGAAACTTGAATTGGTGGACATGTTTAAAGCAACCACTAGGGGGCGCTTGCCTCCTACCAATGCATTTTTTTTCTGTATTTTTTACAAATCCGCGAAGGACTGAAGCCGCGAAAAACGAGGACGCGAAAAACGAGGGATTACTGTACTTTAATTTGCATTTCTTCTTTCATTTTCATATACAGTACTATATCCCTTTTCAATAAAGGGTTACGGTTAGGGTTAACCCTAACCCTAACCCTAATCCTAACCTAACCTTAATACGAACCTTAACCCTAACCCTTGCATGACTTTCTTTTCATACTTGGACTAAACAGTTTCTTGTCATTCTGTATAATGCTTATATGTTATATACAATGCATAGGGAAAGCATATTAAAATAGCATAGACATTTCATACTTTGGATATAAAGTCACACATTCTATAGATTTCCTAGGCATTCTGCACAATGCCAGCTTTCCACACATTGCCAGTAACAGATACATATGGATATTAAAATTTTAACATCTCACTATATTTTTTCCTCTTAGCTGTGGCATGACAGCCTGGGCCATAATTTGAATAGGATCTGAATATTTATATTGGTAGAATTACTGTTTTAAAACAGAGCTTCATAATCTATTCCATTTCAAACCTCAGGTGACATACTTCTTTTTCTAAAGAAACACTTTGATAGATTTGTTACTTGAAAAATTATTGTAAGTTACAGTATATACCTATTAATTTAAATGCTAGAAATGTAATGTTGATCTTTTATCCTTTAGTTATTTAAAAATTTTGGTAATTTTTTGAAAGACAAGGGTGTGTTAGCATCTTTGTCACACCAATGGTCTCATAGTCAGATGAATCAAATAGGAACTTGGCCCTAAAGATATAATTATTATATGGCAGCAAACTAAATGCTTGAGGTTAAATTAAATTATTTATTCAACCCTTCTCTTGTAATACAACCCCCCCCCCCTTAAGATGACAAAGAATATATAGAACAACTGATTTTAGTTTTTTTCTAGTTTAGGTAGGGGACCAATTAGATAGCTTGCCTTTCAGAGAATTAGGTAGCTAGAAATCAAATAAGCAAACAGAGACGGTGAAAAAAATATTTTAATTAATTAAAATAATGTTAGTAAATTTAATTGTGGAAACCTAATTTCCACAATTTCTATGGTAATATGGTTGTCTTCCATGTATGTGATATTCCTGCTTTCTATCACAATACAATGCAACTGCTTGACAATTTTGAAGAGCCCTTAAGGGCTCCATCCAAGGCTTTGAGAGAGGTTATATACAGTATAAAACATTGGGATTGTATACACTCCTGATTTAAGCAATTCCTACCCCCTATTTGGAAAGTATGCGGTTGCTAAATCAAAACAGATGGGATAAATATTTCTTTTGACTTCAGTGGAAACCCTTCATCTACAACTGGTGCAGACAGCAAATTCTTTACTTCAAGAGAAGTAAAACTGTTACTACATGCCTAAGTCTATTGTCTTGAGGAGGTCCCATTCCTTGGTTGGTTCGGTGCACCTGTCATCCTTTGAGGTCATCCCTGCTTGAAACCCGAATCAGTTTATTTCCAGTTTATCTGTGGGGTATTTGAAGTCACTGAAAAGCTAGTTTACTTCTGTATTACTTTACTTCAAAATGCCATGCATTTTGAAGCATGTAATCATGCTGTTTTCCTATTTGTGGAAAAAAATATTTCACTGACTACCTTCTGGACTGCAATCATTTAAAGCAGATCTTTCAGAAGGAAATGTGGCTGGATGGCTTTTCAGTTGCTTCTCCAATCTTGGGATTATTTTTTGCAGGCAAACAGACCAATCCACCTTCATCCAAACTTCAAACAAGCTGCAATTAATTTATTTTAGTTTTGGTTAATGTGGAGAGGGTTGAATATTTTTATAGTTACAGTAGAATTTTAGGGTAAACCAATGTTTTCTGCTTATTTTTAAAAAATTCTGTTGGCAGAAATTAAGATGACTATAGATCAGGGGTAGGCAAATTTTGCAACTTTAAGTCTGAAGGACTTCAGCTCCTTCAGACTTAAAGTTGCAAAGTTTGCCCACCTCTGCTATAGATTGTCTTCAACTATTTTAGCAACTACAGCATTATGGAAGGAATCTCATTGGGGATTTAGGAATAATAAATCATACTTTGCACTGAACCATATAAACCATATGTATGTTTTACTTTATGCAGGTGTCCAGTCTGCAGGTTGAGTGTCGAAAGTATGATGGAGATACTTTGCATACAAACCTCCCTACCAATTTATCGATTTTTTTCTAAAAACTTTTGCTTCTTTATGAACTTTGGTGCTGGAAAATCTTGAGAATAACATGGACAGCTAAGAAAGCAAACAAATTCTTCATAAAACAATCAATCTGGAATTCTCACTTGAGACAGAAAGAGCAGGTTCAGATTATCCTACTTCAGACACATTATGTGAAAACCTAGCTTTCTGGAGAAGGCTCTGATTTTGAGAAATGTGGCAGGAAACAGAAGAGGATGACCAGGGACAGGGTTCATTCAGTTACAATGATGATGAGTTCACCACTGGAACATCTGAATGACCAAGGCTAAGCAAAGATTGTCATGGAGTAAATGTATCTATTGGCAATAATTTGATGGCACATCAACAAAATCAACATTTAAACTTTATAATTGTTTGGCTGGATTGGGTTCATAATTTAGTATAATTAAATATTCTGTTATATTCCTGTTCAGAGTGGTTGGAACTAAGCCAGAGCTGAGCAGCAAAATCCTGATGACCATTAAAGGCAGATGTAAATGAGGTACAGAAAACTCCAGGTCTTCGTTGTTCTCTGCTAATTGTCAAGCGTGGCAGCCCAGATTTGGTAGTCCAAGTGGAAACAGCTGTGTTTAGGAAACAAACCAAGAAATAAATAGGGGTTAATTTCTCTCAATATGCTAAACTACAGTATCTTATGCAGAGTGTAGTTATTCTTCCCACTTAACTAAAATATATACTGGACTTATGATGTACACATACAGTAAAATTACTACCATGCTTTGTTCTCAAGTCTTTATCTGATCAGGTTTATTGTCATTGTTTTTTTTTTTTTAAGTCTGTTGAGCCGTTTAACTTCTGTTTCATCTGACGTTTGCTCAATCCTTAACTCACTGGTTTCAGGGCACATATTGACACATCTTTTTTGCATTTACTTGTAACTGGTGCATCAATATGAAATTCTTTGCATAATCCAAGCCACTTATAGCTTCAGCATTTCTCCTCACTGGGAAAGGGTGGAACCTGTTTTAGATCATTTAAAAAGAGTTAAGTGATATCAGCACCAAGGATCAGCACTTTTATATGATGTGTTTCTAGCTGGCTTTGATAAAGCAAGATGTACATGCTATAGATCCGGCATAGTAAAGCCACTGAAGGTGTGACTCTCCTATCAACAAACAAAACAGTAAAATCTTAAGTTGCAACAGAGGGACATGATGATACATTTCAACTGAAAAGAAATCAAAGTCCAGTAACACAACGACTATGAATCATACTCCAAAGACAGAACAGGTTAGCAATAATGTTGCTATGCAAAGCTCTGAATGTCTTTCATTTTAATTTACCTTCTGTAACAATGGGCATGGACTTCACTTTCCTGCTCTGTGATATGCATATTTTACCATGTGAAAATGAATATATTTTTTTAAACAAATGGAAATGGAATCCAGTTGGGCTCTTATATAACTACACAGTTATTCAGAATTAAAGTTTGAAAGAATAAATACCTCTATGAAGGGTGGCCCTTTTGGCACTCTTGTTTGTGTGGCTTTCATGCCCCTGAAATGTACTGAACTTTCTTTCTCTTATTTCACAGCCATTTCTGTTAGCCACCACATTCTTTATCCACAGATTTTAAAGTAATGCTGCATTATTCAAGAGCAGGGATGCAAAACCTGATATCAAGGCTTCACCCCTTGAAGACTGTTGGAAACGTTCATGCTGTTTTTTCAGATGTTTCCACCAAATTCCAATTTTAATGTGAATGATGGAATGGAGTCATTTAAATTATTTATTTGGTGGAGATAATGAACCTCTTTATTGGAGGTTCCTGAAGTGTCTATAATCACAACGAATGAAAAATAATATGATATTTTTCTCTTCCTTTTGAGGTAGGGAAAATAAAATAATATAAGTTTTAAGCTTAACAATGTCTAAAGCAGGGGTCTCCAACCTTTGCAACTTTAAGTCTGAAGGACTTCAGCTCCCAGACTTTGTCTGGGAGCCGAAGTCCTTCAGACTTAAAGTTGCAAAGGTTGGAGATCCCTGGTCTAAAGAACAGCAACAAAGAAATCCCACACATTTTTCAGAAACCCCCTTGTTCCATCTATTTTTGTGAACCTACCCATCACCCTACTTACTCTGGGCATAGTGACCCCCTTACAAAAGTGTTGGTTTCCATTCAGCCAAATGTTGCCTATTTGCAGTGGCATGTGGGAATGACTGTGGGATGCAGAGGGAAGAACCAAAACTAGCGAAATGATCAGATAAGAGGCATCTTGGACCACAGCAGGAATGTGGGTGTAGTTAATGTTTTAGAAGGGCCTCTCCCTATTTTCTTGATTCATGTAAAGATAATGAGGGAGAAATGTATTGTCAGGATTTCAACATTCTGTTATTGTAACCTTACAGTAAGTAGGATTGGTTCATCTGGGCGTGCTTCCTGCTTGGACTATCTCACAAGGCTGACACTGTTTGTTCTAAAGTGCCTTAGGGGAAAATGGCAAGCACTGGAAGAAGAAGTTATTACTATTGAATTAGACCATAGAGGCACAAATGAAAAGGCTAATATAAATGCATAAATAACACTCCTTGATTTTAGTGTTGGTTTTATGGGAACAATTCCAGGTCTGATGGAATATTCAACTAATAGCTATCCACGTGCATTTCTGAAAACCATTTCTTGCTATTTCTGTGTATGTATATATATGTATATGTATGTGTGTGTGTGTGTGTGTGTTACGTTTTTGAGCTGATCAATAAATAGAGCAGAAAAGGAAAACAGATAAGGAAACAGTATGGCTCCTCCCTCAATTGGGACCCTAACAGGGTGTTGTGGAACAATTATATGTGTGTGTGTGTGTGTGTGTGTGTGTGTGTGTGTGTGTGTGTGTTTGTAGATTTTCACGGGTGTAGGTATGCTGGCATTGCTGGCTTCGGGGATTTTCCCGTGTATATAGCATGGAGATGTTAGCCAGCATATATATATATATCTATATAAATAAAAATGTAAAATAGTTTGTATGAATCCACTAATCTCAAAAACTACTGAACCGATTTACACCAAACTTTCACACAATGTAGCCAAGGACTTCCGATAATAGAATAGCTACTCATTTTGTGCCTAGCACACGTGTGTCGTGTGCAAATTACACACAAAAAAATGTACCCACTGAAATGTGTTTTAACTTCCCTGTAGCCACACCCATCAAACTGCTTTTCAACTGTCAGTGTTGGAATGGAAGCCTCTTGGGGCCAAAAAGGCCCTGGGATAGCAAACTCCCAGGTGGCCAATAGAGAGAGGGGGGAATGAGAAATACTGCTCAATACTGTTCTCTGAGGTAAAAACACGGAGGCAGGCAGCTGCTTTAAACTGTTTAATACAAACTGAACCAAACTGTAACAAAGAACCACCCATCTGACAGCAAATACAGTTTAATAAAAGAGGGACTAGGGAAGACATGATAGCAGCCTTCCAATATCTCAGGGGTTGCCCCAAAGAAGAGGGAGTCAAGCTATTCACCAAGGCACCTGAGGGCAGAACAAGAAGCAATGGGTGGAAACTAATCCAGGAGAGAAGCAACTTAGAACAGAAGGGAAATTTCCTGGCAGTGAGAACAATTAACCAGTGTAACAGCTTGCCACCAGAAGTTATGGATGCCCCAACACTGGATGTGTTTTTAAGAAGAGACTGGAAAACCATTTGTCTGACATGGTATAGGGTCTCCTGCTTGAGCAGCGGGGTTGGACTAGATGACCTCCAAGGTCCCTTCTAACTCTCCAAAGCACCTGATGGCAGAATAAGAAGCAATGGGTGGAAACTAATCCAGGAGAGAAGCAACTTAGAACTGAAGGGAAATTTTCTGGCAGTGAGAACTATTAACCAGTGGAACAGCTTGCCACCAGAAGTTATGGATGCCCCAACACTGGATGTGTTTTTAAGAAGAGACTGGAAAACCATTTGTCTGACATGGTATGGGGTCTCCTGCTTGAGCAGCGGGGTTGGACTAGATGACCTCCAAGGTCCCTTCCAACTCTGTTATTGTATTATTGTATTACAGTAGGTAGGTAGATAGGGGAATAGAGAGACAGGGAGAAATACAGTTTAATAAAAGAGGGACGGGGAGACAGGATAGCAGCCTTCCAATATCTCAGGGGTTGCCACAAAGAAGAGGGAGTCAAGCTATTCTCCAAAGCACCTGAGGGCAGAACAAGAAACAATGGGTGGAAAGTAATCCAGGAGAGAAGCAACTTAGAACTGAGGAGAAATTTCCTGACAGTTAGAAAAATTAATCACTGGAACAGCTTGCCTCCAGAAGTTGTGAATGCCCCAACACTGGAAGTCTTCAAGAAGATGTTGGATAGCCATTTGTCTGAAATGGTATAGGGCAGTGATGGCTAACCTTTTTTGGCTCACGTGCCAAAAGCAGGGGGAGTGCAGTGATGTGCACAGGTGTGCCACATCCATAATGCTATGTGCATGACCCCCTGCATTTGGCATGCTTTCTATATCATCCCCAGGCTCCAGAGGCTTTATAGGAGCCTGGGGAGGGTGAAAACAGCCTTCCCCCACCTCCAGAGGGCATAAAACAGCCTCAAAAGAAGGCCTAAATCAGCTGGCCAGGGCACACATACACACTGAAGCTGACAGGGCAATGCCTCGCGTGGCCTAAGAAATGGTTCCGTGTGCCACCTGTGGCACCCGTGCCATAGGTTCGCCATCATGGGTATAGGGCTTCCTGCCTAGGCAGGGAGTTGGACTAGATGACCCCCAAGGGATAGATAGACAGGGAGAAATAAGGTATGTAGGTAGGTAGGTAGGTAGGTGGATAGATAGATAGATAGATAGATAGATAGATAGATAGATAGATAGAAAGAAAGAAAGAAAGAAAGAGGAAGGAAGGAAGGAAGGAAGGAAGGAAGGAAGGAAGGAAGGAAGAAAGAAAGAAAGAAAGAAAGAAAGAAAGAAAGAAAGAAAGAAAGAAAGAAAGAAAGAGGAAGGAAGGAAGGAACACAGTAGGTAGGTAGGTAGGTACATAGGTAGGTAGGTAGGTCGGTAGAGGGAGAAAGCAAGAAATACAATAGGTAGATAAGTAGAGGGATAGACAGAGAAGGAGAAATACGGTAGGTAGGTAGGTAGGTATAGATAGATAGCGAGAAATATGGTAGGTAGGTAGGTAGAGGAATAGAGAGGGGGAAATACAGTAAGTAGGTAGGTAGATAGAGGTAGAAAGAAAGAAATACAGTAGGTAGGTAGGTAGAGCGATAGATAGGGAGAAATACAGTAGGTAGGTAGGTAGAGGGATAGACAGAGAGGGAGAAATATGGTAGGTAGGTAGGTAGGTGTATAGATAGATAGCGAGAAATACAGTAGGTAGGTAGGTAGAGGAATAGAGAAAGAGGGAGAAATACAGTAGGTAGGTAGGTAGAGGGATAGAGGGGGGAAATACAGTAGGTAGGTAGGTAGATAGAGGTAGAAAGAAAGAAATACAGTAGGTAGATAGGTAGAGGGATAGATAGAGAGGGAGAAATACAGTAGTAGGTAGAGGGAGAAAGCAAGAAATACAATAGGTAGGTAAGTAGAGGGATAAACAGAGAGGGAGAAATACCATAGGTAGGTAGGTAGGTAGGTGTATAGATAAATAGCGAGAAATACAGTAGGTAGGTAGGTAGGTAGGTAGGTAGAGGAATAGAGAAAGAGGGGGAAATATAGTAGGTAGGTAGTTAGATAGAGGGAGAAAGAAAGAAATACAGTAGGTAGGTAGGTAGAGGGATAAACAGAGAGGGAGAAATACCATAGGTAGGTAGGTAGGTAGGTGTATAGTTAAATAGTGAGAAATACAGTAGGTAGGTAGGTAGGTAGGTAGGTCGGTAGGTAGGGGAATAGAGAAAGAGGGGGAAATATAGTAGGTAGGTAGGTAGATATAGGGAGAAAGAAAGAAATACAGTAGGTAGGTAGGTAGAGGGATAGATAGATAGAGAGGGAGAAATACAGTAGGTAGGTAGGTTGGGCCTTATATGATAATAATTTAATAATTAATAATTTATTAAATTTGTTGACCGCTCCCTCTCCCCGAAGGGACTCGGAGCGGTGCACAGGGCTAATAAAACAATAATACATACATATAGTTAAAAACAAATTAAATATTTCCCTGCGCTAAAAATTCCAATTAAAAAACTAAAATCCCCATCTAAAATTTCTGGCAACCCCATCGAAGAGAGACTATCCTAGGCCGGCCAAGCAGAACAGATATGTTTTTAGTTTTAGACGGAAGGAGCGGAGGTCCGTGGTAGTTCTAATGTCGGGGTGAAGGTCGTTCCAGAGGGCTGGGCCCGCCACAGAGAGAGCCCTTCCCCTGGGCGTCGCCCGCTGACAAAGTCTAGTGGACGGCACCCGGAGAAGTTCCTCTCTGTGGGAGCGAATCGGCCGTGTGGATGTGTGCGGCAGGATCCGATCCTGCAAATAGCTAGGTCCCGAGCCTAGCTGGATGGTTGTGTGTATGTGTGCAGGTGTAGACCTACACACAGATTGGTTGGCCATTTAACCAGACTGGGCCACAGCAACGCGTGGCCAGGTATATCTAGTATATATATATAACACAAGTTGAAATAGGGAAGAAAATGGTAAGTGAGCATCTGTCTGCCCTGGACGAGTTCAAATCACCAGGACTGGATGGATTACACCCCAGGATTCTGAAGGAACTGGCAGACGAGATCTCAGAACTACTGAACTCCGGGCCCTCCGCTGCCTGGGGGGGGGGGGAGGAGAGAGGAAGAGCCGCACCCGAGGGGCTAAAGAGCCGCTCGTGGCTCGCGAGCCGCGATTTGCCGACCACTGCCTTAGAATATTGTAGATAGTCAAGAAAATGAACACATTGATGATCAAGTAAATAAGAGTTTATTTGATGCACAAATAATCGGGCTCAAATTATATTTCAGAAAAATTATATGAAAACCTAGTTCTCCTGAGTCTATAATGCTGCAAAAGCTAAAAAGAAAGAGAAGATGAACAGGAACATGGTGATTGAACTCGGTTACAAAGGTGATGAGCATAACATTAGAACACATTGGAAATATTTCCTCCTGGAGAAAAATCTTGTCTTTATGGTCACTAAGCATTAATAATGAATTGATTTTATATAATCAGTCAGCGATAGTTGTTATTTTGTTTTGAATTTTATCGTAATCCATGAGCCCTGAAGACTCTAAGTAAGTCCTATTTTTATTTTTAGTGTGTGAATATCTCATGTAAGCAGCAGATCTTTACTTTAAGGATGAGTTTCCCAGAAGCATGGCTAATGGATAGATTGGCTAGGTGAGTATGATAAATGAGGAAGGTCGGCATGCATCGGAAGGAGTGAGTTGCTCATAATTTTGCTATATTTTCTCATATCTTTCCTTTGTAAAGCTGATGGTGCTATATGGCTTAGAACAGAAAGCCAACATAACTGGATAGCATCAGTTTGGAAATGACACTTCTAGGATATTGACTCTTGGCAAGCTCCAAAGTATTGATTCCCAATAAATGTTCTGTGTTGTGAAAACATCACATTTCTGTTTAAATATTAAGTTAATGGATATATGTAACTGGACAGTTACCAGGACCAACCCTCTATAATGAGACTATTCAGGCCAAACTCTTGTTTACTTTGGGATTCTAAGTTTAACTACACTTGACTTATGATTATCTAGGCTTTTTGGAACAGAGCCTTTGAAAAATTGCTTACCACTTCCTCTGAGTAGTTGGTTCCACTGTTGAACTGATCTTACTGTTAGGAAATTGCTCCCTCTTCCCCTGTCCCCCCCACATTCATTCTTCAGAACCTGCCAAATGAATATCTTCCAACCCTCTACTTACTGTTTCTTGATTCCATTTGCCAATTGAGGCTTAGATCATAAATAATTGTTCTCTTTTTGGTCCAGGGAAGTAGGAACTTCTGTGCCGTCAACCACAACTCCCAACATCCATAGCTATTTATAACATTGGCTGGAGGTGTTGGGAATTATAATTCAGCAACATCTGGAAGTCTTCAGGTTCTACTCCATTCTTGGTTATATTGCTGGCAGGGGTGGGTGTGGAGAGCTCTTGCTTTACATGACATGGAAGAGAAGTATCAGGTGCCAATTTTTATTTCTGACATCTATGGTTTTTATGATAGGAAAGTGGGAGTGAGGCTGTGATAGTATTTTGCACTGTGGTGTGGTGTGTTCTATTCAAGGCATTGGCTAGTTCAGCCTATTCAGTTTCCTGTGTTTTGTTTTCTCACTTCTAGCAATTACTACGCTGTGCTTGTAACTGGCATACTACACAAATTTTAGTTGATTTTTCTAAATATTTCTGCCATTCTTCCACTTTTGTGTAACATACTCTTTTTCAGAATTTTAATGCTATTTACATTATGTGTATGCGATTCCTTTCTATTACATTACTTTCCACTCAAACCCACTGAAGACGTCATACAAAACAGTTCTGATAAGAAAGAAAGAAAGAAAGAAAGAAAGAAAGAAAGAAAGAAAGAAAGAAAGAAAGACAGTCAGACAGACTTCAATCTCCCTTAGGATTAAGGTTAGAGGATAATTTATGATTTCCATAAACTTACATTGGCTTAAAGCTGCAATCTTACCATCTCACATTTGTAATTTCTCAATGCGTGAATATTCACATTTCTGGAGGTCATTAATGAATAAGAAAAATACCTTCCATTGTATGTGGATGTTCATTAATTACAAAGAGAAATGTATTAAGATTTATGGGGAAGATATTGCAAACGTGTTTGTGAAAGTTTGCAAAGTTGCTTAATAATGTGCTTCCCAACCTGGGGGAATTACCCAAAATTGGATAAAAGTGTTCTTCCCCCTTTGGATACAACACACAATCTCTTTACACATTGATAACTGGGACATTTAAAGAAGGACTTTCTGATAAGCGGTTTTGTACAGCGAAGGAAAAGGTTTCTGAAGCACTGACTTTAATGGCTGTCCAGATTTTTGCAGCATTTTATTTTTGACAGAACTGGCTCACAAAGGTTTTGGCTGTGCGGAACAAGATTGCAGCTTGCCCCCATATGACATAGTATGAAAGGATAACAAATAACTGAACGTGGAAAATTGTCACATTCTTGACATTTTTATACACAGTGCTTGCAACAAAAGAGCCTGAATGACAAGAACCAAGTTGCAAGTGTCCTCTATTCATTATATCCTTTACAGCTGTAGTGGGCATGATGAACAGAGTGTGTACAATTGAAAGCAATCATGAATATAGGTAGCGACTTTGGACTTAATGCCTGAGGCAAAGAACACACAAAGTGAAGTCAATGATAATAAAGTTTCTCCCTCACTCCTGCCAGATAAGAATGCAATTTTGTTCAGTTGTGTTTGAGCACATTTTATCTTTGTCATTAAAAGCTCTGTCGCTGGTCTGGAAGAAATCTGTGTCAATTTCAGACACACATTTATTTCCTAATAATTAGTAGATAAATAATTGGACATTAACATTTGGCAATGATGAGAAGGTCACAGCTTGCTAAAGGTTCTGGGAGTTTAATCTGTTTTAAATTGTATGTATTTTGTATATTTATTGTTTTTATTCTCCCTGTGCACCGCCCCGAGTCCCTGTGGGGAGAGGGAGCGGTTAATAAATTCAACTTTATTTATTATTATATTATAACATAATTGAAATGGATCCGTTGCTCAGCTTGCTGTCTTGCAGATACATTGGACTCTAGCTGCTATCAAGCCCAACTAACATCAGAAGAGAGTTTGATTCCGTATTAGTTACCTTCAATGAATCAAGACAATACATTGTTTCTAAACATTCTTGCCATTTTTGCTTCTCCAAAGTCTTAGCAATTATTCCATTACTGAGAACAAGAACTGGAAATAGCATCCCAGCCCAAACTGACATGGTTACTGTGGTAACAAAGAATTCCTCATCCAAGGATGACTGCAGAAAAGTCAAGATGATAGCCATGTTGTACATTAAAAGGTGAGGAACTTTGATCTTGTAGCCATAACTATCATCTTGAGTTTCCTGTGGCTACCAACCATAGTTTTCCAAATTATCTATTAATTAGAGGCTGATCTTTTGTTCCTCTGCTGTTCGGGCAGTTTCCTTTCTGGTCAGGTAGATGGAGCTTGTTTTCAACTAAGATGCTATTGGACTGCATCATCTTATCATACCAGATTTGAAAGTTCTTGCTAAGCAAATAATTGACTGTACTTGCCCAGTGCTGCCCCTATTGTTGGAGCAGATACCTCCAACAGAGATGAATCAATCTTCAATTTATCACCTTGCATATGTTTTTAAACTCTTTGGGGCAATGAATGAGTGTAGGCTAAAAGTCATGGTGTTCATCTTCATATTTCTTTCTTTACCATTTCTGCTATTATTATAAGTTCTTTCATTGCAGTTTCTTTTTGTATTCTTATCCACCTTCTTTATCCAAGCTAAAATCTTGTGCTATTTTGGGGGTTGCCCCATAGCTGTACCCAGAATTGAATTGCTTCTTCTTTGTCAGGTGTTGCAGTTCTTCAGTTCATTGCAATCTGTCTGTCGATGAATTGGTAGAAACATTTCTAATTCCACTTCAATTAGAGATTTTGCCCATCAGTTGCAGATTAAATGTCATATCTGTTGATCTTTGTGGCTAGAGCTGTTATTTGCTGATGTGTGATTTCCAGCGCTTCCTTTTATTCCTTGTTTCTAGGTGATATTTCTTGATCTGTATTCTTTGGTCTTCTTTTTCATCTTTTTTTATTTCATATGTTCTGGCTTGTTTACATTTCATCTGATCTTAGATCTCTATAATGGCAGATTCTGTTGGGCGAAGTGGAATCTATTTTGATTTCATTCCTGTATCATTGATAGCAAATAATCAAGGAAAATCACTAGAGTGCATTTTTTTTGATTAGTGAATTTAGTATTTTATATTAATGTTATGTTTTTTTAAAAATTGATCTATGTTGACAGTTTTAACCTCTTTTCTATCTAATATTCACTAATCATCTGTATTAGTTTCTCCTAACACTTTAGAACCCAAAGGTGCTTTTTTCAACAAGCAACTGGACTTTCTGGTTTTTCTTTGAAGATTTTTTGCTTCTCAACCAAAAAGCTTCATCAGCCCTGACTGATTAATGGGGAATGGAAGGATTTATATTCCTTGCAGACAGCTGGTCATTTGCATTCTTTTAGATTCAACTCATACAGATGACCAGCTGTCTGCAAGGAATATATATCCTTCTGTTCCCCATCATCCAGTCAGAGCTGAAAAAGCTTCCTTGATGAGAAGCAAAACATCTTCGAAGAAAAATAAGAAAGTCCAGTTGCCTCTTGAAAAAGCACCTTTGGGACAACCATGACCTGCATCACTGAGAATCTCCATAGGCATTTAACATTTTAAAATTGGGCCTTACATTTTCAGATGTAATGTACGGAGAAAACAGCTGTCTTCTGTCTACCACATGAGGTCCCCAAAACAGTGCAATGCCAGTTGCACTGAGCTGCCTGTATAAAATTAAACTGTTACAGAGGAGCTGATGTTGCTATTCTTCCAGCATGAGAGAAAAGAGCAACATGAAAGCAACATAGAAAAATCTTCCTACTGATTCTTACTTGTTAAGAAAGCAACCTAGCATGTGCCCCTGTATGATAAACCCATCCCTTTTTTCCCTTTTTAAACCACACTGTATTTTAAGCAAGGAATATTTTTCCTCCTTTGAAAACAATCTTGTCACTAAGATTGAACATTCCTCGTTGATTGACAATTGTTCCAGAAAATAAAATATGAAATATTATGTAGCTATTTTTATTTTAAATGCAGGGACCGATATTCTGGGAAGAATTTAACTGAACACGAAACATTCATAAGTGTACAGAAGGGACAATATTTTTATGTTTGAATCTGGAATTTATTCCAATAACCAAAACCCAGTTAATAAGCCCTGCTGTTGATCTATACAGATTTAGTTTGTTTATTTTTGATGAAATCATAATGTAGTTGAAATGGATGACTATTAAGTATGGCTATAATCAATACCAACCAAAAATATCAAGTGCTCAACACAGCAAGCACATTCATCATCATTTTTTAATATTGATAAATTATTTATATTTTTTCAGGTAAACAAAACCCAATTACCAATCCAGCTAAGAAAAACATTTATTATATAGGGAATACGTGACTTTGTTGCTTTGCTTCTCTGATCAATAAATTCCCATGCTCCACCTTTGCCTATTTTAATCAATAGATTTACAGCTTCCATCAAACATATATAGTGAAATAGAGAGGACAATTCTTCCTTCTAGTATGTTTATGGAGATTCTCAGTCATCCAGGTCATGGTTGTCCCAAAGTGCTTTTGTATAAATCCTTCCATTCCCCACCATCCAATCACAGCTGAAGAAGCTGCTTGGATGAGAACAAATACATCTTCAAAATAAAACCAGAAAGTCCAGTTGCCTCTTGAAAAAACACCTTCTTTCTAGTATATTTACTACAGAGGTGGTATTCAGCAGGTTCTGACCAGTTCTGGAGACCCTGTAGCGGACATTTTGAGTAGTTTGGACACCTGGTAAATACTATCTCTGACTGGCCCCGTCCCCTATCTATTCTCTGCCTCCCGAGTCACAGCTGATCAGGAGAAAATGGAGATTTTGCAGTAACCTTCCCCTGGAGTGGGGAGGAAATGGAGATTCTAAAGTATCCTTCCCTTGTCATGCCCACCAAGCCATGCCCACTAAGCCATGCCATGCCATGCCCACCAAGCCACACCCACAGAACCAGTAATAAACATTTTTGAATCTCACTATTGGTTTACTAGTCCTACTATATACTATACAATGTTGATTGAATATTTTACTACATGATTGAGCTGTAAAAGTATAGGACAGAAACAAACTTATTAAGAAAAACTACTGTGATTAAAACCTTTCAACTTAAAATGAACGAGAGAGACACTAAAAATACATACTCTCATTCATGGATTAGACAATGTGAGCAGACTAGTCACCTCTCCAGTCTTACAAAATAAACATTTGGATTCATCTACCCCTCTAAAAATGAAGGGGTTTAGAACCTATAGAAAAAAACTAAAATATGAACATCACTACTTATGTAGCAGGTTGATCTGTTCAGTTGAATTCATAATATCTAATCATAAAATAAAATATTGTCTCTCACAGGGAACCATATTACGTTTTAATGGCATGCAGATCCCTTTTGTTTAAAAACAGCAATAAAACCACAACAAAATGAAAGCAGTACACTTCACAAGGGATTATTTTTAGCTAGATGCACTGAAAAACAAGTCCATTCATGACTTCTCTTATTTATAACAAAACTGACCCATATATGTGCCTCTTGAATTATACTCTTGAAGAATATAATTTAGGAAAAATATATAGATGCAGAAACATTCTCAGAGCTTTGAGTTTTAACTTCTGTTATCTAGCCTTCATTAAGAACATTCTTAATGTGCATTTACCAAGGTACGGCTGAATGATTAACTCCCAAACAACTGCATAGAATTGCAGATTCAGAATTTTGTCTGTGGAAACTGAACTGTTATTCTGCCCCAAATGCTAAGTAATATTTCAAGAAGTTTTAAAAAAGTCAATATTATTCATGATCCATATCATTTATTCATTAGAATGCGTTTGTGTCTGCAGACTGCTCAATTTATATGGCACAGAGGCGGTTTTAAAAGATTGCATTCTCCCCAGTTGATTTCTTAGTTTCTAGGTTCCATTTTAGGCAACCTGTTCATGCCAGTCTTCAAAAGCAAAGTACATGTTGGAAAAAAAAACCCACAGACAAATTCCTTCAATTAACAACATGAAGACAATCATATTGTGGCAAGAGCTTTCAGAATAAGCCATAGCTTGAAGTTTACCTCCACTACAATGATTTAATTCATAGCATCTCTAGTCAAACAGTGGACCTTGCATATAGAAAGGAGTAAGTAAACCTACAGTATCTGTATTGATAGTTGAGCATCATTGATGGCTATGCTCTGGTTGGATCTTTGATCATGTTATTGCGTGGCATAGAAAAATGGCTTAAAAGGAGTTTATCTGTTCCTATCCTAAAGCTATACCACAAATTTTTTAAAGAGGTTGTAAAATCCATGGTGAATTGAGGTATAATTGGCAACCATCTTTAAACGTTTAGTATCTTTGAATCATATCTGAGTTGTACTAAATTATTATTATTCCTATTCAGTTATTGCAGTTATTCCCATTAAAACTATTTACATCCTGTACAAAGGAATGAAGTTCATTTTTTTTATCTTGTCATTCTGATCATTAATATATGGATAACAAAGACTATGAGTTTATGAGCCATTGTTCCATTTCACACTTGGAACTTTTTAACTTTTAAAATATATAATTTATAAATTGTGTGTATATACTGCATTTAATTATTAGTTGTGTGTCCCTCCCTTTTTGTACTTGGTAAGTTTTGTTTTCCTTTTCTTTTTTTGTTTTATGAAAACAATACTTACTTTTAAAAATCAGTCTATATAAGATACCAGAATTCAAAGATGATTAGTACTGACCTTTACACGTACATTAAACTTTATAGCTTTTACTCTGTAAATGCAATCCTATGGACATCTTGATGAAAGAGCAAATTTGTATTGATCTGATTTACTTCTGAGTACCAACAATTCAAAAACAACTCATAATCTTAAAATATCAAGGACTGGGTGTTTTAGTCAGAAAGTTTTGAAATTTGTGAAAAGATTTTTATGAAGTCCATCATGGCCACATTGATTGAATTCAATGAATTCTAACAGTGTTTACTCTTTCTTGGATAATCAAGAAGGTTACTTCCCAGACAAGGAGGGAGTTTTCCCAAAATTCAGTTGCACATAGCTTCATACCTAACGGGGATTGAAGGCACATCCTTTTTTCGTTGGCATTGTTGTTAGCTTTTCTTCATTTTTATTACTTAAAAACAGTCAGAAGTAATTTACTTCTAATTTTCATTTCAACTGCTTTTCATCTGATGAGAATCAAATGCAGCACATCTCAAATATGGTTGACTTTTTTTTGTCCCCTTACTTCTTGAGAATATTTTATATATTATCAACATACTGTTGAACCTCCCTTCAACTGCCCCAAGAGTTTGACAAAGCTGTTGTTAAGCATCAGTTTCTCCATTCCACACACCTCTTTATATTGACAGAAACATATTGATTTGATTTAGTATGTACTAAGCTGTTTTGTACTATGTTGCTCTAAGTAATGTGATTGCTGATACTGGAGCTAAAGCGATGCTGGAAAGGATATAAAGAAGGTAATTGGAGATTATATGTCAAGATGAGGAATAGCAAAATAAACTCTAGCCTATATTGGAGCTTAAGAGTTAGAATAGTATGGCTATCTGTCTTTCTCTTCCTATTTGGGCAAAAGGAATTCTTCAAAAAAGCCTGTAAGAGTTTATTAGTTAAAAACAATAGTTTTAAAAAGGGAAAGGTATGGTAGAAGGCATGAAGGCAACAGTTATAATCAATAAAGAATATATGCTCCTGATTAACGAGCGGCTATGCCCTTGCGACAGAGCCGAGGTTGAAACTGCGGAACATGTCCTTCTATCTTGCTCCATGTATAACGCAGACAGATCTAAGTTACTGTCTCTCCTTGAAACCATCCCTTCTAGACTCAATGGTTGTAACTTGATGGCCCACTGCCTAGGAGATGGCTCTCCATATATCACTTTTCAGGTCTCAAAATTCTTCTTAAGAGCTGTAACCATTAGGGGAGAACGCTGTAACCTTCCTTAGTTAAGCTATTGGTGATACATTGTTATGATATTATGATTATGATTATGATTATTATGATGATGATGATGATGATGATGATTATGATGATTATTATGATTATTATGATGATTATGATTATGATTATGATGATGATGATGATGATGATGGTTATTATTATTATTATTATTATTATTATTATTATTATTATTATTATTATTATTATTATTATTATTATTATTATTAACGTTTCTTCCTGTAGTACTTGTGTTTTGGTCTGTGACCGTAAATAAAAGTATATATATATAAAGAATATATGCAACCCACGCTTGAATTGTTGGGTTCTTAGTGTTCTCTGATCTCAGATGTTCTTGCAGATATTTCCTTATTGCAGATGTTTTAAGAGAATGGACAATGTTACCCAATCTGGTAATGAATCATGCGCAGGAAATCTACCAAGCTCAGAGAATATCAGGCATCCCTTGATACTTCTTCCATTAACCATCATGTTTCATGTACTAGATGACTTTTAATTATTTTAAAACATGTATATGTTCAAGGAAAGCTTTGTAGGCATCACACTTTGGTACAAGAAGTTTGAATCAGAATAAGAAAAAAATAACAAACCACATGAAATACTTGGCCAAATAGTTTCTGAGAATATCATTAATAGATCAGAATGACTTATTTATTGGATTGATTGCATATACTTTAAAATACCTAAAAAGCTAAAATAGCTTTTAGGCTACAATTAGTCTTAAAGCAGTTGCAAATTAAGTCTAATTAAAAGGAAAATATGAGAAACAGCTTGGCATCATGACATTTAAGGAACCTGGCTAGAAACTGGAAAATAATAATTTCTAATTCCACCTTAAGCACAAAACTACCTGAGTAACCTTGGGCCAGTCTCTCTTTCTCACCCCTAAGGAAGAAAGGGAAAACCACTTCTGAAAATCTTGCCAAGAAAACCACACACGCTTGCTCATATATTCATCAGAGTCAAAACTGACTCAAAAGCACACAGAGAATACAAAAATATGTTACTACCTGTACACTGTCACGGTAAGAAGACAAAAGAAGTGGCAGATTTATGTACATTTGAATATGGGCAGAAAGAAAGCTAGATGTAATTACTGGAATGTAAACAAAACTATATCATGAGAAGTGCTTTTATTATAATAGAGTAGAACTCTTAATATAGCTGTTCATACACAACACCATAGTAAGGAAAACTACCAAAATAGCTTATTCAGCAGATTGAATAATCTGCTGATGTGATTAATTGGTGATATCTAGCCTTCTTTAAGGTGGGGCATGGACAAACTGTCCTTCAGATATAGAGGATGTTGTATGTAGGTCTCCTACTGCTGGAAATGCTGGAAGTTACAAATAAGACTGAGAATGGCAAAACTATGACTGTGCTGAAGATCCAGTGATGTTAAGAATATGCACACATGCCTGTCTTGTCTCTGTGTGTATTTGGCTGGCATCCAAAACATTCATATATGGAATTGTTCTTTTTTTATTTCAGAACAACTTCCTTTCACTGAAGTGCTAATAGACCACTCATCAGTTTGAAAAATGTCCCAGTTTAGTTGCAATCATTCATATTGATCAGCAACATAATCTTTACTGGCTGAACCCGGTTCAGCCAGTTAAGTCCAACACTGGCCATTGGGGGCGAACAACTGGCCCCCGTGGAGAGGGCGCGCAACTTGGGTGTCCTCCTGGATTCCCGGCTGTCCATGGAGGACCATGTGGCGGCCGTGGCCAGGGGGGCGTTCTATCAGGTACGCCTGATACGCCAGTTGCGCCCCTTACTGGACCGGGGAGCCCTTCGCACAGTCACTCAAGCGCTTGTGACATCCCGGCTGGATTACTGCAACGCTCTCTACATGGGGCTCCCCTTGAGGTGCACTCGAAAGCTACAGTTAGTGCAGAATGCGGCCGCGCGGGTGATTATGGGTGCCTCAAGGCAAACCCACGTAACACCTCTCCTGCGCGAGCTGCACTGGCTGCCTGTGGCCTTTCGAGTGCGCTTCAAGGTGTTGACAACCATCTTTAAATCGCTCCATGGCTCGGGGCCTAGCTATATACGAGACCGCCTCCTGCCCCATACATCCCTTCGTCCGATCCGCTCCCACAGAGAGGGCCTTCTCCGGGTGCCGTCGACGGGGCAATGCCGGTTGGCGACACCCAGGGGAAGGGCCTTCTCTGTGGCGGGCCCGGCCCTCTGGAACGACCTACCCCCCGACCTTCGCACTATCTCGGACCTCCGTCTCTTCCGCCAACGTCTTAAGACGTATTTATTTCAACAAGCCGGCCTAGGATAGCCCCCTGTTCCTGACTTTAAAAAAAAAAAAAAAAAAATTATAATTTGGGAAGGTTTTTAACATGGGTTTTAGCACGGGTTAATCTAATTTAATATATTTTAAATTGATATTTATTGTATTTTTGTGGTTTTAATAATGCCTGTGCGCCGCCCTGGGTCCTAACAAGGAGAAGGGCGGGGTATAAATTTAATAAAATAAAAATAAATAAATAAATAGTGTCTTACTCAGAGATTTTCTATTAGCAAGCAATTGAAGTTGTGTTCCCCTGCACAGTTGTCTATGCTAGGTGTTGTTGACCACAGTAGGATCCAATAAACAATAGAATTTGTACCTGTAAATCTTATTTTATATTACATATTATTTGCATTATCTATGAGACTGTCTATTTCAAGTGGCATCTGCCATCCTTTGTATGCAAGCTCAGATAATATGTAGAAAACCCTTCAAGTCACACGTGGTTGAGTTTGAGGCTCTGGCAGAAAAAAGCACTTGTAACTGTCACACCAGCCTTATGGGGGTCCTGCCCTAGAGTCATGTTGGGCCCTTCACTGCTAATCTTAAGGAAGGCAGTTAAGAAGATGCTTTTTCATGAATCCTTTGGAGCACCGGAAGCAATGTATTAAGGCAGACAATAGTACCCATCTTTGTGTTGAGCGATGGATGTAAAAGCTGGTAAATAGATTTGCATGTTGGGGAGGGTTAGTGATCTGGCCAAGTAGAACCCAAACAAAGGAGTGATTATTGTCAGAGTATTTGGCAGTAGTTGGTTTCTTGGCTGAGTTTGGAAGACAGGGATGGGAGCATTTCAGGGGTGGTCTCAGGGTCAAGCTTCTTTTGAATCCGTGTGAAGCTCATTGTGTGTGTGAGAACAGCTTTCCTTTCATTCACTTGTTACAAATTTGGAGGAATTTTCAGTACACACTGTGCTGTACTGAGAGAGAGAGAAAATCCTGTACCACATTATTCTTGGAGTCTAACATGCTCAGTGAAGACACATCTTCATTTAAGTAGCCATTTACCATGTTAACACTGCATGTTTTCCAGTTATTTTCCTCCCTTCTTTTCTTCTTTCTTACTTCTTAATTTTAAATGCTAATGCAATATACAGACAATTTTCTTTTCATTCCTAGGTCAAGTTGCAAAACAAAGAATGAATGAGATGCGGATATCCAGACTCTTATGTCACTAGTTTTGCTGACAGTGAGAATTATTGTAAAGAGAAGTGGGTGGATGAAGCACTATAGATGGTTTTGCTGTTCGCATCTTAATTGGGTTTTGAGGGAATTGGTTTTGACTCAAACTCTACCAGTGGATCCTTATCAGCATTTTCAGGAGTTTTTCATCCAAGGGGAATGATGCATGTCAGAACTCCTCAACAGAATTTGGAAAGTTTAGAGCAATTAGACAAGAAAATGCTAGTAACTATTTTCTGGAACCGAAAAGAGAATTTTAAAGCGTAAACCTGGAAGAAAAAGAGTGAGATGTCCATCAACTAATTAAAAAGGAAGAAACAAAAGTAGAGCCAGTTTTGTCTAGAGGCCACAGGCTAGAAACCAGGAGACTGTAAGTTCTAGTCCCACTTTAGGCATGAAAGCCAGCTTAGTGACT
Organism: Rhabdophis nuchalis; assembly: GCA_039707465.1. Classification (NCBI taxonomy): domain Eukaryota; kingdom Metazoa; phylum Chordata; class Lepidosauria; order Squamata; family Natricidae; genus Rhabdophis; species Rhabdophis nuchalis. Next base: position 31,725,579 of record CM077645.1, read on the forward strand.
GTAGACCAATCAGTCTCTCTCAGCCCAACTCATCACACTGTTGTTGCTGTGGGGAAAATAGAAGGAATATTAGATACAGTATTTTTCAGAGTATAAGACGCACCTTTTTTCCTCTGAAAAGAGGCTGAAAATCTGGGTGTGTCTTATACATTGAATACAGCATTTTTTTGCCTCCTGAAACCCCGCCCCTTCACCAAAATGGCCACGCGCATACCCTTATGGAGGCTTCCAGAGAGCTCCTGGGGGCTGGGGAGGGCAGAGATGAGCAAAAAATAGGGCATTCTCCCCCCCCCCCCATCCCCAAGCAGCACTCTATAAGCCTCCATAAGGCTTTTGGTTTTTTTTACCAAAAAACACCCCATTTTCACGAAAAAGGGCTGTTTTTCCTCGTTTCCCCCCCCCCGAGCATTCTGCAAGCCCCCCCCCCAAGGCTGCTCATGCTTTTTATTTGAAAAAAAGCAGCCATTTTCATGAAAAATGGGCCATTTGGGGGAAGTTTGCACAGTGCAAAAAGGGTTTTTTTCCCCCTTTCGGAAAGCTGTTTAGTTAAGTGATTGATGAGAATTACGTTGGTCAAGTACTGTGCCTGCAGAAACAAAGATTTGTTCCAAAGGTGGTCAGTGATTTCCTTCTCCAGCACATGGGTAAATACACCTGGAAACATCTACCTACCTACCTACCTACCTACTCTCTCTCTCTCTCTCCCTACCTATCTACTGTATTTCTCTCTCTCTGTCTCTCTTTCTATCCCTCTCTCTATCTCTCTACCTACCTACCTACTGCATTTCTCTCTCTCTCCCCTCTATCTAGCTATCTACCTACTCTCTCTCTCTCCCCCTACCTATCTACTGTATTTTTCTCTCTCTATTTCTCTCTCTATCCCTCTACCTACTTATCTATCTACACACACTCTCTCTCCCTACTTACCTACCTACTGTATTTCTCTCCCTCTCTCTCTCCCTATCCCTTTATCTACCTAACTACATACTCTGTCTCCCTCCCTCCCTCCCTACCTACAGTATTTCTCTCTCCTCCCCCTCTACCTACCTACCTACCTACCTACCTACTCTCTCTCCCTACCTACTTACTGTATTTCTCTCTCTCTCTCTCTCCCTCTCTATCCCTCTATCTACCTACCTACCTTTTTTAAAAAATTGCCTCTTCAAAACCTGGGTGCGTCTTATACTCCGGTGCGTCTTATACTCTGAAAAATATAGTATGTTTGCTGCCTTGAGTTGTTTATAAGATAATAAAGATGGGATTAAAAAAAAAAAAACCTCCTAAAATAAATACCACAATCATGTTGCTAATCCCTTCTCTACCAGAACCAAAAGTGTGTTGTCTACCAATCCACTTTTTCACGCTACCATCTCTATAACTCATCCTCCTGCATGAGAAACCAACAGTCCTGTTTCCCAGAGCCTAACCCATTATTGATATTCTAGGTTATCCTAGATCTGATGAATACATCAGCCACATGTGTTTAATGATTCCACATTTGCACCTTTAATTGGGAGTAGAAAGGAAGGAGATCCCACACACCCCATTACAATTTCACAAGCTTCAGTTTCTCACTTTCCTTAAATGAATAAATCCCAAAACTCCATATAACTCTCTAAAATAGTTGGTTGGGCTTTGGAGATGGGGAGTCCATAGTTGTTTCTTTCTTTCTTTCTTTCTTTCTTTCTTTCTTTCTTTCTTTCTTTCTTTCTTTCTTTCTTTCTTTCTTTCTTTCTTTCTTTCTTTCTGCCTGCCTGCCTGCCTGCCTGCCTGCCTGCCTGCCTGCCTGCCTTCATTTCTTTTTTTCCAGCTTTCTTTCTTAATCTCTCACTCTTTCTTTATTTTCTCTTTTTCTTTCCTTGTCCTTTTCTGTTTTTTTCTCCTTTCATTTATTCAATCATCCATTTATCATATTCCTGCACTGCCCATCTTGCCTAAATGACTTTTAAATTAAGAACTAATTAAAGCTTCCCTAATAGGGAGAATGCTATGTCATAAATTAGAAAGTAGTAGAACTCTACTTGTATCACAAAGGTTACATTGCACCAAAAAGACCTTGTATCAATTAGCTGATTTATTGCCATCAAAGATCTATAGTAATAAGACCTTATATTCATATGTCATTTTCCCATCCTGGGCACCTATTTATCTTCTTTGGATATATTTCTGTCCCCTACCTTGATAATACTGCTTAAAAATTCAATCCAGATATTTTATAAATGTTTCCACACCTGAAATTCAACCTGAGTTCCTTATATCAGCCTATGTTAAAATAAATTGAGTAGAAGAAAAATTATTCTCTCAGCTGGGCAAATATATAAAAGAAAGTGGTATTGGTGATGGTAGAGGAAGAAGCTTCCCATCTGTCCTTCTTGGAAAGTATGTCAAGATGAGCAATGTGTTGTAATTGTTTATAATACACCCAAAATCATATTGGTACATACAGTGGACATAATGCCATAAGATACATGCTGTATACCAACTTTCAAGAAACATTTTGTCTCTCAAATACTAAAAGGTCTAAAAGGACAAAATCATTGATAAGATGATGTGAAGAAAAAATTTCCACTTGAAGAGGTCTTCTAAGTCCAGACCAAGAAGCTGGTAACCTAGTTTAATCTTTCTTTTTTCCATATTAAAAATATTATGTGAAAATCTCAATTAAAACCAAAGTAGTTTCAGTTCATCTTTTTTTTTCTTTTGACCCCAACTTTTTATTTCAAAACCTTGTTGTGAGTGTTCTGTCACATAAGAATTTAAAAATTGCAAGAAAGCAAGCGTTTTTATCAACTTAGTTACAGACATCATCTTCCTGCACACTTTATTGAGGACAAAAAAATAGTGGTCGAACCATAATGGTAACAGGGAGGAAAAAAAACTCTTGCCCTTTACTACAGATACTTATCTCTAACTTGCTTCTTTCTCTGAGAATTGCACAATGCAACTTGTTTCTATTCTTGCACAGTTTGTGCTTCTTACTGCTTCTTCTCCTTTCTTCCAATACAATTTTTAATGCACCTTATCAGCCTTACAGTAGCTTTGAGCAAACATTTCTTTCCGGAATGCTGTCTCCTTTCTAAAGTATTTTATATGTATTTGAATTAGGATTTGCTGATATTCAGCAATAAGAATAAATGGAATAATTCAGCATTGAGCAGGGAAGAATATGTGATGTTCCTATGATTATTCAATGTATTTATAGATAAATACAATAATCTGTGACATACAACCAAAATTGAGCCCAATATTTCTGTTGATGAGTGAGTTTTGTCATTTTATGGCCTTTCTTGCCACAGTTGTTAAATGAATTATTGAAGTTGTTAAGTTAGTAACACAGTTGTTAAATTAATCAGGCCTCCCTATTGACTTTGCTTGTCAGAAGGTCTCAAAAGATAATCACATGAACCTGGGACACTATAACCATCATAATGAGTCAGTTGCTAAGTGTGTGAATTTTGATCAGATGACCATGGGAATGCTGCAATAATCATTAATGTGAAAAGTAATCATAAGTGACTTTTTTCACTGCCATTGTAACTTTGAACTAAACAAACTATTGTTAGTTGAGTACTACCTGAATACATGGAGTGCTAGTTATGAGGTTAGAGGTATGCTACTGCAGGAATGACCAGTATAAAATAAATATATTGTAATAAGTATACTGCATATGGAAACAGTGAATGATGATTAGATTGAATTGAAATGCCCGTATTTTTGGAGTATAAGACACACCTTTTTCCCTCTCTAAAAGAGGGTGAAAATTTGGGTGCATCTTATACACTGAATGTAGCCCCACCCACCCACCCACCAGCCCCAACCACCCACCCACCAGCCCCAACCCTTTGGTCTCTGCTTCCCAGCAATTTACCTCTTTGCAGCAAACAGGGCTTGTGGAGGCTTCAATAAGCTATAGCAATTCCTTGCAGCCTGTAACAGCTGATGATCAGGAGAAATTGAAAGTGAAACTTGCTGTTTGCTCCAGGAGGCAAATTGCTGGGAGGCAGATTTTTTTTCTCCTTCTGCTAATCAGGCTGTTTGCTGCAAGGAGGTAAGTCAAAAACTATAAATGCCTGTAGAATGTTCAAATTATTAGACTTATTTTTTAAAGACTGCTTTATTATTGTTCTAGACAACTTAACAAAATGAAGAAGCTTTTTAAAATAAATGCTTGATCTGAAGAGGCCCTGCTATTGTTTTAAAAAGTGCTATTTTTTAAATAGCAGAGAATAACTATACTTCCAGAAAGCACATCAATTTTAACAGCATCTGTACAAATATAGTCTGAAATATAACACTACATACAGTGTATATTGTCTACACTGTTTGTGCAAGGAGGCAAGTTGCTGGGAGGCAGAGGCAGATATTTTTCCCTTGTTTTCCTTCCCAAAATCTAGGTGCATCTTATAGTTTGGAGTGTTTTATACTCCGAAAAATATGGTAGATTAAGAGAAACAGAAAGTTCTGATAGGGTGGTATGGGTTTTTTAAATTTTGATTGTTATTTTTTATTCTTTTCCTGCACTTTGCAGGTATCTAGTCACAGATTAGAAATGGGTGATGCCAATGATGGGTGATAAAGCATGCTGAATTTTAGGTTTTCAGCAGTATTTAAGGCTTTTAATGCTGCATGAGGAGGTATAACAGCTTAGACTCAAATTATTCCCCAACGCATTCCTTATATCCATTTCCTATAGTCTCAAACTGCTGCATACAAGCCAAGAAATATTTTTGGTATACGAAATTTAAAAGTAAAAATAGCTGAAGAATGAATGATTTATAAATAAAAGCACTATCTAAAATTAATTTTGAGATAGCATTCCACTTCTTAAAATGGATTGGTGAAATAATTTAATGGCCATCCCTATTCACAATCCTTGAAGCACTCAAACAAATAATTGTTAGCTTCTGTTAGGTAGTGCCCTACTTTCCTTTTCCATGTCCTACTTGAGATGCAAAAGGAAAATGTTAAAATTTGCCTCTTTTTGTTTGTTTGTTTGTAGCCTCTAATGATCAGTTCACACACATACCATGCTTTTTTGCATTTTTAAATTAGGGACAACAAATGCAACGATGTATTTAATATGATGTGTACTTTTAATCCAGTAGTTTTCAAATAAAAGTGGGGAAAAAAATCTTTCCAAGTAGAAATATAACTACAGATTCACATTATTGGCAGTTGTGAATGTTTGCATTTCATTCGTCTGATCCAGTAGCCTATAAAAGGAAAAGTATGTCTTTCAGTTTGGATCTGGTTAAAAAAAATGAGTCAATCTTATTTGAAGTGACATAACAAGAAAATACAAACTTAGATTAATAGTTAAAGAGTCATTTCTAAATCTGAACTAATATTTTACTCATAAAATGGTAAACTGTTCTGAAATTTGGACTCATATAATAGCTTATATATATTGTTCATATTTTTGATAGTGATAAGCAAACTGACAAACATTAATAATTTAATTGAATGATATGACATACATACATGAAAATTTATGAAGCACTAGTTAGCATATGTGACTTAGAGATTTTCTTGTTCCTTCTTTTGCCTTTTACCTGCAAAATAATAAAATATATATATTAAGACCTCCAGTCAAGGATGCAAATTATTTCTTTTCTAAACTTGTGACTCCATATGAGGTTCTGAGCCTTACTTTCTTTTTCCATATTTTTGTTCTTCAAATATCACAATAGGCCCAAATCAACTCTCAAAATTTTTTAAAATTCTGAAAATAGCATAAAAGTCCATCTGTTCCCATTCATCTAACTAAAACTAAATAACATCTGTTCCAATGTTTGAAAATGGCACAATATGACTGAAAATAATCTACAGTACTAAACATATATAGATCCCTTCTTCTATATGCCTGATGTAGCATCTTCTGGACCAAGAGACGTCAGTGTTAAAGGTTTTTTCTGTTACCAGATTCCTGGGAAGAAGTGATCAACCAGTCACTTTTGTTCCAAGGTTGCCCTCAAATTAATGTTGCCTTCAGCTTCCCTTGCAAGCAAGATATTTACAATTGACAAATCCATATGTCCTTTTTCTAACAGCTGGCTAGGAAAAAGAGAAAAGTAGACAATGAGGTGTCACCAAAAGAGAAAAGGAAATTCCCAAGCAAGGACATTCAGAGAGAGACTGAGCCTTCCTGGCACTCCTGGTAATAGCCCAGTGGTGGCTTTCAAAAATTTTTACTACCGGTTCTGTGGGCATGGCTTGATGGATGTGGTGTGACTTGGTGGGCATGGCTTGGTGGGTGTGGCAGGGGAAGGCTAGTGTAAAATCTCCATTCCCTCCCCACTCCAGGGAAAGGTTGCTGCAAACTCCCCATTTCCTCCAGAATCAGCTGGGATTTGGGAGGCAGAGAATAGATGAGGATGGCGCCATTCAGAGGTGGTATTTACCGGTTCGCCAAACTACTCAAAATTTCTGCTACCAGTTCTCCAGAACTGTTCAGAACCTGCTGAATACCATCTCTGCCATAGCCACATTTACATCGTGTTTCAGCTCAACCACGTACCATTGGAAGGCAGACATTCCTCAGATTTCCTGCAAGGAAATTATATCTCAACAAGAAACATTTTGCCTGACATTCTGGTAAACTTTATTCTCTGGTTCTCCATTGTGATATGTCTTGTGCCATTGTGTTTATTTATTTCCTAAAAATATCTATGGATTGTATTTTACACAGACATTATGGATAGGCTGGACCAAAAATTTAACCTAGTAGTTGACATAACCTATTTTTCCAGGTTTGTGTAACAAATTGTAATATAAACTAAGAGACAAGCTTAACCCAAATCAAAACTCTAACCAATATTAAAACTAAATAAGTTCAGAATGGTGTATAAATGCAGCTGTTGGGTTTCTTAAATAATTTGCCTAAAAGAGTATGGTGCAAATCCATTCTCTGTGTAATAATAACAATGGAAGTCAACTTTTAGTGCACTGTGTTAAACAAGTGATTTAAATTTAAAAATTGTAGTTCTCAAATGGGAATTTTGCAGTGCTTTGGAAGGAATCCATCAGTCTACAGACTCTAGATATGCTTTTCCCCCCAGCATTCTTTTTTCCTCTTTTTGCTGCTATGTAGTAATAAGAATGTGGGCTCTCACTTAAGGACAAGCACATTATAAATAGCTCCTACTGGTTACATAAACAACAGAAAATAATGCAATTTTGTTTTCAACATTTACTGAAAAGTATGTCATAATCTCAGCATTTCTGAGTGCCATGAACTCTAGTTTAGAATGAAGAGCGGGCCTGGTGAAACTTCCCAGAGAGTGAAATATTCCTCCAATGTTATTATATAACTGTAATTTCCAGCTATTATCCGCTTGAATCTGGGTTTGTCATCTCTGACCTCTGAAAGGCAAGCAAAGGATTTCTTTTAGACCAGGGGTCTCCAACCTTTGCAACTTTAAGTCTGAAGGACTTCAGCTGGAGACCCCTGGAGGCTGGAGACCCCTACTTTAGACTGCAGGATGGTTACAAAGTAGCTAACATCACCACTAAATCACTTCTAAGGTAATGTTGGCTTCCTTTTACTGATTTTGGCAAGACTCCATTTAGTTTCTTATGGGATTAGAATCTTATCTTGTTTTACCTCAATCGTAGCACATCCCCAGGGCTTGGAAGGGGGAACAAAATTTTAAGAAACAAGATTGCTAAGGAAAGATATTGGCATTATATCCCACTAGAAGGATTGCCAATAAGACTTGGACTAGTCCCCGTGGGAGGTTAAAATTGTAGCCAAAGACTTTAGTTTGATCCAGCAGGTCTTCACTAGTATTCATCAGTAAGAAATTTGTCTAATTTAAATGACACATTTTGACTAGGGTTGTGGTTGTTTCACAAATGCTTTAAATGCTTCCCGATCCACAGAAGCATGAGAATATCTACTGTTCATTAAAGTAATCGATGTTTTTCACTCTTATCAGCTGCAGAAGCCTGAAAAAGTGATGTCATTGCTTTAAGAGTTGTACGGACTATAATGAGCAATTTCCTACAGGAATAGCGTTTGTTTCTGCCTTGAGTGGAAGTCAGTTCTTTAATGACTAGCAGAGAGCTGTAGACATAATAATAATAATAATAATAATAATAATAATAATAATAATAATAATAATAATAATAATAATAATAATAATAATAATTTTAATTTGTTGACCGCTCCCTCTCCCCATAGGGACTCGGAGCGGTGCACAGGGAAAACTAAAACAATAAATATACAAACACATTAAAAACAAATTAAACATATACCTGTGCTAAAATACCCCATTAACATACTAAAATTCCCAGTTAAAACAACTAAAACCCCATAGAGAGAGACTACCCTAGGCCGGCCAAGCAGAAAAGATGTGTTTTTAGCTAGCTTGCTGAACTCTGAAGGACTTTTTGTTATCAGACTTGTTCAGCTTTAGAATTTACTGACATGGATAGATTTCTTCATAAGTAGTCTAGTTATTTTAAAAAGCTTGAATTAAAAAAAAAAAAGAATATGGGAGTACTTTCTTAGTCTGGATTTTAAAGCCCATCCAATTGTCTATAGAGTGCAATGGTGAAATTCATTTTTTTTTACTGCTGGTTCTGTGGGCGTCGCTTGGTGGGCATGGCATGGCTTGGTGGGCATGGCTTAGTGAGCGCAGCAGGGGAAGGATACTGCAAAATCTCCATTCCCACCCCACTCTGATGCCAGCCAGAGGTGGCATTTGCTGGTTCTCTGAACTACTCAAAATTTCCACTACAGGTTCTTCAGAACCTGTCAGTACCTGCTGGATTTCATCCCTGCATGGTGTCAAGTTGTGGTGTCATGTTGCCATCATGTTCAACATATTTCCCCTTCACAGAGTTGGGGTGGGCATGACCTGTGTGTGATGCATCCGGCCCATGGGCTATCAGTTTGACCCCCTGGTCTATATGTTTAGCTAGAGCTTGGTCCACTACTGCAAATAAAAATTAGGACAGCTTGGAGTTTCAGTAGTCTTTTAATTTTAGCCAGCTTTGAGTGAAGCAAAGCTTAAAAGCAGAGTGGGCCATTTTTAGCCAACAGAATCAGATGATCATGATATGTTGCTGGATTGCCCATAAGAATTTCCACACATGAGCAGCATATCCACAGAAGATGGTTTCTTTGAGATAAGTCTGCTAGTCAGGTGAAATTGATTCCACTTCAGTACTTAAGAGAAGCACAGCATTCTACCTCTGCTGCATGAAGGAAAGCCTTGAGGCAGAACAGGCACACTCACAATGAAAATACTTGCTCACATGTAAAGAATAACTTCAGCTGCTCATTCATTCAGATAAATCTTCTCTTAGAGACTGCGGAACAGGCCTATTGGTTGGTCACTTTAATTCTGTTGCAAGAATGAAGATAAAAATAAATCTCTAGTCTCCGTTGCATTTCTATGTCTAGTGTTTCTTTGCCTTCACTTATTCCCATAAATGAAGAAATCTGGAGGTGCTAGTGTTCTAACAGATCAGGTCTGTCAAACGCGGGCCAGATGCATCATGTGCTGGCCACGCCCATGCCTGGTTTAGCAGAGGGGGGGGGAAGTCTCGATACATCACATGACGACGCTGTGATGATGCAAGTTTGACACCCCTGTAACAGATGCTTCTCGAAGCAGTTATCAGTGTGTTTGGGGAGTAAAATTCTTAAACAGAAAAATGTCAACCAGAAGACCAGCAACAACAGCTGTGGATATCCACCTTTTAAAAAAAAGGATATGGGTATTCTTGTAAATAATAAGAGAGAGGCAGATCTCTCTCTTCTCTCTGTCTCAGACATTGATAATTTGTCACTAACAAAAAAATTTATAAGCCATGGAGCCTATTGACAGCAAAGTCCCGATATTCCCTACTTTTACTTTAAAAAGGACAGCACACAAAGGTGTTCCTACCTTGCTGTATGAAAAAACAGTCAAGAGCCTCTGATGACTTGTCTCTGTAAAGGAAAGCAAAGAGTGTGGGCTTGTTTCTGTTTTGATTTAGTTCTGGCAGCGAGAATATTGTGCAAAAATCCTCTTATTAAAAAGTAAAAGATGTTAAAAGATACTGCTGGTTATTTAAATTTGCAAGGTCCCATTTTGATTAAGTCCTTCTTAACTAAGAGGAAATTTCTGAAAGAGCTAAATGATTTCCTAAACCTATTAACAGAAGTAGTTGTTGCAGAAATCTGCCAGCAATGCTTTACAAGAAAGTTTTAAGAAGCTTTCTGCTATTTATTCACAAACAGGACTGAAAAGAAGAAAATGAAAAGAGCAAGGAAGCCATTAACACAACAATCCTTGCTTTTCAGAGCTCACTGTAGATTCTCTGGTAATGATTTCTTATTTTGGCAAAGGATTGTAGGCTTGGTCTTTTGGTTAAACAGAATGAGAGAGTCTACTTTATCCACTATATTAGAAATCCATTATACTAGAAATAAATGTGAGCAACTTGTAAATTATTCAGCATGATACTATATTAAATACACAATGACATCACATGAATTTTCTGGCTGTACTTCTGTGTATATAAGCAAAACTCTGATAATACATACATTGATAAAGAAATGAGAAGTTGGCTACTGGACCTGGTCATGTGTTATTATTAAGGCTATGAATTCAAGTACCATTCTGGTCATATGTAGGAAATAACACAGAATTGCATACTTTTCTTTCACTAGAAAAGAATGTTTGCCGTAAAAATATGTTGTCCTGTCCGAATGTTACATGTTTAATTTGTCCTTTTATATAAATATTATGTAACTGAAAAAAATGAAGAACTATGGCCTACAAGAACAACTGAATTCTGTGTTAGGAGATCACTTGTTGAGTAGGAGAAAGTTCATGGATTCATTTGCTATGAACCATTGTCAGAAGTCAACACTGTCAACAACTAATTGCACAACCACTGCTGAGCAACTCATAATCATGGCTTTTGCTCAAAAGCACATTACAAAAGTTGTACAGTAGCAGCTTGGTTAGAATATATGCTGCTAGTAAATTGAGTTGCTACCAAATCCAAGATACTACTAACAGAAATAATTAGCAAAATGAAGAACCCTCTTAAAGAACAGAAGAATTCTTAAAGAATTCTGTCCCAAAAGGACAGAAGGAAAGAGGATAAAGGTCACAATGTTTTATAGATAATAGGAAATAATATTTTTTTAATAATGGTAAAAATTAGTTCCTATGTTTCCCCATACAGTACTTAACCTCCACCATTCCAAATCACACATTCAATTATATAGTTATACTATTTGTTCATAATTGATTTAAAGAGGGCTTTTAGTAAAGCATGATTAATATTAAGATCAATAATATTGAAGAATAAAATTGATTTCAAAAAACTATTCTTGAAAATAAGACCTCGCCAGATAATAAGTCCATTTGGGCTTTTGAGTGCATGCGCTTAAATAAGCCCTCCCCCAAAAATAAACTCTCCCTGAAAATATTGCAACACAGCAGCAGCTATGAGGTGACCATGCTCGCCGCCTCCTGCAACTTAAAAATAATAAGATACCCCCCCCCCGAAAATAAAGCCAAGTGCTTATTTCAGGGGGGGGGAGTGTCAAATGAAAATAAGACCCTGTTTTATTTTCAGGGAAACAAGGTACTTTAGAACCATGGAAATAGCAAATAACTGGATTGCTGAGTGTTAAAGGCAAGACACATTGAAGGAAACTATGGAAATAGCAAAAATGTGAATGTGTTCTTTATTTGCTTTTATTACAGAATGTGGAAGGCTGATAATTATTCTTGAGCTGACATTTTCAGGCAGGGAATTTAATGGTGAGAAAGAGATCTAGATCTTGCTGAGGAGTTGAAAATAAACAAATCACCAGGTCCAGATGGTATTCATCTGAAAATTCTTAAGGGACTCAAGGGTGAAATCAGTGATATTATAATAAAAACATGGCATATCCCTCACATTGCTTTCAAATAGGACAAATGGAAAATTCCAATTTTATGCCAATTTTTGCGTATTTAATTAAATAATTGCTCCAGATTAATCCAAGAAATTGCTAGGTAGTAAGCATGATATTTGTTCAAGTTAAATTAATGTTGAGTATTGCTGAAAATAAATTCAGCAACATACACATGTTGTGTCCAGTAGAAGCTGTATAATAGTATTCTTGCCAATGATCCAAACCATGTATTTTACATCATTGCCTCAATAAATAATTCAAATAATGACATGTGGCATGTAGCTTGCCAAGCTTGTCCTGCTTGTTTGACATCCGTGATAGATGGGTGTATCAAGGTGTAGAAGAATAAATACAGTTGTTCTGGCTCAAACACTTTTAATCTTTGAAAAGTATATGGATGGAATTACCTGATAACTTATTTCCATTTTCTACAGATTGATAAATTTGGTAGTAGTGCTTTATTTAGGATTAAACTGGATGAGGAGCAAGAAACATAGCATAACAAATGAATTGTTTTTACAAGAGAAAGATGAAAATGCTAGGATTCTCCAAGGACTTAATGGAATCTGAGACACATGTGACTGATCAGAAAAGAGATTTGTGGTTGCTGGGAAAAGTTTATGAAAATATTCACTTGATACATAGGTGTGGTAAAAAAAGACAAACTTGATGTCGTCAAAATAATGGTGGAAAATAAAAATGAATTATGCAAAAAAAAAAACCTTAGTATATTGTGCTCTCCTACTGACCATTATGGCTCAAGATTGGCAGGTGAAATTTGAGAGAGTACAGAGAAAGACAAATAAAATGACCAGGAGCCTTGATCCATACTCTGGTGAGAAGGTTGACAATATTTGGATTTTCTTCAGCTTAGAAAGAAAAATCTAGTGACAGCACTCAGCTAACTTCAACAAATCACAAAAAGCTAAACAGATTCAGACCAACACCTTCCCCCAGAGCGGTAGACAACACTGGGAACATGAGGGGAAAAAAGAACCTTGAGTCATCCAGTGGAACAAATGGTGACTAATTCAGAATCTTCGTGGCAAATAAATTATGTTCAGTTGCATGAAGATATTGGCTTTATGTACAACTTAGAAGCTTCTTGTATAGATCTGCATAACCGCAGGGGAAACTTCCTGCCAGAAGTTATTATTAAAGGAAGCCTGAGAAAATCACAGGATTTTAAGAATGCAATTGTTATCACAATCTCTGAAAAGAATTTGGTTTTACCGTTTTCATCTGCCACAGGATATTCAAAAATAAATATAAGTCATTGATCTATTAGTTATATTTTCATACCAAAAACGACTTAAACATTAACAATAGCCTAATCTAAAATATTAACCCATGAACTCTAAAGGGGATTTTTTTTTTATAATTTTTCAATTAGGATTATCCCAAAGTACACATTTGGCACAAGAATAAGAATCAAAATGATACCTCCACCCCAAAATCTCTGGATATGTTTTGCAGCTTTTAATACTGGCAATATAACTAGAACTTTGATTTAAAAAATAAACCAAGTTTCTGATTTGAGATCAGAGAAATAGGACCTAGAAACTTTCTAGTTGTGTCCATTTTTTTTTTTTAAATGCATTTGGATGTCATTAGATATCTAAGGCATCACATATGCTTACTGGTAAAATGAAAACAGGGAAAGTTCAAAACTTCATAATATGAAAGTTCTCATTTGATTTTTTTAAATAGATTTTATTTTTCCCATAAGGTTTCTCAAACTCCTGTTAACTTGTTTAAAATAACCTAAGTGTATATCAATCTTAAAGCAGTATTGTTTTAGAACATCTTATATTTCTTCATAAACTGATTCTGCTGTTAACCACTGATCTGATATATCTACACTTAAAATTGAAGGAAGATATTTAAATGAGTTGAAACTCCAAGCAAACTCCCAGTTTTTACAAATCCCATGGATATTACAATCTGTTATAACATAATCATTTATCAATATATAATAATAATAATTAGCATTCTGCAATTTTTATTTTTGGAATGACCTTCAGTTACCTATTATGACAAGCCAGTAATTCTGATACCAAATCATATATTATAGGTGATTAAAATTCCCTGTGCCAATTACATGGATAACAAAATAATCCCAGCTGTAATAAATCATGCCAAAGGATTACTAATCCAATTAGTCAAAGAAGCAAATCCATATTTAACCAAAGCTTGCTTAAATTTCCTGCATTCCATGTAGAATCTACCTTTACCAATTCCATTTTTTCTGACTATGCCTAAAAGTATGAATTAAGAATCTAATGTTACTTAGAGTTTGTTGACCTTTTATACAATCACGGTGAAGGAGGGACAATCCAAAATAACATTGAATTGACACCAAGGTTTTTATAAAAATGTTGACATCAACATTTCAAAAGGAAGTCAATCAATAGCTTGAAAAGTCTATGATAACTTGCAAACTCATATCGGCCTCCTTCAAAGAAGCCGAGAAAGCTTTATTCAAAATGGTGTCCTAATTCTCCAACAATACTCAAGTAATAGAACTGTCAAAGTCTGGAATGCTTTACCTGCTTCAGTTGTTTCAGCTACAAATTTTCACAGTTTTAGTCACAAATTGACTTTCATGGACTTCATACTTAAGAGGTCCATAGAGGGGGTGTGCATAAGCCCATAGTATTTTATATTATTCCTGCTTTCATTTCTGTTTGACAAATTACAATAAATAAATAAAATAAATAAATAAATAAATAAATAAAGAAGTGAACATTTGAATCATTTTTAAATAATACAGCTCTTTCAGGGTTTACATATGTTTAGACTATTTACCTGCGTTATCTCTTCAAGAAATTACAGGTACCATAAAAAGCTAGGAAGGGAGGAATGTTGGCTATGCTACTGAATGATTCAAGTATCATTCAACAGCGTTGCCAATATTCCTGTTTCCATTGAGTTTTATAGTGCCTGTAATTTCCTGAAGAGATAAAGGAGGTAAATAAATAGTTTGAACATATGTAAGCCCTGGAAGAATTGTATTATTTTAAAAAATGATTAATTTCTTCCTCAGTAACTTCTGACTCAATATTTTCAAGTCAAATATAAAAAAACAAAAACATTGGTACATAAGATAATAATTGCCCTGAGCAACATTGTAATAACAATAGTCATAATATTACTTTGTTGTTTCAATGAAGAAATTCCTGCTTCCCCCAAAAAAACTTATGCTTCTGTTTAATCCAAAGTTTGCGCACAAATATATCCAATTTAGCAGGTATTTTTTCATGTATTAAACGAATTACAATACAAATACATAATACATAATTACAATTGTATAGAACGTGCAATTTAGCAGTCACATTTATTTAATTCCTAAGTCATTTTGATATATTTAAAATAGGTTGGTTTTTACCTGATAAACCCAAAATGGGTTAGAGTCCTTTGGGAGTCAGTTGTAACTTAGGGATTTGCATGCAAAAGAAACCAAGTAGGTCGGAAAATTTTTCCATCTGAAATCTGAGGAGCTAAACTAAGCAGAATACTATAACTGAGTGTAGGCATTTCTTACATTGTTTAAATTATCATCATTCATGGTGTTATGTATTGAATGTATATATATAGTTGTATTAACTGTGCTAAAGTGAAACTAACCTTTAAATGATCCCAACTGTTTTGGAGGGAAATGTGAAGCATTTATATTTGGGCGGGCTTTTTCTAGTTCTATGATTGGTTAAGGCAGGGATGTCCAAACCTGGGAACTTTAAGACTTGTGGACTTCAACTCCCAGAATTCCCCAGCCAGCTATGCTGGCTGGGGAATTCTGGGAATTGAATCCCACAAGTCTTAAAGTTCCCAAGTTTGGACATCCCTGGGTTAAGGCCTTGTGGGCATAGAGTATAAATGACAGGCATTTGCCTGCAATTCCCCAGTTCCATTTTGAGTCAATAAAAGCTGTTAGAACTATGCTGGTCTGGTTCTTGTCTACTGAATCCCACTACACAATACATAATATCCACTATAGTCATAAGAAAGGGAGACTGTAACTCTTAAAATCTCCAACCAGTATTTTTACTGAACTTGCTGGCTATGAATTTGGAAATATAAATCCATTGTTTCTGGTGGGCATCTGATCAGATGTTGAACATCTACTACTTCTAGTACTCTCCCACTTACTCTGGGTTTTATACATTTTTTAAAATCCCAGACCTAAAGAAAAATTAAGCCAAATAGTTGGATATGTCAGTTACTACTGTATTGCAAAGTGATACATACTAGGCCTGAGCAATTATTTGTTTTGACAACAGATTTCATGAAATAAAAATAGTTCTGCTATTTGTATCAATGATGGTTTCAGATAACAGATTAACAGAGTTGGAATGGTCCTTGCAGGTCATGTAATCCAACCCCCTGCCCAAGCAGGAAACCCTACATCTGCCTCTACCTAGGATTGAACTTACAACCTCCTGTTTCCTCCCCCCCCCCCCCCCGAATTGTGAACTGAATTGACTCAATTCCTATATTTTAATTGATTCAGATATTCAAACTGATGGCATGGTTCATAAGGGAAAGCGTAAGCAGCATGTAAAATGTTGGCAAAATAAATAAATGATTGCTGTGATTACTTGAATTATATCCAATTCACCATGTCTAATATAAAGGAAGTGGAGGTTTGTTCAGGTAATAAACCTTAGTTTTATAATAGGCATATTAGATGTATGCAGGATAATCCTCATTTTAAACTATGATATCTTGGTGATATTTGACTGTGACTTTAGCCTCTGGCTGTAGCAGAGATAAAATTCAAATGCACTTAAAACAGCATCAGTCTTTCCTGCACAGACTAGTTCTGATTCAGTCACCAAGTTAAAGACATCTATTTTTGGGCCAAGTGTCCATCAATGTCACTTTAATATCCCATGGAGTAATTTCACATGAAATTATGTGAAGACTAAGCTCTGTAAAATCTCATTTTCCAACTCTGGATACTAAATGGTTGGATAATATATTCTGAATATATTATAACTATTTTTCAAAGAAATGCAGCTAGGTGTGTTTTTGCTGCCCCCATTCTGAACATCAAAACCAGAGTCTAAATTAGTTAGAGTCACGAATGTAGAATTTTTCTTTTCTTTTTGGTGCTCATTTAAATAATAGCCATATGTTCACTTTCATATTATGGATAGATTTGTTTTATAGGCTGCCAGCAATCTCCCATTAAAAGGATTAATCAAATCCATCCTGCCTAGTCCTGTAATGTGATATAATGCTATAAGTACAACCATAAGCATCTGTTCCTAATCACAATGAGACCAAAATGACAAAATGTATGTCACAATCATTCAAGCGCTACCTTTTTCTACCTGAATCACCCATAAATAGAAGTATAAGGGACAGAGTTTTTAACACAACATTATGTCACTTGCTTCCACTGCCCCAGCAGTCAAGCAAATGTTTTCAGTGCTTGGGATGTGCTTATATTTTAGGCTGCTATAAATCAATGTGTGGTTTTCTTTACTTACTTACTTATTTTCTATATTTATTTTGAAATTAAAAAATTGATGAGATAATACTCTCTTTTTTTGGGGAAAGCCAGTTTGGTATAGTTGTTAAGGTTGAAACTAGGAGACTGGGTTCTAGTCCTGTTTTAGGCATGAAAGCCAGCTGGGTAATCTTGAGCCAGTCACTCTCTTCTCAGCCCAACTCACCTCTCAAGGAAAAAATAGGAGGAGGAATAGATATTATTATGTTTCCTACCTTGAATTATTTATTAAAAAAATAAAGGTGGTATAAAAGCTAATTAAAAATAAATAAATAAACAATCATTTTCAAGAGCGAGTTCTAGAAGTATACATTACACTGAATGAATTTTGAATCAGACCGGGTGTAAAGTACTTCTCTAGCTTTCCAGAGTGAAAGATTTCCTCTAAAAGGATCAAAAGTTAGTATTATGAGTCACCTTGAAACGAGATGGGTGGCACACAAATTTAATAAATAAATAAATAAAAATTATCCACACATTAAAAACAGTTTGGAGTATTTGCCATAATAGTCAAGTGGATGGATGCCTGAGTACCATTGACAATTCCTGCATCTTGCTTTTGATCTGGTTCAACTAGAGCAGAGGTTCCCAAACTTGGCAACTTGAAGACTTGTGGACTTCAACTCCCAGAATTCTCCAGCCAGACTTGTGGCTCCAGCCAGACTTGTGGACTTCAACTCCCAGAATTCTCCAGCCAGAATTCTGGGAGTTGAAGTCCACAAGTCTTAAAGTTGCCAAGTATCAGACCGATACGCTCCCACAGAGAGGGTCTCCTCAGGGTGCCGTCGGCCGGACAATGCCGACTGGCGACACCCAGGGGGAGAGCTTTCTCTGTGGCGGGACCAGCCCTTTGGAACGACCTACCCCCTTAACTCCGTACCATCTCCGACCTCCGCCACTTCCGCAAGTGTCTGAAGACACACCTATTCCAACTAGCCGGCCTAGCGTAGCCTCCAATTCTGACTCATAGATAGATAGTTTTAAAATGGGGATTTTAATTCGGTTTTAGCACAGGTTTTTAGTCAAATAAGTTTTTTTTAAAAAAAAGTTTTATATGTTTGTATGTTTTTTAATATTCCTGTGCGCCGCCCTGGGTCCGTTTGGAGAAGGGCGGGGTATAAATTCAATAAAACAAAACAAAAAAACAAAAGTTTGGGAACCTCTGAAATAGAGTTTCAGAACTGCCTTGAAGTCAAATTGTTATTTGAACCAACAAATCAGGTTCAAAATCAGATTTGGAGCATGGTGAACTCTCTTTTAACGTAAAACATTATTATTATCAGAAAAGCTCTTCTGACCCAGATGAAATCCTAAATCAGACCCAATGCAACAATTTTACCTTTGAAAATAAACAAACATACAGTAATAAGACCAACACAGCCATAATAGCCCCCTTTGACATCTAGACAAATAATTTTTAGGCAAACATCAGCATCAACATTTCCACCAGGAGATCTACATGTTGAACAGGAGAAATTCTCTAACAGCTAATGTTGATACTCGCAAGGTTAACAATGCAGTCTTACTACATTTTTAACTGAAGTCAAAATGCTAATAATGTATCCTTGTTTTATTTATATACTGTATGAATATTTCTTTTCCATGTCTTATATCGTTATAGAATTAACATTTGATCAAATTAAGAAAGTAACCCATCCATAGGGAATAAGATTGGCTGCTGAATCCATTAATGCAGTTTATGTATTAGTTCTTTCTTAACACTATGTGGACCTTCCTTCCTTCCTTCCTTCCTTCCTTCCTTCCTTCCTTCCTTCCTTCCGTCCTTCTTTCCTCCCTTCTCTCAAATATTCAATTTGAATTCAATAATGTGTTAATTACTGAGTATATCACAAAGGCTGTGATCAGATGGTGGGTGGGTGGCTATGCTTGTTTCCAAAATGTCAAGAGCCAATTTACAACAGGATCTTATGAGCTAATATGTGGGTACTGAAAGTGAGAAAGACTGAACTACTTCCAATTCTGACACTAATATCAGCAACCATTGAGCTACGGATCATCTTCAATGTTCTGAAGAAATCTGGAGTTGGTGGTACCTAATTTTGAGATTCACTCAAAACAATGTTGGCCATTTATCTTTGTGCAATTTATTTGAACACCCCCACCTATATTTATTTGCAGTGAAATTACAGTTGGGAAGCATATTCATATAACAAAATACTCAGCGCTATGTCAAACTACAATTACAATACTTCAGATTTCAAGTACAGAGGGTGGCTGAAACCCAAAGACAAAAAAATGAAGAAAGAAAACCCCTTTTTAATTGAAAAAGAAACATGTTATTTTGTTGCATTCTTTATTTCAGCCTTGTACTGCATATGATTTGTGGAAAATTATATTTTGATACAAAAGAAAGCATCAGATTGAAGCCAGTTTCAACATTTGGTTGGGACCAGTTCCACTAGCACTTTAATAGTGCAATCCTACATGTGTCTACTTTTTTTTTTTAATAAAAAGCCTCATTCAGTTCAAATGAATTTATTTTCAAGCTAAATGTGCATAATAGTTTAAGCTAAAATAATATTCAACCATAATCTGTTAGAGCAAAGTGGTTCTATTTTTTATTGGCACAAATAATTTTCACTAATTTTCCTCCCAATTATCAAAACCCTTGAGGACATGTCCCATTTCCCTCCCCCCCAAGGTAAATCTCTAAATCTTCAAAGGAAATTTATTGCAGGAACAATGAGCAAAAAGGGAAGAAGGAAAGAAAGGCCTGATAAAACTCAGCACCCAATTTAAATGAGAAGCATGAGCTTTCTGATAAGACAAAAACTCTACTTTTCCTTCTGAATATTACAACAAAATGGGTCTGATAAGAAGCAACCTGCATTAATCAAGTAAATTGAATAATTGACAGCCAGCCTTGTGATTGATTTCTTGTCTGAAATGGAGGATTTCAAGCCAATACTCTTCAAGCCTGAAGTGAGTATCCCTGCATTTAGCAGAATGCTGTAATAACATAGTAGCCAACAAATCAATGTTCTATCACTTTATTGTATTTTGTTTATTCTGTAAGTAGCTCAGTACAATGCTAGAAACTCTGTGGAAGCAGTTCAGTTCTATTGCCACCAAAATGTTACAAGACGGTATTTGGCATGCCTTAACAAAAAACGCATGCAATCAACACAGACTTTTTATACAAAAATGGACAATCTTTTTATTCAAGAAATATGCAGTTAATTGTTGTTTTATTCATTAAATTACCAGAAGCTTTATTCCACAACAGAACCTGAGAAGCTTAAATATCAAGTAACACTGTCTCTTTAGGCAAATCAAATGACACTGTTATCACTAATAAATCTTGAATTACTCAACAATATTACAGAAAAGTAGAAAAATAAAACATTTTCACATTTGCACTTGAAAACACACTATAAAATTCAAACCTGTAAAACATTTAGCACATAAATTACACCTTTGTGTTTTCCTTCATATTAATTTGTAACACTTGTGGCTTGTCTTTGTATTCTTTGCTTGGACTGCTAAATTGTGCCCTTATGAAATATTTTGTATTTGAACGGGCATGGTCCAAAGCACTGAGCAGAGACAGATTTTTGCTCTATTGCTACGTAAATAAATACCCCAAGACAATTTAATTCCTAGCTTCCAATCTGCATAGTGAATGTGAAGCTTGTCGGGATATGTGAATGTTTGAGATTTATTTTTCTACAACCTTCTTTCATGCCTTTGTTCGCAAGGCACAAATATTTCTTTTTTTTTTAAAAGCCTAGATTCCAGGATATATGAAAAGAGAAATTTAATTCAGAGATGGAAAATTGGTTTATTATAAAACTTCATTTATAGCAATAATATGACATGAGTGAAATCTGTAATTAGCTGTTTATTTTGTAAATTATTAAAAGGTTGTTTTGGGGGCAGTGGGAAATTTTTTTATGATTTGCCCATTTTTGTCCTTCCCGACAAGCATCTGAACTGGGAAAAGAGGGAAAAGTGTACAGGTAGTTCTCAGCTAAGACCACAATTGAGCCCAAAATTTATATGGCTACGTGAAACATTTGTTCAATGAGCTTTGCCACATTTTATGACTTTTCTTGTCACTGCTGCTAAGCAAATCATTGCATTTGTTAAGTTAGTAACATGGTGAAGTGAATCTGACTTCCCTATTGACTTTGCTTATCAGAAGTTCTCAAAAGCTGATCACATGACCTCAGGACACTTCAACTGTCATAAATATGAACCAGTTGCCAAGCACATGACGATGTGGCCATGGGGGTGCAGCAGCAGTTGTAAGTGTGAAAAATGGTCATAAGTCACTTTTTTGGTGCAATTGTTACTTGGAACCAGGGGTGAAATTCAGCAGGTACTGACAGGTTCTGGAGAACCACTAGAGGAAATTTTGAGTAGTTCAGAGAACCAGAAAATACCCAGAGTGCCCCCAGAGTGGGGTGGGAATGGAAATTTTGCAATATCCTTCCACTGCCAGGCCCACCAAGCCAGGCCCACCAAGCCACGCCCACAAAACCAGTAGTAAAAAAGAAATTGAGTTTCACCACTGCTTGGAGCGTTCACTAAATGAACTGTTATAAGTCGAGAACTACCAGTACAATTTATCTTCCCTGAACGTTTATGGATTTTAACTTGTGTCCTTAAAATTTGACACAATTCAACATAGCCAATCACTGCAAAGAAATAGTAATAGTTCATCTCCTTTTTTTTATTATAACCTTTTTCTCCCTGGGATCCCCACTTCATTCCTGGCCTTTTGCTTCCATAATCTCTCAGTTAGCAGGTTCAAATTACTTACTGAAGAACTTTTCACCTGCTGTTAGAAATAAGGCAAAAGCTACTTTTGTTAAGTGAAAACATTTCCTTTCATCTGTTTCCAAAATTTATCAGGCAGATCCAACCATAGTAGAGGAATGCAAAAGAAAAAAAAAGGATTGGGGAGGGAGCAGCAAAAATACAACATATCTAGCACAAAATATCAGCCTGAATGGGGAAAGAATAAACCCATCTCCAACATGTGAAACCTGGAGAAAATTCATAATAATCTCTCTACCTACTCTTCTGGAACTAAGATATATCTCATATAAGCATACATATGAAATTGTTTTATCTCATAATCCTTGGCTTGAAATCAAATTCCTCTTATAGACCATAACCTACTATTAGATAAAGTAGAAAATTGTGGGTTAGACAGCACCACCACCAAATGGATTCGTAACTGGCTGACCAACCGCACTCAACGTGTAGTCCTCAATGGAACTGCATCTACATGGAAGGAAGTATGCAGTGGAGTCCCCCAAGGCTCTGTTTTAGGCCCAGTACTCTTTAACATCTTCATCAACGATTTGGATGAGGGGATAAATGGGGAACTCATCAAATTCGCAGACGACACCAAGCTGGCAGGAATAGCCAACACTCCAGAAGATAGGCTTAAGATACAGAAGGATCTAGACAAACTTGAACATTGGGCACTGTCTAATAAAATGAAATTCAATTGTGAAAAAAGTAAGGTCCTACATATAGGCA
The DNA here is from genome assembly GCA_039707465.1 of Rhabdophis nuchalis. Lineage (NCBI taxonomy): Eukaryota > Metazoa > Chordata > Lepidosauria > Squamata > Natricidae > Rhabdophis > Rhabdophis nuchalis. Next base: position 31,748,516 of record CM077645.1, read on the forward strand.
AGAAAAACCAAATGCACAAGTACAGTATAGGTGGTACCTTGCTCAATAGTAGCAACTGTGAGAGGGATCTCGGAATCCTAGTGGACAACCATTTAAATATGAGCCAGCAGTGTGCAGCAGCTGCCAAAAAAGCCAACACAGTTCTAGGCTGCATCAACAGAGGGATAGAATCTAGATCACGTGAAGTGTTAATGCCACTGTATAGTGCCTTGGTAAGGCCACACTTGGAATACTGCATACAGTTTTGGTCGCCACGATGTAGAAAAGACGTGGAGACTCTGGAAAGAGTGCAAAGAAGAGCAACCAAGATGATTAGAGGACTGGAGACTAAGACATATGAAGAACGGCTGCAGGAACTGGGTATGTCTAGTTTGATGAAGAGAAGGACCAGGGGAGACATGATAGCAGTGTTCCGATATCTCAGAGGGTGCCACAAAGAAGAGGGAGTCAAACTTTTCTCCAAGACACCTGGGGGCAGGACAAGGAGCAATGGGTGGAAACTAACCAAGGAGAGAAGCAACTTAGAACTAAGAAGAAATTTCCTAACAGTAAGAACAATTAACCTCTGGAACAGCTTGCCTCCAGCAGTTGTGAATGCCCCAACCCTGGAAGTCTTTAAAAAGATGTTAGACAGCCATTTGTCTGAAATGGTATAAGATTCCTGCCCATGCAGGGGGTTGGACTAGAAGACCTACAAGGTCCCTTCCAACTCTGCTATTGTATTGTATTGTAAGATAATAAATGGCATGTGACCAACTTAAGACAATAAGATTAAAGAGATTTCCCATTGAACCATATCACTGATAATGATAAGCGCCAAATCGTAGGGAAGAGACAGTGTTTTATTACAACTTCAATACATATTTAGATGGCCCTCAGATCTAAAGAAACAGAAGACCCAAAAGCCATAGGATGGGATGGAACATTTTAATAAAGATGGGGAAATGCAATGTATGTTTATCTAATAATGTGCATCATGCCATGAAAGCTAGTTTAAAACAAAGCTGTAGTAACACATTATAGAAATAAGGCTACCCTCTCTGAATTGTAAAAATACTGGATGACTGCTAGATGACAGAAAAGAGCTATAGTTTCTGTAACTCTGTTGCGATCTCAGAGCCCAAATAATTTTTTGTACCAAGAATTGGTAGCCATAATGAAAATAGAAGGTTGCAAATGCCAAACATGCCTTGCTTCATGTATGTACATGTATACATTAAGGGACAGGGAATCCAATGCCTTATAAATGTTCCTATAAATTTTAAGAAATGTTCTTAATTATAACTCTCAAAAGATTCCTAGCCTTGAGCCATACTGCGTAGGGCTAATATGTGTTGCAATCCTTGAGAATACATAATTGATTATTTTGTTTCTATCCTTGATCTATAAGCACCTTTAAAAATGGGGAAAAGAACAAAAAAGGAAAAAAATTGAAATTTAGAGCAATGATATCTAAAATGGAAAAAATGAACACAGTGTAGGTGGGAGGCTTGCCAAATCGATAGATACTTTCACACTAAAATGTGCTTTTTGTTTTCTATAACATCTAAATTAGTTCCAGACGTCAGTATTAATACTGAAAGTAGAACTGAACCCAAATCATAACATTTGCCTGGTTTGATCATTAAAGAAAGTGAACTTAAATTTTACATTCTGCATTTATTTCATGACCAGTTGACTCAGGTGAGATGACACATTTCTCTTCAATGAGTCGCCTTAAAAATCATCCAGCATTTCAGAAGCTGATTAGAAAAGCTGCTAGAAAATTCCATTCATGTGCTCCAGATGCACAAACCTTTTCTGACTAGCAGCGCATCTGGAAAGACCATAATGGAAATCAATTCAGCTGCTTAATTCAATGCTAGAAGGGAGGGGCCTACATTATTTGTTAAAGCAGGATTTGAAGAATACTTCGCATAAGAATTCGTTGCAATAAAGTACCTTTTTGAAATTTTTCACCATCCTTATTGCTCATACATTAGAACCACAAAGGGGAAACCAGGATTGTGGCCATTGATTTAATGCTTAGCAACTAATTGGTTAAATTAATGATTTCTTTTAACACTTAATTCATGGCCATAACAAATACACAAAGTCAGGCCATTGGAAACATTGGCAAGTGTACAATTAGACTGCTCCTTCACTTCTAGTGAACAAATTAGAAACGATGTGTGTAAAGCATTTAGTTCTCCAATAAAATAGGTCTGATAAGTACCATCAACCAAGATTCTTCCATGAAGAAGTCTCTCCAAAATATGAATTTTGTTATTGTTTTTGTATTTGGAGAAACCATCTTGAGTATGGAAATCAATGTTGGAGCCAGAAAGAGAACTGAGTGATATATATATATATATATCCATCATCCTCAATTGCCACATATGCTCACTCTATTGCCACATAGGCTATTAAATAAGCAAAAAACCTGCAATATCTCTTTGTTTCTGTGTATGACTACACACATAGATGCATACATGTTGTAAATGATCCCTTTTCTCTATTATATTTACTGAAAAGTATAATTTAATGTAATGTAATGTGAAGACCATTCTCATTACCTGTTTATCTATGTTTCTAGAATCAATATAGAGCAGGGGTAGTCAACCTTTTTATACCTACTATCCACTTGTGTATCTCTGTTAGTAGTAAAATTTTCTAACCGTCCACCAGTTCCACAATAATGGTGATTTATAAAGTAGGGAAGTCAATTAAATTAAAAAAAAGGAAAGTGCTTCAGTATCAAACAAAACCCCTATCGCCCACCATGAAAGCTGGAACGCCCACTAGTGGGCAGTAGGGACCAGGTTGACTACCACTGATATAGAGTGTTGATTATAGTATTAAGCAAGCATGACCCTAGAGAATCAATAAGACATGGGTCAAACATGAAAATGCCATGCAGATAGCATTAAAATGGACAAAGATCAGTGGGTCTTAGCTTTGTTCTAGAAGAAACCTGCTACATTTAGCTTTGAAGGTAAATATAAACTGGCAACAAAATCTAAAATAATGACACAGAGAATCCTTGACCTGTTCCATATAGTGCAACAAAGAAGGAGGAGGGAAGGAGAAAGTTTGTAGAAGTCCACCTTGATAATACAATCAACTGCAGCTGCTTTACGAGCCACTTAAGCTTTGATGGGGAATTTAGATAGCAGGTAGCAGAAGTTCTTCATTGAATTAATGGAGAAGAGCTCTACTTATATAATGTCTGAAGTACTTCATCCAAACCATTTTTTAAGCACGTACAAGTTTAATGAATAGCCATCTGTCACAGCTACCATAATCTGGATTCTGCACTAAGCATTAATAATTGCTTTCAGGAATCTAAATGGTCTGTTCTAGTTCTATAATTCAGTACTATATCCATCCAGGGACTTGCTAATCCCGCAAATTTGTTTGAAGTAAGGATCCTACTTTGCATCGCCATGTTTTACTTTGTTATCTTGTAATCACATTCTTTCCAAAGATGGATCAAGTTTTTTGTTTTTTTTTAAACCCATTTTCTAGTGTTTCATAACAGTGAAGCATATAAAACATCAAGCAGGTCCTGATTATTCAATTAACAGCTAAGGCAATAGGTATATCCTCTTTTCTTATTTTTAACTGCATTGAATGAGAAGCTGTTTCTGAAATTAGGTCAGATTTTAGAAACCAATTTAATTTGGCAGAGGTGAGCAGTGGTCTTAAAATATAAGCAAAAAGCATTCTCTCTAATTATACCAATCTTCTTGGGGGAATAAATTATGTCATTTTCTTAATGAATCTTAAATCTATTAAAAACTTAATTTATATTTTCCTGAGATCCCCATATGACAAAAATGCCAGTAGGCTACATCTGAAGTCTAGGTGGTGATTATTTTTACCAACACCACACAGAAATTAGGAAATGCTCTATTACATTAAGATAATCTGCTTGGTATCTTTTTTTGTTATTTTTTGACAGTTTTTAAGAGAGGTTCGGTCCTATCACTCAAAATGTAACTCCTTTTTTTCCTTGATGTTGGGTTGCAAAGATTTTCCGGTATATAAATAATCTTTCTGGCTCACAAAAGACCTTATCCAAAAGATGGTTGAAATCTACCTCCAGAAGAGAATCATCATTGCCACATTGAACAAATGAAAACAAATGGAATTATGAACAACCTTACTGCAGAATTCCAAACATTTTGCCGGAATTTAGTAAGTTACAATAGACTTGGGAAACTTTTAACTTACGGAATGTCCATCTGTTACATACTCAGACTAAGAAAAAGTGGAATATGATATGTAAAAGTTAAAATATATTGGTAAAGAGGAAATAAATTCAAAGGTTTTAGAAAAGGCCATTCTATAATTTTGTTCTTAATTCAATTGCTGTGTTCAACAAGGCGTCTCAGCTTAAAAAAATCACAGTTCTCAGTGGCACAGGGAAGATATTTCCATTCCTGCTGATACTCAAAAAAGGCTTTGATATAATTCATTAATCACAAAAAGAAATTTTAAAATGTCATTTATTTATTCCAAATGTCTTGACTTTTCAATTAATTTGAATTGGCCTATTAAGAAATAGTTTGATTTGCATATGCAACAACGTTTGAATTGTTGCCTTAAGCAACTGCATTTTATATAGTTCAATATTTGTAGAATAGATTTAAAATTGTTTTTAAGTGGAATTTTGATTCAGATGTAAGTTTCATTGACACACAGGATTATATCCTAAAATTACATCCTGTATATGGAAATTAACTTTCTTCCGATCTGATGCTTTCAGGTTAGAGGTGGTATTTTGCCGGTTCCCTCCAGTTCGAGCGAACTGGTAGCGGTGGCTGCAGGAGGCTTTGCCCACCCACCCCAATGTAATGCGTGAGCACTGCACATGCACAGAAGGCAGTGCACATGCACAGATGAGGTGTGAGCAAGCAAAGCCAGTACAACCTTCAACTGCTCACATTTGCTAACCGGTAGGGAAGGTAAGTGAATCCCACCACTCTTCCAGGGGTACTGGCCTCCACTTTCCACCATCTTCCTTGGACAAGATAGCCAATAGCCATGTTGCCTTGGCTTGATGGAGAAACTTATTTTAGCACTAAGTTGGAGAACAAATGTCTTATCTCATAAATACCCAATTCAGTTTTTGATGGAGAAACAAGAAGCATTCTTAAATCCATAACCCAACATATTTATTTCTCCTGTTAATATGTAAAATAAATAGATTTTGCAGATTCCATAGAATTTCATTTATCTTTGAGATGTTTTGAAGCTTTGCCAAGAGACTTTTAGAGCAATCCTTGTTCATATGCAAACTACTGAGTATGAATAAGCAAGATGAAAATAGATTCTTTATATTCTTCCTGTAAATTATGGATTTCTGTCAGGACTTGCTAAAACCATTTACAGGATTATACAGCTTGTTCATTTGGTACACAAAAAAATTATAAATAAATCATTTTAAAACATTTGTTCCTAGAGCAAAAGTTTTCAGATATATTTTAGAATATTAATATATGTAAATATAAGTGGTTAAAATTGTTTGTTTTTCAAGTTCCCATTTTAAGGATGTGCTTGTTAAATGTAAATGCAACATGATCTGCTGCTCTTGACCTAGTTTAGATGGCTTTTCCTTTATATTCTTCTTTTCTACAATAATACTCTGCCCTATCTGGTATATACATCACACCTTGGTATGAATGAATGTTTTCTTGAACAGGATAAAAGTTGATTAAATGCTGTATTTATAACAGCAAACATCTGGACAACCACTAGATTGTAGCAAAGAAATAGATTTATGGGTCTATTTCTTGTTATTTCATGCATGTCCAGAGCTCTGCAGTCCAAGTCTGGTAGCCCAGCTTTATAGGTATAAATTGAGCACATCACAAAAATGTAAGAAAACAACAAGCAGGCTGAAAATATGAACAAGTTAAACAGCAGCAGCCAACATAATAGAATGAAAACTAACTGCAGAGATCATATGAGTTAAAAACTATGTAGAGAGAAAGGTTACATAAAAAAAAAACTTTGTAAACACAAAGATCTTTGCCTATCAACTTGAAACTAATGAAAAAGATAGTCAATAGAACTCCCACAATAATGATTTCCAGTAATTAGATACTACCACTAAAATAGGTCTGTCAAAGTGTGCCTTAGATGTTGACAGCTCATACAGACATTAATGTCCTATCTATTTTAAAATCCATGCTGTTTAATGGTGAAAAATCGAATATAAACAAATTCAAGCATGTCCTTAAGAGTTTAAAACCCACATAAGTTGGAAATGAAGGGATGATTAAGAACTAATTCAAACACATACACATATGAGGGTATGGGTGAGCCCTATTCAAGCATTTAGCCCAGTGTTTTCAACCTCAGCAACAAAGATGTGTGGACCTCAACCCCCAGAATCACCTGCTGCCTTGTTGCCCTATCACTTTTCATGCATTGGTTGGAAAATCCTGAAAATCCTCTTTATAGATCTAAATCAGATGATCCAGAGCCAGCCATGTAGGCAGCCTACCTGAACTGGTTTTCCTATTTTCAAATAAACAAACGGTTTCTCCCTCTGGCTGCATGAATTCCTAAATTCTTCAAATGTGGAGTTGGGCATCAGGTCTTTCAGATGTGCATATTTTTTTCCAGTAATCAGAAGCAATGGCAGTTTTTGCTTGTTCTGTGGGACGGGGCAGAACTAAAGCATAAAGTAGAGAAGTAAACAATTTGCCTGAAAAACAGCTGTTGTCATGCAAAGTGCTTTAAATTAACACAAGCAAATTAAACCTAAAAATAAATCAAATGCCTGTCTTTATGATGTCAAAAATATAGCCTGTTAGATAAGCTTCATTATTTTATCCAGTGAAAAATTGAGACCAACTCCAAAATTAGGCAATGATCTAAATTGCTGAATAGGAATTGCATCTCTTAAGTGGAGGAGATATGCTATATTTGCTATGGTGAGAGATTTTTAAAGGCTTTGAGGACGTGTCTTCTGAAAATAACAAACACAATGAGCTAAACAACAGAAAAGCAGTTATATCCAATGTTTGTGTTGCTAACAGAATTTACAGTATATTCATATGAACATTTCCACCAGTAAATAAATATCAAGGCATGTGGGAAAGGCCTATCAAGAGCTCAACTGGATTGCCCCAGTCCTAGCCATATAAATATTATTATCGGTATTATCAACCAAAGCAAAGAATTTAGATTTTATTCTACACAGGCAGAACTGTTAACTCACATTTTCCAGCATATGCTAAATCCCAAATCCTGTATAGGTAAGTGAATAGTAAATGAATGATAGTCTTTTATCCTATTTTATATCCTATTTACATTCACATCAACCTGTGCTATTATGGAGGTTTCCAGATGTATTAGGTAATCATTCTTGGGGTTGCTGCTAAAGACAGCAGATTGGGAATGACTATTTGATAGGACCATGCAATGATTCAGGTTCAGTTCCATAAAGATGTTTTGAATGTGCAGAACCCAACCATAGCTCCAGTTTTCAAGTCTTAAAAAGTAGCCAGTGCATTCATGGGAACTTGTTTTAAAATACCTTCTTGGAATCAAATCCAAAGTGCTGCAAAGTTCTACTTTCTACATTGATCCAGACTTTGGAGGGAACATTATCTGCTTTGATAGGTCAGCTAGAACAAATCACAAAATAAATGATAATGGATTCTCAGTAAGAATCCAAAATGATAAAGTGCACAGAAATTTAATTCTCTATCCAAAATTGCTACAATAAAGGAACTTACACCGGGAAAGTACCCCAAATCAATATAAAAAGTAATAAATTCAAACTGGCTAATATGCATTGAGTTAATTATGAAACCAAAATCAACTATAATAAAATAAAGAAGTAAGACCAGGCTTCATATTGATTAACTGAGGAAAGTATGGCCAACTGCTGGAAGGGCTTTTGTTCTTTTAAATGAATGTAATGAGCTATAATATTCTTGAGGATTTTTGCATTAGCCCATAATGGGGCTGGCATTCATAGATCATCCTTTCTTTCCTATGACCACAGCAATGAACAAGGAAGAGATTTGGAAATAGAAGAGTAGAGTTGGAGCTTACAAAACTATTTGATTTCTCTGGGTTTTTTAAGTTAAGGATGTGGTTGTATATAGGGAAAGAGACTCCTAATACCTTCTCTCTTTAAATTGTACATGCTGCTATGGTATCCATTACATTGACATTTTAGACACTTTTCTCATTTTTTTTTAATAAAAGAATTTAAATTTCACTTTGTTTCCTCAAAGTCTTTTAGGCAACTAAAAGATGGTTTAACACACTCACACACACACAAACATATGCACACATGTTCTTCACTGGTTATGATTTGGGCTTTTTTAATGCACAAAATCAGTATCATAAGAATTAAAAGTTAGGATGGCAAAGGATAGAGAGTGTTTGCGAAGAAGAAGAAAGCAGGGAAAGGAAGGGAAGGGAAAGGAAGGGACAAGGAACCATTCATAAGCTTGTATCTCCATTTTGTTTGCACTCAGATAAAATACTCAGAGTCATATCCTCACTTTTGGATTGCACATTGAGCTCACTCCGTCTTGAGGCTTTCCGAGTTGCCCTTGAGAGCTTTCTCCGAAAAGTGTCTCCAGCCAAAAAATATAAAATAGGATCCACGCAGCTGTTGAGACTCGCTAGCCCTCGAGTTACTTGGTAGGTAGCATAAACCCTGTTGTTAAACGCACACATTTCCGGACTCTGAAAATCCAGCCGGGCGCGTAGATTCAAGTTTTTCATCACATGGAAAGGAAGATAAGACACAGCAAATACTGCCAACACTATAATAACCAAGTAAATTGATTTCCTCCTAAGCGGGGAATTGTCTAAATCTTTGTAAATCAGTGCTTTCACGATTAATCCATAGCAACCGAGGATCAGAATGAAAGGGATGCAAAACAAGAAGACAGTGGTGCACATGCTGTAAATAAAGTAGCTACGCAGGTAATTGTCTACTGTTGTGTCATAGCACGCCATGGTTTTGACTTTCCTTACTTCAGTCCCAGAGTAAAAGAAGATGGGAGAGATTGCCACCACCACGATAATCCAGACCAGGGCGCTGATGTAAACAGCATTCTTTTTTTTCAGTCTCCCTAATGATTTCAAAGGATGTACCACACCAGTGTATCTGTGCACACTGATGCATGTGAGGAATAAGATGCTTCCATATAGATTGACATGAAAGATAAATCTCTGCAGCTTGCACATGAAGTCTCCAAAAATCCAGTCCGTTTGATTGAAGTAGTAGAATATTAGGGCAGGGAGCGTCAGGACATACAAGAAGTCTGCTAGGGCTAAATTGAACATGTAAACTGAGATGCCACTCCATGGCCTCATGTGGAAGACAAACATCCAGATGGCCACGCTGTTGCCTAGGAATCCAGTGATGAAGACTACGATGTAGACAGCTGGCAAGTAATAGAACTGAAAACCGGTTTTGGTCAAGGAACACTTGTTAGTGGTCACATTGTTGGCCAATGCAGGGGTTTCAGTCAAATTCAGGGCAAACGACATGAAGGCTTGAGTCATGGTGACACCAATGAATTCACATCAGTGGCTTTCAAGATCTAGAATCAGCAAGTGTCCCTAGAGAAAAGAAAGAAAGTATCTAAGCTATGTCAATAAAAGAAACAATGCAGCAAAACAGGCAGGAAGAAAATCATATTCAATTTTCAGCAGCTCTAGAAGCCGTGTATTTATTTATATCCTGCTACAATCTGGTGACTTTTGGTAGCTCGCTTGACAGAAGAAAAATATTAAAAAATTCACAGTATCTTTAAACTTAGAATTTAAATAACTAAATAATAATAAAAATCACTACGAGTTGGTTAATTGACAGGGCCATAAGTACTACATTTGCTCTTTTGGCAGGCATATGTTCCTGCAGACCAGTTGAGATGCTTCAATTTACTGCTCATATTTGAATGCCAATATTGTATTATTTCTAGAATATAATAGCTTCCACTTGTGAGTTATTTCCCCATATGCCCTAGCAGTTGCCACAAAATGTAACATTTTTGTTCCATCTAGCCGGCCTAGCGTAACCTCCATAACTGACTTTTAGATAGTTTTAAATTTGGGGATTTTAATTTGGTTTTTAGCGCAGGATTTTATTGAATAAGTTTTTTAAATTTTATATGGTTTTGTATGTATTTTTAATATTCCTGTGCGCCGCCCTGGGTCCGTTTGGAGAAGGGCAGGGTATAAATTTAATAAATGAAATGAAATGAAATGTAACACAAGGAACTAGTCCTTACAGACTGTAAAACTTAGTCAAGTATCAGATTTTGCTAAAGCATCTTATGGGCATTACCAGATGAGGCTGTTATTCATCCAATCACCCTGACTCATGCATGGAATTTTGCAGATCTCAATCTCCATTTGTCACAATCGTCCTCTTTGCCCACCACCACCGATGCCTTTTCTTAAGAGGGGAGAAAATCTATTTAAGGAGAAAAAGGCAGAAGACCTCTGCCATACTTTTTTGACTGGTATTAATAGTGGACAAAAAACTGTCCATCTGGAAAAAAAACACTGCATTTTATATGCTGGGATGTCATATAGCATGAAGGCAGATGGAAAGTAATGAACTTACTGAAAAATTCAGCCACTGAGAAAGCCTATGGTGTAAAAAACCTTAATCAATCTTAACTTCTTCATTAAGAACCACCCCCCCCCTCCCACCCCTTGCACCATTTTTTAAATCTAGCTGGTCGCTAGCAAGCTGCCAAAACATAGTGCTTAGCAAAGGCCAAAACCGGTGGAATGGGTGCAGGTCAGGAAGATTGTTTTTAAAAAGTGTAAACTTGGCATTACTGAAATAGTGTAATCATTTCCCCTGACATTTACTGATCAGAATTGCCATATGGTTATTGGCACTTCTCTCTCTCTCTCTGCATACATTTCCCCCATTCTAAATATGTGTTGTTTAATGAAGTAACCTAGGAGATTCTTTCTCTATACAGATTAATCATAGAAGAGTTTTCAATCGCTACTCTTTCAAAGAAAAATGAAAAGAATATACAGTGCAGAGATTAAGGCCTTTAAATAATATCAAATAAAATTCTGTACTTGTTTAGATACCCATCCTAAACATATTTTCATTACATTTTTCTTCTTAACAACATCAGAGGATCCCACTTTAATATATGACATAGCAGCAATCTCTCGGTGTTCTACTTTTTCCTCTGCAAATGGCATTCTGTACCTGAAAATAGCCCAGAACCATTCTAATAAGAGGCTGTTGACAAACACAGTTGCCACAATCTAGTCTAATTCCTTTTCAGAGCCATGGATGATAGAAATCACAGCTACAGGTGGCCTCCATGCAATCTGCAAATTAAATGTGAGCTAGAAGTATCCTAAGTAAATATTTAAATTCAATAATTTTTGGCTACTGAAGACAGAGGGAAGGAGGAATAAGAAACAGTTATTCAGGCAGCATATGAATGGCTCCCCTCCCAAAGTAGTTTGGTTTCTTAAATTCGAGTTAAATGACTGAAGATAGTGGGGAACTTTCTGAAAATTATATGGGTAGTGTCAGAAAAGGGGGCAGAATCCAGATACCCCCTCCCCCCCAAGAAAATAATTATTGGTATTCCATGAGAAGGATTGCAGACAGTCCAAAAAGCTGGAGCAGGTGGACAAGAAAACTGCAGGGAGCAACAGTAAATGTTAAACTTGCATAGAAATGAACGGAGAATCAGGCAACAAGATAGCTGTAGCAAGACAACTGAAATGAAGAAAACTTAGCTGTGCATCCTTAGACACCTATGGCTATGTCCCTGGTTCTGGCACTCCAGCTCCTCAAAAGCTATGAAACCCATAGCTTTATCCATACACATATATAACCATCAAGTGTCCCTATAACAAGCCACAATGTCTGTGATCACACAACAGGCCAACTAGGCATAATGATATCTGTGGGGCCATCATTTTCAATCCTGATTTGTGGGGTTAGCAGTGATCCCAACCTCCCTGGGGTTACATAGGAGATCTGTACCTAGTTTAAGGACAGCAAAAAGTAACACCTTAAGGGGTCTTAACTTTTCTTGCTTCTGTGCCCATCTCTCTCTCTCCCTCACACACACACACACACACACACAGAGCCTTCACCACCCTTTACTCTTGCACGGCAGCTCCTCCTTCCGCCCTAAATACACACAACACGGAAGTCTCCAGTCAACAAAATGGGTTCAATCTCCAGACAAAAAAGCTCAGCCCCGGATTGCAAGTCAAGCATCGAGCCCCCCCCCCCCCCCCCCCCATAGCTCCGGGACATGTACAGAACGCGCCTTCCGCCTTACGTCTCTTTCTTCCGGCGCCTTTTCTTTTGCAGCTTTTCGGCTTGACTGGGCTCCTCCGAGGTCTCACTTCGGCACATCCACTCCAATCGACATTTTTTTTTTTAACTTCCGAGTTAAGAATTCAGCGCAGGAGTGTCAGCCAAAACCAAACCCCAACCCCAAGACCCTCAACCATCGCTTTGGCCACCGTTAGCTCCATGCCCTTTTTTCCCCCATTACGGGAAGGGGTGGGTGGGTTACCTCCTTGTGAATGAACCACGCGCGCCAGAAAAGGGGGGGGGCGGACAGACCTCGGCGCCTCCTCGCATCTCAGTTACTTTGTCAGGCAAACTCTCGGAGGCTCACCTCCCCCCCACCCCCCAAAATAGGACAGGCGCCGCGGCAGAGAAAACGAAGCTGTCGATCTCTTGGCTCGGGCAAAGACTTCAGGCGGCGCTTACAATACAATAGCAGAGTTGGGGGCACTTTCCCAAAGCGATGCTCCCGCCGTTCCCTCCTCCCCCCCCCTTTTTTTTTTTGCCTCAGAGCGGGAAAGTTTCCTCCGCGGTTTAGAGGACTTACCTCCTGGAACGCCTCAACACGCTCGACCCGAGCGGGCAACGCGGTGCCTTGCCGGCGCTCTTCGCGCGGCTTTTGGCGGCGGCGGCGGTGCTGTTGCTGCTGCTGCTGCCCCCGCGCCCTCCGTCGCCTTCTTCTCCTTCATGCCGCGGTTCCTTCTTCGCGGCTCCCGGGCGAGGCGGGAGAAGCGGCAGGGAGCCGGCGGCGCCAAGCATGTGCCCCGTCAGAGCCCCGAGCTTTGGGCTCCTCGCGGCTGCCACCGCCACATTCCCACACTGGCGAAGCGGGCAAAGAGCGCGCGGCTGACGCGCGCGGCTCCGGCAGGCAGGCGAGGCAGGCGAGGAAGTGCAGGCGAGCCGCGAGAGGGAGCGCAAGGAGGCGGGGAGCGGCAGCGGCTGAGAGCGGCGGGGAAGAAGCCGCCTTCAGCTAAAGGTTGGTTCCCGCCCCCCCCGAAGCTCCCCCCTCCCCCCGCGTGGGCACAGGCAGATCCACTTTTTTTCCCCCTTGCCGTGGAAGGGCTGCCAAAAATAAACCAATTGGCGACTGTTACGGCTCAACGATCTGGATTTTGAGAGTGAATTCAGGTCGATCCCAAGGAGCGAATAATATCAAATCAAGAGGATTCCTACGTTCGTGGATATCTGACTTTTTATCCAGATGGGCAGTGATGGACACATTAAGAGATGATAACCTTTATTGCCTTTTTTTTTTACTGTGAGCACAGTGGCTTGCTTTCAAAAGAATTCAGTGGCTTGCTTTCAAAAGAATGTATATATCTACCCAGACATGTGCATCTCTCTCTCTCTCTCTCTCCCTCTCCCTCTCCCTCTCTATCTCTCTCACACACACCTCTCTTAATAATCACTGTCCATTTTGAATAAGAATAGAACAGAACAAAACAAAACAACAGAGTTGGAAGGGACCTTGGAGGTCTTCTAGTCCAACCCCTTGCATAGGCATGAAACCCTACACCTCTTCAGACAAATGGTTATCCAACATCTTCTTAAAAACTTCCAGTGTTAGAGCATTCACAACTTCTGAAGACAAGTTTTTCCATTGATTAATTGACCTGTCAGGAAATTTCTCCACTGTTCTAAGTTGCTCCTCTCCTTGATTAGTTTCCATCCATTGCTTCTTGTTCTACCCTCAGGTGCCTTGGAGAATAGCTTGACTCCCTCTTCTTTGTGGCAATCCCTGAGATATTGGAGCACTGCTATCGTGTTTCCCCTAGTCCTTCTTTTCATTAAATTAGTCATACCCAGTTCCTGCAACCGTTCTTCATATGTTTTAGCCTCCAGTCCCCTAATACATAGCAGAAAGGGGAAACTTGAGAGTTCACAAGGTTGATGCTATATGGAACAAAACTGCCTGAATTTGTCACAGTTATCTTAACTAAAGACATTCTGATGTCTTTGAGAAAGGAGCCTTGCTTGAGTCTGGCTTGCTGTGAAAACTTAAAATGACCTTTTGCACTAGTCTTGATTACAGTATAAATTAGCAACCGTACAGCAACAACTGGTCGGAGAGCAAACAGAGTTCCTCGGGAAATATTTCCATATTACGCTTGTGTTTGTATTCAAATTCACAGTGCAGAGTTTCATCAGTTCATTGACTGATAGAAATGTTTTAATTAGTGAATTAATTGCTTAAAACAGTTTGGTTGATAAATTAGATGCTGCTCTTCATTAATCTGGACTAGAGGTTCTAAATGTCTGTTGTCTATAGCGATTGTCAGTCATCCAGGTCATGGCTGTCCCAAAGGATCTGAAGAAGCTTCTTGGATGAAAAGCGAAATGTCTTCAAAGAAAAACCAGAAAGTCCAATCGCCTCTTGAAAAAGCACCTTTGGGGTAAATGTCTGTTGAAAACCTTAAACACTGAAGAGAGAGAGAAATATTCTGAAATGGTATTTCCTTCTTATGAATAAAAAAATGTTTGTTTTGGAATGATACATGCTACGATACAAAGTATTTCAACTTATATAATCTCCCTCTCTGGAATCCCTATATAAATATCTATACATACTATATACATGCACAAAAAGACCTTTTGCCTGCTCTCTGTGAATCAGATGACAATCCAAAGAAACAGTATCTTTTCCTACAGGCATAGGAAGAAAAGCAGGAATATTCTGAAGCATAGCATCCCTTTTAACTAAATGCTGAAAGTTAGACATGGGGAGGTTCCTTAAAAGCTGTTATCCTTCTATATATATTAGCTAGCTACAGCACTTAGGCATGCTTGCTTCATTCAGAAAGGGTCAGCCTGATTAATACTTGGGTAGGGAAATACCTCGGGATTTTTTTGTTCGGTTTTCTTTGTGGGATGAATACCTTTGAATCAGATTTGGTCACTGCCCTAGACTAATCTCTGCACTTGACAAAGTGGTTTGCCATTGCCTGCTTCCTAGGGCTGAGAAAGAGTAATTAGCCCAAAGCTATCCAGCTGACTTTGTGTTTAAGATTGCCATAAAACTCATGTTCTCCTGGTTTATAGCCTGATTCCTTAAACCCTACACCAAAGTGGGTCTCTGGGAATATGAAAAGGTATCTTGAGAAAAGGATGTTGCAAGACATGTTCCTATTGTGCCAAGAAACTGCATAGATGAAGCCATGAAAATGTCACAGTTTATTTCCTTCCTTCCTTCCTTCCTTCCTTCCTTCCTTCCTTCCTTCCCTCCTTCCTTCCTTCTTTCCTTCTTTCATTCCATTTCTCTCCCCTTCCTTTCCCCTCCTGTCCCCCCTTTTCCCCTCCCCTCCCTTTCCCTTTCTATCCTGTCCTGTTCTGTCCCCTCCCCTTCCCTCCCATCCCTTTCCCCTTCCCATCCCATCCCATCCCATCCCTTTTCTTTCCCTTCCCCTTCCCATCCCATCCCTTTTCTTTCCCTTTCCCTTTAACTTTCCCATCCCTTCCCATCCCATCCCATCCCTTTCTCTTTCCTTTCCTTTCCTTCCCTTCCTTTCCCATCCCATCCCATCCCATCCCTTTTCTTTACCTTTACCTTCCCTTCCCTTCCCTTCCCATCCCATCCCATTCCTTTCTCTTTCCTTTCCTTTCCTTCCCTTCCCTTCCCTTCCTCCCCTCCCCTCCCCATCCCATCCCATCCCATCCCATCCTTTCCCTTTCCCTTTCCTTCCCATCTCCTTCTTTTCCCTTTCTCTTTCCCTTACTGTCCCATCCTTTCCTTTGCCTTCCCTTCTCTTTCCCTTTCCTATTCCCTTTCACTCTCTTTCATTTCACTTCACTTCACTTTCCTTCCCATCCTATCCCTTTCCTTCCCATTCTCCTTTCCATATTGTTGCCAGGAAAATTGCATAGACAAGTTCAGAAATCAAGCTCAATCTGGCAAAGATTTTTTTTAATGCATAAATTTTAATACAGCAGGCAAACATCTCTAGCAGGACAGTAATGGTGAGCCCTCTGATCTGGAACCTTTTTTCAAAACTCTATGATACACACGAGAGCATGTGTATGAGAACAAGTATTCTACCCTTGCGTAATGACGCTTGTTAGAATCCAATTGTGTGTGTCGAAAACAAGCCTGTGTACACAAAATAAATCCAGATTTTATTCACCAGGTTCTTTATTCTTTAATCTACTGTTCATGTTTGCTTAATTCCAGAAGCCATTGCTTTCAGTTTGAATCCTTCCTAGCAGCAGCAGCAGTCATACTTTCAATTACCGCTGTGTTGAATGCTTTCAAAAGTGAAATAAGATGACATGAAATATTTCATTTCAGAAGCTTAGCCCTTCCAAAATGGCTAAAGATTTATTATACTAACTACAATTTTCATAAATATTTATGGGATTAGAAATATTTAACCCCCTAACCACTACCTTGTGTCATTTTGATTTCTGAACGCCTTCTGATCCCATTCCCAGATCTAGTAGCCCTTGCACTGCTTATTCTGACTGACAGCAGGGCTCTAAGATACTTTGTGGCTCCATTCCTGTCCCCTGCAAATTTTGTTCCTCGAGATTTTTTTAATTGGAAAGGGCAAACACTGAATGTACAACTTTTGCATGCAAGACACATTCTCTGCCACTGAGCTCACGGCCTCTCCTGTAAGCAAATGAAAGCTACTGTTTATCTGCTACATTATTAGCATGCGGTACCAGGGAAGCTAGTAGATAAGTGAAAGAGCTGTGGATTAATAAGCCTCTGGTTTGAACCTTTCTCTTCTCTGAAAGGAAGACATAGACTTTAGCATTCTTATTTCAACCACAGTTGCCCTCATCATTATTTATAATGTCCAAATCATCATCATCATCATCATCATCATCATCAACAACAACAACATTATCATCATCATGATAATATGACTGGGAGATGTTTTAAGGATTGCTGAAATTGTCCATGTAATGGATTTCCACTGGAATTTAAGAGGTTATATATGTATTATATGTGTGCTTTGCACATAGAAAATCTGGGATTGTTTAAGTGAAGTTAAAAAAGAACCAACTCGGATCCTGAAGAGTTTATTCTAGTCATTCTAGTCTATTCTACCCTTTTCTTTTTACTAGTTTGCACTCCTTTTTGTTTTTGAAAAATGATTTCAAAGAAGAGAAGTTTGATAGATGGGCATGTTCATGTACGTATGTATGTACATATGTATGTATGTGGCGGTCAAGGAGTGTCTGTTTGTGAAAGTCCTGTTTTTCTTGTTATATCAACCTTGCACCAGCCTGCCTAGCTTTCCATGATTTGCATATCTCCCAAATGGCATCCTCCCATTGAACATTTTCGGATTGGAAATGTACACCACCAAGGAAGCTTCAGAGGCATGTGAAAATAAATCATATAAAGATGAACACTGGGAGTTGACCACCTGCCACCTGTGAAAATATAACAAGTTTAAAATACATTGTCAAAGTACATTAAAAAGAAACTCCCAAAAACCATGAGAATAAGGAAGTGAAAAGGAGCCTATTTTTTTAGGCAGATAAAACATATGTGAAACACGAAGCAAATTTTGGCATAGCATATGCAGAATTGAAAGGGCCTTCAGAAGGCTTCCGGGCTCTGAACAGTGTTGGGAATACAGGCAGAAAACAGTTGCAATATTCTCCAGTGAACAGCTGCTCAGCTTCTGTTTAAAATACCTGCCCCCCCCCCCAATTCAAGATAAAATCTAACCTTAGTTGTTTAGAAAAATTACAAAGGAGAATATTGTTATCCCTAGGTGAAAAGAAAGGTATTTAGTTTCTACAGATTTTTTTATTATAATTTGTTTGTACAGCTTTTGTTAATTATAAATAGATTGTCATTTCTACTCTAAGAATCGTTCCTTAGTATTTTCTTATAATACAAGCAGCCCATTTTTATCCATTGCTGACATTATATTAATACTGTCTCATTCCAGTCATCATTTAAATCTTGTTATTCTACTACTTTGTGCAATGGAAAACATTTGATCCTCACTCCTGGTACCACAACTGTCCCAATCACAGTAGTAAAAACTGTAGTTCTCTTTCTACAGAAAGATGGATATGTGTAATCAGACTAGCCTTAATTTCCATTGGTAATTCCATATGATGCCGATATGATAATGGGGAGGAGATAGAAACTATATCAGTCGTGTGAAACCTATTTGGTTAGCAAGTGGTAAAACATAAAATGTGGTAAATGGAATCTGCTATCATCATATTATTATGCTGGCTCAAAAATTGTTTGCTTGCTTGCTTGCTTGTTTGTTTGTCAAATTTGTATAGCTATATCCTCTCAGCAATGCTGAGTTTCAATAAAATTAGCTAGTGAGGAAAAACTGTGAGAAGGAGTAAGCTTGAATGTTGTCTTCTATATTCAACTTGGGAGGGAAAACAGCTTAAGAAGGTCGATCATTTTCATTGTAGGTTTAGTGGTGATGGAATTCTGTGAACCAAGAAAAAGGCAAATATCTTTAATCTTACAGTTTACAATACATTTATTCAATGTATTTATCCCAAACATAAAATTAACATGACTTTGGTTTTCACTCATGTAATCTTCATTTTAGTTCTATTGTTTTCCCACAAGTGCAGGATCCACTTTTTTCGATCAATCAAGAATTGATTCATTGGTTACAACAGCAATTGAGTTACTGGCTTGTTTTCTGAACTTGACATCATGGGCTGACAAGAGTGTGAATGGTCCAAAGGCATCCAGATGAGGTTCATGCCTAAAGCTGAGGTAGCAATCACAGTTTCCTGTTTCTACCTTGGTACCTTAACCACTAAACTAAAATTACCTTCCCTCACAGGCATGGAACTTATACCCAAGGACCCTTCTTTTATTTTATTGTATAGAAGTGAACTCATCTAAATCAGAAGCCACTGCAGATTTATTTCATTTAGAAGTGTTTTTTTTAAGAACAACTTTCCGTGAATACGATAGAAAAATAAATATGGAACGTGTGAAATTGTCAGTTTTGTTCATCATCTGGACCTATTTTGTATATTCCTCTTCAGCATCATCCCCAGAGCCCTTGCAAAAGATTCTGAATGAAACTGCAAGTTTTGTCAAACCAAGGATAAATAGTGAAACTTGGCAGAATATACAATCAGAATAGAGCAGGAAGGGACCTTGGAAGTCTAGCTACCTGTTCAACGAGGAGACCCTATACCAGTGATGGCTAACCTTTTTGTCATCGTGTGCCAAAAGCATGTGTGGATGCATGTGACAGCATGCTAGCGTGCCCGCACTCATAATGTATTGTGTGCACGACCTCTCCCCATAGGTCACAGCCCCCTTCATAGGTGTGTGTGATTCCCCATGCTCTCTCCACTTCCTGCGCATGTGTATGTGACCCCGCACATGTGAGCATGACCCTCACCATGCATGTGCACACATCTTCTGCATGTGCTCCATGCATGCGCAGCAGAGATCTAAAAATTAGCTGGCCAGTAGGAGCCATGTGCACATGGGCATGCATGATGGAACTGAGCTGAGGTGATGGCTCGCGTGCCTGCAGGGATGGTTCTGGGTGCCACCTGTGGCAGGCATGCCTTAGGTTTTCCATCACAGCCCTACATCATTTCAAACAAGTGACCCTCCAGTCTCTTCTTAAAAATCTCCAGTGATGAAACATCCACAACTTCTGAAGACAAGCTGTTCCACTGGTTAATTGTCTACACAAGTAGGACGTTTCTCCTTAATTCCAATTTGCTTTTCTCCTTGATTAATTCCAATCCATTCTTTCTTTTTCTGCCCTCTGGCGCTTTGGAAAATAAATTGACCCCCCTCTTCTTCGTGGCAGCCCTTAGATATTGGAACACTGCTATCATGTCCCCCTAGTCCTTCTTTTCTCTAGACTATTTATGTATGTATGTATGTATGTATGTATGTATTTATTTATTTATTTATTTATTTATTTATTTATTTATTTATTTATTTATTTATTTATTTATTTATTTATTTATTTATTTATTTATTTAATTTTTATACCGCTCCTATCTCCCGGAAGGAACTCAGGGCGGTGCACAGGAAAATGTGGTATATGGTACATGATAACTGTAGTCCATCTCAGCCAGTTCATGAGTCTGGAAGTGCTTCTTAACATATGAAAGAAAGACTAGCCAAATCCAAATCCTGCAACCATTCTTTATATGTTTTAGTCTCTAGGCCTTGCACGTTTTTCAAAGTCTCAACATCTTTTTTGTAATATGGTTGACCAAAACTGGATGCAGTATTGCGGGTGTGGCCTTAATAAGGTTTTATAAAGCAGTAGTAATACTTCACATGACTTTGATTCTATGCCTTTGTTTATACAACCATGGATTGTATTAGCTTTTTTGGCTGCTGCCACATAATGCTGACTCATGTTTAAGTGATCACACACAAAGACTCCAAGGTCCTTCTCACAGTTACTGTTTTTGAGCCAGGTTTTGTCTAATATGCACTTGTACCTTTGTTTTTTTCCTGCCCAGGTGTGAAACCTTTTCTCTATATTAAATTTCATTTTGTTGAATTGGGCCCATTGTTCAAGTCTATCAAGAGCTTTTTGGACCTTGAGCTTGTTTTCCGGGGTGTTGGCTATTCCTGTCAGCTTAATGTCAACTGCAAATTTGATGAGTTTCCCTTCTAATCCCTCATCTAAGCCATTTATGAAGATATTGAAGAGTACTGGGCCTAAGACAAAATCTTGTGGTTTCCCCATTGCTTACTTAAGGATTACTCGTTGACTGCAGTTTGTCAGCCACTTACAAATCTATCTGGTGGTCTTAGTGAAGGTTTTAATTTGTTTAAAGCATGCTATTAGAATAGAGAAGTGTTCCATACCCAGTTTACTGAGTCTTTATTACATAAACATAACACTTCTGCTTTCTTTTTCTTTTAAGTTTTTTTTCTGACAGTTCCCAAAAAAAACCCAAGCAGTCACATTACACAACTTGTACTTTTATCTTAGAGTAAACAATGACAACATATTTGTGCATACCAAATCACCACATATCCCAAGAAATAGTTTATGATGGCTAGATAAACATAAAAATACTAACAGAAACTTTTTTTAAATAACAGTTTTTTAAGGTTCAGAAACTGACAACCAAAACTGGACCAAAACAAATATGTAAGCACATCTAAGAGCTCTTCAAAAGCATAATATTAGTTCTCAAAAATTGTTTCAGGCAGGAATTTTGGCAAGGGATAAATACATCAAGGAATTATAGCCAATAGAAGTAGGCAACATTTGTGCCAGAAGGTGTATTTAAATTATGTGAAGATGAGCTATAGAATGTGAGCTATGTGGTTCCTCAGAATGGTTTCCTCTGTCCCAGTGGAACTCAGGTTATTTCTGTAAGTAAATATGATGCTAGAAGCTGGAAGGTTGTATGCAACAGAGTTGGAAGAAAGCTTGGAGATCTTCTAGTTCAATGCACTGTTCAAACAGGAAAACCAATAACAATTCAGACAAATGGATGTCCAATCTCTTCTTTAAAAACCTAGTGCTGGAGCACCTACAACTTCTGAAGGCAAGTCGTTCCACTGATTAATTGTTCTCATTGTCAGGAAATTTCTCCTTAGTTCTAGGTTGCTTCTCCCCTAGATTAGCTTCCATGTGTTGCTTCTTGCTCTGCCTTCTGGTGGTTTGGAGAATAAATTGACCCCCTTTTCTTTGAGGCAGTCCTTAGATATTGGAACACTGCTATCATGTCAAGCTTACTACTTATTTTCATTAAACTAGACATAACCAATTTCTGCAACTGTTCTTCATATGTTTTATCCTCTATTCCCCTAAGCATCTTTGTTGCTCTTCTCTGCACTCCCTCTGGAGTCTCAATATTTTTTTTTATATCATGGTGGCCAAAATTGCATGTAATATTCCAGGTAAGGTCCTACCAATGCATTATATAGGTGCATGGTGACTCATAAGGTTAGGATACTGGGTTGATGATTAACAGGCTTGTGTTGAAGGCCTGGTTGCAGCTATGGGATGGGATAAGCTCCCATCACATGCTCCAGTTTCTGCCAACCCCGCAGTTTTGAAAATGGGTGACCATGAGTAGATGGGTACCACTTTGGTGGACAAATTAACAGGGATCTGAAAGGAGCCCCCAATTGGATGCCCCTGAGCAACAGTGATGTCATCATTCAATCCTTTGAACCAGAAGTCCTTCAGTGATGCCAATAAGATTGTAGAAGTACCAAGGCATGATTAAGTAGTACTAAGACTTATATGATCTTGATTATCTCTCTGTTAATGTAATCTAGGACTGCATTAGTTTTTTTGGCAGCTGCAGTACATTACTGGTCATATTTAAGTGGTTGTCTTCTGGGACTCCAAGATCCTTCTCTGATTTACTACTATTGAGTCAGATGCCACCTATTCTATAGCTATGCACTTGGTTTTTTCTTGCCTAAACCTAGAACCTTACTTTTCTCACCATTGAATTTTCCTTGGCCCAGGGTTCAAGTCTGTCAAGATCCTTTAGTATCTTAAGCCTATCTTCTGGGGTGTTGGCTATTCCTGCCAGTTTGTGTCATCTGCAAATTTAATGAATTTCCTTCTACTACCTTGTCTAAATCAATATCTAGATGAAGATATTGAAGAATACTGAGCCTAAGACAGAGCCTTTAGATACCCCTCTACATACTGTACTTCATCCATGCAGATGCAGTTCCATTAAGGACTGCATGTTGAATGTGGTTGGTCAGCCAATTACAAATGCATCTAGAAGTGATGTCATATAACCCATATTTTTTCTATCTTATCAAGTAGTAGGTTGTGGTTTAATTCATCAAAGCCTTACTGAAGTCCAAGTAAATTATATTGACAGCATCTTGCTAGTTCATTAGTTTTGTCACATTGTCAAAGGATGCAATTTGATTTGTCTGGCATGATCTGTTTTTGACAAACCCATGTTGGCTTCTGGTTATGACTTTGCTTTTTAATATCTGTATATACATCACGTTCCCTTTCAAAATAAGCAGTGTTATAAAAAGTACAGAAGCAGAGTAAGGAATAGCAGAAAAAATAAAAGGCATGAGATAAGATCAAGCAGCTTTTCATCACATTGGCTTCAAATTTAATTTTGAAATGAAATTACAAAATTAGGTAAAGTGTAATGGTTTAGGAAGCAAAGTGGGCATCAAGGCAACTGTTTGGAACTGTATAGCAGGTTGCTATCCTTCCACTTATTTCAAAGTCAATTTCTAGATCTCCTGTAGTATAGAAGATGTCATGGCAATCTTTCCCTGAAGGGTTTATTTAATAAATTCAAACATTTCTGTACTAAAAATAATAATTATCTGTTTTTAGTGAGGGACTGGGGAATAAAGTTTAAAACAATAGCTGGCAGGCAATTAAATATAATATCAAACAAGCAATTACAGTAAATGCAGCATCAACTTATAACATACAGTGTAATGTTATCCATTACAGTGATAACAAAGTCATATTCTGAGTATGCATTCCAGCTACAAACATGATAGGAGGAAGAGAAGGAGGAGGAAGGGGGAGGGGGAGGAGGAGGAGAAGGAGGGGGAAGGGGAGGGGGAGGGGGGGGGAGGAGAAGGAGTGGAAGAAGAAGTCAATTTCTAGAAGAAGAAGAAGAAGAAGAAGAAGAAGAAGAAGAAGAAGAAGAAGAAGAAGAAGAAGAAGAAGAAGAAGAAGAAGAAGAAGAAGAAGAAGAAGAAGAAGAAGAAGAAGAAGAAGAAGAAGAAGAAGAAGAAGAATAATAGGTCTACCATTTCTGGACTGCAAATATGCAGGCAACCACTAGATAGTAGAACAAATCAGAGTTTTAATTATTTTTTTATTTCTGTACAGAGTATTGCAGTCCAAACATGAAACATCTTCCTTCCTTTCAGTGGCCTAATTTTGGTTCTATGTCTGTCAGCATTTACCACCTGGATTCACAATTAGAAGGATTATTAGGCAACCTCCTGCCAGTCCCAATCAAGATTCCCTTGCAACTGGGATCAATTGAAGATTCTGGTATTTATTAATGGCAGCCATGTAGAGTGTTTTTATTGTTGTTCAGCCTGCTGTTATTTTGATGTTATCAAAACGAATAACTATGGTCAGATCTGACCAACTGAGTCTCTTGTTAACAATATTTAAAATCATTTCTGGAAGGAGAGAGGCTTTGCTGCCCTTCTCCCTTTTGCTGCTAGGAAGGAAATCTCAATTTCACAGAGGTATTTTACAAAGGAAAGCTCATCCCTGGATAACTTCTGTACTTAATGTGCCATTACTGATCTGATATCCTCGACAGAAGGCATCTATCTCCCCAAGACATTTCTGATGCAGTGGTTTCTAGGCTCTCTGCTTGTACTTTTAGATGGGAATCATTAAGGAAAGGGGACACCAGAAATGGCAAAGGGTGGCTTTTTGATCAGCTGGCAGAGCAATAGGTGATCTTTAGTTGATCAGCAAGTTCATTCCTTGTGATTCAGCAAGTGGAATAACAAATAACCAAATTATTCCATTCTCTCAATTAGATTAGAAGGAAACCCAGAGTGTAGCTTCACATGAAAAGAATGTGAGTTGTGCCCTCTTAAAATCAAATATCCAAGCTGAGCATCTGCTCAAGGGCACCTTGTTCTTTAATTCCAAGCGTGTGTTTGCCCCTGAGCCACTATCTGGCATCTGTCTCTTGGTGATGCATAGCAGGATTCTAATAGCAAACAAAATAAATTCAGCAGGGTTTGAGTAAGCACAAACATTCTTGCAATCCTGAAGTCTGCCAATACTAATATGCAGAACCAAGCCTGCAGGGTACCAAAATTAAAGACATGGGACAGATGAATTCTTTGCATCCAGCTTTGCAGAGCTTCAGGGGGACAATCAGAGGATGTGGGGAGGGAAGTCCTTGTGACCAAGGATACACTTATCATTTCTTGAGAGCTGAAGGCCACAAAGTCACAAAAATGCATAACATTCGTTTGGGAGAAGTTTTGAGGAACTCTTTGTTTCATAAAATCGTCGTGTTTCAGACAAAGCATATAGTAGGGTTTTTCTTTTCTGTCTTTAAAATGGAGAAAAATCTATTCCCCCCCCCCCCACTTTACAGCAATTATATGTTCTATGTGAAGAACAGCTACAATGCTGGAACTCTAGGCTGCTAAATCCTGCTGTACAGAATCCCTGCTAAGTCACAAGAATATTTTTATTGGATGTCTTATGGCATCATTATTCTTAAGCAAATTATTTTTCAGAGGCTCCAAAAGAGACTGGTCTTCCTTCATTGATTCAAGTCTCTTCCTGAAAGACTCTCAGAACCCGGAGTTTGTAAATACCGTATTTTTCGGAGTATAAAATGCACCTCCTCCCCCACCCCCAAAAAGGGTGAAAATCTAGGTGCATCTTATACACTGAATACAGCATTTTTGGCCTCCCAAAACCCCTCCCCCTTCACAAATAACAGATGTGCAGAAGGTTTGGGACGCCTGCAAAGTGCTCCTGGGGGCTGGGGAGGGCAAAAATGAGCAAAATGAAACATGCAGAAAGTTTGGGAGGCCTGCAGAGTGCAAAAACCTTTTTTTAAAAAAATTACGTCTTCAAAATCTTGGTGCGTCTTATACTTTGAAAATTGTGGTACTTATCAGCCAAAGAAATTCCAGAAATGATTTTTTTGGCTATGTTCACTATTTGACAAAAATGTAATAGGATTATGGGATCAAGGTGGTTTCTATTGTTTGAATTTTAAGATATAGTAAGTCCTGGATATTCATGAAACGCGTATAACAATAATTCACAGACAGTTACGATGGCAGCAGGCTCTGGATAAATAATCCAATTCCTCAGGAAACCAAAATTGCAATTTTAGCATTATGAACTATACATTCCAATACAAATATAGTTTTTTGAACCATGAGCATCGCTACAATTTTTAGAATTCAGTCCAGGTTGTACAGACTACTGATTCTCCCAGTCAGTGGTTACCTATTTTGTTTTCATTTCTCTACCTTTAAGTATTCCAGATTAAGGTTCACTGGTGTCCTAAGCACTGACAAATCTTGGTGCCTCCCCTCCATTGTATATACTGTAAAAATCTTCATTGGGTTTTTCTTTCTTTCTCAACTTTGTGGTGCCCCCTCGGGCCTGGTGCCCTAAGCATGCTTAGTCTGCATAATGGTTAATACATCACTGAAGTATTCTGGATTTCTTTTTGAAGAAGAGTTTTTGAGTTAAGCCGGTGCCTGGAAACCACAGTGTTATTCTTGTACTTGAAAGCCTGGCTCTCTGATCCTACTTGTGTTAAACTGTAAGCAAAAGGAAACACTCGAACCATGCTAGCTACCTCAACATGTTTCAGAGTTGAAGTTCAGAATTCAGAACAAAAAAATTAAAGCTCTGGTATTTAAAATATTGATTACAGGCATACAGAAAGACCAGATCCACTAAGTCTAAGTTCATTATTTGAATCAAAATGTTTTGTTTGCTTTTCTGCTCCTCAAAAAAAAAAAGGCGGCATTTTTTCTAAAAAGTTTGTTTTAGCGTTTTTCTAAAAAGTTCATTTTACTGAGGAAATGACTGTTTCATACCCCACATAGGAAAAATATTGCAATATGTATGTATACATACTACTCTATTTTCCTTCTTGTGCAAGAGTTTGTGCAACGAAATAATAATATTAGAGAACCTGATTGCATGCAAAAATGATATAGCCTGAAAAAGAAAAAATAATATCTTAAAGAGACCTTATCCAGTGGTGGGATTCAAATTTTTTTACAACGCCTTCTGTAGGCATGGCTTGGTGGACGTGGCATAGCTTGATGGGCATGGCTTGGTGGGCATGGCAGGGAAAGGATACTGTAAAATCTGCATTCCCTCCCCGCTCCAGAGGAAGGTTACTGCAAAATACCTATTCCCTTCCAATCAGCTGAGACTTGAGAGGCAGAGAAGAGATGGGGGTGGGGCCAGTCAGAGGTGATATTTACTGATTCTCTGAACTACTCAAAATTTCCACTACTGGTTCACCAGAACTGGTCAGAACCTGCCGAATACCACCTCTGACCTTATCCCAGAAGAGATATGCACACATGCTTCTGAATAGTACCACACAAAAGATGCACACCCAGCATGGATAGATAGAAGAAAACTGAAAGCATCCAAATTGCCATTTTTCTTGTGTGTTGATGCTTCACCATCTAGGGCTAAGCCTTTTTCTTTATCTAATGGCTGTTGCAACCAATTTATCCACAAGCAGGAGAGCAAGAAGACATGAAATATCATCTCTTCTTTAAAGTATCCACTGCTTTCATGATTGATTGTTATTTTTACAACCTTTTCCTAAGTTGCTTTTGTTAGCTCTTGAAGAGTATGCTAAAATTGGTAAATGGCAGCTATTTTAAAGATTATGGTTTTGGGGATCCTTCCTATCCCTTTTTTAAAATTAAAATAAGTGTACAACTGTTACAAATTTGTTGCAGGTGATATCTTTGCCTGAGAAAATAAGTGGCACTTTTTTCATATCTAAAACTACCATCCATCCATCCATCTCACTAGAAGTCTTGGAAATTCTACCTCAGCAATACCCGAAAGTCTGAAAATTCCTACCTCTATGCTATATCAGTCCCAAACAGCCCTTTAGTAAACCTTTCTTCTTCCATTTAAGAGATTACGTCTCATCAGAAGGGCTGGTGACTCTGTGTTTTATCAACCTTATTTAGATTCAGATTGCCGAAATTTTCAATCGCATGAAATAAGGATAAGGATAACCCTGGTTCATTGATAAATAGGAAATGTAGCTTTTAATTTCACCACCAAAATGTATGCAGTGATATTTTTTAAATTACAGACTTTGCACTTTCCCCTACCTTTTTAAAATTACGCCATTCTTTTTTAAGTAAGACCATAAAATAGATACAATAGTCAATGCATTCTCAAATCAGATTTAGGAAACAGGGGCACCAACTCATCCAAATAAAACCTTAGCTTCTCATTTCTTTTGTGAGACATTATGCAAAACTGTACATATTCTTGAATTTTTTTTAAAGAAATGCTATATCAGAAAGATGGAAGGGATGCAAGCAGAATAGGAGAAGAAAGGCAAGCATGATCATAGGTGGAAGGGGGGAAAATGTCTATTTACTATGACACTAAAATCTCATGCTTTTATGCATGTCTGTGTATGTTGCATATTATTTCTGACAATGGTTTGACAGAGAACGGCGTTTTTTAAACATTCAATCCCATTGTCAAGGCTAATGACACACCAAACCTGTCTGATATGCCAGTGACAGGAATAGAAATTGCAACTAAACTTTCTTGAATAAATGTTGTATAAGGAGAGAGACAGACAGAGCTGCACATTTCTAAACATAGCTGACCATGTGATTATCAGCCTTGGTGAGCAGATTAAATTCTCATAGCTATTTCCCCAGTGGATGTAATTTCCTACATATAAGATTCACATGGTTGTATACATTTAGCCAATGACAGCTACATGTTGAATTATGCTTCCACTGTAGCAATACTGGAATTTTCTCCAAATTTCTAAATTAAATTCAGTACTTACTGTGTTAAAGAGAATGTTCTGATATTTTCTTTTTAATGAAATTAGGTTGATTCATAGCAGCTGTTGAAGGAAAAATCAAAGACAGCCATACCCAATTGAACTAACTTCAAGGCTATGAATATTGCTGCAGCCTATTGGATAATTTAAAGGTATACATTTGGTCAAACACACATCTACTTTTAATTGCTTCTACTGTATGTAAAACAAATATAGAAAAATAAGCACCGCAATACACTTCATTGTTCTTTATTAAAATATATTATTTATTAAAGCAATGTATATTCAATTTTCACTACATTGCTTAAGTTAACTGAAGATATCAAGCAAACTTTTCAAAAGCTTATTAAATGTCACCATTAAATTCACATCAAAGAAATGAAGCAGCACAAAAAAAAAAAACCCAAGAAGAGAAAAAAAGAAGCATTCACAGAGAAACTCATCTCTCTCTCTCTCTCTCTTTTGATGACACTTTTTTTTAAAATAAAGTATCTGGTGAATTGGATGAACAAAGTTGTTCTAAATCAAGGTAATCACATAATGAACTGAAATGAGCTGTTTAAAATTTTATTTATATTTCACTTTATTCTTTTAATTTCATATGTGCTACATTGCAATCATAAGAAAGTAATTGGGTTATAAATATTTTAATAAATAATAAGCAAAATTGATGCATTCATAAATATGTTCAAATGTATTCTCTCAATCTCCGCAAGACTTTGCTACATTGACTGGGGACAGTTCTTTATGCTGAGGGTGAGCTCAAAACAGATCTCGGTTTCCAATGGCAGCAACCATAGGAGATGTCTTGCAAGCTGCCTTGCTCTCTTTTACAGAGGTTGGTGGATCTGCTCTCGTTCTCCTGATTTGGCATCTGACAACTGAAGGGAGAATTATAATGGGGTGTCAGCTGCCCATTTATTTTTGTAGACATTAAAAAGAACTCTTCCTGCTCAAGGCAAAACAAGTCTAAAGGTCTTAGAACTGGAAGGAATTCCTCTTCCCATTGAAAAGAAGCATCCTGAATATCCTTTCTGAGAATTAATCATTCTGCTTTAGTATATTCAATTCCATTTTAGCTAGATGAAAGGTAAAGTTCCCCTCGCCCATAGGTGCTGGTCGTTCCCGACTCTAGGGGGGGGTGCTTATCTCAGTTTCAAAGCCGAAGAGCCAGTACTGTCTGAAGACATGACTAAATGTTAAAGGCACATGGAACACTGTTACCTTCCTGCCAAAGGCGATTCCTATTTTTCTACTTGCATTTTTACATGCTTTCGAACTGTTAGGTTGGCAGAAGCTGGGACAAGTAACACTCCATTACGTGGTGCTAAGGATTTGAACCGCCAAAACGCCGACCTTTTTGATCGACAAGCTCAGCATCTTAGCCACTGAGCCAACATGTCCCATTTAGTTAGATTAGAGTCTCCTTAATAAATGCATACTAGTCTGATAATTCCTAAGAAGCTTAAATCTGTCAATCATCCACTTTTAGGATGTTTTAGGATTATTTTTATCCTTCTTGGTGTTGGTTGCACAGTCAGTCAGATGTTTAGATTGGATTTGACATTTTAGCCACTTACTGATTTCTTCCAAGGGACCAGAGGTAGGCAGATATTTTTCTTTGATAGTGTTAAAGGTATCTGTGCGGGTAAACTCCTCCAAGTCAAGCTACCTTTTGTAATAGTGATGTGATGACATGTAATGGATTGGATTGCCAGGAGGGAGGGGATGCATTCCAGAAGCATAAGAGACAAATCAGTTCCGATAGTGTCTGTTAGAGAAAAAGGGTGAAGATAGCCCTTTTCCAATAGTTTTCTGAGTATCGGTTTGTGTAGATATCAGACTGCTTTAGTTTGGCAAAATTCTGTCTATAGGTGTGAAACTGTGAAAGAAAAATCTGCTTAGATGTATCATTACATGTTCTTTTTGGTTCTTGGGGCTTGACAGATGATGGTAATCTTATCAATGCCAATGATGTTCAAGTGGTGATCCAGATGTTTTGGAATTGTACCCAAGGCACCTATTACTATTTGTAATTGGTACTATCATTTATTTTCTACTTCTTCTTCTTTGCATTTAGTGAGTTATTTGTCTTCTTTTCTGCTATGTCTGGATACTGCAACATCCACTATCCATATTTTTTAGTCTTTCTTATCAACAGTAGTTAAATCTGGGATATTATGTTGCAGGTGCTTCTCTGTTCTAATTGTAAAGTCCCAGACCACTTTAATTTTTTAAGTTTCTATTATGTTGTCTATTTTGCAGTCTCACTAGTTCTTGATTGCAGGAGCAAAATGATATTTCCTGTAGATATTCCAGCGCACCATTATTGTTACTTTATTATGTCATTGTTTGCTGTCTGTGTGATCTTCTTGTAGCAGCTAACTAAGTAGTTCACCATTTATTTAGCTTTTATGAAGAGATGGCTGTTGTGTGCTCTCAATTCTAGCTTTGTATCACTTGTTACTGAAGGTTGATCTTTGTGCAGCCAGAACCCTCTTAGCCACTGACAAGATTCCAGTTTGTCCAGTATTCAATAAGCCTTCATAGCATACTAGCTTCAGTCCATTTTCTTTGTTATCCTTCATATCTTATTCTAGTGTCTTTTTTTCTTCCTCAATTGTAGAGTACTTGTAACATTCCACACCCATCTATGTTCCTTGGTAAGTAGAATCTGTCAACAGCACTGCGTGGCTAAAGGGCATGGCTAAAGGGCATGATTCATAATATTTCCTATTGGCTTGGGAGAGCCACCCACAATATCTGCTGGGCCATCCTGAAAATCAGTCAGGTTATCTAGTGCAGGGGTCCCCGGCCCCCGGGCCACGGACCAGTGCCGGGCTGTGGCTTGATAGTAATCAGGCCGGAGTGAGCAGCGGAGAGGGTAGCACAACTTTTAGGAAAGTGTAGCAAATGCTCCACTATTCTGGTGGCTGGCCGGGGCACTTCCTGGGGGCAGGACAGGGGCAACGGCCTGCATTGGGGGGGTTCGGGGTACCACCCGGCCCTGCGCGGGGGGTAGGGGCTGCCAGGCCCTCCTGTCCAGGACGCAGCCTGTCCTTCCCTGTCCCAGCCGAGGATCCTTTGCCCGGGCAGCTTTCCCGCCCGGTTGCACGTGACCACCGAGCGTGCATGTGGCCCACATGACTCAACTCACCCGCTGGAGGCTCCCACCGGTCCGCGGAATTTTTTTTACATGAAAACAGTCCCTGCTGCCAAAAAGATTGGGGACCCCTGATCTAGTGGATACAGTTGTTCAGATTTACTCCCTTTTGAACTCAGACTGTGCAGAGCCACCTGAAATTCCTGAAGTATGGTCTGATGATAAATCTGGGATAAGTCTGACTCCTGAATAAGAGATAAATGGATCTCTCAGTTGTCAGCCTGGCCACCTGTTTCTTGAACAGGTCTATCCTGGGATTTGAAATGCTCAGGGAGATGTCCCTTGTTTGGGTCCATGCAGTAATGCTGTGTTCTTAGACAAAAAGGTGATGCCCCCAATCTTGAAAGAGATGGTGACATACAGCCTCCTCAAGTGACTGTCCTTGGAATCAACAGTTTTGGATGATTACCATTCTCTAATCTACTCTTCTCTAGAAGATGGTTCATCTGTAGCTAAAAGAACCCTGGAAGAAACAGATTATCCAGATTTATTTCATTCTGGTTTCAGAATATAATTTAGTACTGAGGTAGCTTTGGTTGCCCTTGTTGTTGACATGTGGCAGAGTGGGGATGTTGGTAGTACATCCATCCTTCTGCTCACTGTTCTCTGAGCAGCTTTCAGTAGTGTTCATCATAATATCCTTCTGAGCAGCTATATTGGTTGGGATCTACTTTTGTAATTGTTATTATTGTTATCGAGTGAGACATCAAAATATTTGCACATCTGAAGCTTTTGTCAAAATAATGAGTGTCATTCTACCATTAGGTGCAAGCTCTTTCCTTCCATGCATGTATACAAGAATGAAACTAAGATCTAAAAGGGGCAGATCTTGTGTTAACAAATTTATCACAGATGCATTTACATTTCTAGGAAAAGCTGGTTTGATTTCAGAAAAAAAACTCCAATAGGAATTGTAATTCAGGTATCACTATTGTCCAAGATGAGTATATAACATATCGTACACTTTCAATATATGGCCCAAAAGAACACAGTAATCTTTATAGGGAAAATGGGAAAAATGATTCAGTTATAATGTACATGTGAATCCAGAAATTATAATTCTGGTTGGTTGGAATCAAGTGTATTTATTCTAGCTCTACCTTGCCTCACTCCATTTCAGCAATTCCGCCCTCCCCACACCTCTTAATAGAGGATGACTGAGCTGGCATTGCACTGTTCAATTGAATACTTGAAATAAGTAGAAGAAAATGAAATTTTTCATCATGCAAATTGCTACAATGCGGTGATTCACATCAATCAAATTCTGTACACATCTGTGGAGCTGGAACAAGATTATTAATAGAAATGTAGGCGTTACAAAAATACAAAGCATTTATAAATAGTATTGTGATACTTTTTTATTTATTTGTGGGTGTGGGTGTGTACGTACATACAGATACATACATTCATACACACACATGCATATATCAAATTTATAGATCTGGACTTCTCTCAAGAAGTGACTCTGATTGGCATACAACAAAGATAATAAGAAAATAAACATGTCATAAAACATCTAACTTTATTAAAAAGTGTTAAAAGCATAAGCACACAAGATATTATATTAGCAGGGAAGCCACGAAGTCATGGTCTTATCAATCCCTTGGGACCCCCTATTCCAAATTTCCTTTGCCTATTTTACCTAATATAACAGGAAGGGCATTTTACAGGTTTTATTGGTTACGTAGCTGTATTTGGCAGGCCCTAGTTGGCAGTTTTATGTGGTGGCACTTACCTTGTGGAAATTTATCTTCCCCCCCCCCATGTTAGGTTGGACTCATCATTTCTCAGCTTCCAACAATTCCTTAAGATTGATTATGCCAGCAATCCTAGGAACCCCAGGAGATGAGTGAACTTGTGAAGTATTATTGTTATTATTCCTTCTACCATGCAGATTTTCTTGATCCAAGAGGGATTGGCTCACTTGGAAGAAGGCTTTGGGTTGATAGTTGGAGGGCCCAATAAGAAGAAAGAAATAACTGTTTTGCCTCTCTTGACATCACAATTGAGGCTCCTACTTATATCTGTTTGGGTTTACTCCTGGTTTTCCTCCAGCAGTGCTCCAGGCATCTGCTACTTCATCCTCCAGAGGTTCTCTTAAACCAGTGAACAATCTAGTGAGAATCTACATAGACATTGATTTGATCTAAGGCTGAGCTACAATCTAATTTGAAGTGATGACCAAAGCCTGAGTCAAACCATATATCAGAGGCAAGCACAAAGTTCCCTCTGAAATCCAGTAAGGACCATAGGAGCAGACTGATTGATGAGGCCTATCTTTCTTCTGGGAGTGCTGTGTTAAACTCCATACTAAGAGTCTGATGGTAATATCCCACAACTCCAGATCAGCATGTAATGCCCTATATAGTTCAGACCTGAAATAATCTAAGTCAGACCCATGCTTCCCATAATGGCCTTGAATCTCTGGGCTGCCTTTGAGTTCAGGCCAAGGAGTGGTAGTATGAAATTTCCCAGGATTGAGTTGCAAACCTCAAATAGTATAGCCAAGGAAGCAGCTACAGAGCAGGAATTTGCTGATTCCCTAACCTTACAAATAGAGTTTCCCCTGGCAATCCTCAATCTCCTGAACCATAACTCGAACTCCACCTTACTGTTGAAGTCACAGCTTGTGCCAAACCTGAAATTATCTTCACTCATTCAGAGAGGAAGCTAAATTACATGTTACCCCAAAGAGCTAAAGTTGAGCATCCTCTTCTGTTTTAGGCTTGAAATATTTCTATGATAGAAGATAGCATGTCTAATGAAGTCTGACTTCTCAAAATATTTCTTAGTGAGATGGGCAGCAAATAAATTTAATATATGAAATGAAAATAAAATAATGCAGTAACAAAATAAATTAATAAATGCAGTATTTCATATCTCAAATATTGAGTCTTTTCTTTTGTCAACTTACATACAACCTAATTGGCAAACTAATTTTATTTATTTATTTATTTTATTTTTATTTTATTAAAATTAATATTTTAAACTTGGCTTTAAAGGAGAGACAAAGTGTACCTCTTGAATTAATCAATGCTACTTTACCATGTACTGCATCAATAAGACAAAAGAGATATCCATTAAATTGCCATTGAGGGAGCTATTCATCTTGTAAAATGTTACACCCTGAGCTATAAATATAATGGAAACAGATTGAACAATGGCAATGTAATGTTGAAGAGTCAACACATTATAAAAGAGAATATTCTTATACCGTATGTTCTCCTTTCTCCTCCAGTGTTGATGAGAAATAGTAAATTCAAATATTTCTGGCAAAAAACACAGTCCACAATGTGTTTTTCCCCAGTTTTCACTTACTTTTTTTGTTCTCTTCAGTAATTTTAACTTATCCAACAGTCTCATTAAAGTCCATGACACTTGTTTTTGGTTAGAATTGAATCGTGCTGTCAATATATGATTCCCTAACCAGCTCCTATATAAGGACACTCTATATGCACCCATTAGCTCTCATCAGCTGGCCATACCCCTTATTAGCTCTCATCAGCTGGCCATACCCCTTACTGGGATTCGAACCGGGATATGGCCAGCTGATGAGAGCTAATAAGCACGAAATAGATCTATCCTGGTCTCTTCTAATTTAATTTATTGATCAGCCCATAAAACTAACACACATATCTAAAATATTATACAACGTAATTCTTGGCTTGCTGTTTGGATGGTCTCTAGCGATGAGCCGATGGGCAGTAAGGGAAACAGTATGTCTCCTCCCTTTAATTGGGGCCTAATAATAACAGGTTGTTGTGAAACAATTATATATATATATATATATATATATATATATATATATATATATATATATATATATATATATATATATATATATATATATATATATATATATATAAATATAACAACTTTTATAACTGTTTTTGAATAAAGCATTTCAAATGTTTATTTGTCTCAATTTATTGTTGCAGCTTGATTTACAAATCATAATAAAAGGCAAACTGAATTTCCTATAATAATAGTTTATAATTATTTTGCTCTGCGTATCAATTTGGCCATTGTAATTATTGGAATGAAAAAACAGAGCTCTCATCCAGTTTTCATTTCTCTCATTTGGCTCCAGGCATTTCTTTCATTCTTACTGTCCTGTGCAGCAAAATCAAACATTTTGCTTTCAATTTTGTACAATTTAAGAGATTTACAGAGTCGTTGTAACACTTGGCTTCCATCTTACTTTCAGAAACATCTTCAAAAAAAGCAATTTAGAATGGAAAAAAGGAGGATTAGAAGAGAGAACTTCCAGTTTTGTTTTGTAATACAGAATAATATTGAACAGGGTGAAGCACCAAAACTACAAGGATCATGGCGGTGGTAAGGATGTTGTCTCCAAAATTGGCCAGCTCATAATGTTCACAAATTAATTGTAATTACTGCTGGCGATTAAATATATACAAATTTAATACATCTATAAATTAAGTGCTCCAAAACAGACATGATGCTATCTTTAATTGTTCCAATTTTTGTTCTTGTTAACTGATCCAAAGAGATACAAAATTCAGTCCGATTTTTGACATCATACACAGAAAAAATTTTCGATCTTAAAAATTAAACTTTCTTAAATTTTTGAGAATTATCTGGACAATTTCCCCCACCAAACACTGTATAGACTAATAATATTCTGATTAAATTCTATCAATGGCTTCTTGCAAGAATTATGTCTGATAATTATCCCTTATCCAAATATATGATTGTGGCTTCTTATTTAACAAGAACAACTTATTTGTTAAATTTAGCTAAACATTAAATATAGCTAAATGTTAAATTTAGAAAATTATAATTTAGAATTAACATGAATGCCTTCTGAAGCCATTGCTGTATTTTATGGCTTTTTTCCTCTACATAGGCTTTTGACCACAAGTAGGTAATCACTAACCTAAAGAAGTTCTGTAGCTTAGTTTTTGTTTTTAAAAATATTCTTATTTCCCAATGCTAAACCTCAGAATTCTTTAGGAAATAGAATTGTGCTGAGATATTTATTTATGTATGGTATTTAGAGGTGCAGCCACAATGATAGACACCATTCATGCCAGTGCTAATTTAGTGTATTATTCTGTTTAAATTCAGTTGAAGGGATCTCACTGTCAGGGTTCCAAGTAATACCCCCAATGAAAGAAAACTCTGAGGCTATTAGAGGTGTCATATTGGCACATCTGGGAAAATCCAAATCTGAAAGTTTCCAGGTTTCCCCCACCCAAATGAAAGTCCAAGTCCCTGCCCAGCACCCCCAGCAATTTCCCACAGCATTAAATGTGGCAGGCCAGAAGGCCCAATGCAAAATATGGCTTCCAGGCCTGACACTAACTTTTAGGGGGTGTTTGGCCAATCATGAAGTTTCAGTCATCTGTTTTTTTGGGTACTTTAGTTAGGAGGCTAAATTATTAGCTATCAGTTATTGGTATAACTAGATTTTCTTCTATTGGTTATTAGTCAACTAATTTTGCAACAGAATTGTTATGTTGTTAGTTGTTTTGTACTGGTGTGCATTGTTCAGAATTTTTTTTTAATGGAGATAGCATACAAAACTGAAATGTATGCACCATCTATATAAATAAAAATGTAAAATAGTTTGTACGAATCCACTAATCTCAAAAACTACTGAACTGACCTGCCTCAAATTTTGACACAATGTAGCCAAGGACTTCCGATAATAGAATAGCTACTCATTTTGTGCCTAGCACACGTGTGTTGTGTGCAAGCTAAACACAA
Organism: Rhabdophis nuchalis; assembly: GCA_039707465.1. Classification (NCBI taxonomy): domain Eukaryota; kingdom Metazoa; phylum Chordata; class Lepidosauria; order Squamata; family Natricidae; genus Rhabdophis; species Rhabdophis nuchalis. The sequence goes on from CM077645.1 coordinate 31,786,213, forward strand.
ATAAAATGTACCACTGAAAATTTTTTCACCTCCCTGTAACTCCTCCCCCCTGACATTTCCAACAGTCAGTTCCTCAAAAAGACTGTATGGAGGCCTCTTACGGCCAAAAAGGCACTGAGATAGCAAACTCCCAGGTGGCCCATAGATAGAGAGAGAGGAAGAAATACAGTTTAACAAAAAGGACTAAGGGTGACATGATAGCAATCTTCCAATATCTCAGAGGCTGTCACAAAGAAGAGGAAGTCAAGCTATTCTCCAAGGCACCTGGGGCAGAACAAGAAGCAATGGGTGGAAACTAATCAAGGAGAGAAGCAACTTAGAACTGAGGAGAAATTTCCTGACAGTTAGAACCATTAATCAGTGGAACAGAAGTTGCCTCCAGAAGTTGTGAATGCCCCAACCCTGGAAGTCTTCAAGAAGATGTTGGAGAGCCATTGGTCTAAAATGGTATAGGGCTTCCTGCCTAGGCAGGGAGTTGGACTAGATGACCTCCAAGGTCCCTTCCAACTCTGCTATTGTATTATTGTATTACAGTAGGTAGGTAGATAGGGGAATATAGAGAGGGGGGGAAATACAGTTTAATTTATTTTTATTATTATTTACACTTATATACTGCCCTATCTCCCGAAGGACTCTAATAAAAGAGGGACTAGGTGAGACAGGATAGCAGCCTTCCAACATCTCAGGGGTTGCCACAAAGAAGAGGGAGTCAAGCTATTCTCCAAAGCACCTGAGGGCAGAACAAGAAGCAATGGGTGGAAACTAATCAAGGAGAGAAGCAACTTAGAACTGAGGAGAAATTTCCTGACAGTTAGAACAATTAACCAGTGGAACAGCTTGCCTCCAGAAGTTGTGAATGCCCCAACACTGCAAGTCTTCAAGAAGATGTTGGATAGCCATTTGTCTGAAATGGTATAGGGCAGTGATGGCTAACATTTTTTGGCTCGCGTGCCAAAAACAGGGGGAGTGCAGGGGTGATATGCACAGGTGTGCCACATCCATAATGCTATGTGCATGACCCCCTGCATTTGGCATGCTTTGTACGTCATTCCCAGGCTCCAGAGGCTTTATAGGAGCCTGGGGAGGATGAAAACAGCCTTCCCCCACCTCTAGAGGGCAAAAAACGGCCTCAAAAGAAGGCCTAAATCAGCTGGCCAGGGCACACATACACACTGAAGCTAACAGGGCAATGCCTCGTGTGGCCTAAGAAATGGTTCCGTGTGCCACCTGTGGCACCCGTGCCACAGGTTTGCCATCATGGGTATAGGGCTTCCTGCCTAGGCAGGGAGTTGGACTAGATGACCTCCAAGGTCCCTTCCAACTCTGCTATTGTATTATTGTATTACAGTAGGTAGGTAGATAGAGGGATAGATATAGAGGGAGAAATAAGGTAGGTAGGTGGGTGGGTGGGTGGGTGGGTGGGTAGATAGATAGGTCGGTCGGTAGGTAGAGGGATAGATAGATAGGGAGAAATACAGTAGGTAGGTAGGTAGGTGGGTAGGCAGGTAGGTAGAGGGAGAAAGGAAGAAATATAGTAGGTAAGTAAGTAGGGGGATAGATAGATAGGGAGAAATACAGTAGGTAGGTAAGTAGGTAGGTAGGGGGATAGATAGATAGGGAGAAATACAGTAGGTAGGTAGGTAGAGGGATAGACAGAGAGGGAGAAATACAGTAGGTAGGCAGGTAGGTAGATAGATAGGGGGATAGATAGAGAGGGAGAAATACAGTAGGTAGGTAGAGGGAGAAAGCAAGAAATACAATAGGTAGGTAAGTAGAGGGATAGACTTGGTAAGGATAAATAGATTTGGTAAGGTTTTAATAATGGGTTTTAGCACGGGTTTAATTAATTTAATATATTTTAATTGATGTATATTGTATTTTGTGGTTTTATATAATGCCTGTGCGCCGCCCTGGGTCCTAACAAGGAGAAGGGCGGGGTATAAATTTGATAAAATAAAAATAAATAAATAAAATAGACAGAGAGGGAGAAATACCGTAGGTAGGTAGGTAGGTAAGTAGGTAGGTAGGTAGGTAGGTAGGTAGGTAGGTGTATAGATAGATAGCGAGAAATACAGTAGGTAGGTAGGTAGGTAGAGGAATAGAGAAAGAGGGAGAAATACAGTAGGTAGGTAGAGGGATAGAGAGGGGGAAATACAGTAGGTAGGTAGAGGGATAGATAGAGAGGGAGAAATACAGTAGGTAGGTAGGTTGGGGGTTATATGGTGATTGTGTGTATGTGTGCAGGTGTAGATCTACACACAGTTTGGTTTGCCATACAACCAGACTGGGCCACAGCAATGCGTGGCTGGGTATAGCTAGTATATAATAAAAATATGACAATCCTAATATTTCCCTAGATACAGTCTTCAAACATATTTCTTTTAGAACTACCACTGTTAAACATAAAAATGATTTCACACTCTCCAGTGGCCCTAAAAATCAAGATTCAAGATTACTTTATGGTCCTCTATCAACATCCAAGAAACCTTTTCTATATTGGCTCAAATGCCACAGTCTCTCCATAGCTTCTAAAACATAAAATGTTATTCTTGGCCAGTTGTTTATTAATTCAGAACCTGCCAAACAGAATAAAAACAGATGTTCAGACACCCTTGGCTTTTATGGTTTACATCTTTGCAGTAACTTCATGTAATTTTGAACTGATAGGCATATCCCACTGAAAGATACCACTATTTTTTTAAGGCAGCTGGCAAGTGAATGGGATATGTAATTAGGCGATAGAATGTAATAAGGAGATGAATACCTAGGAAGGGGGGATGCATTCCAGAAGAGTAAGAGTAAGTCAGTCCAGATATTACAGCTTCTCCCTAACAATTCACAGCATATATTATAGATATTAGAATCTGGAAAGGCTCTGTCATCGTACGAAACAATAAAGAACTCAGTTTGGAAGAATCTCCATATGTCTCTCTTGGTTTTGGGCCTGACATATCATTCATCATTAAATCTGAATGATAGAAATTTAATTTTGGTGGCAAAATATACTAGTTTTTCTGTCAACATGAACCAAAGAGTTATCCCCCCCAAAAAAATATTACAATTACTTTCTAATGGATAGAATGAACTATTTCATAGAGATAACAAGATTTAGTTAGATCTCAGATTGATTGATTGATTGATTGATTGATTGATTGATTGATTGATTGATTGATTGATTGATCAGAAAGTGGCCAAATTTTCCTCTACTAAATTTGGAGATCATCCTGATTCCCAAATCCAAAACACAGTCTCTGGTTTTCATTTTGTCCATACTTGTTTTATTGAATTTGATACCTAGATATAGAAAAAGAACATGTATTTCCTTAGTGACTGTTATTAAAGAACTCATCAGACTTTACTGCAGTGTGGAATTTATTCTGGGTCATAAAGTATTATTGTCTTTCATTATCAGTAGTAAAAGATTTTCACTTTGTTAAGTTTGCTAATTTTTCCCGGAAGCCTTCAGATGTATTAGGCTATGATTTCCAATTTTCTGTCGGCTGGAAATTCTGCGATTTGCAGTCCTAGCAAAAAAGATACCAAGTGGGGTAAGTGTGCAGAATGTTTTCAGTAGTTATATTTAAACATGAACTGGAATATAAAAAGAAATAAATTGACCAGCATGGGATCAATGAAATGCTGGTGAGTTTATTGCATGCTATAATAATAAGATTGGCCTAGTGTGTTTGAGCAATGATGAAAATCACCCTCCCAGCATGCAAAAATGTAATAGGCATTCTCAGGTAGCCTGATGGAGATCATACTTATAATCGTCGAGAACTGGAGTTAGTTATTGTGGAAAACCTTCAGCATATCTTGGTGGTAGCAATGGTTCTCATAAATGCTGGGATTGGGTTTAATAACATGCGAAGCACCATAGGTTGTTTATCCCATGGAATGAACACTGCTTACCTGTCACTTCATTTCCTTCTCCCAAACAGTGCTAATATCACATTTTCATAACAAATTCATTGGAAGCCATCTCACACATGCTTATTTTGTTGTCTGTGGAGCCATCCTTCTTTTTCATTTGTACATTGTGATAGGAATTGGCCTGGCTGTTACAGATTTCACTGTTGACTTCAGTGAAAGAATCAGTTCTATGTCAAATGCCTGCAGAGCTAATTTCTCTAGTGAAAGTAATAAGAAAATTATACACATAGAAACTTCACATGCCTACCAAGGCAGCTACGAGTAGAGGCAAAATATTTCCTTTAATAATTCATTGATTTAATGTCTTCAATATTAATTTAAATTCTGCCTCCCCCCCCCTTTTTTTTTTTTGGTTTCTAAGTACATTTCCTTCAAAAGTCTTAAGCGATGCCCTCCTGGGACTACTACTAAATGGAAATTTTTATCATGAAAGTAGGGGAAATTATTAAATGCATTTTAATTAATCATTTGGGTAATCATATGAACTGGTTTAATTTTATTTAGATATAAATGAAATAAAATGAAATTTATCTTCATTTATATTTAAATAAGTGAACCAGTAACTAGGCATAAGTATAAAATGCGATGTTGATTTTTTTTCTTATTTCATTTCTTTCATAGTTTATAATATTAGTTTCTTTGGGGCTGTTTCTTTTCTATTTTTTAAGGTTAATGGTTGTTTTCTTAATTTTGTATAAAATAAATAAAAAAGTGTATGTGAACCTTTTGCTGTAATTTTTATTTGTCATTGTCATATCTCTTAAATTATCATTGCACTATTACAACTTTCATTAATTATTGGTTGTTCCATTTTTTATATTTGTATTATTTTTAATTATAATGGATATATTTTAGATTGTTTTGTAAACTTCTGAAAAATATTTTTAATTTATCAGTAAATAAATAGAAGTTATTAATCAATTAAAATAAATGGTAACTTAATCTGATGCTTAAGAACTATCCTTATCTATGATAGATAATTATCATAAATCATTCTTAATCTGATGCTTAAGAATTATCTATGGACTTGCAATAAAAGCTAAGCATATATAGCTTTGTGAGATGTGGAGAAGATGACTGCACAAAGACTGAAGAACTGGTGATTGGAACTGTTCTTCAAAGCTTCACTGTACAAGGAGAAGAAGTGGGATTGTCCACATGTACTTCAGATAGCAGAGTACCTGACAGTGATTTTCCATGGAATTGAGTGCTGGGACATAAAGGGACTAATCATCAAAACCACAGCAGTGGCAAAGCCATTTAAAGCAGGGGTCACCAACCTTTTTGGCACCAGGGACTGGTTTCATGTTAAAAAAATTCCGTTGACCGGTGGCCATGGCTCGGCCGGCATAGAGGGGGGAGGGGAACAGGCAGCGCATGTGCATGCAGGGGGGGGTGAGTCGGCTCACTTGCCCCTCTCGGGTTCCCAACAGTACGAGTGGCCGCACCTGCGCTCTCCCGCCCCCCAGTGTGCGCTCGGTGTGCTGTCCCCTCCTCCCTCCTCCTCCTCTCCGGCCCTTTCTAAGAGTTGCACTCCTCACTGCGGCCCGGTTCCTATCAAGCGCTCCATGGCTTGGGGCCTAGTTATATGCGAGACCGCCTCCTGCCCCATACATCCCTTAGACCGATACGCTCCCACAGAGAGGGCCTCCTCAGGGTGCCGTCGGCCGGACAATGCCGACTGGCGACACCCAGAGGGAGAGCCTTCTCTGTGGCAGGACCAGCCCTTTGGAACAACTTGCCCCCTGAACTCCGTACCATTTCTGACCTCCGCCTCTTCCGCAAGTGTCTGAAAACACACCTATTCCAACTAGCAAGCCTTGCGTAGCCTCCAATACTGACTCGTAGATAGTTTTAAAATGGGGATTTTAATTCGGTTTTAGCACAGGCCTTTAGTTGAATAAGTTTTTAAAAAGAAAAAGTTTTTATATGTTTGTATGTTTTTAATGTTCCTGTGCGCCGCCCTGGGTCCATTTGGAGAAGGGCGGGGTATAAATTCAATAAATAAATAAATAAATAAGCCACGGACCGGCACCAGTCCGCGCCCCGGGGGTTGGGGACCCCTGATTTAAAGGACACTAACTTCACTTCTAATTACTTTCAGAAATTGCTTATCTAACCATCTTAGATATCTTCAGAATGGCAAATTTGAAGCACCACCTGGTGTGTGTATCTTCAAAGAAAAATTAACTTTAAAAAATACAGTGAGTAAAAAAAATGGCAAAAATCTGAAAAAAGCTGAAATGATTGAAGTTGGGTTCAGCAACCTTTTGGGGTAGCAGGCATCGTTGTATAATTCTATGCAATGTCACAAATGAAACCATAAATGAACAAATCCCACTCTGCAGAAATTGGTTATATTCTGAGGTGCTATTTGGAATAAAATCCAAATCCAAAGCACTGAAAATTTTTAACATTTTTTTTAAAAAATAGAGTATTTTGAATGAATTTGAATATTATTTCTGACCATATATTTGACTTTATATTTTGCAAAGGAGGGAACATAGGGAGTGAAAGAATTAGTCAAATCTTCTGTCTTTGACAATGGTATAGCTTGGGCTCCATTTTTTTTCTTAGGTTTGCTAACAATAAAGACAACACCCACTTTTAAATTGTACACATCTGTAACAATAGCACATAAATAGCATAATAGAAAAGAATAAAATAACTAGTGTAGATAAAAAGTAGACTCTTATCAAACTGGCGACTTCTAACAGCTGAAAACATCAAACATCCTTAGTGAAACTTGATTAAACAATGACTGTTAATTAGATAATAATAGACATATTTTAGGACTCTTCACAAATTCTCCTGTATTGGTGCATACCAAATTTCCTTCAAAGTAAGCGAATTTTAGTTATGATGACTGCAGACTTTTCTAGACAGAAAGCCATTACAAGAATGATTGCCAGACTACTTTATCTTTTCAGACAGGAAGATAACTTTGACAAAAACAACAACAACCCAGCAACATTAAAAAGATAGATACCTTACATTTCACGTTTTCTAGCACTGAAATTTAAAAGTAACTATACTGAAGGGATATGACTTGTTATACACAGCAATCATTGATATTAGAAGGACATACATGGTGATGTCATTTTATTTCTGATTAATTTGTAATATTTATGCAACTCTAGTATCATGCATAGAATTTTGGTTCAGTCCAACAGGATAGATCCAGAGATGGCATCCCATTTAGGCCTTTTTTTCATCAAAAGCACATGCATGGAAGTCTGTGCACCAGCGCATGCCTGCTCCCATTTGTGAACCGGTAGGGAAGGTAAGTGTATACTAGTCCTGGATAGATTCACTACCCCAAGAAGCTTACCATCTAAAATCCTGTTGTAAGAAATGGAGCAGAGTAGCAGAAAGAAAAATTGGATTCAAAGAATAGCGGCAACATCCATATGCTCAGATTTGGCTTAGACATCAACTAAGCTTATTGATTACCATTTCTTTTCCCATATATTCCAAGGTGGTTTGCAAGAAGCAGCAGAGCGCTGTTACAAAATAAAAATCCATACACATATTAGACAGAGGTAGAGATTTAAAAAGGTCATCATAAAAAGAGACGCCATAGGCTTCATAGAAAAGATATGAGATATGAACTGAACTAGGCCAATAGCCTCCAGCGGATGACTTGACCCAAAAGAGTAAGCATATAGAGCAGCAAGAGGATAATATTTCCTGAACTACAAGAGATCTTATGCTGCTTAATAAATTTGTTCTAATGTTAATTATTAAAGACAGGGTTCCACAGCATTGGAAACTAAAAATATTCTACTCAGTAAAAACAACTTCGGAGAAAATATAAACATTGGGTCAGGGGCAATGTTAAATTCATTTCATTTCATTTCATTTTATTAAATTTGTATACCGCGCCACTCTCCCAAATAGGGACTCGGGGCGGTGCACAGGAAAAATTAAAACCACGCATATACATAAAACCAATAATAAATGTCATAAATATTAAAAACTTATTAAATTAACCCAACCTGTGCTAAAACCAATTAAAACTCCAATAAAATCTAATTCAATTTAAAACCAATAGATGGACTCGGAAGATTAAGCCAGGCCAGCTAAGCAAAAAAAGTGCATTTTTAGTTGTTGACGGAAGAGACGGAGGTCTGTGATATTCCTAAGATTGGGGGGTAGATCGTTCCAGAGGGCAGGGCCTGCCACAGAGAAGGCTCCACCCCTGGGCATCGTGAGCCGGCATTGCCCGGCCATTGGCACCCGGAGCAGACCCTCTCTGTGGGAGCGGATCGGTCAGAGGGCTGTATGGGGTAGGAGGCGGTCTTGCAGATAACTAGGACCCGTGCCATGGAGCGCTTTAAAGATGATGATCAACACCTTGAAGTGCACCCGAAAGACCACAGGCAGCTAGTGCAGCTCGCGCAGGAGAGGTGTTACATGGGAATGCCGTGTGGCCGCGTTCTGCACTAACTGTAGCCTTTGGGTGCACCTCAAGGGGAGCCCCATGTAGATAAATAAAATAAATTCACAGAACAGCTTGCTACACATCTACTACTGGATCATTGATGGTTCACTTTGTTTTGGAACTGAGTTCTAGTCTTACCATGATATGTGAACTACCATGTTATCAATCCATAATATAGTTTATTTATTTGGTTATAGAATGCATCTACAAAAGGTGTTTTGTATTCAGGGTTATTATTTTGTGCGAACTAATATCTTGAAATGTGTGACCATTCACAACAGGCATAAGTATTAGTAACAGTATCATTCTTAGTACTCATAATATTATATTATTAACTACAATGTTATAATTATTATAATTCCAAATGGACAGAATACTTAAATATATTTAATTCTGCTATTTTGTACTTCATTGGGACAAAAAAGACAACAGTTCAGTAAATAGGAAGGCGAAATCTCTCCCACTGCTCTCTCCCTGTTATCATTTCTGATGCCAAATTTGTGTTCAAATTGTCTGTGCAGAATGTAGAGAAATACCATTTATAGATTTTTTTTAAATGATCGCTAAATCGCTGAAAGCTGCTTTCTAAATAAAATAGAGACACTCTAAACATGTTGCTAATCAAAGTATAACTGCACAGAGAACACAATATGTGCCATAATTCCTGTTCCACAAAATGATCTGTCCAAATGCATTGGTGGGTTTCTAATTGGTTTCTAATTGTTCGAGCATTTTGTGTGTGCTTCGCTCATGCGCATGTCACACGTTGCTGCGCATGTGCAGTTTACCAAAAACTGTTCTGCGCATGTGCAAAACCATGCTGGCAATGCGAGAAGAGACCAGGGAATTTGTTCGTGGGCATGGCAGGCCTGGGTCACTGCCAGTTCCAGTGAACCAGACCAGAAAATTCCTACTGGTTGAACCAAACCGGTCCAAACTGGTAGGAACCCATCTCTGCTACAACAACGGTCATAGGTATTGTTCTGGAAGATCATGGGATGAATGATGCGATCATAGGGTATCTTTTCAAAAGCCATCCAATCTCTGTGGGGAAAAAGGCTATTGGTCCATAATAACCAGCTCTACATTGAGAAACAGTATACAGCAGTGGTGGGTTGCAGGTAGTATGCCCCAGTATGGGCGTACCTGGAGCACCAGATACCGTTCCAGTATGGTGCTCTGGAGGGCCCACCTGAGCTCCTTACTGTCCTTTTACATCTTCAGCGCTTCTGTGCAAGTGCACAGCACATACAGCACCTGCGTGACTGTCCACTGAGCAGGAGGAGCATCGCGGAGGCTCGTGGAAGCACCAAGATGCATTCGTGTGCTGCGTGTGTATGCGTGGCCAACCCGTTCCAACTGTACTCATTGGAATGAATACGGAACCCACCACTGGTATACAGTATATGCAGCTCCTGCCCACAAGGCAGTAATCTTCTTTAATTTGAAGCCTACACACCAGGATGGTCTGCAAAAGCTTTTAGAATGTTCACTAAATGCAAATTTAAGCCTCTCTCTAAAGAGAGAGAGAGGGAGAGAGAGAGGGAGAGACAGAGAGGAACATTTCAACCTGTCAGTAGTGACTGTGATTGTGACCTTTTACAAGCTGTCTTCCTCACCTAACAGAAGCTCTTAAATAATAACATTGCTATTTTTAATCCTCCCCCCCAAAGCACATTGTCAAACCTTCCCACAAAAAAAAGCACAGTCAAACCATCCTACATTTCTCTATGCTAGAAAGAATAGTTTTAGGTGGTGTTTATGCAGGAAGGTTGAGTTCAGCAATAGAGAAATCCAGGATCTAAAGTACAGTAAGAATCCATGGACAATATATAATGTAGCAGATAGCAACAATGGACAAATTCATGTTTATTACTTAAAAGAACTGGGCTTTCATTCTGTGTACTGATTGAACTGCATTTTAGGTAGCAAATTGGAATGGACACTGATCCTTAATTTTTAATAATTATCAGATAACCCTTTGACCCACTAGGTCAACTTCTGAGAAAAAAGTAGCCTTGTGTAATGGGCACTTTTGTCCTATATTTAACATTACATTTTAGGCTGATTGTATATATTATACCCTAATGCTGGGTGGTCAAATGATCATTATCTCATAGGAATATATATCCGTGAAGGCGAACCTATGGCACAGGTGCCACAGGTGGCACGCGGAACCATTTCTTAGGGCACGCGAGGCATTGCCCTGTCAGCTCCAGTGCGCTTGTGTGCTCTGGCCAGCTGATTTAGGCCTTCTTTTGAGGCTGTTTTTCGCCCTCTGGAGGCTTCAGGGAAGATCCTGAGGCCTCCAGGGCAGGCTGTTTTCACCCTCCCCAGGCTCCTAGAAAGCCTCTGAAGCCTGGGGAGGGTGAAAAAAGCATGCCAAAAGCAAGCACATAGCATTATGGGTGTGGCACACCCACGCACGACCCCCCTGCGCTCCCCCTGCTTTTGGCATGTGAGCCAAAAATGGTTAGCCATCACTGATATATATCATATGTAGAAAAATAACTGTAGTGGCAAACCAACTTCAATTTTAAGCCAGATAAACACAATAACCACTGGTGGCCAAAAAATCAATGGGACCCACACCAACTTTTGACTTCCTGGTGGTTTCCCCATTTAATCTGTTTGTGGGAAGCTGCAGGGAATATCAAAATACACAATCACATGGCCACAGATATGCTGCAATGTCCACAACTTTGCAAATAAAACTGGTGTGAACATTATGAAAATATTCAAGGGTTGAAACTATGATTTCAATCATAGATTGAATGCTTCATTATGATTAAAAGTAGGCAATTCTGAGCACCATTTTGGCAGGAGATAAGTGTAATAAATAAATACTTCTATAGCTTCTTTTAATGCCATTTTATCTCCTAGGCTTTTCTAACTACAAAACATATATCTGATCCAGTGGTGTTTTGTTTTTTTACTATAATTCTATATATGAAAAGACATTTATCAAAAAAGTCCCTGACAATATAGCGCAACCCACACAAACCCTAAAAATGAATTACACTGCCATACATCAAGAAGATCTTAAACTCTCCAACAGATTACTATAACCACATGCAATCAGCACCCAAGCCAACTAAAAACTTGCAAAACATCCTAAGCAAACCAAAAGACCCAACAACCCCGGAAGAAAAAATAGGACATACAGTAGCATGCAAGGATTCCAACAACCACTATGTAATGCAAACAGGCAGAAGGCTGGCAGAATACATCCATGAACATTAACTAACAGTCAGATTATGAAAATTCTTTAATTTCACAACATATAGACAAATCTAATCATAGTTTTATTTGGGAAAATGTGACCATCCTAGACCAAGGCAAGTCCAAAAATGCCAGGGAATTTCTAGAAGCCTAGCACTCTGACAAATTAGCCATCAATAGACACGTAGACATTAACATCTTCTATAAATTATGAAAAAGAGACAATCAACCAGCCCAAAAGGTAACAAAAGACCCTAGCACCTCTTCACCAGCAGTCAACACCCAGATCAAGCATAGATTAACTCCAAGATTAACATCAGATCAGTGGTGGGTTGCTCCCAGTTCAATCGAACTGGTAGTAGCGGCGGCAGGAGGACCTGCCCACCCGCCCAGACGCTTCTGCGCAGCAGCATTGCACAGGTGTGGGATCACACCTGAACTGATTGTAAAAATGTTTGCAACCCACCACTGCATCAAACCAACAATCAAATAAGCAGTACCCCAAACAAGAAACTGCCAAACAGCCAACAGTGAACAGCCCAACCAAAGAATCCCTGAAACCACACCCACAAATACTGACAGGGTAAGCCACCAGAATATAAATCGACAGCAAACCATATTCCTTACTAGCACTCATGATGTTACCTAGTTTGGGTAATGAAAGGTCTGCAAGAAAACAAGCAAGCTCAGAAAGCACCAAGGACCCCACGCTAAATATTGCTAAGAAAGAAGGAAAAATCCAGGTAGAAAGAAAAAAGAAAAGACAAAGCTTTCTTTAATATATATGTATATTTATTCAATAGAAGTTCTTCTCATCCCCCATAACATTCATTGCTACTGTAATCAACCACTATGCCTCTCCCACTGCAAATGCACTGGTAATTTAGAGACTGAGTCAAGTTATAATGGATCCCCAAAAATACTTCTGACCCAGATTCATAGTTCTAATGCACACTCCCCCATGATCACATGATTGCATTTTAGGCACTTGGCAACCAACATGCATTTATGGCCATTTGCAGTGGCTTGCAATCATGTGCCTGCAATTTACAACATTTTTTGTGGGAAAACTGACGTCTGCTTCCAGTTTCCAGCAAAAAAAAAAAAAAAAAAATCTATTGGAGCTAATGGCTTTACTTAATAAATCTATTTTGGTCACATGATTACCTCACTTTATGGTCCAGCATGCCCATAATTCTGTGCTCAATTATGGTCATAAGTCAAGGACTTGTAAATAAACCACGTTGAACTACTTTATAATAACTTTGAATAGATGACTTTTAATTCTATTTTTTCCTTAAGATTTATATGCCTGTTAACAGTAAGACCACTATACATGAAAAAAATTAAAAATCTATAGAATAGTGGGGGGCTCTTATTAAATGGTAATACTCCACCCAAATCATCATAACCGTTCTGTAACACCTACACATATGCTGGGCTGAATTTCCATCTTGGCTGCTTCCAGCGCTTGGGAGAAGAGTCAGGTCATAATGCCCTTCCACAAGACTAAGAGGGCAGGACCTTAGATTCACAGGGAATCTAAGATTAAGAAATAAACTAAGATTATTTCATCGGGCAAGTGTCAATGCTAAAAGGCACATGAAAAGTCAGTGCCTAGAACTGCATTTGCTGTTGTATTCTGTACCAGCTAAAACTTCTAGGTGGTCTTCCAGGGCAACCCCATATGGAGTTCATTGTAGTAGTATTTGTATGCCTTTCTCTTCTCTTTGACTTATGGTGCTAAGCAGGTGTGAAATTCAATTTTTTTAACTACTGGTTCTGTGGGTGTGGCTTGGTGGGTGTGTCAAGGGAAGGATACTGCAAAATATCAATTCCCACCCCACTCTGAGGCCAGCCAGAAGTGGTATTTTCTGGTTTTCTGAACTACTAAAAATTTCAGCTACCGGTTCTCCAGAACCGACTGAATTTCACCACTGGCGCTAAGCCACCGTTGATCTACTGAAAAGTTCAAGACATGAAGCACCCACCTGAAGTAGACTGTCTGGGTCCCTACTGTTCACTCACCCTTTCTGCTACCCCTTGTATATCTTGTGTATCACTCCCCATACATAAATATAGGCATAATAGTATTAAAGGTAAAGGCACGTATGTGCTAGTTGTTCCCGACTCTAGAGAGCGGTGCTCATTCGGTTTCAAAGCCAAAGAGCCAGTGCTGTCTGAAGACGTCTCTGTGGTCAGCATGACTAAATGCCGAAGGTGCATGGAATGCTGTTACCTTCCCACCAAAGGTGGTTCTTATTCTACTTGCATTTTTATGTGCTTTCAAACTGCTAGGTTGGCAGAAGCTGGAATAAGTATTGGGAGTTCACTCCATTATGTGGTGCTAGGGACTCAAACCGTTGAACTGACGACCTTTCTGATTGTCAAGCTCAGCATCTTAGCCATTGAGCCACCTCCAAAAGCATTCTTCCAAAAGCAATTGTAGTTTTTAACTACATGCATTGGTAATATGATTTTCTCAAGTATTTAGGAATCCAGAGAAATCTCTTGAGGAGGAGGAGGAGGAGGAGGAGGAGGAGGAGGAGGAGGAGGAGGAGGAGGTGGAGGAGGTGGAGGAAAGATCCGAATACTACAAATGTTTGGCTTTCCTCTTATTTTTTTAGGGTAAAAATATTAATGCAAAATCATAGCTACATCAAAAGCCTAGGTTTCTTATTTTACCTTTCAAAGTGTTTTTTTTTTCTCAGCATGAAAGTTTTATTTTAAAGAAATGTCTAGTCAGTATGCTGTCAGTCGTTAATGCTATTCAATGACTGACTAAAAATGTTAAAAGTAGGAATTTGTATTTTTGGCACTATGGTCAAGAAGAGTGACTGCAAGTTTTTACTTTAGCGTTTACAATTGTTAAAAGTTAGGAATCGGAACTTTGGCTGTTCAAGCAAAAGATTGTAAAATTTATGTGGTTCTCCTGCTAGAATAGATGATCCTAAACAGATTTTTTTTAAAATTAAAAATTACCAACATTCATAAATGGAATTTGGAATTTTTTTTCATTCATTACGAGCCTGCTTCTGGTAATTTTCAGTCCTTTCATGACATAAACCTCTTATAGCCATCAGCATCCCCAAAATACATAGATATTTATATCTCTATCCAGAGAGAGAGACTTCTTATTCAGACTGATTCTTTGATCATGAGTCACAATTCCAGTTCTCTAAATACAGTCAATGGCTAAGGAGGGATTTAATTAAAAGCAAGTCAGAGCATACGGAATGACACATTCTCAATAGCTCTGTTCAGATGAACATTCATTGTCCTGAAAAATATATGAATCCATTTCAGTTCAGGTGGTAATTTTAAAACAATATTTTTGAAAGCTTATTTTGTTATTGTATTCCTGCTTGTTTACCATACTCTTATTACTATCAGCTTAAAACATACATTGAGCTGAGTTCTGTTTTGTTTTGTGAAGTAATTTGTTATTCAGGGAAGGTTTTTTAAAGCTTGGCTAACTTGCCCTACTTGCTGTCACCTAATATGATACTGCAGGATTATTGATTGGCTTCCCTGAAAATCCTAGTTGTATGCAAAATGGAAGCATATACATGCTAATTAATTAATTAATTAATTAATTAATCAATCAATCAATCATCTAATTAATTTGTCATCATTACCACCCCACAGCATCCTTTGTACAAGCTAGGACCTGCTCTTTGTTGGCATCAATGAACTTGAGAGCTTTAACCTTATCTCAAGATAGGGTTACCACTGGTTGAGTATCATCCTTCTGAGCTAGGTAAAATCCTCATTTTACAACCCAGATTGTTGGGGGCAATATACTGACTCTGTAAACTGCTTAGAGAGGGCTGTAAAAGTACTGTGAAGTGATAATATAAGTCTAAGCCAGGGGTGGGCAAACTTTGCAACTTTAAGTCTGAAGGACTTCAGCTCCCAGACTTCTTTTGGGAGCTGAAGAATTTTGGGAGCTGAAGTCCTTCAGACTTAAAGTTGCAAAGTTTGCCCAACCCTGGTCTAAGCGCTATTGCTACCACTGACCAAGACAATAGAAACAAATTCAGAGTTGTTGTTTATTTTCTGAGTTAAAAGCATCACTCACTAATTCAGTCACACTGACATCTGAGAGCAATACAAGTCCCAATGTCTACTTGGACAGGTTAAATTTGAACAGTTGTAGGAACTGGGTATGTCTAGTTTAATAAAAAGAAGGACTAGGGGAGACATGATAGCTGTGTTCCAATATCTCAGGGGTTGCCACAAAGAAGAGGGAGTCAAACTATTATCCAAGGCACCTGAGGGTAGAACAAGAAGCAATGGATGGAAACTAATCAAGGAGAGAAGCAACTTAGAACTGAGGAGAAATTTCCTGACCTGTCAGTGGAACAGCTTGCCTCTAGAAATTGTGAATGCCCCAACACTGGAAGTCTTTAAGAAGATGTTGGATAGACATTTGTCTGAAATGGTATAGGGGTTCCTGCCTAGGCAGGGGGTTGGACTAGAAGGGACCTCCAAGGTCCCTTCCAACTCTGCTATTGTATTGTATTGTAATTCCAGAAGAATTAAGGAAAGAAATCCACCATGCATGGTACCTCATTTTATGTAGTGGCTTTGAAGTAATACAGTTACTATCCACTTTAATAACTTCTGACAAACTACCCGGCTTGGTACTGTTCTCTTACCACCTGATACTGTTCCACTTGAGTATTGTCACCTCATTCTGTTCTCATGGAAACCATGTCTCATTTTGAAAACATCTTTGTGTTTTAAGAACCGGCATTTTTTTTCCCCAGTGCTGCATAAACTGAATCTAGCAGAACAAACCATTCTGCATCTATGGTCTGCTTCAAATAGCTCTCATGCATTCCATTTTTATACCTGTCAATTCCTATCTTTACACAAAAATATGGCACGAGGTACACAATATAAATAGGAAACAAACAACTACAAGTAAATATGTAGCACTCTTAACATTACAGCGGTATAAGGGGAGGAAATCATGCAATTGCCGCTCAGAAAATTACACTATATCCAAAAAACAATTACTTAAAGGAACTGATGTTTGAAGAGTTATACAGTCTAAAGTTGAATTTCTGAAATGGGTCTCCTCATGGCACATACTGTAGATGTGCTAGTGAGCTTTACACATCTCCTTTCGGTTTACCAGGCTGTTTCTTTTCAAGAGATTCCTTCAATTGCAAAAATAAATGAGAATCTAAAATTATAGAAAACATACATAATCCTCAAACATAACCAGTGGTGGGTTTCTGCAGGTTCGCACCTACTCGCGAGAGCCGGTTGGTGAAATTTAGAGATCCGGTGAGAGGGGGTTCCACCGGCGTACCTGGAAGTAAATCTGGCCCGCCGCTGCCAGTGACCCAACGGGAAGGAAAGGAAAGGAAAGGAAGAGAAGAAAGAAAGAAAGAAAGAAAGAAAGAAAGAAAGAAAGAAAGAAAGAAAGAAAGAATTTATCATCACAATTGAGTCCAAAATTTTGGTTGCTAAGCAAGAGCGTTGTTAAATGAGTTTCACCACATTTTAAAAGGTGGCCACTCCCACCCTGTCACATGACTGCCAAGCCACGCCCACAAAATAGGTCATACCTACAGAGTAGGTTCTAAAAAATTTGAAACCCACCACTGAACATAACTTATAGTTCTAAAAAGGCATAAAAACATGTAACGCCTTGCTGAATTCTGCCTAAACGGAATGCAAAAGATATGGCAATTTGTAGAATAATCACTATCAAAATTGTGTACATCTTTTTCAACTGAGGAGCTTAACCAGAAAATCTAGAAACAAGAGAACAAACAGCAACAAAAATCTAAACAGAACATGGTTCGTGTCATTTGACTAGCTTCACATTTGTACTCCAGGCATTTTGTTCAATATTACATTTCCTTCCTTGTGATTTATTATTATGATTTAGCATAAATGAATTTGTAAATATACATGCAACCATTTGGGAGTGATACAGTTTATTATACAGATATTTGTTTGGCTCAGGAGAGGCAGGCTGCATCCTAAACAGACTGTATCAATATCATTTATTTTTCATAAAAATATGTTCTGTTGCAGAGAAAAAGCAGAGAAATATTTTTGGGCACATTAGAATCTGAGATAGATAGATTTTATTCCCCTCCAAGCAACTGAAAAGCTCCTTTTGGTTTAATGGATTTGAAGTGTCCTTGTTTGTTAGATGCTCACTGCAGATACTTGTTACATTTTTTCCATATTCCTATAAGGAACTAACTTGAGTATCACAAGCATACGAAAGAAAGACCTTGTCCTCATTTCTATTTTTATAGCTTATCTATTTACAAATAATTTCTTTGGTACATTGTGGGAAAAGATGAAATATACAATTTAATCAGCACTGCATTTTAACCATCCAAATAAATTTTTACAATGCCTAATGCCAGAAAAGATAAGTAGGATTTATGGGCATAAATACCGTCCCATGTTTGTTTGTACCGCAGGCTTCCAAAGAATGCTTGACTATAGAGAAAAATTATCAGGAATTATGACAATACTAAATATAGCCTGATTTCATTGCTTTTGGTCTGTTTTGTAATTGCCATTTATAAGAAATATGTGCAATTGATATGTTGCAACCAAAACTGTACAGTACGTCCTTCACTCTACTATTAAGCTAATTTGGCAGCTCCTTCCTTCAGAGGTTGTACCATGTGACAAAATATATATGATTACAATGTCCTTAGTGGGTATGATTAAAATCTGGATGGTATTTCACATACCCACACATACTCAAAGCTAGTCCTCAGCATGAAGCTTTTTTTTTCCTTTAAAGAGGGAATATTTACACAAACTGTTTTAGTCATTATGAATTAAGGTGGACTTTTAATTAGAAAAATCAGCACTAGATTACCCACAATCCATGCCAAATTCCAGATTACTCTTTGAAAAATAATATGTGCAGAAGACCCGATGTATAGTGTACATCAGGGCTATCAAACCCCTGGCCCATGGGCTAGATGCATCACGTGCTGGCGATGCCCACACCTGATTTAGAGAATTTGATGATGTGAGTTTGTCACCTTTGGTGTACATGGAATACGTCTGATTCTCTTACAATGCTGATCTAAAATTCCCAACAACTCTCATCATGGGCGAGTACTTTGTAGCTTTGTAGCAATATTGGAAAAACTAGTTCTCAGCCACTAATCTAGATCAAACTTAATCAGCCTATTGTTATGCTATGTAATAAGACAGCCCCTCCTTTCGTATGACTAATTTAAATGGGTTTACTGATAGCATCAACACATGTTCTTCATAGGTCTTACATATGGTTTGAATCAGTTATACAGTCTATATATCTGTTCTGGCAGTCTCAAAAAAATTCCATGCTGTCAGTCTAATCAACACTATTGACTAATACTAATCAGAGGGAATATATACTCTATGAATACTGAAAGAAATTTACAGCTTTCCAATCTCTCTCTCTCTATATATATAAAAATTTGCTCATACTGGTCTCCTATGTTTTGGGAGCATCTGGAGAGTATCTTTTGGGTATCCCCAAGCACTTGAGTTAAGAAAATTGGTGAACAATTTTATAAGATGCTTATAAGTGGAAGCTTGTGATTTGTTTGTTTATTGGTCTTGAGAGGCTTGTCTGATATCAATATTGTTTCTTTATTAACTTTTGCTTTTCTAAGAATTTATCCTTTTAGAAAAGGCCATAAAATCTCCGGTACAATTTCATGTGACATGGTGGGGTTTGAGTGAAGTTGGCAACTTGCAAGCTCCTCTCCCAATCATAGCTACTAATGGTATGTCTCACTGATCTCATCAAGCAACCCTCCTCCTCCTCTTCCTTCCCCTCCTCTTTTTGTGTGGGAGAATATCGTCTTCCACAAGGTCAAGGATCCCACTGGAAACTTCCATGCTGATTTTTGCCATTTCCCACTGTGCCGATCTTCTCCTAGGTAACATCTGTAGTGTTTCTTATCTCATTCTTTGTCTGACTGGCTTCCACTACTACTCAATCAAGCAAAGATAGCTCACTCTCTTGTATCTTTCCCCTTTACTGGATTTCCCTTTAGGACTGTACTTGTTTGAAAATAGTGTTGCTGCTTCTGACAGCAGAACCTGTTGGAATGTAACCTATAGTGAGCTCCTGCAAACAGAAGTTGAGTTGTTTAGCAATGATGGAGAGAAACAGAAAAGAAAGAATCTGGGCTTGGCCAGGGGTGAGGAGAGAGGCAGGCATCAGAGAAGGAGAGCAAATTTCTTCTTCTTCCCTGTTTAATGCTGCAACAGTTTTAGAAACAATATACTTTCTTCCCATCTCAAAGATGCTAGGAAAACATGTCCTCAAGGCTGAAGGGGTCAGGCTAAGTATGCAAATATATTTGGAATAAATATTTTAAAGCTCTTCCATATTCAATTGTATTTATACCAAAGAACTGTGTCAAGTCTTTAAAATAAATAAATAACCAAGCCACTGTTTACATTTCTCTTGGAAATATATTCTAAAATGGAACTGAATTATTATAAATTATTCTGTACATTCCATGAAAATAGGCAATCACATCTCACACCAAGAAAAGTGCTTATGCAATGATCTGCAGTTGCCCTGTTACTCCAAATATTTACATAGTATATATGTGTCGTGTGCATTTTATCCACCATATGTTCAGAAGTATAAGATACCTTTGTTTTCTTTATGAATTGGTAAGAATGAATCGGGGAAAAGAGGGAGGAAAATGTGTCATCTTGTGATGCTTGCTTCAGTTCCATTGTTATGTGTGTAATTTTAAAGGGTATAGCTTTAAGTGTATTCAGTGCAACTAATAAACATTCTAGTCCACACTGAGGAGTCCAGCTGAAAAGTAAAACTCCCGTATAAGCAAAGACTAGAGGCATAAATAAAAACAATATTGGAAGAAGTAGGAGTAGAAGAAAACTATTCTGCTTCCATTAACACATGAAGATTTTTTTTCTGTTCTTATAGAATTGGAGCATCCAGAAATAACTTTTGAAACCTGATATTTAGAGGAATATTTCTCTCATACATATGCTCTTCTGGCTGCTATTAAGTGTTGATTATTTCATCTTAATGTCACGATATGCCCGAGATTGTTAGCTTTTATGGGTGGGTAGTGGAAACTGAAAGCTCCATTAAATAGCTCTTCCCTTTATAAATAAAACTCTTAACATATTCCGTATTTTATCATAGTCTCTATCATTTGGAGCTGGTTTTTAAGACGCACTTTCAAGTCTGTGTCAAGGTGACCTTTTCCGATTCTGAAGTACTCATTTATTTTGTGTACCAGTCTGAGAGCTTTAAATTAAAGGATTTAGAAAATATGGTCAGGATGCATTTGATAGCTAACCTGCATTATTAAACATTTATCACTGACATTTTAATTTTCTGCTTTTAACATATTTGTATTTCCTACACAGATGTACAAAAAAGTGCAGAAGTAAAACAGTTCTCGCTCAGTGATGACTCAACAATTTCAACAATAAACTTTGATTCTTTAAGAGTGTAGCTACCAGGAAGTAAATCTGATAGCTTTGAAATTAAGTCACAAATTGATTTCAAAAGTTCTATTTTGGTGTCTGCTTTCCCGAAAACAACCATAGTTCCTTGGGTAATAACTGTAAAAGGTAGAAGCCAGATTATCAGTGATAGGCTGATAACTAGACTGAGTAATGTCTTTAGTGAAATAAAGCATTTTATTACTGAAGAACAGATATTTCTGCATTTCTTTATTTAAAAGATTCACACTTTCCCACATAAGAAATAACTTCACGGAAAGTATATAAACAAGCTTTACTGAAAGCATCAATAATTACCATATTTTGCACTGTTACATGAAGCTCCAGCCATGGACTATTTGGAACTATAGTCTAACTATGCAGAACACTTCAAATCGTATATTATACGTATATGCATATACTTATAATAATGCATCTTATTGCTTGCCAGAATGAAATCATTACTTACATATAAAATATTTAGCATTAGGTCATAATGTTCTTGTTTTGAAACATTTCCAACCTATTTATTTGCTTGCTAGTTTAACTAGCTGTGGAGAAATGGCTTGTCTATTCTATCTCCCTCATATATTTTTTTTAAAAAAGCTACTTCTTGCTCCAAACATCTAATGCAGTGGTGTCAAATTGGTGACCTACAGGCCAGATGTGCATATCATGCCCATCTCAGCTATGTGAAGGGAAAAAAACATTGTGACAGCAATGTGATGTCACACGTTTGATACCCGTGATCTAATAGGTTTAGAGAAAACAGAACCAGGGCCTCTTACTTAAAAATTAGCGCCCAACAGCTTTTTCTTTCACTTAATCTTCCACTAGGGGGAAGATTTCTGATCCACTGAATGTTCATACAGATTTTTAAATTAAAATTCCACAGCATTAAATGAAAATAAACAGCTTGAATGAGAAAATAGGCGGAACAACATCTCATGGACAAATGGCCATTTCAGGAAGCACCAGGAAAGAAGATACAAGCAATGAAAAAGAATACAAAAGTATTAAAACAATTGAAGATCAAGAATTATCACTATAATTATCCACAGAACACAGGTTTTAAAAAAAGATCTTTGTCTTGAATCTAAGAGATGAAATATGGAAGTATTTAAAAATATGATTCGTAGCTGCCCTTTTTTTCTCCTTTTACTATAAGGTAAGTATTTCCTCAACTTGGAGAACAAAATCTGACAGAGATACTAACTAGGAATATTAGGAGCTATGCTTCAGAACCTCAAGAGGCATCAGACTTCCATCCAAATGATCCTTCCCATCAAGGTTTTGCTGCAGTGAACATTTGTAAATGAATATATATATGCCATTCCCCATTATTCAGCTAGAAAGCCAGGGAATACAAGACATTTGATTCAAGGAACTGGCATCATCCACAGAGGTTAATGTGCATTTGGGGGAGAACACAAACTTGAAAAATTAATGCAGCCAAATGTCATATCCTACCATCATCCTCTCTTTTAAATGCCTTATCAAAGTACAAAATATTGGTTCAATTATTTTTCACCTAACTCATAGTCATTTGGTTCATACTATCACAAAATACTTGTCTTATTTCAAATGGAGAAAGACTTTGCATTTTGAGGCTCTTGTCCCCTTCCTTTGCTGGGAATATTACATTGCTTTGCTAATATTTCTTTATCTTCCCTATCATATCAAAATAGTTTGTAGTTTCACAGTAATAGCCAGACGTAAATATTTGAAAAGAGGATCAACCTCTTTATCTTATACTCAAGCCATACAGTCTTTTATATATTTTATTTATCTTAACATAAACTAGCTATACCCGGCCACGCGTTGCTGTGGCCCAGTCTGGTTAAATGGCCAACCAAACTGTGTGTAGATCTACACCTGCACACATACACACAACCACCATATAACCCCCAACCTACCTACTGTATTTCTCCCTCTCTATCTATCCCTCTACCTACCTACCTACTGTATTTCTTTCTTTCTCCCTCTACCTACCTACCTACCTACTGTATTTCCCCCTCTCTATCCCTCTACCTACCTACCTACTGTATTTCTCCCTCTTTCTCTATTCCTCTACCTACCTACTGTATTTCTCGCTATCTATCTATACACCTAACTACCTACCTACGGTATTTATCCCTCTCTATTTATCCCTCTATCTACCTACCTACCTACCTACTGTAATACAATAATACAATAGCAGAGTTGGAAGGGACCTTGGAGGTCATCTAGTCAAACTCCCTGCCTAGGCAGGATGCCCTATACCCATGATGGCAAACCTATGGCACGGGTGCCACAGGTGGTACACGGAACCATTTCTTAGGCGCGCAAGGCATTGCCCTGTCAGCTTCAGTGTGTATGTGTGCCCTGGACAGCTGATTTAGGCCTTCTTTTGAGGCCGTTTTTTGCCCTCTGGAGGTGGGGGAAGGCTGTTTCCACCCTCCCCAGGCTCCTATAAAGCCTCTGGAGCCTGGGGATGACATAAAAAGCATGCCAAATGCAGGGTGTCATGCACATAGCATTATGGATGTGGCACACCTGTGCATATCGCCCCTGCACTCCCCCTGCTTTTGGCACACGAGCCAAAGAAGGTTAGCCATCACTGCCCTATACCATTTCAGACAAATGGTTATCCAACATCTTCTTAAAGACTTCCAGTGTTGGAGCATCCACAACTTCTGGAGGCAATTTCTGTTCCACTGATTAATTGTTCTCACTGTCAGGAAATTTCTCCTCAATTTTAAGTTGCTTCTCTCCTGGATTAGTTTCCACCCATTGCTTCTTGTCCTGCCTCAGGTGCTTTGGAGAATAGCTTGACTCCCTCTTCTTTGGGGCAACCCCTGAGATATTGGAAGGCTGCTATTCTGTCTCCACTGGTCCTTCTTTTATTAAACTGTATTTCTTCCTCTCTCTCTGTCTATGGGCCAACTGGGAGTTTGCTACCTCAGTGCCTTTTTCGCCCTAAGAGGCCTCCGTACAGTCTTTTTGAGGAACTGACTGTTGGAAATGCCAACTGCCAAACTGTTGGGAGTTTTCAGTGGGTACATTTTACATTTGTGTAACTTGCACATGACACATGTGTGCTAGGCACAAAACGATTTGGTATTCTACTATCTGAAGTCCTTGTGAACATTGTGTGAAAAATTGAGGTAAATCGGTCCAGTAGCTTTTGAGATTGGTGGATTCGTACAAACTATTTTACATTTTTATTTATATAGATATATGTTAAATCCTAATCTGCACTATGTCCCCTATGTATGCACTATGTCCACTATATATTAATTTTATTTCTCTCTTCTCATATTCGGCAAAAAGTTTCTTCCCTACAGTCGATATGTATTTTGTAAATGCTAGTCTGATACACCCCTAAAAGGAGGTGGTAATTTGCAAAACAAGAGCAACAGGGGGAAGAGAAAGATTAAATTTCCTTTGCCAGTGTAGACTGGCTTCAATCCAGATCAAGCATTGAGCAACAACACACTAACAACTACTCTCCTGTATCACGGCCTCAGTATTCAGGTGTTATCTGACATTTGCAGTCTCTAGCTGTAGCTAATTGGCACTTATATTTGAAAAGCCTTTCTGATCATAGCTAATGAACCTTAAAGGAATTCTGGAGAATTTGAAAGTTTATATGACTTTCAGTTCCTAATAGGTGTTGCACAACGATTGATTTTTGAGTTTTGGGGCATAGAAAAACAGGATGACTCTCTATTTTTTACATACTTTAAATCACACAAGCAAGTTATTGTAAAAAGAAAGATTAGCCTGACATTATATATATTTAGTTCATTAAGAAATGCTGCTTTGTAATAAGATACTCAATTTTCCTCTGAATTTTGGCAAAGGAAATTGATGTTAACACATATTCCCAGCTGTAAATATTCAACTAACAGTTAATATTCTCTTGAGGTTTCATTCTTTATTAAATAGACAAACTGTAATGAATCTTTAATCATCATCTAGGAATATATCTATTTTCCCTCCAGAATTCTCAAGTGTGTTTAACAGAATTTTTCAATAAAATCTTGTGATCCAGGCATAGGTTACAGTCATAAAAAAGTATTCCACTGTGCTGTTTCTTTCTTCCTAACAGACAGCCACACAAACATTGTTCAAAGACAAGGGTTTATCAGTTGAATAGTACATGAAAATTCTCCTTTGCTATGAACAAAGAAAAAAGGTGGTTTTCAGATGGTTTGCAGAGTCCCAGTTCAGTTTCATGCTTTGGAGTATTTTCTCTAATCTGATCTTCCTCATAGCATTTTTGCTCTAAATAAAATTGGTAGATACTAGAGGACTATACACAATAGTGCTAGCTCCCACAAAAATAAGGGTGGCATATCAACTTAACAAAATGACAACATTGTAATCAGAGGTGGTATTCAGCCGATTCTGACCGGTTCTGGCTGGTAGCAGAAATTTTGAGTAGTTTGGAGAACCAGAAAATAACACCTCTGGCTGGCTCCATCCACATCTATATGTTGCCTCCTGAGTTCCAGCTGATCAGCTGGTGGTCTTCTGTTGCCCTGCATAGGAGAACAGAGCTGGAAAGCAAGTTAGTGGGGTGGAGAATGAATGGGAATGAATGGCAATATCCTTGCCCTGGAGTGGGGTAAAAAGAGAGATTTTGCAGTATCCTTGCCCTGGAAATGGAGATTTTGCAGTATCCTTGCCCTGAGTGGTGTGGAAATGGAGATTTTACAGTATCCTTCCCCTCAGGAGTAGGCTGGAGATAATGGTTTTATAGTATCCTTGCACTGGAGTGGGGTGGAAATAGAAATCTTACAGTATCCTTCCCCCAGGAGTGGGGAGGGAATGAGGATTTTGCAGTTTCCTTCCCCTGCCACACCCACCAAACCATGGCCACAAAATTGGTGGTAAAAATTATTTGAATCCCACCACTGATTGTAGTGGCTTTCAAATCAGTCCAGGCTGGGATGGCAGTTATGGGAACTTAGTGGGGCAAGGTCAAAAGCAAAGAGTCAATATTAAGCTATCCCCTTCTAGGAAGAGTGGGCAAATGTGAAACCATTTGTCTTGTCCAAAATTATTCTCAGCTGTTTAAATTGGAGATGGGGGGGGGATGCAAGATTGCAGTGCAATTCACCTTACAAGGCAGTCATTGTGAAGGAGAATATGTTGGATATATTTGCCACCTTGAGTTATTTGTGAAAATAGTAGAGGTGGGTTATGAATAAACAAAGAAATAAAAAAAACTTGGAAAAGAGAGTTGGGGGTGAGGTGAATGAAAGTATTTAATTTAATTTAAATCACATTTCCCTTATGAGGAACTGAATGTGGTTTACAAGGCTCCTTCCACAGCATGCATTTTTAATTCACAGCCTGTATGATAAGCTTCTGTCTGGTTTTAAGAGTATCTTGATCACCATGTGGGAATTTGATCCTGGATTTGTCCATCCTTGCCTTGACTCTTTGATCATACAACCTCTGAATTTGTAACGAGACTGAACTGGGCCATTTTTACTTTTCTATGCTTCATCAAATTCCTTCCTTATTTCCTTTTGTTACTTTTCTTTTCTGCACAGTAAAACTTAAGGTTTCCTAGAACAGAATTGCTGATACACTTAGGCAAAGCAGCTTGTACATGGAAGGCACCATAGAAACTAACAAACAACTATTTTTCAGTTGAATTGATTGTTGGATTATGGTTGGATATTTTCAAACTATGTGATTATGATTTGGTGCTTATTCATTGAATGGATTGTACTGGATCAATACATGTTTTACCATCTCCCTATCCTTAATTGCCAAAACACTCAGGAGATTAACACCTATTTTTTAAACTAAGGCAATGAAAGCTTATTTGATTCTAAAATACACTCATACCACAATTATTTCCTAATCCCTGGAACCAGCTAGAAATTGGGATGATTTAAGAAGTAATAATAATACAGCTACTGTGGTTTCCTCCTCCGCTTTCATTTTCTGGGCATAGGCTACCAACAGTTATACTAATCTCTAGACTCAGGAGTATGTAAAGGAGTATACAAAGTACTCAGACAGTGTAGACATACATAACCAACAACAACAACAACAGTAGTAGTAATACCCATTGTCATTGGGGCACTTGGTACCATGTCCAAGAATTTTATAAGACACATCAACAAATTGCAGCTTCCTCCAATAACACCAGCAGAACTGCAAAAAACTGCGCTACTCAGAACACCTTAGATTTAAAGAAGGTACTTGGTTGATACCTAGGACACTGGCAGCAAACTGTATCAATCATTAGCACCAGTCAATGATATTTGCAATACATTTTTAAATGTTCAGTTGGCTGAGTTTCATGTTTAATGAATAAAGTAAATAATAATTCGCAAGATATTAAAGTCCAAACTGAGTGGAGGAAACATTATAAAAGCCATAAATACCTGGGCTATACCTGTGATTCGATACTCTGCAGGAATAATTGACTGGACCCAGATGGAGTTGGACAATTGGGACAGAAAAACAAGGAAGCTTATGACAATGAATCATGCTTTGCACCCTAAAAGTGATGTTGACCGATTATATCTACCAAGAGCAGAAGGTGGTCGAGGACTCCTACAAGTAAAGCAGACTGTGGAAGAAGAAAGACACAGCTTGAATGATTACATCCAGAAAAGTGAAGAACCAATGATTAAGGAAGTAAATAAAGGAGGCCTTTTAAAGACAACTAAGTCAAAAGCTGAATATAAGAAAGAAGTAATTGAGAAATAAGCTGAACATTGGAAAAGCAAAACTATGAATAACCAATACTTGAAAAATATTGAAGGCAAAGCTGAGCAAAAACTAACTTGGAACTGGTTTAAGAGTACTGAAAAAAGAAACAGAAGCCTTTATTTTGGCAGCTCAAGAACAAGCCTTAGCCACAAACTGTATGAAGGCAAAAATTCAACATGTTACCACCAACAGCAAATGTCGCCTCTGTAATGAGAAAGATGAGACAGTCAACCATCTGATCAATAGGTGCTGCAAAATTTCACAAACTGACTACCTACAATGCCATGACCGCGTTGCTAAGATCATCCACTGGAAATTGTGCCAGAAGTTTGGATTGGAGTACAGCAAAAATCATTGGGAATATCAGGTTGAGAAAGTTTTAGAGAATGAGAAAGTCAAGATCTTGTGGGACTTCAGAATTCAGACTGACAGGCACTTGTCCTACAACACACCTGATATAACAATAATTGAAAAGAAAAAAGTATGGTTCGTTGACATTGCAATACCTGGTGATGCATGAATTGAAAATAAGCAGCAAGAAAAAATCACAAAATACTGGGACTTGCAAATTGAAGTTGAGCGACTATGGAAGAGAAAGTCGTGTGTTGTCCCGATTGTGATTGGAGCCCTTGGAGCAATACCTAGGAGACTGCCTCGCTATGTGGAGGTTCTAGGTTTGCCAGACTTGAGCATTCTAACTCTACAAAGGGCCACCCTGCTTGGAACAGCTTATGTCCTCCGACATTACCTTTACAGTTCCTAGGTCCTTGGTTAGGACTCGAGCTGTTGAGCTACCAACCAGCCCCAAAGGCTGTGAATCTCACCAAAGATTAACCACAGAATAATAATAATAATAATGATGATGATGATGATGATGATGATGATGATGATGATGATGATGATGATGATGATGGTTCCCATCATGGACATGGCTTAAGATGGGAACCAGGAAGAAAGAAAAAGAAGGTTTAATACTCGCTGCTCAAGAATAAGCACTACAAATTAAAGCCATGAAAGCAAAGATATAAAAATTCACTGGCAATCCAAACTGCCGACTTTGCAACAACAAAGTTGAAACTGTTTCACATTTAATATGGGAATGCAGCAAAATTACACAAACTGATTACAAAGCTAGACACAACTGAGTTGCTAAATTAACCCACTGGTCATTATGTAAATAATATGACTTACCTGTATCCAAAAAGTCATGGGAGCACAAAGTGGAAAAAGTTACCGAAAATGAGAAGGTGAAGATCTTGTGGGATATTTGAATACAGATGGATCTGTATATCACAGTTGTACAGAGCCAAAGTGTACAGTTTATAGATATTGCTGTACCAGTAGATGCCAGAGTTCAAGAAAAAGAACTAGAAAAAATCACGAAATATCACAACCTGGCCATCTACACGGCTATGAATGAAACAGTGATACCCATTGTCATTGGAGCTCTTGGTACCATGTCCAATAATTTTACAAAACACATAAAGAAATTGCAGGTTCCTGCAATCACACTAGTGGAACTTCAAAAAACGGTGCTGCTCAGAGCATCATACATCTTAAGAAGGTACTTGGTTGATACCTAGGATACTGGCAGCAACTTGTATCACCCATTAGCACCAGTCAATGGTATTTGTGATGCACTTTTGAATGTTCAGTTGACATGAGTTTCGTGTTTAATAAATAAAGTATATAATAATAATAACTTTACATATTACTGTAATAAACATGATAAAGAAAACCATAATTTAATTAACTAAACATTGTAGTATTACATTGGTGTCCTGGCTACTTATATACTTTTGCTTTTCCAATGTTCCTTACTTTGTATCTTACCCTCCCATACAAACAAGTCACAGTTTTCACATGGGGTTCCCTCCTAGTTTCAGTCTTTATGCACCACTGGAGTTGAGAACAGGGGGAAAGCTGGCTCCTGAACAAAGATGGGGAGTCAGCATGAATAAAGAAGCAGGATTGCCAAAGGGACTTATGAAATTTATGCCCTGTGACTAGTTTCTGTGATACCAGTTTGAAGTCACTAATGACATATTTCTTACAAAACATTGTAAAGAAGAGAATTCTTGATGAATAGTTGACAGTATTGTAATTGTCAATACACAATGAAAGGATCAGCCACCAAATTGTATTTGTCAACATGGAGCAACACTATGTTCATGAAGAATGCATTTAGCCAACAACTGAAACAGTTCCAATGGTTTGTAAACAAAATGAGATAATCTCTTAAAAGCTCTCAAAAATAGTGAGTTTCTTTGCAATCAGTAAAGCTATTGGCCAAAGACTCTTGGATTAGTAGCTTAGAAAATAACCTAATACTTTCTGTAAAATTTACCAATGTTCTGTAACATTTGCTCCTGGCAACCATCTAAAACAGGGGTCCCCAACCTTTGCAACTTTAAGACTGAAGGACTTCAGCTCCCAGACTTCTCCAGCCAGCAAAGCTGGCTGGAGAATTCTGGGAGCTGAAGTCCTTCAGACTTAAAGTTGCAAAGTTTGGGGACCCCTGATCTAAAAGAGTCACTTATTATTTAAGCAACTAGATGCCTTTTAGTGCCTTTTAGTGGAGCTCAACCTCCACTTTAAGCATCGCCAAATTTGCATCAGATAGTACTGTAGCGTTAGCCATTTTCCCCCTGATGGTATGCATCGAGTTAAAGCAATATAACCCCTTTTATATTGTTTATTAATCACTCAGCAACAGAAATATGAAAAAATGCTTTCATCTCAGGTCTTTGTCATCTGTTATGTCTTTGAAAATCACACACATACTAATTAATTTTCTTTTCTGAGAGTTCTGTTCCAAATGAGTACATTTCAACAAATTGTTTTTTTTTAATCCCTGTTGCTATTTAATTAGAAGGAAGATGTTAAATACCCACATCGTGCACACTCCCATATGGAATTTAAAATTCATGGTGATTGTATATGCCTAAATTGATTCAACTAAATTTCACTATTCCATTTTCTTTAAGCATACAGTACATTTTCCTTTCCCCTTGTTTCTCAGTTCATACTCATCAGAGCATTATGCACAGTTAGAAATAATAAAGCCATTGCTCGCTCTTAACTATATGTAAATATTATCTATACAAGAAATATTATTTTAAAAAGGGGAAAAAAAGATGGTGAGAGTGAAGAAAGATGCTACAAGCCAGTTTTGTCCCAGTGACTTTATTTTACTGATTAACGGTTAAATGTTTTAAGTAAGTTTCTCATCTCCCCAGAGAATTTCAGTTATTGGAAAGTTCAATAACAGATAATGTTATACATTTTATTCTGAAAAGGTTAATTATATAATAGCTTTCCTGATTTTGGAAATGGAATCAGAGGTTTTGCCTCTTGCAGATGATTATGATTATGTTTCATTCAAGAAAGGGATTTATAATCTTGGTCAGTTTTGGTATGTGAAATGCATTTCATTGACAGTGTATTGTTGCAATGGTGCATCAATTTGCCAATCTGGTGCAGTGATGAATGCACCAGGCTAGAAACCAGAAACTGTGAGTTCTAGTTCCATCTTAGACAACCCTAGGAAGGAAACAGTGGCAAACCACTTCTGAAAAACCTTGCCCAGAAAGCTTCAGGGACTTATCCTGGCAATCTCTAAAAATCAGACTTTTCCTGAGTATGTCCTGGGGACATAGTCATCACGCCCTTGTCATGGTCAGACCACTCACTTATCCGGCTCGACTTTCCAATCGCTACTCCTCACCGCGGGGAGGCGGAACCTGAGTCACCTATCTGGTTCCGCCCCAGGCGCCTGATGGACCCTGATGGGTTCCAGGCAGCGCTTGGGCCACTTCCTGTACCCCTGACCCGCGCCCCGATGGAGGACTTTCTGGCCGCGTGGAATACCGCGGCCACGGGAGCCTTGGATCGGGACGCGCCCTTGCGGCCTCTCTTGCGGCGGCGAGCCACCCTGGCTCCTTGGTTTACCGAGGAGCTAAGGGTGATGAAACGCCACAAGAGATGCCTAGAGAGAAGATGGAGGTCTACTCGATCTGAATCCGACCGGACACAGGTAAGAGCCCATTTACGGACTTACATTGTGGCGCTGAGAGTGGCCAAACGCCATCACTGTGCCACTCTCATAGCATCCGCAGATAACCACCCTGCCGCCCTGTTTAGGGTGACCCGCTCCCTCCTACAACAGAGGGTGCGGGAAACCCCATTACAGGGTAGAGCAGAGGAATTTGTGATTTATCTGCAGGAGAAAATCGCTCAGATTCAGAACGGGCTAGTCTCCATTGATGGCCCAGTGGGATTGCACGAGGCGGATCTTGGCTGGGAGGAGTTTGACTCTGTTACTTCTGAGGATATGGACAGGTTACGTGGGTGACTGCGAGCCACCACATGTTTATTGGACCCGTGTCCTTCCTGGCTTGTACTGGCATCCTGGGAGGTGACACGAGGCTGGCTCCAGGAGGTTGTCAACGCTTCTCTAAGTGAGGGTTTCTTGCCTGCCTCCCTTAAAGAGGCCATGGTGAGGCCCCTCCTGAAGAAGCCCTCTCTGGACCCAGCTCTATTAGCCAACTATCATCCCGTCTCCAACCTTCCCTTTCTGGCGAAGGTTGTAGAGAGTGTGGTGGCACAACAGTTTCCCCGTCACCTGGAGGAAGTTGATTATCTAGACCCGCGCCAGTCCGGCTTCTGGCCCGGGCACAGCACCGAGAAGGCATTGGTCACGTTGGTAGATGATCTCTGGAGGGCCAGAGATGGGGGTTGTTCCTCCATCCTGGTCCTATTAGACCTCTCAGCGGCTTTTGATACCATCGACCATGGTATCCTATTGCATTGGCTGGGGGGGTTGGGGGTGGGAGGCACCGTTTTACGGTGGTTCTCCTCCTACCTCTCCGGTCGATCGCAATTTGTGTTGGCAGGAGAGCAGAGGTCGACCTCGAGACCCCTCACATGTGGGGTGCCTCAGGGGTCGGTCCTCTCGCCTCTCCTGTTCAACACATATATGAAGCCTCTGGGTGAGATCATCCGTGGTTTTGGGGTAGAGTACCACTTCTACGCTGACGATACACAGTTGTACATATCTACCCCAAACCACCCCAACGATGCCGTAGCGGTGATGTGCCAGTGCCTGGAAGCCGTGCGGGCCTGGATGGGAAGTAACAGACTCAGACTCAACCCCTCCAAGACCGAGTGGCTGTGGTTTCCGGCCGCCCGATTCAACCAGTTGACTCCATCACTGGCCATAGGGGGCGAACACCTTACCCCTGTGGATGGGGCGCGCAACTTGGGTGTCCTCCTGGATACCCGGCTGTCTATGGAAGAGCAAGTGACAGCCGTGGCCAGGAGGGCGTTTTACCAGGTTCGCCTGGTACGCCAGTTGCGCCCCCTATTGGATCGGGATGCCCTTTGCACAGTCACTCATGTCCTCGTGACATCCCGACTGGACTATTGTAACTCTCTCTAAATGGGGCTCCCCCTGAGGTGCACCCGAAGACTGCAGCTGGTCCAGAATGCAGCCGCGCGAGCAATAATGGGGACCGCTAGGTACACCCATATAACACCTCTCTTGCGCGAGCTGCACTGGCTGCCTGTCGTCTTTCGGGTGTGCTTCAAGGTGCTAGTTGTCATCTTTAAAGCGCTCCATGGCACGGGACCTAGCTATCTGCGGGATCGGATCCTGCCCCATACATCCTCACGGCCGATTCGCTCCCACAGAGAGGGACTTCTCTGGGTGCCGTCCACTAGACTGTGTCAGCGGGCGACGCCCAGGGGAAGGGCCTTCTCTGTGGCGGGCCCAGCCCTCTGGAACAACCTTCCCCCCGACATTAGAACAACTACGGACCTCCGCTCCTTCCATCAAAAACTTAAAACATATATTTTCTGCTTGGCCGGCCTAGGTTAGTCTCTACCTTTAAGGGCGTTAGGGAATGCTAGTTTTAATGTGGGGATTTTAGTGCAGGGACAACCAAATTTAATTCATTTTTATTCATTGTATCTATCTTTGTATGTATATTTTATAGTATTTTTAATTTTTCCCTGTGCACTGCTCCGAGTCCCCTTGGGGAGAGGATGCGGTATATAAAATAAATTTTATTATTATTATTATTATTTCCTCTATCTTAGGACCCTTTCACTTATTTCTGCATCCAAAAATCAGGGTTGGATTCATAAACTAGCAGCTAGAATCAGTAATTGCTGACGCTTAATATTGATGACTCTCATAGACTCTCATGTAATTTCTGAGTTTCCATTTCAACAGTCACAGGGAGCTGGATTTTTCATTTCCTACAATTTAGTCTTTAAAAAAAATGTTTGTTTGCCTATTACAACCAAAATCCAACATTCCCTGGAAAGTTTAGAGTCGTACATTTTATACATGTAAAGTCAGGAATGAAATAACATACATATTAATAAGTAACACAGACATGATATTATAAAACTTTATGAAAACTATTAGCTCAGTGGTGGTAGAAAAGCTACCAAAGCAGGCAGAGATTATTATAAAGCTGAACTGAAAAAAAAATCAGATCTAGTTTTCTTTCATCTGATACCCATATTTCCATCTGATGTCTCTAGGTATCATCAGAGTGGCAAAAACAGCCTGTATTACAGCACTGTGTCATAAAGCTCCATTCCTTTTGGACATATATGAATGTCACAGCGGATGCTGAAAAGTTAAATTGCCTTGTTATATATGGCTGAGTATTGCTGCTTGCAATATTCTGACCCTCATTTCCCATCCACCTGCCACTAAATGCAGTTGCTTTAGAAGGTAAGATGAGAAGCTAAAAGTATGAGCCTTCTCCGCTTTCTGTACACAGAGCCTCTCTCACATAGAACATTCATGAAGAGATCAGTGAAAGATACAGCTAAATGTGTCTTCTTTTGTGAAAGATTTATGGCTTAGGGTTTGCAGACAGTTATGAAGAGATTTATGCTAAATCTTTAAAGATAAAATTTAGGCTGAAGCTTTTTTGTTAGAAATAGAAGAGCTTTAAATAAAGTTGTAGTGGAACCTGGTCTCTCATTTCTAGTACGGCATAATGTAAAAGTCAACTTGCAACCAGTGGCGTAGCGTGGGTTGTCAGCACCCGGGGCAAGGCAAGTAATTTGCGCCCCCTAACCCCTGGATTTTAGCACTCGAGTCTCTTCCACTCCATCGCCCGCCACAGGGCCCCCGCCCGCCGCCGCCCCCTCCTCGGCAGCGGCTGTGGCACCCGGCGGCGAGGCAACCCCTTCGCTCATCCTTCTCGGTGCCTTTCTAGCCCTCCCCCGGGGGAAGCAGCGGCATCGAGGACGGGGAGGGCGCAGCATGTGGAGCGGCGGGGAAGCGAGAAACGGGAAGGGGGGAGAGGAGGGGTGCAGGAAGATCCGACGGCAGCGGGGTAGGGGAGGCAGCCGCAGCCGGCAGGTACTCGAAAGAGCTGGCCTCCCTTCGATCTGGAGAGCGGGACGCCTCTCCCGCCCTGTCAGCTACATCTCAGCGCATTCACAAGACCGCTGCTGAATCAGCTGGAACGCGCGAGCTCTCCCCACCTTCCGCCCGCCGAGCTCTCTTCCTTTTCCCTGCGATTTCCCGCCCCCTCCCGGTTTCCTGGATTCCGGATCCCCCCTCCCCCGCCCGAGAAATAATACTAATAAAAATATGAAAAATCCCCTAAGATCCTTTCCCCAAGGAAGAAGACGGGGCGACGGGGAGAAAACGCCTCCTCTTGCAGCCGCTCTTGCTTCGGGCGACGCTTCTCCGGTCCCTGCGGCGGTGGCCACATTCCCCGGCTGCCGCTGTTCCTGCCTTACTCGATCCCCTTTCCCGAAGCGACGGGGAGCTGCGAGTGCGAGCGCGCCCCCCCAGATGTTGCGCCCGGTGCGGCCCGCACCCCCTGCACCCCCCACGCTACGCCACTGCTTGCAACAGCAGGGATGGACAGATAGTGTAACATTTAAGGCCAGCCATGCTTCAAAGTTGATTAAGAAGAGATGCTTAATCTCTTGAAACACTCGCATTAAAGTTAATACAGCTCTTAAATCAGCATCTCCCTTTTGCAAAGCTTGAAAAAAGAGGCTTTAATGGATAGCTTAGAGGTGCTGCAATTATATTCATGTAATATTTGAAGCATTCCTTCTGACTGACGTTTGAAATATGCCCAACACTAATAAAAAGCGTAATGTGGAGAACATTAATCATCCAGCAATTAATATGTGTTGTCCATTCCTGCACAAAATTAACAGCCCAAATTAACCTGTGCTTATTGCTTATTTCCAATATAAATGCCTGCAAAGGATTAACTATCATATTATAACTGATTATATCAGGCTGTACTGGATTAAGATTAAACCATTAGATTTATATGTCTTGATAAAATTAACTATTGAGGAGAAGTATGAAGTAACAATAACTAGTTAGAATGGTGCTACCCAATCGTGTTGAGAATTAACTTTTTTAGTCAAAAATATATTTATCTCTTCCTATTTAGGCAGTGCAACAGGAGTATTTATTTGCAAAATTGTTTGCAGGAAATGCTTTAATGAGTAAGTTGCTTGCAACATCTAGCCAAGTGATAATAATGATGTTATCACTTTGCTGTGTCTTTCTGACTCAATACTATATAATCCATACTCTAGCAAGTTACTGCTTGGTAAACCTCAGCTTCCTTCATCTTTTTCTTGTTTGCTTTCTTGCTTCTGCATGAGAGTAAAACATGTTTTCCTCAAAATACAGGCAATTGCTATTTTAAAAAAAAAGATTAGATCTGGTATCTGCAACCCTCCGCAGGCTGCTTACTGAGCAACCTACAATTCTGCAGAAAGTGTTGAATCTCAACCAGTTATGCCATACAGTTATTGTAGATATGTATCCTTACATGCAGGTATGCACATACACTCACAGATACATTATATTCTTCCTCTCTTTCTCCCCCATCCCTCTCTCTTTCGCACACACATACGCACATTTTTCTTACCCCCATGTTTTCTTCCTCAATCCAGAGGCCTGGGGATTTGAGGGTACAGTGTACCCTCTATACAGTGCATCCTAACTGTTCCCAGTACTGCATTCTTCTGGACAGGTTCTGACGATGTCCCTGAGATCTGTTGGAGTCACTCTCCCAGAATGGACATCACAGCCAAAAGTTCTTTTACCAGCACTGGGACCACTTTAGCCTTTACTTTCCACATTCTCTCTCATTTTTTTTCAGGCCCTGGTACTTCTTCAGCTTCTCATATTCCTTCTTCCTGATTTTGTTGTCACTTGGCACCACTACATCTGTTACCACTGCTGTATTTTGAACTTTGCGTACCACCACAATATCTGGTTGACTGGAAAGTACCTGCCTACTTGTCTGGATCTGAAAGTCCCACAGGATCTTAACCCTGTTCTCCACCACTTTCTGTGGAATTTCCCATCTGGATTTGGGAAAGTCTGTCAGAAACACTGCAGATGTTCCTGCATACAATGCTAGCTACTTGGTTGTGCTGGTCAGTGTATGCTTTTCTTGCTTATATCTTTTATTCTGCCACCATGTGTTGGACTTTCTTTGAGGTCTCCTTGCATCTACATACAAATACAGTACATTTTCCTGCTTGAGCCTGGGATTGGACTAAAAGATCTCCAAAGTCCTTTCCAACTCTGTTATTCTTTATTCTGCTTTTCAATCTATATTTCATGCAAGAAGAAACTAGGCCTGACCTTGTTTACTGTCCATATCTAGAACAGCTCGACCTAGTACTGCCCTCTACTTTGTGAAATTGTTAATTTATAGTAAATCCTAGGACAAGAGCTGTTTATTCCCTAACCTTCCTTAGGTCTTTCTTCTGAACATTTCCCTTTAGCAAATCTACTGCTTGATCCCAAACATCCTCCTTATTTAAGGCAAATTATCCTGTCTTTATATTATTATTTCACTGCCACTCCAAAAGGCTACTTGGAGATATTCATTTTCTCTAAATAGGGAATGTAGTTTATTATTAAATGTTAAAAATAAATCGGATTAAATCTAATGTTTGTTTTTCTCCAACTAACTTCATTTTTGATAGTGCTATCCAAGCACGATATTTCAAGCTAACGCCATACAACCTACACATCCAAAAAGGTTTTTCACTCTATGGCACATGAAACTCATTTTTCATAAAAATTGTTGCTGAACAAAATTGAATATTTCTTTAGGTAATGTAGAATAAAGTTAAGGAAGAGCAGCAAGAAGATCTGTGCAATACAAAAGAACAAATTGTGCTTAATTATGTACAAATATGAGCTACTGACAAAAAAAAGGTAGGTGTTAAAAAAACACATCATGGGAAAGCATTATATCTTCTTTAGCAAAGAACATGCCAACTTCCCCTGATTCTGACTTCAGAGAAGCTGAAGCCAATGAAAATGTTCAAATGTTTTATGTTTAATAAGACATCTGCTACAATTATTGGTTGAATTGCAAAGAATCTGAGATTGACTTTGTTTCCTATAATTAAGGCAAAAATATACAGCTATTTGGTTATAACGTAGAATGAATCAATAGGGCAATTACAACTTCTCTTGGATTCTCATATTTTTTATTCCATTTGAACATCAACTTGTTTGGTTTCTTTAAGTAGGTAGAAACACTGCTGCACATTTTCATAGTTTCCCCTATGTCTTTTGTAGACTGCCATCTATTCACAAGGACATGCATTTATCTGCACATTTTCCCCACCTTCTCATTTATGTAGATGAAACAAATACAAAATTTGGAAATAGGAAGGAAGGAATGAACGAACAAAGAAGGTTTTTTCCTGATTAGGTAAAGATATAACTCTGAAACAATGACCCAATGGGTCACACGTTGTCTAGTTATATTTAAAACTCTATTTTTCCATGTGAATTCATGAATAAAGAATCAAAATGCATGGTGAATATATAAATGCAACTGCAATTAAACAAGAAGGTATGAGGGATGCTATTATGGTTTCAGTCCTGTGTACTGCTTTATTTATTATTCGGTTTACATACCATGGTTGTGCTTATTTCCTGATAATAAATCCCACTGATCTGAAAATGATCTTGTATATGCAGGCATATATAGTGTTATTATTTCTAAGCTATTGCAAATGTTACAAAATGCTTACTTTTGAGTAAAATGAATAAGATTATGCGATTAATTCCTTTTGTTGGTTGAAGGTTCCCAGTTTGAATATGTATTTTTTTTTAACTTAGAGAATAATAATTTAGTTTGTAGCCAGGGAAGGAGACCAGAGGCCTTGGAAGAAGCCAGTTGAAAGATCACTGGATGGATTATAAACAGATTTCACAATCTTCCTAATGCAATCAAGTAGGGGGAAGTAAAACACAAAAACAGAAACAATTTTTTTTCTGTTTCTGGCAACCTTTCTCCAACCTTTTGGGATTTGTGATCTATATTTAAAGCATCACCTAAATTTGATACCTGGATATATTACAAACTTTTATCATAATTGTAGATTGCCATAGATTATTATCTTTTGCAAATAGGTGAGACTCCTGGACCCAACTCTCACCTTTCTGCTCCTGATTAACCCAGCTTTAAAAAAAAAAAGCTTAACACTTTAATTGTAAATTTCCTCAACTATAGAAGCCAATTCTTCTGATTTGTTGGTATTTTTCTTTCTTATACAAAACTATTTATGACTTCAGTACCACCCACGCCATGCTCGCTTTTCTCTACGAACACTAGGAACAGGGCCATTGTATGTCAAAAAAAAATAAGAAAAGAATGACAGGAAAAGCAGAAAGGTGGCAGTGCTTCCAGCCCCCTTTCTCCCCTCCTTTTAAAAAGCACTTAGGCAGCAAATTCCCTTTAGGACAAAGGGGAAAAACAAAGAGTCAAACAGAGAGAAAAAGTATAACTTAATTTTAGCTGCTAACTAGATTGCTTGAGATCTTCAACACTTTCTCTTGGCACATCAGAGAAAAGCATGTATAAGCAAGTCAGTTATGCCTGCTGTATTATACAATGTTAATCACTTAACTCAGAGACTGTTTTTATCTTTAGAAGGTCAACAGTATTAGGTCTCCCCCCCCCCCCCAATAAAAAGTGGACTCTGCATTCAAAACAGATAATCCATCCTTTGTCCTAGATTGTTGTATATACACTCTTGCTGGGTAAGTTTTGGTATACTACCTAGATGGATACTGAAATCCAGATATTAGTACCCATAGAAGGAAATTGCTGGCTCATCATATGCCGAGAGAAGATAAAATCATCAAGGTATGTGGACAGTGGGACATCATGTTGCCTACTGCATAAAGGACGATTCAGTGATTAAAGTGGGAGATGCAAATGGAGACACCCAGGTCCAAAACCATCTTCAACTATGGAAAGTATGTTTTCTGCAAACCAATTTATTTCATGGGAAAGATAAAAGACAGAGCTGTATAAGCTGCTTCAATTGAAATATCTATTGAAATATCTATAAATAACTACTGTATCTATTAGCTATATGGATACAATTACATGTGTGCACACACTTACTTACTTTATTAAATTTATATACCGCTCCCTTTCCCAAAAGGGACTTGGGGCGGTGCACAGGAAATTTATTCAAAATTTAAAAAACACAGCCATGCACAAACATACCAGGAAGCAAACTTATAGCATTATGATGGAAGGGAACTGGGTTCAAATCCTCATTGAGATAAGAAAGCTTACTAGCTGATTGTGGGTTAATCGTCTTTCCATCTAAGCAAGACAGTCATGCTGATAAAAGAGTGGGATTCCCTCATCTATGTCAAATTCGGGGTCCAAAGGCTGGATGCATCACAGGCTGGCCAAGTTCAATCTCAATTTAGCAAAAGGGGGGGGGGAGTGATATATCACATGACAACAATGTGACACATGTTTGACACCCCTGATCTATGTAATCATTGCCAGTGATTTAGGGGGTGAGATTGGAAAAAGAAATGACAAGATGCTTCTTTGTAAAAATTACATCAACATTCTCTAGCGTTAAAGTTAGATCTTCCTGTATTCACTCATCAAGTGAGAGACAAAATTGTTTATTACAGGGCTGTGTTGTTGTAAACTTTCATTAAGCCAAATTTTTGTTTACTGAAAAGATCTATGAGCAGTGATTATCCTCATGAATGCTTGTATTGAGCTGATCTGAAGCCAATTCAGGATGTTGAGAGGCTAAGAGAGAACTTGCATGTAAAGAACATCCATTCTTGCATTCTGGTTAGGGTCTGTTGATAGTGGAGAAACTTCCAACTATTGCTTCAAAATAAAACAAGAAAGGTTGTTCAGCTTTTATGGCTCTATTTAATTTCAGCGTCCCAATCTAAGAATTCTGGTTTATTTAGCATATGTTTAACAGTGTTCCGAGTGCCTTGGGTGTTTAGTCATGCCGGCCTCATGATCATGGAGACGTTTTCAGACAGTGTTGGTTCTTTGGCTTTGAAATGGAGATGAGCACCTCCCCCTACAGTTGGGAACGATTAGCACATATGTACGAGGGGAACCTTTACCTTTTACCTTATGTACAGGAAAAGTCAGCTAAGTTAAATTTGGAACCTGATGCCTGATTGCTTACTTGGCTCCTGTTACAACATTGGAAATAATGGATCTGGTTACCATATTTTTTGGAGTATAAGACGCATCTTTTTTCCTCTAAAAAGAGGCTGAAAATCTGGGTGCATCTTATACATCGAATGCAGCATTTTTTTTGCCTCCTGGAACCCCACCCCCTTCACCAAACTGGCTGTGCCTAGTCTTGTGGAGGCTTCCAGAGAGCCCCTGGGGGCTGGGGAGGGCAGAAATTAGCCTCAAATGGGCCATTTCCCCCTCCCCCTGCCCCCAGCAGCACTCTATATGCCTCCATAGATGGCCCGTTTTCGTGATAAATGGGGCGGTTTTTTGCCCCCCACCCCCCCAGGAGCATTCTGCAAGCCCCTCCAAGGCTAGTCATACTTTTTATTTGAAGAAACCGGCCCCGTTTTCGCGGAGAAAGAGCATTTGGAAGAAGTATGCAAAGCGCAAAAAAAACCTTTTTGCCTCCTGGAACCTTGTCCCCTTCACCAAATTGGCTGTGCCGAGCCTTATGGAGGCAGCTCCTGGGTAAACGGGTTGGGGTTCTTTGCTCATTTTTCACACACCCCCAGCACTCTGCAAGCCCCCCCAAGGCTACTTATGCTTTTTATTTTAAAAAAAACAGCCTCATTTTCACGGAGAAATGGGCTGTTTTGGAAGTTTGCCGAGTGCAAAGGCTCCCCCCCCCCCACCTTTCGGAAGGCTCTTTAACTTTTTCTGAGCAAGCAGAAACGAAGTTTTAAGGTTTGTCTGCGATTTCCTTCTGCAGGACATAGATAAACATCAATCTACCTACCTAATGTCTCTCTCTCTCTCTCTCTCTCTCTCTCTCTCTCTCTCTCTCTCTCTCTCTCTCTCTCTCTCTCTCTCTCTCCCTACCTACTGTATTTCTCCCTTTCTCTCTCTCTCTCTATCCTTCTATCTTTCTAACTACACACACACACACATCCCTCCCTATTTACTGTATTTCTCTCTCTCTCTATCTATATATTTCTCTCTATATATACTTCTACCTACATACACACACTCTCTTCCATC
This sequence comes from Rhabdophis nuchalis, assembly GCA_039707465.1. Taxonomy (NCBI): domain Eukaryota; kingdom Metazoa; phylum Chordata; class Lepidosauria; order Squamata; family Natricidae; genus Rhabdophis; species Rhabdophis nuchalis. The sequence goes on from CM077645.1 coordinate 31,828,567, forward strand.
CTACCTACTGTATTTCTCTCTCTCTATTTCTCTCTCATCCTTCTACCTACCTACCTACCTACAGTACACACACACATTTTCCCTCTCCCCCTACATACCTATTGTATTTCTCTCTCTCTTTCTATTTCTCTCTCTATCCTTCTACCTACCTATCTACACACACACACACACTCTCCCTACCTACCTACTGTATTTCTTTATCTTTCTATTTCTCTCTCTATCTTTCTACCTACCTACCTACACACACACACATTCTCCCTTTCCCCCTACATACCTACTGTATTTCTCTCTCTCCCCTTTTATCTACCTACCTACCTACACAGACACTCTCTCTCCCTACCTATCTACTGTATTTCTCTCTCCCTCTCTATTTCTCTCTCTATATATATCCCTTTACCTACCTACCTACCTACCTACCTACTCTCTCTCTCCCTCCCTCCCTACTGTATTTCTCTCTATTTCTCTCTCTCTCTATCCCTTTATCTACCTACCTTACATATTTCTCTTTCTTTCTCTCCCTCTCTCTCCCTCTATCTACCTACCTACCTACCTACTTTTTTTTGTAATTTGCCTCTTCAAAACCTTGGTGCATCTTATACTCCGGTGCGTCTTATACTCCGAAAAATACTGTAAGTAGGTCAAGTCTGGTAAAGCACCGGGCTTATTTATTAAAAGAGCAACCAAGTTTCTCTTGCTGATTAGCAGCCCTTCATATTTTTAAGTATAATTAATAAGATTTATGTTAAACACCTATGTAATAAATTTTCCAACTGGGATGACCGCAAACATATTTTGGTTGAAAAGAAGACTGAGTTTAGGCTCAAGGGCTTTATTTTAGCCTGTGGCCTTTCTTGGATGAACTTAGTTACAGTAAGAAAGTATTTTTTCTAAGCCATGTCCATGCTGTTTTTAGTCCTATAATTTGACATTTAGATTCACGTATCTCTGGAATAAAGTTGTGCTGAAAATAAAACATTCTGCTATAGATTAGATTGATATTTACTCCTATAATGAACATTCCAAATTTTAAAAAATAGTGCAGTAGGCAAGAATGTTACACTATGAAGATTTCAATTTATTGAGGACTTAGGTAGGACAGTATCATAATTCCTTTGTTTTTAATTTTTTGTTAAAATATATTTCTGTCCAACATAAACAATTCTGCTTACCCTGCTCAGAAGCCGGTTAATAAACAGATCATAAATTTTCCTATGTGGATGAGATAATACCAATATATTAGTAATAGCAATAGCACTTACAGTAGCCTTTACACACTGTGCCATAGTGCTTTACAGCTGTCTCTGAGAGGTTTACTGCATATTGCACCCAACAATCCAGGTTACTGACCTCGGAAGGATGGAAGCTGAGCCAACCTTTTAGCAGGCCAGGATCAAACTCCTGTCTGTGGGCAGAGTTATCCTGTAATAAGGCGTTCTAACCCTGTACCACAAGAGCTCTGATATTGATCACTGGAGGATACCAATAGTTTAAACAAGTTTCACGGGCCCTACCTGGGTGCTATAATGAAGTTTATCTAATGGTCAGCCATACTAAAACTATGGTCTTAATTTTTCCCAAGAGCTCCAGAGTTCATACCAGACAACTTAATGGATTTTTAAAAGAGCTAATATTAAAAGTTAATATTCTAATAATCTTCAAATATTTGAGTGTAATGTTTCATGCCTGTAGTACTGTAAGTACAGGGTACATCTAGATTGTTTGTCTGAAATGCTCAAAAAAATTGTAGTTTGTAGCTGTATATCTTTTTTTGCCATTCCAGGTGCATTATTTTTCCCAGCAGCCTTAAAAATATTCTCAGCTAAAGTTCATGTACAGCTTTCATCTGGATCCATGTAAAGTGTTGTGTGTTCTTGGAAAAGGTACAATCACTACGACTAAGAAAACATCCTAAACAGGACACATTGTGCTCAGTGTGATTCTCTGCCAGGAAGCCGGAGTTAACAAAGTGAAGATCAGAATATGGAAGAGTATTTGGCTAAAGTTACTGTTTTTCCCTGTGGTTTTCTTCTTCGGTTGGCAATTTTTAATTGTCTTGCTCACTCCAGCAGAAATAGCAGGATAATGGATTCTCATGAAATGGACTTTTTATTATGGGTTACCAGGGGTTTATATAATTTTTTTAAAAGTCCAGTATGCATTAAGCTTTGCCCTTGTGACGATAGAGCAAGGAATTAACTGCCCATGTTTTGTTTTATTATTGTTTTAATAACATTGTGAAGCTATGTTTTATAACCTCCCTTTTTATACATTTTACAGGTCAGTCATATCTATTTCATGCACAATTGCTACTGTCCGACAGTATGATTTTGGTTTTGAATGTGGGGAAAAATGTTTTATTGTGTGTAGAATTCTCAGTGACTTGATCATGTTGATGCTATTGCACGGTATTTATCAATTGTGGCAATTTTAAGATGTGTGATCTTCAGTGCCTAGAATTAAACAGCAGCAATTGTCCTCTCATTTTCTCAAATAAATGCCATTTTCCCACAGAACATTTCTCTAGCCCAGGAGTCTGCTAAAAAAGAAACACCTCGAAGGGAGCTTATTGAGAAATGAATTTTTGAGATGTAAGGTGCTAATGATAGTTTATATTTTGTCTAGTTAGGGTAAAAATACTGTTGCCTCAGGTTTACTGAATAGTACTTAATATGTGAATATGGTAGTTTGGAAGTTAAGATGCTGGGTTTGTCGACCCAAAGTTTGGTAGTTTAACCCACATACCATATGATGGTGTGAGCTCCTGTTCTTGCCCCAGCTTCTGGCAAGCTAGCAATTCTAAAATGTACGAATGAAAGTAGATAAATAAGTTCCATTTTGGTGGGAAGGTAACAGCTTTGATGTGCCTTGGCATATAGTTATGCTGGCCACCTGACCATGGAAGCATGTTTGGATAACCTGGCTCCTTCAGCTAGAAAACAGAGATGAGCATACTTCCAAGATTCAGATATTACTGGACAAGGGAGACTTTTATCTTAAAAAAAACCCTTAATATGTATATTTTCTTCATTTAGTTATTTATTGTGTTTCACTATTTTAGCACAGGGTATGATTTAATTGCTTTTTAAAATTTTGTACTTTTGTGATATTTGTTATGTTTTTGAAATTTCCTGTGCGCCGCCCTGGGTCCTTTTTGGAGAAGGTGCGGGGTATAAATTTGAATAAAACTAAACTAAAACTAAAACTGGATTGCGATATCATTTGTTTTTAATTTTCTGAAATAAATGCCACTAACTGACTGTAGTATTGAAAATCCTTTCCTATATAAATCGGAAGAATTTGGGTTGTGTGTGTTCAGTTCATCCTTCAATGCAAATTGTATTTGCAAACAAACTTGAAATTCAAACCAATATAATGCAATTATCCTTCCAAATGTGAGGTTTTTTCAGTGCAATTTTCTACCGAGATAATGCAGACAGAAATTCAAATTCAAATTCGGGTCACTGAATTTTCATTTTCATCAAAGTAAAACACACAATTGACTACTTCAGGACATATGGTAAATAGCAATATATGCAGTATGCAAACTTGTATATAATATTCATGTGAATAGAAATGGATATCAAAACGGGCAGAAAATTTGGCATCTCTTTTTTTAAAGGAAAGTATGATGTGGTTGGAGAAATGATACAAGCTACATTTAAATCTGAAGAAATTGATTCATCCAACATAACTTTTGAATAAATATGTACAAATTATGCTGGGCTTCTAGAAAATGAGGATCTGTATTGCTTTGTTCAGCTCTTTCAGTTTGTTGTAATATTTTATTGTAAATATTTACTCTGCAACATCTTTAATGGGAAGCAAAATGCAAATGTTTAAAATAAATAAATATGCTAGATTATGTTTAAACTAGACTTTCACTAATTAAAAGACGTGACACAACACATCATGATACCATGTACAACTGGTATCATGAAGCTGGACAGAAAACTGCAACTGTGCCACTTAAAGCAAAGAAGCACAACTTCAACTCTGAAAGAAAACAGAAAATCCTCTCCTGTCTTCATCTTCAGATGATAAGACCAAATGATAAGTAGAGAATACAGAAGATGGAGTTCTGCCAGCTCTGTTGCCAAGGCCAATGTTGGTAATGTTGCAAAACATATTTTATGTCCACAACAGACAGTTAATATTTAGAAGAGGTTCAGACAGACACTTCTCTAACTCACTGAAGTATAAATAGGAGGAGCGGGTGCACCATAATCAGATTTGCAGGATTCTGTTATTTTAGCAATTCTCAACAAATGTAATCCTATAGACTTTACTATCGTTTATTATAAGCCACAGATTAATCTACGGTTATTATAACCTATCTCAATGAGCTTCCCTGTGGAGTCAACTTTCTGATCTGGTCTTACCTTGTAAGACTGACAATAAGAATGGAATTAACTCTATGGAGAGATGTTTGAGCTGGTGGTAGTTGTTTGATTCAATCTTGACTCCTGACAATACTCATGAAACATTTTTCATTGCGTTCTTCCTAACACTGACAAGAGTGACTGGCCAAAATCACCAGCTAACTTCAAGTCTAAGGTAGGACTGGAACTCATAGCTAGTGTCTTCACTAGTACACAAAACTGGTTCTCAAGGAGCAGATATGCTAACTATAACAGAATAATTGAGTTGGAAGGGATCTAGTCCAGCCCCCTGCTCAAACCTATACCATTCTAGACGAGTGACTGTCCAGTCTCTCTTTTAAATGATGGAGCATTTATATTATATTTTATTTTATATAGTGATATTAAAGTATTTCATATTATTATATTATGGTTATATTCCATTCTATTACATTATGATATGAAATGATAATATGGTATGGTATTATACAATATTACATATAATTGTGTAATATTATTTTGTTCCTGTCCTTTCTATTCCTTTGGCTTGTCCTCACCTATGTCAGGGTTCCAAGTAACACCCCTAATGAAAGAAGACTCCAAGGCTTGAGTTTCCTCAAAGTTCCATTTTATTAGAGATGTCATATTGGCACATCAGGGAAAACCCAAAGCTGAAGCTCCCGGGTTTTCCCCACCCAAATAAAAGTTCAAATCCCTGCCCAGCACACACATGTCCGCCACATGATCCAATTAGGCACCCCCCAAACTGGAGATGCCTCCCAATCACCTCATCGCAGCTGTAGGGCCAGTTGACCTTGACTTTCTGAGAAGGAATGTTATTATGGCTACATAGCACCCGTATGTATAATCCCCACTCCCATTTTCCCACCATAGAAAATGTGGCAGGCTGAAGCCCAAAAGATAAAAGATGACTTCCAGGTCTGACAGCCTGGTTATCTCCCAACATATCTCTCAAAGGCCTAGCAAACAGACTGACTTTCAAAGGTTGCTCTAGAGTGTATACCAGCTTTAGGAAATAAGGATTCCTTTCAACATAGTGAAAATGTAAGTCTTATAACCAACCAATAAGCTTTATACTACCAGTTTTAATTTGTATCCAATTCATTTGGGTTTACAATAAAAAAAACCCTGCCCTTTTAATTTTATTTGTTACTCAGTATCATATTTTAAATGCAAATCTCTCTTATACTTTTGCAGCCATAGCAAGCACTCTAAATTATTACCATAGCTGGTTTGGACCTGGCCAACATGTATAGATTTATTAGCCTTTCCATACTTCTGTATTGTCATGCAAACTCTCTTTCATCTCTAAAAGCGAGCCCATCTGTTTCTGTGTTTATGTAATAATTAATAGCATTGTTGGCATTTGTTTTTCAACCCTTTCATAGAAAGGTCATTTTATCAAAATCTATTTTAAAATAACGACGTGTCATTAACACAAAAATTAATTTATCAGTCTAAATTCTAACATGTGTTTTACCCTGGAAAAAAATAAACTTGAATAACATGGTATTTAAAAAGCTGTTCACATTAATTGTGCAGTGGATTTTAGCCAAACCAACTTATGCATTCTTTACATTCAAAGCTGAAGCTCTTCAGTATTTACTTAAAGAAGTATAGCAAAAATCAGTGCAATTTATATCTGAGCAAATATACTTAGATCAAAGATATACATATTTTCCATATAGGAAATAAATAATAATAAAGTCCTATGCAGTTGGAATTCGGGCTGTAATTTATTAGAAAAGGAGGGTTCTAGGGTCAATTAAGAATGACAGCAGTAGATTACTGACCTGAGTCCTAAAATTGTATCATAATCATGTTGGAGGCACTGAGGCACTTCCAGATTGAAAGGATTAGCTGGTGACATCATGGTATATGCAATATAATGCCATGAGATGTGCAGATCTGTACATTGGGGAAATGAAACAACTACTTGATAAATGATGGCACAACATAGGAGAAGAAACCCATCAGGACAAGATTCAGTAGTCCACCTGCATTTAAAAGACAAAGGCCACTCTTCTGAAGACATCAAAGTATTTTGGACAGAGATGACCACTGGTTTGAAAGAGGCTCCAAAGAGGCCATCTATGTCAAAATTGAACAGTCCTCTCTCAACAGGGAGGAATACAACATTATCTATCTCCAGTCTACAACACAGTCCTTTCAATAGTTCCAAAAAGACACGACACCCATTTGCACTACTCAGGTGACACTAACACTAAAAGAATGAAAATGATCAGCTGTCTGCAAGGAGTATAAATCCTTCCATTCCCCACCATTCAGTCCAGTGGTGGGTTCTGGATCCAGTTTCAACCGATACGGTTGGACTGGGGCTGGAATTGTCCAAATGGATGCACACAGCACACACGCACATGTGTGTGGTGCTCGCATGTGTCGTATCTGCCAGGGACACCTCCACAAGCCTCCGCAATGCTCCAGCTGCTTGGTGGAATATCGCACAGGTGCTGTATGCGCCATGCATTGTACAGGCAAGTGGGCCATCGGAGAACCATACTGGAATGGCACCCAGTGTTCCAGGCAGGCGCCTGTATGCCCATACCGGGGTGTTCTGCCTGCAACCCACCACTGATCCAATCAGAGCTGAAGAAGCTTCTTGGATGAGAAGTGAAACATCTTCAAAGAAAAACTAGAAAGTCTAGTCACTTCTTGAAAAAGCACTTTTAGGTGTGTTTTTTTTAATAGCTTCACAGAGCATCCTTATTGTTTTAGGCCCATTCATATTCTCTGTCATTTCTGGCAATTTTGTTTATATTTATGCATATATGTGTTGGGAGTAGAATTTCCATTGCTAAGCAAGGAAGTGGTGAAGGGAATAGTATCCCATTTTACTTGCTATCATTGTGAAGCAAATGGTTGCAGTTGTTAAGTGAATATGTGACCTATTGACTTTTTGTGTTGGAAGCCAGCTGGAAAGGCTGCAAATGGCAATCACATGATTTAATTTAATAGATTATTTGGAGCTTTTGGATACATGGAGATATAAAAATGTTGATTCAAAAGAATATGCTTATTTTTTGAAAGACAAAGAACTTTTTCAAGAATAGTTATGATTTAGATTTCTAAGACTGGCTAATAATGTTTATAAAGTTGAGACATTACCAAATAATTTTTCAGATCACAACACAGTGAATTTATTAATTTGTATAGGAAACAGCAAGAATATTTAACTCCTGTTACTTTTATTTTCGTCATTTCTCATTTTTTGGCTTGAATATGCAAAGATACATACGGTCAAAGTTTTTTTGTGGCTCCCTTTTACAAATATGAATAATATATAGTTGCTGTCTCCTTTATAACATGGAATATGAAAAAGCTGAGATCTTCAAATATGAATAGACAGGGTTTTTTTTTTAATGAAAATTTAAATAGGTTTTTAAAAAAGGATTCATTTTTTGACGAAAAACAAATAGCTTTTATATAATGCATGGGTTGGAATGGATTATATAAACTGTCATTCCAAATCTGAAAGAGTTGTTACTGTTTAAATACTGATTGTTAAAAAATGAACATCATAGAGCTAGGCTTTTTAATTTTTATGATGTGTTTGCCTTAGCCCTCTGGTTATCAGTCCTTAAATTATTGTGGTCCTGTTTTAAATATGTTTTTTTTTTTTTTACATTTGTATGTACAATGCAGTGTTGAAATGCAATTTTTTTTACTACTGGTTCTGTGGGCGTGGCTTGGTGAGCATGGCAGAGAACAGATACTGCAAAATCTCCATTCCCTCCCTACTCCTGGGGCCAGCCAGAGGTGGTATTTGCCGGTTCTCTAAACTACTCAAAATTTCAACTACGGTTCTCCATTACCTGCTGAATTTCACTCCTGGTACAGAGGCTCATATAATAGTTGAAGGAGATTTGGAGCCCTCTTTATAACATAACATTAATCTATAGTTACTATATTCTTGATTTAATTTAACTGCTCTCTACATGGGGCTCCCCTTGAGATGCACCCGAAGGCTGCAGCTGGTCCAAAATGCGGCCGCGCGGGCAGTTTGGGGAGTTACCAGATACTCCCATGTAACACCGCTCCTGCGCAGGCTGCACTGGCTGCCTGTGGCCTTTCGGGTGCGTTTCAAGGTGTTGGTCATCATCTTTAAAGCGCTCCATGGCACAGGACCTAGCTATTTGCGGGATCGTATCCTGCCCCATACATCCCTTCAGCCGATTCGCTCCCACAGAGAGGGACTTCTCCGGGTGCCGTCCACTAGGCAATGCCAGCAGGCGGCACCCAGGGGAAGGGCCTTATCTGTGATGGGCCCTACCCTTTGGAACGACCTACCCCCTGATATCAGAACTACCACGGACCTCCGCTCCTTCCGCCAGAAACTTAAAACTCACCTGATTCATCAAGCCGGCTTGGCCTAACTTATGCTTTTTGCCCCAGTCTGCAATTTAAATTATTTTATTCAGTTTTATGAGTTCAGTTTTAATTTTTATAAATTTGTACTGGGTTATTTAATTTGATTTTAACTTTGTATGTATTGTCATGTTTTTAGTAGTTTTTAATTTTACCTGTACACCGCCCCGAGTCCCTTCGGGGAGAGGGGACGGTCTAGAAATCCAATAAAATAAAATAAAATAAAATAAATAAAATAAAATAATAAAATAAATAAAATAAAATAAATAAAATAAAATAAAATAAAATGAAATAATAATAAAATAAAATAAAATAAAATAAAATAAAATAAAATAAAATAAATAAAATAAAATAAAATAAAATAAAATAAAATAATAAAATAAATAAAATAAAATAAAATAAAATAAATAAAATAAAATAAAATAAAATAAAATAAAATAAAAATAAATAAAAATAGTTCACAAAGTACCATGTCTGAATACAAATATTTAGTATTGAATTAAATTTCCCAAAGAAATATATATATATATATTTCTACCAGTGATTGAAAAGGGCTGAACTTAAAGACCCCACTAAAAGGCAGCTCTGAGGCACTGTTCATAGGAGCACAAGAACAGACACTAACCACAGATCCATAGATGCAGGAATCTACCATATTTGACAAAACTCAATGTGCAGATGATACAAAGAGGGTTCATGGACAAACCAACACAAACTGAAAAAGAGTAAAATGCAGGTAGTAACAACATGCACTGAACAACACAACCATATAGATGGTATTGTATAAATATATGCACAGTGTAGTATGAGAAATTTGTTGTGGTCCACCAGCAGTCTTTGGAGCTGGCAGCAGAGTCAGACAGTGAGGAGGTTGGGGGGGAACATGGGCCAGTCCTGGAGGCTGTGGAAGACTCAGACAAGGGCTTTGCATTGGAGGCAGAGGGGGGGCCCAGGGCCATCTGGAAGTTATGTGCTGCCTCTAGAGCCTCCAGAGCCTGATATCAGTGAGGCAGAGGAACAGGGGGAGTCTTTTCCCAGTCCGGGCATGCACAGGGCTGCCAGAAGGCAAGAACAATTAAGACAAAAGGGGTGACTCAGGAGTTAGGCTTGGAGATGATTGGCCCCTCCCATAAGACATAAAAGAGGCACAAACAGATGTGAGCGTTTGCAGGAAGCAACTTTGTTCATTCTGGTCGATTTAAACTCTAAAGCTCTGTTTTGACTCTGTGCTCCATTTGGCCTTGCACATCTAAATGGCAATTAGGACTTTGGCATCATTTCAAGGGAGATAAAGGTGGTGCTTATCAGCCTTAGCCTGAAAGACTGTGACAAACTTCTGTCAGATTCTTCATGAACTGTTTGTGACTATTACAGGCTGTGAATGAACATAATTCACAGCCGTTGAAATAAAAAGAGGGAGGTTGGGACTAAGCATGTGATTTTTACTGTCTGTCTAGGAAGCCTAAGTCAGAACAAGATTCCACAGAAGCAAGTGAAAAATAAAGGCTAAGATCCTGTAGGACTTCCAGATCCAAACAGTTAGTCTAGCCAATCAATCAGACATTGTGGTAGTAGACCCCCCCCCAAAAAAACCTGTGGAAAACGTAATTTCTCTAAGTTAGATTTTTATTTAAGATGTAGAAAAGGGGAGAGAATTGAATAACTGACTTTTAGTTTCAAATAAATTAACAATATAAATTAGTTTAGGGTACAACTGTGTAGTATCTGTATAGAATTACAATTACTAGTCAAAATGTTGAAATTTTATTCTAAATTATAAAATGAAAACCAATTAATAAACGTTATTTTTACTGAAAGTAGGGACGTTCTTTGAATGATTTTTCATATTGTTGTAAGCAGAAAGCATTAGAAATAAATTACACCAAGTATTGGACTTTTTGTGTTTCTGTATACACCTGTGTTATAATGTTATATTATTTTTAGAATCTGCACGAACATGAATATGCTACCATTGGTTTAGTGGTTAAGGTTCCAGGATAGAAAGAGGGTTCAAGATCTATGAGTTATGAGTTCAAGTCCCACTTTAACCATGAAAAACATCTGAATGATTTTTGGCAGTCTTTCTCTCTCAGGGTCAGTCACAAGGTTGTGGGGAAAATAGAAGGTGTGTCGGATAATTTTGCTGCTTTGAGTTATTTGTAAAAATAATAAAGGTGGGATACAAATAAATACAAATAAAATAAAAGATGTGGGCTACATCTGGGACGTGGTGGCTCAGTGGCTAAGATGCTGAGGTTGTCAATCAGAAAGGTCACCATTTTTGCAGTTCAAATCCCTAGTGCTGCATAATGGTGTAAGTTCCCGTTACTTGTCCCACCTTCTGCCAACCTAGCAGTTTGAAAGCATGTGAAAATGCAAGTAGAAACCACCTTTGGTGGGAAGGTAACAGCTTTCATGCACCTTTGGCATTTAGTCATGCCGGCCACATGACCACGAAGACATCTTCAGACAACGCTGGCTCTTTAGCTTTTAAACAGAGATCAGCACTGCCCCCTGGAGTTGGGAATGACTAGCACATATGTGTGAGGAGAACCTTTACCCTACAAACAAACAAACAAACAAACAAACAAATAAAATCACATTAAATAATATGACATTGGTTTCCTATGATTTAAAAAAAGCTCCTGCAATAATTGTGTATGAAAACTGTTTTCATACACTGTTTAAGAAAGATTCATTACACTCATCCCAGGATTTGGAATATTAACTCATATGGACTTGAGTTGTCTTTTTATGGCAGCATTTTCAACTGAAATCAACAAGATTGTTAATATGTTTCAGGGTCAATTACTGTGTTTTAAAAATGCATATGTTCTTATTGGCTATAAAGCTAACGCTGGGATTGTATGAAAACATCACAAGCTATGGATTTTTTTTTAAGTTGTGAGTTGGCTAAAAATACCATACCACAATGGAAGAAAAGTTGATTACAACATCTGTTTTTCAGCAAAGGATTGTTGATAATATATCATTTGTCAGTATTTGGATAGAGCAAGAGATAGAAAAAGAAGATTTGGAAGAAATATGGCCAGATTTGGGAGTTATACTCTTCATTACGTAAGTTCCCAGTCTGTTTTCTGATGTTGCTGTTGTTTTATGGGGTTGAGTAGTATTTAAAATAGGAAAGGGTCAGTGTATCCGTTTTATTTGTTTCATGGAGAAAAAGCAGATGCATGATACTGTGCAATATATCACCCAGTTCTCATAACAGTATCCAGAAGGAGGTCTCACTTCACATAAAGGGACTGCAAAGAATATGTGGCCCATTGGCCACAGATTGGCACCTATGGTTTCAGGTTTTAAAGTAGTGTTTCTCAACCTTGACAGCAAGCCTGGCTGGGGAATTCTGGAAATTGAAGTCCACTTATCTTAAAACTGCCAAGGTTGAAACATGCTGCTTTAAAGGCAATAGCTAATACTTTGAACCAGACCTAGAAACAAATTAGAGTGTCCTGCTACAGCTGTCAAATGGTGACTATTTCATTGCAGGGAGACAAACTTGCTTCGTATCTGCCTAAGTAAGGAAAGGATCTTCTTGTTTTCCACAACATCTTTGAATGACAAACACTAAACTAGATTGCAACACTATCAGCACACTTAGTATAGACTTCAGGGACAAAGCATCAACATTTCCAGCAAGTGCACTTAGTATAAGCTTCTTTGCCAAGAGGTGTTCCCTTTCTACTGTGCTTTATCTTCATGAGGCAATAGTTCTTCCCTAAATGGAAGAGGCAAAAGGAAGGGATACTACAACATAGTTTTCATCTCTGCTTCTTGCCAATCTGAACAAGGATTTTATCATGTATGCTGGCAAGTTAAGAGTGTTATTACATCACTGGTTCCATAGAATGCAACTCCCAGCAATATTGCAAAATTAAACTAAGGTGGCCCCCCAAATCTTTTTATGTTAAACTGTTATTCTTTTAGCTTCCATACTTTCTTTTTACAAATGTATGAATGTACATATGTATCAGAGGCGGGTTGCTAATTTTTTTACTACAAGTTCGGGCGCAAGCATGATTCTTCTGCGCATGTGCAGAAGCGTATGAGTGGGTGGGCGGAGCCTCTCACCACTGCTACTACAGGTTTAGTCAATCCAGGCCAAACTGGCAGCAATCCACCTCTGGTATGTATGTAGTCAAATATATTGTCATTCCATTTTAGGGAAGTATCAATGTAATCAACAACTCCTTACCAGCAATCAATACCCAGATGAGCAGAAATTAATAGCAGGATTAAAAGTAGACCAACAATGTAGAAGTAAACAATACCCCAATCAAGGGAACCACTAACCAGTGGTGGAATTCAAATAATTTAATAACCGGTCCTCTGCCATAATGATTTCTTCCAACAACCAGTTCACCAAACATGCTAAGAAAGTTAACAACTGGTTCTCCCGAAGTGGTGCACACTGGCTGATTCCCACCACTGCCACTAATGCAGACAAACAAGATAACAGTAAAACAGCAGCCTGATCAAGGAACCACCAAGCCCATTTCCACCAATACTGACAGAGCAAGCCACTAGTATATAAAATGATAACAATCCTCAATTTGGCAATGAAATATCTGCAAGAAAACAACCAAATTCAAGAGAGCACCAAGGACTCATTGGTTCACCCTGAGCTACAAATATTCTCCTCTATTGGTAATGTAATTTAAGATGGATCCCAGTCTTGTAGAATTAATTATCGATTACTATTCTTTTATTTGTATCTCATGGTGAAAGATATTGTTGATGTATAACTGAAAACTAATATTTTCTCTTCTTTTCTAAATCTTGCATCACAATCTACCCTTCGTGCTTCTGGTATTTATGACCAGGCTCAAATTATCCTACTTTGGGCCTATTATGTGAAGACAAGCTCTGTGGAATACTGGGAAACATGGAAGGAAGGCAAAGGAGAACAACCAGCAGCAAGGTGGATGGGTCAGTTACAGCAGGGGTCCCCAACCTTTGCAACTTTAAGTCTGAAGGACTTCAGCTCCCAGAATTCTCCAGCCAGCTTTGCTGGCTGGAGAATTCTGGGAGCTGAAATCCTTCAGACTTAAAGTTGCAAAGGTTGGAGACCCCTGAGTTACAGTATTGATAAGTGCCATATTGGAAGAGCTGAGGGACCAGGTTAAAGATTGTTTATCATAGACAAAAAATATATGTGGTCGCTAAGATGCCACACAATCAATCAATCAATCAATCAGACTGCAGCTAAATAACTAGCTGAATGCAATACATATGAAATTGGGACTCTCTGATCTAATTGTGTTGACTATTTTAAAAAGTTACTGACTGTAACTTTTACTGACTTAAAAGTTACTGACTTAAAACTGTTGGGTTTTTTTTTTTTGCATATGCTGTTGAATTTAGGAAAAAAGTAATATTTCCTAGCAATTGTATCTAAACCAATTGGATATAAATGAAATAAATATAAAATCTAACATTCTAATTTCACAGAATGAAGGGGGAGGGAGAATTACACACACCCCAGTAAGAATATAGTACATAGTCTGCAAAAGATTGTACTACCTTAGACATTAAGTGATTTTTTTTAAGAAAAAAGAAAATCAATTACTTTGCATGGGGCGGGGGGACTTTAACATGTCAGAATATTCTAGCTTTCTCACTGTGTTATCCAAAATCTGCCCATCCTCTTAAGTCAGTGAGAGAAGATCTGTTCAGAGTGTAATGCTTTTATTACCAGATGCTGTGGACAAGTGTTAAGGTCTTCTTTGTTGTGGCCCCATCTTTATAAAGCATGCTGTTCCTGGACATAAAACGACTTTGCATTTAGGAGGCTTCTGACAAGTTTTCTTTTTCAGTGGGCTTTTGATACTTTTGAAACCTGGTGAGTAAGAAACAAAGTTCTGTTTTATCTATTTTCGATTGGTTTTTATTTTATTGTTAGAATGTGATTATTATTTTTTAAGTTTGCTGCTCCCAATTTTTACCTATCACACAGAGTTTTAGAGTGAAGTGATATAAAATTATATTAATGTATAAAAATAAATAAGTGCTACTATAAAAATCCATGAAGAATCCAGCTACTTCTTGATACATTAACTTGGGGAGATTTAGAATGGTAAAACTAGTTAGAATAAGAGGGAGAGTTTCATCCTTTGCTAATAAAGGAGAATATACTTGAAATGTTTGTGTTTGACTATGGAAAGACTAAAAACAGAGGTAATATTTTAACTTATATACAGTATGTGCTGTATAAATTAAATAAATTAAATCTCTCCTCCCCTCTCCAGCTCTCTCCCCTCTCTTTCTGTTATACTTTTTCTCTTGCCTTTATTATTTTTATAACTCAAGATGAACATACCTATATTTTCTTCTTCTCAATTTTTCCCCACAACTATGAGGTGGGTTGGACTTTCATGCCTAAGGTATCATCAGATATCACACAGACTCCTGGTTTCTAGTCCAGTATATTCACCACAATTGATCATTTTGGAAAACAAAATTGTCTGTCATGTTTTTTTTCTTTCAATTTATAGAAAAAGGGTGACAAAAAAGCCCTTGCACAAGAGTCTCTCTCTCTCTCTCTCTCTCTCTCTCTCTCTCTCTCTCTCTCTCTCTCTCTCTCTCTCTCTCTCTCTCTCTCTCTCTCTCTCTGTGTGTGTGTGTGTGTGTGTGTGTGTGTGTGTAAATGACTGAATAGGAACAGTGGGAGTAGCACAACTTTGGCTGAGACATACTCAAAAGCTGTTTACTTAGCTATGCCAAAATCATAGAACACATGCTTTTCCTAAGAACAAAAAATGTAAATGGAAGTCATTTAGATGTGGTTCAATAAAGTTCATCATTAAATCATCAAAGGCTGTCAAGCAAAAGAGATGTGGGTTGTTTTGGTTTAGGGGAGGGTGGATCTATTTTCCCTTTTTTGCTCATATATCATGTACTTTAGAAGATGATAAACTAATGATTCAGGCTGCTATCTCTGCATATATGTTACCCAAGAATTGGTCTAAATGAATAAAATGGAACATGTCTGAGTGAGTATCCCCACTAAGTTACAGGTACTGCTCACAAACAAAAGGAATCAATATGTACAGAAGGAGTATCAAAGTAAGACTGAAGTTAGGTACAAACGCCTTTTCAAAATTTGAGAGCAGAAAAATTGGGAAGGCACTTCCCCACCCCCCAACCCCCAAACTTCCATAGAAGAAAAATGATGGTAGCATTCAGTTTGCTACAACTGAAAAACCCAATGAGAAGAATTTTCCTATTATGGTTGTAATTACCCATTTGTGCTTTTCGATGGAGCGATTCGTATAATCTTCTTAAATCTTTATATCAACCTTTGTTTTCATCAAAGCTTGATGAATTCGGATGTGCTACTAAAATTACTTTTGCTTTTTATAATTTCTATTGATTTTGTGTGTGTGAATAAAAGAATCGTGAAATATTTAAACGGTGAAGAAAAAAGAGAAAGTACAGGAAAGAAAAAGATACTAGAAAAAAGAAGGGATTTCCAATTTCTTTACTGTAGTTACAAACAAGCTCATTTTTCTCTCCTCCCTCTTTAAAGCCTCAAATAATGTCCCCTCTTCCTACATTCAATCCTTTTTAATTAACAAAAGCATAAAAAAATCTTAGGTCAGCAAAAAGTCCATAAAGGATTTTCAGCCTTTTATGAGAACACTTATTATTTCATCCCTGATCAAACAAATCTACTTTATAGTCTTTCTTTTTAGGCAATCTTATAATAGATGTTTCTTTGGGCAGAATTAACTTGTTGGAGTATTGTATAACTTAATTTCTTGTCATCTTCCTAAGAATGCGCAGGTATAACACTTGAAACCCTTTTTATCTGTATATGCTAGTATTGGTTTTGTGTGCCCTGTCTGCTTCTGTATCTGCCTCTTCCCATCCCATAGATTCTGTTACAGCTTTGACAGCTTTCTCCTTAATACCTTTCCCAGGTTGTTCCAAAATTCATCTCACTCTCAAATGAATTCCTTTCTATCTTGGTCCCAATAATGCAGTGGTGGGTTTCTGCAGGCTCGCACCTACTCGCGAGAGACAGTTGGTGAAATTTAGAGAACCGGTGAGAGGGGGTTCCACCGGCGTACCTGGAAGTAAATCTGGCCCGCCGCTGCCAGTGACCCAACAGGAAGGAAAGGAAAGGAAAGGAAAGGAAAGGAAGGAAGGAAGGAAGGAAGGAAGGAAGGAAGGAAGGAAGGAAGGAAGGAAGAAAGAAAGAATTTATCATCACAATTGAGTCCAAAATTTTGGTTGCTAAGCAAGAGCGTTGTTAAATGAGTTTCACCACATTTTAAAAGGTGGCCACTCCCACCCTGTCACATGACTGCCAAGCCACGCCCACAAAATAGGCCACTCCTACAGAGTAGGTTCTAAAAAAATTTGAAACCCACCACTGCAATAATGCCACATCCAGGTCTTCATTGATTTCTCTGGTTGTTATTTCCAGCTTATTTTCTAAGAACTCAATTTGTTTTACTTTTCAAATCATATGGGTTACAGATAATTCCAATGTTTTATTCACTTTCTCTTCCATATTTTTGTCAATGGAAATAATTTGAAAGAAAAAGTGGTGGATAACATTTGTTGCGTTGTGTTATTCCACGTGGAATTGTCCAGGGCAAGCTGTCTCATGGCAAGTTGGTGAAGGGGAGATGGCCGTGGTGAGATGCTCGCCATGGGTTGGCTGTGGCAAAATAGTTGTGGCAAGTTGTCTAGACCCCTGCTAATTTGGGCTCACTGCCAATTGCAGTCTTCCATTTCAGCATCATCCCTGCTCTTTAGAGACACCATTTTCCTTCACCTGGAAGCCAACTAAATTTACTGATTATACTTCATGAAATGAAATTTGATCATGTTAGAAATACACATAGGCAGACACATCTGTCTGCCTGTCTGTCTGAATGTCTGAATGTCTGCCTGTCTATGTATCTGCCTCTGTAAATATTCATTTCCAAGTTCAAAGTGTGACCATTATATATTTGGCAAACTAACCTGGTAGAAATATTTTGATCTTATTTCAACTCAGGTATTTTTTTGTGCTGATTTTTTTAATCCAGGAAGAAAAGGAGATGAATGCCTGGAGGCAATCTTAGAGCAAGTTAGCTAGTCACTGGAGAGAAAAACAATAATAGATAATAGACTTATTTCGGCCTTCTTCTGGTTATTTGTTTCAAGAGATTTTAAATTCAATCATTTTCCAGCCAAGATAAGATACCCACTATTGATGGCTGTCTGAATTAAATGCTTGACAAGAGAAATGAGTGCTGAAATAGCATTGCTAATGGGCAATCAAAAAAAAAGATGAACTTTTATGTACAAAGCACGCTCTCCAGTAATATACCTAAATGAAGCATTTGCCTAAATTAGGAATGTCCAAAAGAAACTATTTTTAGCAAAGCCATTAAACCCAGAGAAGCTTACAAAATATGATATAACAGTTGCTTATAGTCTTGAAACAACACTATTCTGATCAGAGGTTTTTATGAATGGATGTGTAGCAGTGAAATAGAGGGGTCCAAAAGGAAGAGAATGTTCAAAAAAATGGCAGAACAAGATTTTAAAATATATCTAGTTGTCTCCCAGGTAGATCTTGGGAATCTTACACTAAGACTATGTCTTCTATGAATGGCATTAATGCTGTACATACACAAAATGTACATATACATATTAACATACCTATGTAAATATTATGTATATGAATTACAAGCAAAACATAAGCGCACTTACCAAATAGCAGGATGATCTTGTGCCATTCTTAAGAATTATCTTGTGAAATCAACCAAGGCTATTGATGGATATTACCCACTGTTTCTAAGATTCCCAAAACTGATAAAAAATAAATAAAGCTTTAAAAAGGAGTAATACAAAAACATGCACAGAATGAGAATGGATTTGAGTCACTGGAATCAGTGAAATGTGACTTTGTTATGGTTTAAAAAAAAAATTATAATCTGCATTATTGAGAAATAATGATATATTTAAAAAGAAGAATAAACCTGTCAGTTAAAACATTCTTCCTAAACAACCGGTGAAATGCCAACCTTAAATATAAAACGACATAAAAACAAAACAAAGATTGACATGAAATCATTGGGATAGGTTTATCATGATCTAGTTAAGCCCAACAATTTTACTAGTTCATCCTAAGAGTAACAGGAACCTGGACCTCAGTCGTCATCATACAGTGATTATGGCAGGCAGAAATAGATCAATGTTTCATTGATGCATTTATTACTCATTTGATTATACTCTGTCTTTTGCACAAGAGCTCAAGGAAGCAGAGACAGAGTAACTATTATTCTGTGTGAAGGATTGACCTGAGACAGTGACTAGGCCAAGCTCAACGTCCATGACTGAGTGTCTATGGTGAGTCTCAGTCCTCCAAGTAATAGTTGTCCTGAAGGTGCTTTTTTAAAAGGCAACTGGACTTTCTTTGTTTTTATTTGAAGACATTTCACTTCTTATCCAAGAAACGTCCTCGGAACTTTAGAAGCTTCAGAAACAGAAGAATTGTTTTGTTTTTATTTTAATATAAACAAATATTATTTATCATATTTTTAAAATAATTAAAAACATGTTAGTTCTTCTGTAAGATTAATTGTGTATATGTTATTTGTGGAGTCAGAAAATGTTTTCCATTCCTAGACTTCTAGCTAATACACATTTCTAACTGCACAGATCATGATGATTTAAAATCATAGTCTACATTTGTTAAGTAATCCCATTCCCCCCCCCCCCCAATGACTTGGTCTATATCCTAAGCAGCATAGCCTCTTTCATTCTACAATGCACTGGAAACAGCTGCTTGTAAATTTATTTCTTACATAAACAATATTCAATAAAAGTAATGAAAGATAAAACATTTGCTTACAAGTTAAGAATAGATATAATAAACAGTGGCAGTTGGATTAGCAGTAGATGAATGTTTAGAATTCATTTTTTTTTAACAATGAATGAAAATTATTGATTTATTTTTAGTTATTTATTAATTAGATGTATATGTTTTAAATAGAGTGCATACAGTAATTATTGTTTTTCTAGATTAGGATCTTTTGGAAGTCTCTCTGGCTTTTTCAGCTATTATCCATGTTAATCAGAAGTAAATGAATCTGTTACTTATCTTTAAGTATGTTAAAATATGTGTGTTTAACAGCTGTTCTAGTTATATTTGAATTACCAGAATTCCCAGTTATCCTGCCCTGTACTAATATAATACAGAAACATTTGGCTGATTCATTTCACAAATCTATCAAAAATAGAATTTGGAACTTTTAAAATGCCAGTTAGTCATTTCAAGCAAAAATCACACAACTGGTATGAGAATTTGTGCAGGATAGTGCCCATATTGGTTGATTACTGGTTCAGTATTATGGTTCAAATGCCAAATCAAGCATCACATTTATGGGATAATCTAGACCAATTGCTATACCTCGGGCTAATAGGATTGATTGATTGATTGATTGATTGATTGATTGATTGATTGATTGATTTATTTAAATGGAAGTCTATACTTAGAATTTATTTGGGGGAAAAAGAATTATAATTTAAGGATTGTTCCTAGACTCCCTTTTATATTTCAAATCACATCTCATTAAGAGTAAATTAATAATTGATAAATTGATAAATTAAAAGTAATTTATCAAAGATTACTCTTCTATTTTCCAAGGATTGCAATATAGTTATACAATTAAGAACCATGTCCCATCCCATTCCACACATTCTCACACCCTCAAAGGTTGCAGTCTTTATTGATGCTTTTCTAACTCCAATTAGTGTTCCCTTGGAGTCACCACGCGCGCGCGCACACACACACACACGCAAGTCCAAATGAACCCAACTTTCCCATCCTGGAGCACAGCATAAAATTCCAGGTTCACCAATAAGTCCACTGTCTAAACAAAAATCACTAAGTGGAAATTCAGGTACAAAGTTCCAAAAAACCAAGTCCAAAGTCCAAAAGACCAAAGGATCAATCCAGGAGAAAAAAGAGAAGAAACTTCATGAATAAACTTTGGAAAGGAAAGCATACAAACTCAAACCGGATGTAAGGGAATTTAAACTTTAAATCCCTTCTACATGCAGTTTTGTAGCGAGAGGACAAATTTGGCATTATTGAAACCAATTGGGATGGAACTCATGAGTGGAATACAATTATAGGAAGAACATAATTTTTCTAACGAAGGAAAAAAGTGCAAAGAAGACGGGTATGACATTATACATAAAGATTTATTTTATCTCTATGAAAATTCCATGATATAAAATGTGAATACCATGCAGAAAGTAGTAAATATTCAAAGGAAAAGAAACAATAATGACATTGTTGTTAGTATGTACCACAGTCCATCCAACCAAAGAGAAGAAGTAGATTTTCATAAATCAGATCACTAAGATGGCCAGGACACAGTAGTAAAGGGGTATTTTCAATTACCGCCACATCAACTGGGAATCACACTCTATGATAAATGAAACATACTTTCAAGGCAACTTAATCATCCAAAATATGGAGGTGGGAAACAGGAGATAACTTACACTGGATTTAATATTTAGTAACAGAGAAGAAATAGTTGAGGAAATGGAAGTTGTAGAAAATTTGGGAGAGAATGACCATGAGATCCTAAAATTCAACATATTATATAGTCAAAGTAGTGTTCTGCATTTTGAGAGAGATGATTTAAATAAGCAAAGGAAAAAAAGTGAGAAGAATTCTATCAGTGGAATTCCTAAATGAAAAATTATTCTGGAGGATTGGAAAATTTTGAGAAATGAGAGCATTAAAACTTAAACACAGGCAAAACCAAAAACCAAACACAGGCAAAACCAAAAATAATAAAAAGGTGAGGGGAAGACAGTTGATAAAATCAGGGTAGTTGCATAAAAGGTTCTCAGGAAATAGCCCACATTTGTAAGGGTGAGGTTATGAAAGCTAAAGCTCAGAACAAGGTGAGGCTGGCAATGAATGCCAACAACTACAAAAATTTCATTGTTTGGGTATGTGTGGAACAAGAAGAAAATCAAGGGATTGATTGATCTGCTTGTTGAAGAAAATGGAAAACTGGTGACAGATAACAGGCAGAAAACTTGTATCTGTCTTGTATCTGTCTTTTTACAAAAGGAAAAGGCTGTTCCATCCGTCAAAATGAGCATCATGAGGGGCAGAAGACAAATACAGGTTAAAATAGACAATGAAGCGGAGAGAACAACTAGTTGCTTTGAATGCATTCAAGTCATTAGGGTCAGATGGACTACCTCCCAGGGTTCTTAAAGAACTGGTGGATGTGATCTTAGACGCACTTACTGTAATTTTGAGAACTTCTGGAATACAAGGGACGTGCCAAAAGATAGGACAAGAGTTAACTTTGTTGAAGTTCTTAGAAAGGAGAGACTTGGGAAACTATAGAGAGGATAATATTAATACCTGTGAAAATTCTATAAAAGCTCATCAAGCAGTGGGTTTGCAAATACTTAAAAAGGAATATGGAGTTACTAGAAGCAGTGTGGGTTTTTAACGCTGGATAATGCCAGATCTTATCACACTCTTTCTCTTTTGATAAAGTGACTAGATCAGTAAATCAAGGGAATGTTGTGGGAGTGACTAGATTATTAAATCAAGGAATGTTGTGGGGATAATGTACATAAACCTCAGTGTGGCTTTTGATTATGTTGACCATTATCTCATATTTGATCAAATGGAACAATGTCAGATTAGCAATACCACAATCAGATGGCTTCACAGTTGGTTGAACAACAACGTTTGGTGGGTGAATGGTGCTATATCTACATAGAAAAAAATTGCAAAGGGGTCCCTTAATCCAATGCTTCTCAATATTTTTATAAATGACTTAGAAGAGAGTATGAAAGGATCTCCATCTTCTCTGCACTTGACATAAATTTCAGAAGATACATTATGCTAAAGTTTTAAAAGGCTATTGGACCCTATTCAATAAAGTGATATTCAATGAAAAGAGATATAAAGTTCAGCGTTTAGGCAAGAAATATACAAAGCAGATAGTACATGGATTGGTAGTGGTATTCACAAGTACCACTACCAAGATCAGTGATTTCAGTATGAGCCAGCAGTGGGCTGCAGAAGTCAAAAGAGCTAATCAATCTTGGGGTACCTCAAAGAAAATAATAAAAGTGGCCATTCCTTTCTACTCTGCAGTGATCAAACTCCAACTATAATATTATGTCCAATTTTGGTTGCTACTATATAGGAGAGATCCCAGGGAACTAGAAAGAGAGCAGAAAAGATGGCAATGTAATTGTACTAATCAAAGTTCTTAGACTAATTAAAGCAACACTCTATGGGGTCTCCCAGACATTCATGCATCTGGAATATACATCTTCTGCAAATAGACAACTTAAGCCCAAGTAGGGAGCATTCAGATGAGAAAAAAGAACCAACCCAAGACCGTGTTTAGAGTGCTTTGGTAAGAAAAACAATGTGATGTAATAAATTTAATGCGCCTGTTTATACCATTGTTTTAGTATCACAGTATGCATGTATTATGCAATCACAAGACAAATCCTTCGAAGGAAATGAGGCCGTGTGACTGGCAAGTCCATAATTCCCCAGGATGCAGATTCCTTCACTTTTGCATTTTACAAAGAGACTAGGAGCTCATGCTCTCTAATCCTTTCACTGTGAAGGCAGGATGCCTGCCCCAAGAGGGAGAAAAGCATGGCATTTTTGGAAAGTCAAAAACAAAATGGACATACCGTATTAAAGAGGCGCTATCTTTCAGATAAAGGCAACTCGTCTTTCCCATGTGCTGATTCTCTTGTCCTCGTGGGACAAAAATGAGATGACAGCTTTGGACACTTCATTGCAGAGAGCTTCGAGTTCAAATGTTAGGAATGGAATCTGAAAGTTTATAGGAAGCCTGTAGGAATGCTCTGATAAAAGGAAAAGCTCTGAAGAGAAGCACAGAAGATCCATGAGTGAATTCTGCCTAAAAGTCGGGCAGCAACTTTGAAATGCTTAAGGGAGGATAAATGGTAAGAAGGAATAACAATACATATTTTTAGACAGCATGATTTTGTCAATAGCCTTAAAAAATACAGGACCACTGAGATAATCCTGCCATCTCAGCCGTGCTTTAAATAGTGCTGGCAGCAAATAGACCTTCCTTTGGCAAGTAGTATTCATTACATTATTTTCTTTTAAAGTAGCTGAGAAAGCTAGAAAGTAGTGCTTGGCTTTTAATGATTTTCTCACAGTCCCAATGTAATTTTGGAAGGTAAAATCTGAATCAAGCTATAGAAATACTTAGAAAAAATGAATAATGCTTTTCTTTCTTACTGAATTTATCCCCTTCAGACTTAAACCAAACCTTAAAGCAGGGGTGTCCAAACTTGGGAACTTTAAGACTTGTGGACTTCAACTCCCAGAATTCCCCAGCCAGCATTCGCTGGCTGGGGAATTCTGGGAGTTGAAGTCCACAAGTCTTAAAGTTCCCAAGTTTGGACACCCCTGCCTTAAAGCCAACATGACATTTCCTGGAATCATGTTTCTCCTTTGGTGGGCAGCCACATAACCTCAGGACAAAATTAAGTGCTTTAAAGTATTGACAACAGGTGTTACTGTGTGAAATCCAAGTCATATTTGGTTTTTAAATCTGGATTGCTGCACAATCCAATGTTTGTTAATTAGTAAAAGCTACAGAATTTCTTACGTTGTATGTTATTTCATTGCAAATTTTATTGCAATTGAATATATGTGTCTATCAATTTTTGTGGAAGGCTACATGAAATAAAAAAAAACTCAAAATGCTCAAAACATTCGTTGAAACAGAAACTTAAAATGCCAGTGGAATACATATATAAGATTATTAGACATCAAGACAATGATGAAGGCAGGCACCTGCATTTGTTACCCTTTGTTTCAAACCAACATATATAGAAGGTGCTGATATCACCTACAGCAGGGGTGGGCAAACTTTGCAACTTTAAGTCTGAAGGACTTCAGCTCCCAGACTTCTCCAGCCAGCTTTGCTTACAGTATATAAACCTTGCATGGCACAGACCTGGTTATTTGTGGGATTGCATATCTCTGAATATGTGCACCCATCATCCCTGAAACTGAATCTATTTATCTTTGTTGTCTTGTGCTATTCTTTTTTTTAAAAAAGGCATTTATTTTCATTGTTGAATTTTGTATTAGGCTGCTTTTTAGATTTGAAGGCACAGCTGGTTAAGTGCATCAAATGCAAATATAGGGGCAATATAGAGTCCAGGTATAAGATACTTCAGAAATGGTTTCACAATTGAAGGTGTGTCAAAGACTGAGAATGAACTAAGTAAGGTAGAGCGAGAAGCAAGATGAGATTTCCACAGTTGTTTCTTTTTTAAAAGAAATATCCCATTGATAAAATCTTATTGGGACTGTAGTCATAGGAACTAGAAAGTGAATCATTCTGCTCCTTCTCCTCCTTTATTTTCTGCTCCAACTCAGTATCTTTCTTTCCATCTAAACTGACACATAACCCTGGTAGGAAATCAGATATTCTGGAGTGTAATGTACTACTTGCCAGTTTTCACTGCTACATCTTTTTTTCAATGCACTATATACTACTTGCCAAAGTAAGACCTACTCAAAGCCAGCACTATTTAAAGCACTGCTGAGATGGCAGGATTACCTCAGCGATCCTGTATTTGTTAGGGCTTCAGGCAAAATCATGCACTCTCCAATCATACTTTTTACTCTTCCTTGCTACCCTTCCCAAAGGTTTGATAGCAGCTGCATGAGTTTGAGGCAGAATTCACTCAAGGGTCTTCTGTGTTTCTCTTCAGAGTTTTTTCTTTTACCGGACAGGCTTCCTATAACCTCTCAGATTCCATTCCGAACATTTGATCTTGAGGCTCTCTGCAATGAAGTGTCCAAAGCTGTCATCTCACTTTTATCCCATGAGAAAAAGGGAATCAAAGCATGGGAAAGAGGAGTTGCCTTTCATTGGAAAGCAAGCATCACTTTTGTGCAGTATATCCATTTTCTTTGTGATGTTGAAATAATGCCATGCTTTTCTCCCACATGGAACAGGCTTTTCAGCAAAACGATTACAGAGCATAAGTTCCCAGCATCCTTCTAAAATACAAATATAAGACAATGACATGCTTGGGAACTATAACTTGCCCTTCATCCAGCCTTATGTGCTTTGGCTTTCCCATATACTGGAGTAGGATTTGCCTTCTGATTGTCAGAATCCGTGCATACAAGTGGTGGTATTCACTAAATTTTACTACCGGTTCTGTGGGTGTGACCTGATAGGGCATGACATGGCTTGGTGGATGTAGCATGGCAGGGGAAGTATACTGTATAATCTCCATTCCCTCCCCACTCCAAGGAAAGGTTACTGCAAAATCCCCATTTCCTCCTGATCAGCTGGGAGGAATAGATGGGGGCAAGGCCAGTCAGAGGTGATATTTACCAGTTCTCTGAACTACTCAAAATTTAAGCTACCAGTTCCTGGTCAGAACCTGCTTAATATCACCTCTGGTCAGGGGTGGGTTTCTGCAGGTTCGCACCTACTCGCGAGAACCGGTTGGTGAAATTTAGAGAACCGGTGAGAGGGGGTTCCACCGGCGGACCTGGAAGTAAATCTGGCCCACCACTGCCAGTGACCCAACAGGAAGGAAAGGAAAGGAAGGAAAAAGGGAAGGAAGAAAGGAAAGAAGAAAGAAAGAAAGAAAGAAAGAAAGAAAGAAAGAAAGAAAGAAAGAAAGAAAGAAAGAAAGAATTTATCATTACAATTGAGTCCAAAATTTTGGTTGCTAAGCAAGAGCGTTGTTAAATGAGTTTCACCACATTTTAAAAGGTGGCCACTCCCACCTGTCACATGACTGCCAAGCCACGCCCACAAAATAGGCCACACCTACAGAGTAGGTTCTAAAAAATTTGAAACCCACCCCTGCCTTTGGTGCATACTATGATGCTAAAACAATGGCAAAAAGAGGCACAGTACAACATTACTGTTGCCAAAGCATCCTAAGCATGGGGTTGATTCATTTTTCTTCACCTGCATGCTCCCTGACTGAGCTTCTGCTATTTGCACAAGAAGCATACTATTCAGAGCATGAGCGTGTGGGAGATCCTATTGAGTAATGCTTTAATTATTCCAATAACTCCTATTAGTACAATTAGAGATTTCCTCTCTGTTGTGATTAATGATGAAATTCTCCTTGTTAAGATAACAATAGTGTCTGGCAAGTAGAGTTTGTGAATGGATCCCTAAAAGTGTGTCTAAATATATCTAGCTATTATTTGGAAAGAGAGAAGCCATTTCTCTTGCATTCTGCCCAAAATTTCATTCTATCTAGTCTCATATGCAACCTCCCATGGATCTTCCTACAGATACAATTATTGGTGCAATGAATGCCAGTTTCTACAAAATCAATATTCCTCGTCATAGGAAGCTGTAGAGGAATGTTGCATTCAATATGATTACTGGAGGTGAGCATGAATGAGTCAGGGCAAACACAGACATCCCAAATGTTATGTGTCTGTTCTGTATCTATTGATTTGAATTACTGTATGGTGTTTGCACGTATCTGTGAGCTATTCTCCCTCTCTTGGTGCCATTGCAAATTTGCATTGGAATGAACTAAGCAAAGCTGCAATTCTAGACATCTGCATCATCTTAACAAAATGTCATGGCATTAAAACCAACCAGGGGAATTAAGTTTCTACAGAGCAGCAAATGTGGTAATGTATAGTAGTATATCGTGCACTCAGGTCAAAAGATATGCATGACATGGTAACATTGATCTTCTTCTGCATGTAACTTTAAATCAGTTTGATGTTTGTACATTTTGGATTTACCTAACCTGCTGTGATTGAACAACTTGAAAGTATTAGGCTGAAATCATAGTCTATTTTTGGTACTTGGCAGTGGTGGATGGTCTGCTAACTGAAAATAGAGTTGGTAATTGAGCAGTGGTTGTTTTTCAGCATCAAATATCTTCCCCTCCAAAAGGGCTTTTTCTAGTATACTCTAGAAACTCTAGTATAACAGACAACTACTCAAGTCTTATACTATATCTTCAACAGTCTTATCTTATGACCAAAGATAAAAGATGCTGAAAGTTCCATTTAAAAGCTGCAGATTCCTTTTATCCAACATACCCTATATATAGACTGTATGATTAAATGATTAGAGTATCACATGTAAAGTACAGCAAGTCCTGGATGTTTGATATACTGTTAGTCCTTGTTTAATGACCATGGTTGGAGTGGGCCACTAAGCTGTTAATAATAATAATAATAATAATAATTTTATTTTTAAACCGCACCCTCTCCCCACAGGGACCCGGGGCGGTGCACAGGCAGAATAAAAACAGTTAAAAAAAATACATACATTTCATAAAAAACAATTAAACCAACCCTGTGCTAAAAATTCGCTAAAAATGTGCTACCCCATTAAAAAACCCCAAAGACAGAGAGACTATCCTAGGCCGGCCAGACAGAAGAAGTGTGTTTTTAGCTTGAGACGGAAGGAGCGGAGGTCAGTGGTCATCCTGATATCGGGGGGAAGGTCGTTCCAGAGGGCCGGGCCCGCCACAGAGAGAGCCCTTCCCCTGGGAGTCGCCCGCTGACAGAGTCTAGTGGACGGCACCCGGAGAAGTCCCTCTCTGTGGGAGCGGATCGGCCGTGAGGATGTATGGGGCAGGATCCGATCCCGCAGACAGCTAGGTCCCGAGCCATGGAGCGCTTTAAAGATGATGACTAACACCTTGAAGCACACCCGGAAGACGACAGGTAGCCAGTGCAGCTCGCGCAAGAGCGGTGTTATGTGGGTCGACCTAGTGGTCCCCATAATTGCTCGCGCGGCTGCATTCTGGACTAGCTGAAGCCTCCGGGTGCACCTCAAGGGGAGTACCATGTAGAGAGAGTTGCAATAGTCCAGTCGGGATGTCACGAGAGCATGAGTGACTGTGCGAAGGGCGTCCCGATCCAATAGGGGGCGCAATTGGCGAACCAGGCGAACCTGGTAAAACGCCCTCCTGGCCACGGCTGTCACTTGATCTTCCATGGACAGCCGGGTATCCAGGAGGACACCCAAATTGCGCGCCCCATCCACAGGGGCAAGATGTTCGCCCCCTATGGCCAGCGATGGAGTGAGCTGGTTGAATCGGGCAGCCGGAAACCACAGCCACTCGGTCTTGGTCGGGTTGAGTCTGAGTCCGTTCCTTCCCATCCAGATCCGTACGGCTTCCAGGCACTGGCACATCACCGCTACGGCATCGTTGGGGTGGTTTGGGGTGGAAATATACAACTGAGTATCATCAGCGTAAAGATGGTACTCCACCCCAAAACCACGGATGAGCTCACCCAGCGGCTTCATGTATGTGTTGAACAGGAGAGGCGAGAGGACTGACCCCTGAGGCACCCCACATGTGAGGGGTCTCGGGGTCGACCTCTGCTCCCCTGCCAACACAAATTGCGATCGGCCAGAGAGGTAGGAGGAGAACCACCGTAAAACGGTGCCTCCCACCCCCAACCCCCCCAGCCGATGCAATAGGATACCATGGTCGATGGTATCGAAAGCCGCTGAGAGGTCTAATAGGACCAGGATGGAGGAACATCCCCCATCTCTGGCCCTCCAGAGATCATCTACCAACGCGACCAATGCCGTCTCGGTGCTATGCCCGGGCCGAAAGCCAGACTGGCGCGGATCTAGATACTCAATTTCCTCCAGGTGACGGGGAAACTGTTGTGCCACCACACTCTCGACAACCTTCGCCAAAAAGGGAAGGTTGGAGACTGGACGATAGTTGTTTAAAAGAGCTGGGTCCAAAGAGGGCTTCTTAAGGAGGGGCCTCACCATAGCTTCTTTTAGGGAAGCAGGCAAGGAACCCTCACTTAAGGATGCGTTGACAACCTCTTGGAGCCAGCCTCGTGTCACCTCCCAGGATGCCAGTACAAGCCAGGAGGGACACGGGTCCAATAAACATGTGGTGGCTCGCAGTCGCCCACGTAACCTGTCCATATCTTCGGAAGTAACGGAGTCAAACTCCTCCCAAACAAGATATCTTTCGTGGCATCCCACTGGACCAAGAATGGGGGCTAGCTCATTCTGTATCTGAGCGGTTTTCTCCTGCAGAAAAGTCACAAATTCCTCTGCTCTACCCTGTAGTGGGGCTTCCCGCTCCCTCTGTTGAAGGAGGGAGCGGGTCACCCTAAACAGGGCGGCAGGGTGGTTTTCTGCGGATGCTATGAGAGTAGCACAATGATGACGTTTGGCCACTCTCAGCGCCACAATGTAAGTCCGTAAATGGGCTCTTACCTGTGTCCGGTCAGATTCAGAACGGCTAGCCCTCCATCTTCTCTCTAGGCATCTCTTGCGGCGCTTCATCACCCGCAGCCCCTCAGTGAACCAAGGAGCTAGGGTGGTTCGCTGCCGCAAGAGAGGCCGCAAGGGCGCGACCCGATCCAAGGCTCCCACGGCAGCAGAGTTCCATGCGGCCGTGAGGTCCTCCATCGGGGCGCGGGTCAGGGATACAGGAAATGGCCCAAGCGCTGTCTGGAACCCATCCGGGTCCATCAAGCACCTGGGGCGGTACCAGATTGGTAACTCTGGTTCCGCCTCCCCGCGGAGGGGAGCAGCGGTCGGAAAGTCGAGCCGGAGAAGTGAGTGGTCTGACCATGACAAGGGTGTGATGACTATATCCCCTATACCCAGATCACTCTTCCATTGGCCTGAGACAAAGATGAGATCCGGCGTATGTCCACCCTCGTGGGTGGGGCCCTGAATTACTTGGGTCAGGTCCATGGCCGTCATGGAAGCCATGAACTCCCGAGCTGCCCCGGATGATTCGCCCAACGATGGCAGATTAAAGTCCCCCATGACTAAAAGTCTGGGGGTCTCCACTGCCACCGTAGCGATCACCTCCAGGAGCTCGGGCAGGGCTGCTGCTACATAGCGGGGAGCCAGGTATACAACCAGCAAGCCCAACTGCCTCCCTAGGCCCCACTTTACGCAGAGGGACTCACAGCCGGTAGTCTGAGGCACAATGGTCTCTCTCGGCTCAAGGCCTTCCTTAATAATGACCGCTACCCCACCACCCCTGCCTAGGGCCCACGGCTGATGAAATGCGCGGTAACCTGGCAGGCACATTTCAACGAGGGGAAGTCCTCCCTCGTGGCCCAGCCAGGTTTCCGCAATTCCTACCAGGTCCGGCTCCCCCTCTGACACAAGGTCATGAACGAGGGGGGCTTTGTTGACCACGGACCTGGCATTGCAGAACATCAGCCGCAGGCCCTGGCTCTGTATTCCCTGACCACCTAGCCTGCGGGGGTTGCGGCACCCAACCGTTTGTAGCCAACGGCTACGTGCCACCAACCGGGAGGATGGAATTTGTCTCCCCTCGGCCCTGCCCCTCCCCACAACCGTCTGAATTGGCGCGCCCTCCGGTAAAACGACTAATGGTCCCCCCCTCAAATCTGAACCTACCGTCTCCTCCCGTCGGCTGCCGGTCCGGCCCCTTTCCTGTTGTTCTGTGGTCTCTATCTGTCTATACCCATCCCCCCCCTTGGAGCCCCCTAAAATAGACAATAATTTAGTAATTAAAAATCCCCTAAGGCCACGCTTCGCCCGTCTCTCCTGATTAACATATCCCTCATCGAGACGGGCCCTCGATAGTGTGGAGGGCCAAACCTGCGAGAGCGGGGACTCTCGCAGCAGTAAAAGGCTAGCTCTGGAATACATATGTTATAAATAGATACTAAAAGTACTAAAAGTTGTTAATAAATAATTAATATGATGGAATTCATTTGTGGGGCTGGGGTTTAAAATACAAAGATTTAAAAGTTAAAAAAATTGTTAGCCAAGTTAGAATACATTTCATTAATAGATATTAAGCTGAAATAAAGTGCAACCAGTAAGGATTAAAAGATGATAAGCTCGCAATGTCAGTTAAAGATAGTCAGTTAGTTGTTCCAGTCCAAAATCAAGGACAAATACCGTCTTCGGGATATCATGGCTTAGTTCTCAAAAGGGAGGTAGTTAAGATGGACAACTGGCCAGCATGGCCGTTTGCGTTCCCTTTCGACGCTCTCACCGTCGCCATCTGTCTCTCCTGTGCCTCCGCCTTGTCCACCGGCCTCTCGGCGCTCCCACCGCCGTCGGCCAGGCTTCCAGCGGTCGCCTCAGGATTCTCTCATTCACAAGCCAACTTCTCAGCGCTCTCACCGCTGCCATCGTCCTTCCCTCCAGCGCTCTCCACTCTCCGGCTCTCTCACCGCCGCCAATCTCCCGCAGCTGCCATACACTCCATCTCCCGTGGTTGCCATCTCATTCACCATCCGTTCCACACCTCCCGGCGCTCTCACCGCCACCATCCACATTTCCAGCAAACGCCGTTGCCGCTGACCACTCGGAGCTCTCACCTCCGTCTCTGCCCTCGGCAAGCCACAGCTGACACAGCATCGGGGGCTCTTAGGCGCGACCGGCATCCCGCCCTGATTCAGGCGCCGAGGACGCCGGCCTCCGCTCCAAACGGCTCCAAACGGCTCGCTCCGGACGCTCCCACCGTCCCAGCGTCCGTGGAGCCGCATCCGCTCCCGAAGCCTCCGAGAACGGCGCGAGCCTCATCCTGCACGCCAGGATGGATTCCCTACCGATACCCAGCCCTCTAAGCCATAGGAGAGGGCTGGGAGCACTGAAAGGCTAACAAAAACCTCCGCAGCCCTCACGGAGCTCCGGAGCTAACCCGCCATCTTGCGCACGCGCAGACTTGTAATGTGTTAAGTGAAGCAGTTGCTAAATGAAATCACAACTGTGCTTACTTCAGTTTTTCTTTGCTTTACAGTCATGTGAAAGTTGTAGACGCAATAGCTGGTTGTAAAGTTACTTTTCCAACACTGTCATAACTCCGAATGGTTGCTAAATGAGGCAATAACTAAATAAGGGCTGCCTGCATTCACATGTCTTATCTGGGCTATTTACAGATTATTTAAGTAGGCCTGTGAACATGTTTTAAATTCCGAATTCATATGAACCAATTCAGAGATATCTGGATTGTCAAAATGATGAAATGATTGAATTGCATGTGCCTCCGATCAGTATGAACTAACCCTTTATATATACATGCACATCTGCTTTTCAGCAATCTAAATTAAACTGGGACTTCCAAATTATTGTGGATATCCAATTTGATTGAATTAATTTTTCTGAATTGATTAAAATTAATTAGATCAATTAATTGAATCAATTTGAACAGTTGGAGTCATTTTGATTTATACATCCCTCCACTTGAGTACTGTTTGGTTGTGCTTAGAGATTAGTTGTACTATTGTGATGTAGTAGTTAGAATGTTGGATTGGGATTCACCCATATTCATCTTCCTAATACTTTCTTTTAACTCAACTTAATCCACTGGTTTGCTAGTATGATGATAAAGTGCAAAATGACTTTGTCTATGCTAATTTGAACTCCATGTGCCTTAGAGGAAATGAGGAATGTAAGCATGAAGAAATAAATCCATAAATGTAAATAAATTAATACAAGAACTAGGACCCAAGTTGTTCACACCTAACATCAATTGCCATTTCCAAGTGATCATACATACAATGCAAATTTCTGTAGGCAGAAGCCTATACATACAAGCATCCCTTCCTGTAAGAATTTCTACTAAATGCCCAGAGGCCTGGGGAGGGATAAATCTCATGTACATAATCATTAGACTGTTCCCCGCCCCCCCCCCCCAAGTTTCATGATTATGTTAATTATCACACTTTTGAACAGACATTTTCTCTCTCTACAGATCTCTTTACTGTTGACTGTTCTTCATAATGATCTAAGACATGACCCACGAACAAATATTTCAAATAACATCCTTCTTCATCTTAAGCCACTATTTCTCTGTTTGACAATTTAGAAGATATGGATAAGCAATTAAGGTGAATGGGGAGGGAGACAACTTAGTGAAGCATGAGCCACATTCTGCTTAGAGAAAAACGTAGAGACAGATTTCTAATGGATTTCTGTCTCTTGTCTAATTTGTCCTAAATGTTTCAACCATGACATGTTTCAACTGGAACAAATTATAGTCTGTCCTTTCAGAACAAAATGAGGCATTCATTAAGGAGAAATTGTGTGGATGTGTGGATGTGTGTGCATCTCTCCCTCCCCCCCCCCCTGATATAATGTAGAATACAAAGGTAAAATCAGCTTGCAAGAAAAATGTTCTACAAGTACTACAGCTGCTAATTTTCCCCTGGTTCCCATTTGTTACTCTCTTCTGAACACGATTCCAATTTTAAAATCCCACTGATTGGCATAAAAAATAAATGCTAGAGAATTTAGTTGAAGGCATCTCTTGAAAATTAACACAATATTTGAATATGAATGACTTCGATAGAAAGAGCCATCATATTTTAAAACACTAGTTATCCAAAGCCTGACCTTTCTGTCTTTTCATCTGTGTTTCAATACTTCTAAGATGGATGACCTTGAAAATAATGCTATCACATAGGTTACTCATGTCCTAGGACCATTCCACAGCCAAAGACCATTTTTCAACTATTCTTCAACCTGCTGCTGATTACTCATTTTTATTCTGGCCCCTGAACCTGGGACAACTCTGGAACACTCTGCCCAAGATTAGTAAAAACTTTTCCCCATTCTTCACTGAACTCTTATTTTCTCTTTATTGGCCAAGTGTGATTGGACCCACAAAGAACTTGCCTTTGGTGCATATGCTCTCAGTTTACATAAAGAAAAATAAAATAGAATACATTCATCAAGAATCATAAGATGCAACACTTAGTGATAGTTATAGGTTATTAATAAGCAATCAAATTATACTAGGAAACAAATAAAACAATACAAATTTTAAAGAAACAAGCAACATGATTATAGTCATAAGTGGGAAGACATAGGTACTAGGAAATAGATAGGTACTAGGAAGGAAGAGAAGAAGAATAGTAATACAGTATTATTAGATACTTTGACAGTGGGGATTAGTTGTTTAGCAGAGTGATGGCATTCAAGAAACAACTGTCCTTGTGCCTAGTTGTTCTGATGTGCAGTGCCCTGTAGCATTGTTTTGAGTGTAGAAGTTGTCAATTCCAATAGTGCAATCACAAGGGGATTTCACTAAGGTGACCTAGTATACAGTATTTGAAAAGGGAAGGTGTATCTGAAGGGGAATTATTACAACTGGAGGACAATTCAGTGATACACCAATCACCAAAATATTCTACTTTCTCAAAATGTTTGCAGTTTTTTTTCCTAGAGAACAAAGATTGCAGTTTTAATAGATGAGTCTTTATTGCTCTTTTCAATAGCATAAAGCATCCTCACCTGATTTAATCACATTTACTGATCTGAAGAAACATTCAAATGAATTTAGAAAACAATCTACTTCAGAATGAGCTTTCTCCTGAAGATTTGGTGTTTACTTCTAGCGTTTCAAAGGTTTGTTGCCTTAGCAACTGCTGCAGCACATGGGATAAGCTGTCCACTGCTTCCGATGGCATTATACTATTGTCATCTATGTTTTTTCATACTTTAATTGTTGCAAAAGGATAGCTTGTGCCTATGTAGGTAAGACTAATGTCTCTGTGTGACAATTTATGCTGAAGTCCCAGTGCTTATTTCTCTCACCTATCTGTCATTGTGAGTGACAGCTCATTGCCTCTTTTCTTCTTTCTTCAAGCATGCTGGTTCCACTTATATGTAATCTCCTGGTTGTTCTACATACCGCATTTTTCGGAGCATGAGATGCACTGGAGTATAAGACACACCCAGGTTTTGAAGAGGCATTTTTTTTTTAAAAAAGTAGGTAGGTAGGTAGAGGGATAGCGAAGAAGAGAAAGAGAGAGAGAAATACAGTAGGTAGATGGGCAGGGAGAGAGAGTGTGTAGTTAGGCAGGTAGAGAGGGAGATAAAGGGAGAGAGAGGGGGGGAGAGAAATACAGTCGGTAGATAGGTAGGGAAAGAGAGAGTGTAGATAGGTAGGTCGGTAGAGGGATAGAGAGAAAAATAAAGAGAGAGAGAGAAATACAATAAATAGGTAAGAAGAGAGACAGAGAGAAATACAGTAGGAAGGGAGGGAGGGAGAGAGTGTAGATAGGTAGATAGAGGGATAGAGAGAAAAATAGAGAGAGATATACAGTAGATAGGTAGGGGGAGAGAGAAAGACGGTAGGTAGGTATATAGGTAGATAGAGGGGGAGAGAGAGAGAAATACAATAGGTAGGTAGGTAGATGTTTCCATGTGTAATTATCCATGTGCTGGAGATGGAAATCGCTGTAACACCTAAAACTTTGTTTCTGCTGGCACAGCACTTGACCAACGTAATTCTCATCAATCCCTGTAACTCAGGGGTTCCCAAACTTGGCCACTTTAAGACTTGTGAACTTCAATTCCCAGAATTCTCCAGCCAGCTATGTGCACAAGCTATGCTGGCTGGAGAATTCTGGGAGTTGAAGTCCACAAGTCTTAAAGTTGCCAAGTAACTAAGCAGCCTTCTGAAAGGAAAAAAAAAAAGGTTTTTTGCACTCTGCAAATCTCCTGAAAGCAGGCCCATTGTTGTTGTTTTTTCAAATAAAAGGCATGAATAGCCTTGCAGAGTGCTTCTGGGGGTGGGGGGGCAAAATGAGCCAAAAAATGGGCCATTTTTTGCAAAAACGGACCATGCTTATGTCAAAAAAATTGGATGCATAGCCTTATGGAGGCTTATAGAGTGATGCTAGGGGCTGGTGGGGGGGCAAAAATGGTCCGTTTTAGGCTCATTTCTGCCCTTCCTAGCCCCAGGAGCTCCCTGGAAGCCTCTATAAGGCTATGCACAGCCATTTTGGTGAAGGGGTGGGGTTTCAGGAGGCAAAAAAGTGCTGTATTGGATGTATAAGATGCTCTCAGATTTTCAGCCTCTTTTTAGAGGAGAAAAGGTGTGTCTTATACTCTTAAAAATACAGTATTTTAAACATACTCTAAAATTTATGGATGAAGTTTCTGATTTAGTACTTCCTGTTACAGCTCCCCTATTACTGATGATTACTTCCCACTGGACCTGGATGGCCATACTGGTAATATCAAAACTTAGAAACAGGGATTATTGCAAAGTCAGATTTGGCAAGCTTGTAATTTTTGAATCTATAAAGAAATCTGACTTTGAGCCCACAAACTTTAAAAATATATATTTTAAATCATGTCAAATTAACATATATAATTGTGCCTTGTCCAGCCCTTCCTTATATAACATGAAATAAACAAGTAATTATATCTTGATTTGAAGATAGATTAGATTAGATATTTTAGATTGAAATGATTATAGCTGAATAGCATATTGTACATGTCACATGTTTCCCTTCGTCGATCCCTCTTTGTCCACCTATAAAGAACAGGATGTTTTTCTGAGGTTCTCAGTATGCATTTTTACAGGGAGAGACTTTTTAATAAATATATTCGAGTTAGAGCAGATGCACGTGTATGTGAGTGCATACATGTGTAGATGTGCATGCGCATACACACACATCTATCTATCTATCTATCTATCTATCTATCTATCTATCTATCTATCTATCTATCTATCTATCTATCTATCTATTTATCCATCCATCCATCCATCCATCCATCCATCCATCCATCCATCCATCCATCCATCCATCCATCTATCTATCTCCAGCACTGTAAAGAGTAGCCATTCCAACCTGGCCAATACAATACAATACAATACAATACAATAGCAGAGTTGAAAGGGACCTTGTAGGTCTTCTACTCAACCCCCCCTACCATTTTAGACAAATGGCTATCTAACATCTTTTTAAAGACTTCCAGGGTTGGGGCATTCACAACTTCTGGAGGCAAGCTATTCTAGAGGTTAATTGTTCTAACTGTCAGGAAATTTCTCCTCAGTTCTAAGTTGCTTCTCTCCTTGATTAGTTTCCACTAATTGCTTCTTGTCCTGCCCCCAGGTGCCTTGGAGAATAGTTTGACTCCCTCTTCTTTGTGGCACCCTCTGAGATATCGGAACACTGCTATCATGTCTCCCCTGGTCCTTCTCTTCATCAAACTAGACATACCCAGCTCCTGCAACCGTTCTTCATATGTTTTAGTCTCCAGTCCCCTAATCATCTTGGTTGCTCTTCTCTGCACTCTTTCCAGAGTCTCCACGTCTTTTCTACATCATGGCGACCAAAACTGTATGCAGTATTCCAAGTGTGGCCTTACCAAGGCACTATACAGTGGCATTAACACTTCATGTGATCTAGATTCTATTCCTTTGTTTATGCAGCCTAGAACTGTGTTGGCTTTTTTGGCAGCTGCTGCACACTGCTGGCTTATATTTAAATGGTTGTCCACTAGGATTCCCAGATCCCTCTCACAGTTGCTACTATTGACCAATGAAATTTCAGAACTAGAGTGGATGAAGGCTAGGATGATAGTGTGTGGCCATTTTAAAGAAAATAAAAATAAAAATTGCAGTATTAGATACCAGGCTCAGGTGAGTTTAAAAATCAATATTCCAGATACGCTGCTTAAAAGGATTCCTGATATTTTCAAAATTCAGTGGGCAGGGACTTCCCAAAGAGATATCTAAAAATTGGAGTTTGCTATTAGCTCTTGTTAGCCAAGTTGATTTAAAATGTTATCTGAGAATCAGAATCACAAGGAAACAATTAGCTTCAATAGCCAAGGTTCAGGACCTTAAGATACAATTAAGTGGGAAAGTTCCTGGAAGTGATTTTGTCCTGCCAGAATTACTAAGATAAAGTAAAGATAGGTGGATTCCATTGCTGACTGCTATATTTATTCATATAAACAATACTGTGTATTGTCCATCTGAGTGGAATCACTGCCACTAATTTCTGTAAGAACAAGGAACTAGACTAGAGTCTGCCAATTATTAATAAAACTGCTGTATTGTATCCAGATTGAAAATATTCTTACTGAAAAGCAGGTTTGATTCAGAAGGGACATATTAACCTTGAACTATCATCCAGTCCTGCATCATTTAGCCAAAAAATTACTCATCACTGTCCACATTCTCTCTTTTTGCAGACTTCATGGATTTCTAATCAGTGTTGGAGGAGGAGGAGGAGGAGGAGGAGGGAGGAGGAGGAGGAGGAGGAGGAGGAGGAGGAGGGGCTACATGGGAAAAAAAACTAAGGGGACCCTCAGTACATAAAGATTGGTCCTTTTTATCCAAATTCTTTATTCTAAGCACCTACTTTTTAGCTGTTTCCCCAAAGCACCTGGGGAGCTGGTACCACCTAGAAAGGCAAAGAAAGGAAATATTGTACCTCTTCTACTTTTCAAATTATTGTCTTCTGCTCATCACCTTCTAATGCTAGCAGATTTTACAATTCCCGTTTTGTTATATGCAGAAGATGTAATTTTGTCTGCTTCCTGGTTGGGAATAAGAAGGGCATTGCAGGAGTTAGCCCTCCTTTTGTCTAAAAAAAAAAAACAAATTTGTTTTAATTTACTCTGTAAATTTCCATGGCTTAGAGTGGACTTCCAGCTCAATGCTCCAGTTGTAATCCAACACCTTAATCATAACACTTCAGTGACAAAACAATAGTACTGCATTATTAGAATTCCACTCAGATTTACATCTTAAATTTGTCATATTACATATTATTTAAAAAACAGCTTCCATAGCGTCATTCCATTTTAAAAGGACCATGTTAATAAAATCAGTGGGAGATGATGTTAAAACTAACTTTCATTTTCCCTCTTCTTATTTTGTTGCATAATTTATTTTGGCACAGGAGTACATACTGTAAACCGAGCTCAGGAATTCTAGGAATTGAAGGCCACAAGTCATAAAGGGGCTATAGTTCCCACCCCTGCTATAAATAATATTTGCAGATACCCATCTAGTGTATCTTCTTCTCACTATAGGTTGAATCACATGATTCTCTCTCTCTCTTCCCTCCTTTTACATTTTATTGGCTGTTTGAGAACTTCTATTTATTTTATTTTTATTTTATTTTATTTTTATACCGCGCCTCTCTCCCCGAAGGGACTCAGGGCGGTGCACAGGAAATTAAAAACGGAAATGCAAACATGTCAATAAAAACGGACGTATAATAAATAAGACTACAGAATAAAATCGAATTAAATTTAAATGCCCTGTGCTAAAAATTCCCTAAAACATACCCACACATTAAAACCCTCAAGATAATTTGCTACTCAGTCTACGAAAGTGGTCTCGGGGACTAGGCTAGGCCGGCTAGTTGGAAAAGATGAGTCTTCAAACGTTGGCGGAAGAGGCGGAGGTCTGTGGTGGTCCGGAGTTCGGGGGTCAGGTTGTTCCAGAGGGCTGGGCCCGCCACAGAGAAGGCCCTTCCCCTGGGGGTCACCAACCAGCATTGCCCAGCGGACGGCACCTGGAGAAGTCCCTCTCTATGGGACCAAATCAGCCGAAGGGATGTATGAGGTAGGAGATGGTCTCGCAAATAACTAGGTCCCGTGCCATGGAGCGTTATAAAGATGGTTGTCAGCACCTTGAAGCACATCCAAAAGACCACAGGCAGCCAGTGCAGCTTGCGCAGGAGAGGTGTTACATGGTAATGCCGTGAGGCTCCCAAAATCCCCTGCGCGGCCGCATTCTGCACTAGCTGTAGTCTCCGGGTGCACCTCAGGGGGAGCCCCATGTAGAGAGCATTGCAGTAGTCTAGACAGGATGTCATGATGCTTGAGTGACTATGCGAAGGGCGTCCCGGTCAATAAAGGGGCGCAACTGGCGTACCAGGCGAACCTGGTAAAAAGCCCCCCTGGCCACGGCCGTCACATGATCCTCCATGGAGAGCCGACATGATCCTCCATGGAGAACCAGGAGTCCAGGAGGACGCCTAAGTTGCGAGCCCTTTCCACGGGCTATAAAATGGGTAGACTAGTGAAGTCAACAATTTTAGATCAAACATTTGTTCAAGGGAACTTTGCTTTATTTGGGGTATTTTTTCATTATAAAATGTATATTTATTTTATAATGGCTGAAAAA
Organism: Rhabdophis nuchalis; assembly: GCA_039707465.1. NCBI lineage: Eukaryota > Metazoa > Chordata > Lepidosauria > Squamata > Natricidae > Rhabdophis > Rhabdophis nuchalis. Next base: position 31,869,288 of record CM077645.1, read on the forward strand.
ATAGCTTTTTTTCCCCTTTTAAGTATAATGAAGGATGGACAGTGCAAATTACCTCTTCTTGTCTTTCACAGAGTGAATGTTACAATTTTACCAGACCAAATGATAAGGTAAGGCAGTTTTTGAATGGAGAGGTTATCATTAGGACTGAAATTAAAACTTTTTTTAAAGGCTGAAGTCCTAGTGACCTCATAAGCAACTGCTTACCTTCTTGCTCAGGCTCTAATAATATAGTATGGCTCTTCCAAAGACAATCCTGCATTTTTAAAGAACTTTGTACATTCGCCTTATCCATATACTCCTTCCACTTCCCTCAATCTTATAAACCATAGTCACTTTTTTAGTTGGATCACATGATCAAAGTATGTGGGAATGGCTTCTCCATCATCATCTCAGTGAAATGACCAGATTTAATTAAATCTTCTCATTCATCAGTGGCTCAAGTTCCCATTTGATGATCATGCATGGACATTTTCTTATCCATTTTGAACATTTTTTATTCTACGTTTCCACTTATGCGGTGCCTATAATTTTTATAAATATATATATATTGAAACCATAAATAAAGTGTCATTAACTATCAAAATGAACTCGGAGGCAGAAAGCTGGCTGAAAAGGAAGTTTCTAACCTCCTTCCAGAAAGTTAACAAAATGTGAGTTGAGCACACCTCCCAAGGGAAATTTCTTCATGAAATAATGAAAAACATTTGAAAATCAGCACATCTTCTGCTGACTTTATGTCCAGAGAGTGCACATCAAGGTCAATGGGCAATACAGTAAATGTTACTACTGACACCTTAAATTTGTCAAGAAAACAATTTGCCATATGCTCCTGACATATTTTGTGTCCATTCCAATTTTCAGACACTCGTTAAGGATGGAGCTAAGCAGTGTGCATTTCAATAATCAAATCAGGATTGGATAGCTGTTGTAGGTCAGAGCAGCTCCACTTCATCATGACTGTTGCATTTTCTGTACTGGGCATAACTGCACCCCTTGGATCCCTTAACTAAGCTATAACACTTTTACTTCTATGGTAAAAGAGATATTGTACCTATATAATCTGTCTCAATCACATACTCTCTTTCTCTGGTTTTAATCATTAATCTACAATAATTGCACTAATTGCAAAACTAATGTAGAATTGTCCTGCAAGTTAGTAACTATGGCATTATAAGGTAATGATGGTATAATTAATATCTACCAGCCTGATTTTGTTAAGGGAATAGTTTCAGATTGTCTTTAAAAAGAACCTATGATCTCAAGCTATATATTCTAATAATAGATTTATAAAATCATCATCTACTACAAAAAAAAATAAATGGATGTTTTGGGGAGAGCCTTCATCCATTACTGGTAAACATTTCTCTTCACAGAATTAAGCACAGGCCAGGATTCCAAAGTCAGAAATCAAAACATCTTGTTAAGATTTATGCATTTGACAATTTGGCACACATAGTATGTTTTTTCTTCCAAGCTCTGTAGTATGAATTTCCTTTTCTAATTAAAAATAAAAGATTCTGTCTGGATGATTTTTTTTTTGCCTTGTAGCTGGGCTTGAAGAGCTGAAATCATAAAAAATGTGCATATCATTGGCAACTATGTAAATCCACATCAAAAATGATTTATACACTGAGATTTCAAGATTTGCCTGTACCGACCTGTATTTTAATTCTTTAATCATATATTCAGGTTTGAATATCTAAGGAAAATAAAGAAAGTTAAAAACTAACTAATGGGGAAAAGGCCAAACGAGCGATATCTTTTGATCAAAGTTTGGACTCTATCTACATGCTCAAGACTTCTAAATGAAGCAAAGGGACAGGTTCCCAACAAAGGGCCAAATTCAAACCAGACAATTAAAGAAGCGTATCTAAGAATATAGCAAGAATCTAATGATATTACTCAGGGAGATAGCTGACTTTCTCATTCCATACTAGAATATTTTCATGTGGAGAATTAAGGTGAAAAAGCTCAAAAGAAACTTGATACAGTAAGTGTAGGCCATATTACTGTTTCCCCATGCTAAAATAAACATTACTGAATGTGGGAGTTTCACAGCTGAATTTCAGTGATATTTGGCTCTATGGACTGGAACAGAACAGCACAGGATTACCTCTGACCTATCTTGCCTCTCTTTTCAATCTCTGTAGATTGAATCAACATGTGTTGCTTCAAATATTATCAACATAGCACTCGTGATATAAACAGCCAGGCCTCTCCAAATAAAATAAATTGAAATCTCTTTTTTCCCCAAATAATTTTTTATTTTTTGATTCTCTTACATACCGTTTTAAGTATACATTCATATAATTGTTATGCTTCTTTACATTTATCATTCTTATACATTTATTATTTCATTTAATAAGTTATAATGTACAGTTTGGTTTGCTTTATTTACTATCTCTTCCTCCTTTTGTAAACACCTCCTTGTTTTCCCTTTTTTTTCTCCCTCCCTCTCTTCTCTACTTCCTTCCTTCCTCCTCTCCTCCTCCCTTCTTCCCTTACCTTTCTCCTATTCCTGCTCTTTCTCTTCCTCTTCCCCTTCCTACCCTCTCTCCTTCTCTTTCTCTCCCTTCCATCCATCCTCTCCCTACTTCTTTCTTCTTTCCTCCATCTTCCTTTCATTCTCTCCTCCTCTCTCCTTTTCTTTTTCTATTATTCTTGGTGTATATTTCAAAACTCAGTTTATGTTTCCTTGGGATGGTATTCCCAGCATTGAAATGAAATAAATTGAAATCTCTGTGTGCAGAGGTGGGCGTCACATAATGTAACAACCGGTTCACCCAGAACAAAAAAATCTGAGTTTGCACCTTCCGAGCATGCAACAGCATCAAATACACAGTGTTTATATAGGACAGGAGAGCGCTAGGGTGTGGGAACGGGCCCAGTCGCTGGTCAGAACTACTTCTTTGCCCAAACCGGTCTGAACTCGCAGCAGCCCACCTCTGTCTGTGAGCTCAGAAAGTTTTGGTAAACAAAAATGTCACAAAGATAAGAGGATCCCATGATTCTATAAAATCTCACTAAAGGTTCACAGAAGCACCTGTTGTTTGTCTGGAACTGCTCATCCTTATAATTGCCAAATAGTGAGGCCAAATTTAAGATCCAGTGATAGAGCAACTCTTCTATTTGGACCAAACCTAAATTCTAAGATCCAGAGATCTCTGGATCAATTTCAGTTGGCTACCCTGCTACAAAGTAGGCCTCTGATTTCATTGATTTTCATGATATATTTTCTCCTTAACTTGTCCTTGTTCTTGCTTCACTAACTCTTATTTAGATTACATGACAGGGCCTTAGAAAGTTGGCTCCCAAAAGTAAGTATTCAAATTATATATAATCTCCCATGTGTTCGTTTTTTTCTTGTAAAATACATTAGGAAATTTACAGTGATTTCAGGTAGAAGCAAAATACTAACCATTACATAAGCCAAAAAACGTAATGTACCTGCATCACCACTATGATTCACTTATGAATCCTGAAGATAAAATCTGCTAACATCTCCTTGCTGAATTTTTTTAAGGTGCTTTGCAAGCCTCCTAGCAGCTTTTTATATGGTAAATTACCATATTATTAAAATGGTATATTACTATATATTACTATATTATTACTATGCTTTAACCTAGTTCCAGGGTGGGTTCCTGTCAGTTCTAATCTCTTCTATAGAAGAGGTTCCACAAATCTACAGTGCCATTTAGAACTGGTTCCAGCTCCCTCCCCACGTCTGTCTGCACATCATCAAGATGAAGAGCGAGAGGAGGAATTCTGGGAGTTGAAGTCCCCAAGTCTTAAAGCTGCCAAGCTTGAACACCCCTGGGGGTTTTTTCCTAAAGGGTTAGGGGTGCAAGGGTCTTATAACTTGACAGCTTTAAGACTTGCATCCTTCAAATGTGATAGTTTCTGAGCCAACATTTTGGTTGCTAAGCAAGAGCGTTGTTAAGTGAGCTTCACCACATTTTACAAGTTGGCCACACCCACCCAGTCACATGACTGCCAACCACTCCCACTCAGCCACTCCCACTCAGTCACGTGACTGGCAAGGCACTCCCACCCAGTCACATGGCCAGCAAGCCACTCCCACAAAGCAGGCCACACCTACAGAAGTTCTAAAAAAATTTGAAACCCACCACTGCCTAGTTCTCTCCTTAAAGCTGAGTCAATTTAACCAATTCTAGATCAATAGAATTGATTTCTACTACTTTTTTCTCTTCAGAAAGTTCAGGTCTCATTAACGAAAGCAAAAGAAGTTCATATTTTTGCAACATAGCTTTACCTCTTGACATACCTACAGTGAAAATATACCTGGGAGGGGGAGGGCCCTTTTTTTCCAACTGAGGAATCACTTTGAGGTTGATATATTTCCAAAAGCCATAGGATAGTAAGAAAGTGGCATTTCAGGAGATGTAAGCAGCAAAATGTTGAGTCTGCTTCAGGGGACATGCTGAGATGCTATTGTTATTCAAAAAATAAAATGATTCGCTGAATCGAAGAGGAAAAAACAGTGGGGTTCCAGGCACTTCAGAGATAGGATTAGGGAGCTGTATTTGGCCTGCATCCTGCCTACTGTGAACCATCGTGATTTTACTAGTCTAAAAGGAATGTTTTCCTCACCTCTCCCGTCACTTCAAATAATACTGTACTGATTATTTCTAGCCTGGTTTGTTCACTGTTCACAATTCCTTCCATTCTTGAAATTCGAAAAAAATAGAAACTTTTACCATCGAAGGTTGCAAGGTGAAGTAAACTTTTCCCCTGATGCTCTTGACTGCCTAGATCACATAGTTTTCTTAAGTTATTTGCCGTTGCCTTCTGAGAAGGAGTGAATGGTCTAGAATTATCCGAATGGCTTTATCTTTAGATTAGGATTAGAGTTTACAGTCTCCTGATTTCTAACAAACCAATGAACCACTACATCAAATTGACTTTCAAATAAATCCCAAGGAGCCCAATAAATAAGGCCACATAAAATAAGAAATCATGCGTTAAGTAATTCCTACTTTCAGTTTTTCCAGAGAAAACTTTATAATATACTCACCCATTCAATTTGAAGCCTGTGACATTAAACAAAAGAAGATTCAATGCAGGAATCGGGTCCAATCTTCTATGTAAAGCAAGTGAATCATGTCCTTAGACTAACCCAAGAATGTGAGCAAAAGAATTTTACGTTAATCTTCAGTAAAAGCAGAATATTGATTAATTGAGGAAACAAGTTCTGCTTTTTCTGATAAAGCCAAGTTCTGAAGTCATTGCAAGGTGTGTTTTAGAATTTGTTTCTGACAGATACTGATTAGAAATCACAAGCTTGCTTTCCACTTGACAGTTGCTGTCATTTAACAAAAAGGATGCCTGCCTGAAGTTTCTCCATTGGATCTTTAAAAGGCACCATTAGCATTTATATAATTTAAAAGGCTGCAAGTAGATCAAGATGTCCTGTTTCAGAAGCAACATGTTTTAAATAATTGATTTGTTTTGCCATTTTCAAAAGGGCCTGGGAAGGATTGAAGCATCTCAACTTAAGCACTCTTAAGCAGAAACCTGGTTATAATGCAGAACTATGGTACTGTTATCTTACGTAGAATTTATGAACTTTTAAACCTACCATTTCCCCAGAGTTTAGGCCTTCAATTGATCAGACTAGAAGTTTCTTTTATTAATGAATAGGTTAACCTGGTATAACAATTTTCAAGTAATGATTGGAATCAAAAGGTTGTTAAGGCCATATTTTGTACTCAGACACAGCTTTTAATGATATTTCTCCCCCTTACTAAAGAACTGCTGGGCAGACATATTTTTATCTATTTCTTTTTCTTAAGCTATTATTAAACTTTGCTGCAGTCCTGTCCTAGGAATTAGTGTATGCTAGACCTAGTATATTTGGCTTGCAAAAATCTTGATAGCAACCAAGTGGCAGCAAGGACTGGAAAGTTTATTTCATTCTATCTATAAGTTAACCAATATTTTGTAAAAGGTAAAAGTAAAGCTTTCCCTCGCACATATGTGCTAGTCATTCCCGACTCTAGGCGGCAGTGCTTATCTCCATTTCAAAGCCGAAGAGCCAGCGCTGTCCGAAGATGTCTCCACGGTCATGTTGCCAGTATGACTAAATGCGGAAGGTGCACAGAACGCTGTTACCTTCTCACCAAAGGTGGTTCCTATTTTTATACTTGCATTTTTACATGCTTTCAAACTGTTAGGCTGTCAGAAGCTGGGACAAGTAACGGGAGCTTACTCTGTTACGTGGTGCTAGGGATTCAAACCGCCAAACTGCTGACTTTTCTGATCAACAAGCTCAGCGTCTTAGCCACTCGCCCATATGACAATATCTAATACCTCGGTCTAATATCTTTATAAAGATCCACCATCTGTGGTTTTTTAAAAAAGGATCACAAACTCCTGTTCCTTAGTGACAGATAATTACCATTAATCCAGTCATTGGCTTTGAGATATTTCTTAAAGTGGTCTATCAGGAGGAGCTTGTTTCTGCTGAAACAACAATAATAATCCACAGTACAAAAAGCCACTCCAGAGCACCACACAGCTTTAAAGTTGCCTTAAAATTATTACTATAATGGTAATCAGGGAGATAGTAAATTTTATCTTTGGCGTTACTCGTTTGGATTTCTTTTTTATTGCTGTTCATTTATGCTGCTTTTTCTATGCCACCCCTGGAAAATATATCTAAGTATCTTACAATCCTGTCATGATATTACATTACTAACCAATACATTTTATAACAAGTTCTACAATAAATACTACAAATTCTTGAAGCACTCTGTCCATCACTCTCCCAAGATGCCATGTTGATTATTCTCCTACCCCATCTCTGGCCCCATGTTGTCCCATGGTAAAGTCAAGTTTTCATCCATTTGGCAAAAATTAGAGGGAAAGGGATTTTTTTCACCTCAGCAAGAAAGTTATTACCTAACTGTAGAATCTCAACAGAGAATGCTTCTTCCTGTTGCCTCTTTCTGGGGGACCTTGCATGAACTCTCTGCCTCCATGGCTTGGTCAGGCAGATTCCATTACAAATATGCCATTCTAAAGATATCTAGATCCCAAGCCATTGAACACTTTAGAAATCATAACCTGCACCAACAAACAAAAGAGCAAATGTTCCTATAGTACTGATCTAATATGGAAATGCATTCTTTTGGTTAATATTAGAAGAGCTGCATTCTGTACTAGTTGCCATTTCCATGCAGTCTTCAAATGTAAGGTAAACTTCAATTGTCCAAACACATAAAGAATAAGGAAGATGATCTTCCTAGACATAGGCAAGAACCATTATTTAGGCAAAAGGGGTAAAACGTTTTATAATCGCAATAGCATTTAGACTTATATACCACTTCACAGTGCTTTAAAGCCCTCTCTAAGCGGTTTACAGAGTCAGCATATTTCCCCCAACAATCTGGGTTCTTATTTTACCCACCTCGGAAGGATGGAAAGCTGAAAAAACCTTGAGCCTGGTGGGATATAAACTGCCAAAGTAGGCAGCAGAAGTAGCCTACAGTACTGCACTCTAACCACTCAAAGTCCTTAAAAAGGTCATATTTGGAAGCACTTCAGGTAAGCACCTCCCTGATGCACTGAATTATAAAGAAAGGTTGGAGAGACAGCACAGACTTGCAAGACTGATATTGTAGTCATGCTCAGTAAAGGTAGTTAGAGTGTTCTTGTGGAGTTGATTTCCTGGTGTAGAAACCATACTGGGGCTAACAAAACAAGAGATGCAAATTGCATGAATGAATTTTTTTGGAACACTTCAGGAAAGGCCACAACCATTCTCCCTTATTAAGTCTTACCATAGCACATCGAATATGGTCGTCATTCCATGCCCAGATCTTAATGTTGACTTGAGCGGCGGAATGAGGCCAAATGCATTTGACGCGGCCTGCTCGGCCCCGGAAGATACCGCCAGCCCCAGTGTTCCATCTGCGGGGCTGGCGCAGTAGGCGAATCGCCGAGCTGTGGAGGGAGGCCGGCGTGACTGCCTCGGCCTGCCTGGCTTCGGAAGATACTGCCAGCCCCAGTATCCATCTGCGGGGCTGGCGTAGCAGACCTCGGAGCCTCGGGAGACACTGCCAGCCCTAGTGTTCATCTGCGGGGCTGGCACAGCAGGTGACTGCGGACCTGTGCGGCCTGCCTGGCCTCAGAAGATGCCTGGTCTCAGAAGATACCGCCAGCCCCAGTGTCCATCTGCGGGGCTGGCGTAGCAGGCGACCGTGGAGAATGGCAGGCAAGGCCCATGGAAGGAGGTAGGCACGGATGGCGTGGAAGAACCCTGCCAGCCCCCGAGGCCCATCTAAGGGGGGCTGGCCCAGCACGCAACTCACCCGCCAGCGCGGAAGAACCCCACCAGCCCCCGGGGTCCATCTAAGGGGGGCTGGCCTAGCATGCGACTCGCCCGCCGCCACACCAAGACCATCTCGGCTCTGTGGGCTCAGCGGGTGTTGTGGGCGACTTAAAGGCCCACACGGAGGTTCAGAGAGAGGCCTGAGGCCTGAGTAGTGAGGTCGAGGTAGGAGGAAGTTACGGGGGTGAATGACATCTGCAAGCCATGGGTGATTCGACCGACCACGCGGCACTTACTCGGAGGAGGCTGATCCAAGTGGTGGAGGGGTTGCCCGGACAGCGAAGAGGCAAGGCTGGTTTGAGACAAGTGAGATATCATCCACCCGCGCGCCATGTCATCCGGTCGCGCGGCACCCACCCAGACCGTACGAAGGAGATGAGGTGAAGATGGGCCGAGGTGGTGATTCTTTTGGGCCGAGCAACATACCATCTAATTGCGCGGTGAACCCAGCCGGCAGAATTGACTCTGAACTGTCTGGACAATCTCCACCGTGTAGTGACTTGACTTTCCATCCTACCCCTCCTCCCACTCCCCCCCTATTTGACTGACGTCCCCTACCTTATTTTATTGTATTCTATTTTATTTTATCTAAAGCATCACCTCTCTGAAATCTAACTAAATCTAGCTATATCTTGCTGTAAATATTCAGGTGACTCCCCCCCCCCATGGCCATTATGGGCTTCTTGCAATTACCAATCACCCAATCTGTACTCAAGGACTGATCTCCTCTCCCTGCGGGAGTCTCCCCTCTCGCAGGTCTGGCCCCCGGGTTTATCAAGGGCCCAACTCAATGAGGGATGGATTAATCCAGAGAGGTGGGCAAAGTGCGGACTTAGGGGGTTTTTAAATAAATTTTTAATTCGGCTTTTAAAGGGTCCTAGGGTGGGGGGAGGGTCTATTCAGTCAGAGGGTGGTCAAGATACAGGGCTGGCCGGCGGAAGTAGGATAAAGGATGGGTCCATTAAGGAGGGAGTATTGGGGGTCGTTTCTGTTGAGGGCTTTCCCATTCGATCGGTCTTGGGGAGGGGCAGGAGCGGTGGGAGACAGGATATCCACCGTGGGTCAGGGGACCGTGGCCGCTGGTTACGAGAGGTCACTTGCCCCAACCCCCTGTGCTCCGCTCGTGGGCTAGGCGGTCAAGGACCACAGAGCCGGGACCCCAGGCTGATGTTCTGCAATGCCAGGTCCGTGGTGAACCCCCTCATAAATGACCTTGTGTCAGAGGGGGACCCGGACCTGGTGGGAATTACGGAGACCTGGTTGGGCCCCGAGGGGGGTTTACCCCTCATGGAAATGTGCCCACCAGGCTACCGTGCATTTCATCAGTCTCAGGCCCTAGGTAGGGGTGGGGGGGGTGGCAGTTATCGTTAAGGAAAGTCTTGAGCCGAGGGAGACCACTGTGCCTCAGACGACCGGCTGTGAGTCCTTCTTTGTGAAGTGGGGCCTGGGGAGGCAGTTGGGCTTGCTGATTGTATACCTGGCTCCCCACTATGTAACAGCAGTCCTGCCCGAGCTGCTCGAGGTGATCGCCGAGATGGTGGTGGAGACCCCAGACTGATAGTCATGGGGGACTTTAACCTGCCATCGGCGGGCGAAACATCCGAAGCAGCTCGGGAGTTCATGGCTTCCATGACAGCCATGGACCTGACCCAAGTAGTTCAGGGCCCCACTCACGAGGAAGGACACACGCTGGATCTAATTTTTGTCTCTGGGCAGTGGAGAAGTGATCTCGGAACAGGGGATTTAGCCATCTTACCCTTGTCATGGACAGATCACCCTCTCCTTCGGATGGACTTTCCAACCGTCACATCCCACCGTGGGGAGAGGGAACTGGAGATACCGAGATGGTTCCGCCCCAGGCGCCTGATGGACCCTGAAAGGTTCCAGAGGGAGCTTGGGCCAATACCTGTGTCCTTGCCCCGGGACTCGACTGAGGATCTAGTGGCCGCATGGTATAGTGCGGCCATGGGGGACTTGGACCGAGTCGTACCCTTGCGGCCTCTCACGCGGCGTTGATTCACTCAGGCCCCTGGTTTACCGAGGAGCTGCGGGAGATGAAGCACTGCAAGAGACGCCTAGAGAGTAGGTGGAGATCCTCTCGATCCGAAGCTGACCGAACACTTTAAGATACCATATTAGGACCTACCTAATGGTGCTAAGAGTGGCCAAACATGAGTATTGTGCCACCCTTATCGCGTCCGCGGAAAACCACCCTGCCGCCCTGTTTGGGGTGACCGGCTCCCTCCTTCACCAGAGGCCACTGGAAGTCCCTTTGCAGGGTTGAGCAGAGGAATTTGGAGTTTATCTGCAGGACAAAATCATTCAGATTCGGAATGAGTTGCCCTCTACTGAAAGTGATCCAGTCGGTTTATCCGATGCTGGTCTTGAGATAACACCTTGGGAGCAGTTTGACTTTGTCACTACCGAGGATATGGACAGGTTGTTGAGGAGCCTTAGGGCCACCACATGTTTATTGCACCCGTGTCCCTCCTGGCTTGTACTGGCATCCTGGGAGGTTACACGAGGCTGGCTCCAGGACATTGTGAACGCGTCCTTGAGTGAGGGGTTCTTATCTACCGCCTTGAAAGAGGCGGTGGTGAGACCTCTCCTCAAAAAGCCTTCCCTGAACCCAGCATTGTTGGAAAATTACCGTCCGGTCTCCAACCTTCACTTTCTTGCGAAGGTTGTAGAGAGTGTGGTGGCTCAACAGTTGCTCCTCTATCCTAGTCCTATTAGATCTCTCAGCGGCTTTTGATACCATTGACCATGGTATCTTATTGCACCGATTGGGGGGGTTGGGGCTGAGAGGCACCGTTCTGCGGTGGTTCTTGTCCTACCTCTCTGGTCGGTCGCAATGGGTGTTGGCAGGAGGGCAGAGGTCGGCCCCAAGGCCCCTCATATGTGGGGTTCCTCAGGCGTCGGTCCTCTTGCCACTTCTGTTCAACACCTATATGAAGCCGCTGGGTGAGATCATCTGTGGTTTTGGGGTGGAATACCATCTGTATGCTGACGACACTCAGTTGTACATATCCACCCCAAACCACCCCAACGATGCCGTTCCGGTGCTGTCCCGGTGTCTGGAGGCCGTACGGGTCTGGATGGGTAGTAACAAACACAAGCTGAACCCGTCCAAGACCGAGTGGCTGTGGTTTCCGGCTCCCCAGTTCAGCCAGGTAAGTCCAACACTGGCCATTGGGGGCGAACAACTGGGCCCCGTGGAGAGGGCGCACAACTTGGGTGTCCTCCTGGATTCCCGGCTGTCCATGGAAGACCAAGTGATGGCCGTGGCCAGGAGGGTGTTTTATCAGGTACGCCTGATACGCCAGTTGCGCCCCTTACTGGACCGGGTGGCCCTTCGCACAGTCACTCAAGCACTCGTGACATCCCGGCTGGACTACTGTAACACTCTCTACATGGGGCTCCCCTTGATGTGCATTTGAAGGCTACAGTTAGTCCAGAATGCGGCCGCGCAGGTGATTATGGGTGCCTCAAGGCAATCCCACATAACACCTCTCCTGCGCGAGCTGCACTGGCTACCTGTGGCCTTTCGGGTGCGCTTCAAGGTGCTGGCGACCATCTTTAAATTGCTCCATGGCTCAGGGCCTAGCTATATATGAGACCGCCTCCTGCTCCATCAATAATCAATAATTTCAATCAATAATTTAATTTGTTGACCGCTCCCTCTCCCCAAAGGGACTCGGAGCGGTGCACAGGGCAAATAAAACAATAAATACACATACACATAATAAAAACAAATTAAATATATCCCTGCGCTAAAAATTACCAATTAAAATACTAAAATCCCTATCTAAAATTATTGACAATCCCATAGACGAGAGACTACCCTAGGCCGGCCAAGCAGAACAGATATGTTTTTAATTTTAGACGGAAGGAGCGGAGGTCCGTAGTTGTTCTAATGTCGGGGGGAAGGTTGTTCCAGAGGGCTGGGCCCGCCACAGAGAGAGCCCTTCCCCTGGGCGTCGCCCGCTGACAAAGTCTAGTGGACGGCACCCGGAGAAGTCCCTCTCTGTGGGAGCGAATTGGCCGTGTGGATGTATGAGGCAGGATCCGATCCTGCAAATAGCTAGGTCCCGAGCCATGGAGCGCTTTGAAGATGATAACTAAAACCTTGAAGCGCACCCGGAAGACGACAGGCAGCCACTGCAGCTCGCGCAAGAGCGGTGTTACATGGGTAAACCTTAAGGTTCCCATAATTGCTCGCGCGGCTGTATTCTGGACTAGCTGAAGTCTCCGAGTGCACCTCAAGGGGAGCCCCATGTAGAGAGAGTTACAATAGTCCAGTCGGGATGTCACGAGAGCATGAGTGACTGTGCAAAGGGCGTCCCGATCCAATAGGGGGCGCAACTGGCGAACCAGGCAAACCTGGTAGAACGCCCTCCTGGCCATGGCTGTCACTTGATCTTCCATGGACAGCCGGGCATCCAGGAGGAGACCCAAGTTGCGCGCCCCATCCACTGGGGCAAGATGTTCGCCCCCCAATGGCCAGCGATGGAATCAGCTGGTTGAATCGGGCAGCCGGAAACCACAGCCACTCGGTCTTGGTCGGGTTGAGCTTGAGTCCGTTTCTTCCCATCCAGACCCGTACGGCTTCCAGGCACTGGCACATCACCGCTACGGCATACATCCCTTCGTCCGATCTGCTCCCACAGAGACGGGTACCGTCAGCCGGGCAATGCCGGTTGGCGATGCCCAGGGGAAGGGCCTTCTGTGTGGCGGACCCAGCCCTCTGGAACGACCTACCCCCCGACCTACGCACCACCTCGGACCTCCGCCTCTTCCGCCAGCGTCTCAAGACGTATTTATTCCAACAAGCCGGCCTAGCATAACCCCACGTTTCTGACTTTTATCTGAACAAATTTTAATTCTCATGGTTTTAAAGGGTTTTTAGCACGGGATTTAATTTAATAGTTTTTTAAAAATGTATTTTGTATTTTGTATGGTTTTATATTGCCTGTGCGCCGCCCTGGGTCCTTACAAGGAGAAGGGTGGGGTATAAATTTAATAAAATAAAAAATAAAATAAATAATTTAGATAATACCGTATTTTAAGTATAAGATGCACCTTTTTCTTCTAAAAAGTGGCTGAAAATCAGGGTGCATCTTATACATCGAATACAGCATTTTTTGCCTCCTGAAAACCCGCCCCTTCACCAAAATGGCTGTGCCTAGCTTTATGGAGGTTTCCAGAGAGTTCCTGGGGGCTAGGGAGGGCAGAAATGAGCAAAACAACAGGGCAATTTTGCCCCCCGCAGCCCCCAGCAGCACCCTATAAGCGTCCATAAGGCTATGCATGCAATTTTTGACCAAAAAACCGGCCTGTTTTCATGAAAGAAATGGGCTGATTTTCCTCATTTTGGGCCACCCCACCCTCCAGGAGCGCTCTGCAAGCCCCCCCAAGGCTATTCATGCCTTTTATTTGAAAAAAATGGGCCCATTTTCGCAAAAAATGGGCCGTTTGCACAGTGCAAAAAGGTGGGGTTTTTTTCACTTTTGGAAAGCTGTTTAGAGTGATTGATGAGAATTATGTTGGTCAAGTACTGTGCCTGCAGAAACAAAGATTTGTTCTAAAGGTGGCCAGTGATTTCCTTCTCCAGCACATGGGTAAATACACCTGGAAACATCTACCTACCTACCTACCTTCTCTCCCTCCCTCCCTCCCTATCTACTGTATTTCTATCTCTCTCTATTTCTCTCTGTATTTCTCTCTCTCTATCCTTCTACCTATCTATCTATCTACATTCTCTCTCTGTTCCTACCTACCTACTGTATTTCTCTCTCTATATATATATATTTCTCTCTCTATCCCTCTACCTACCTACCTATCTACACTCTCTCGCTCTCTCTACCTACCTACTGTATTTCTCTCTCTCTCTCTCTATCCCTTTATCTACCTACCTAACTACACACTCTGTCTCCCTCCTTACTGTATTTCTCTCTCTCTCTCTCCACCTACCTACCTACCTACCTACCTACCTACCTACCTACCTACCTAACTACTCTCTCTCCCTACTTACCTTCTGCATTTCTCTCTCTCCCTCTCTCTCTCCCTCTATCTACCTACCTACTTTAAAAAAAAATGCCTCTTCAAAACCTGGGTGCGTCTTATACTCTGAAAAATATGGTGCATTTCTTCCACAGCCTTTTATAGGGTTTCTGTACTACCTTGTCAATCACCGTCCAGAACATTATATGATCTTCCTAATTTTCAAAGAAATACTGACTGTTGTGAGATGACTGTAAACCAGTTTGTTTTTAATGCAGTACATAGTGCACTAGCTGATCTTATCTCTATTACAATATGGCTTCTAATGAACACTGAGATATGTTATATTTATTCATTTTCAAATTCCCATTCATCTTGAAAATCTTAGTCTAAATGTAAAGATGCATTGAGATACAGTGTGATTTTTGTAAAATTGCTCCTATAATTGTTTTGGAAGTTTCCATTTCTCTATATCATTTTAATTCTACTGAAAAGCCAGTTTTGGCTTTATATAATCTTGTATGACAATACCACCACTTTCGAAAGGGCTTCTGTGCAAATATATATGTAAATTTTAAGTAGCAAGCCATCCCAATGTACCTCCCATTGAAAAGAAAGTTATTGTGAGAGCAGACTGAGATTACATTGTAGGAAGAAACTCTTACTTTTATTTGAAAATGCCATCAAAAGATGCTGCTGTTACATCACAATAACTTGGAATGAGAAGAAATGGATAAGAAAAAGAAGGGAAGGTAAAGATTAAAAGCAGCAAAGAATACTTGCCAGTTGTTTTTATCTCTCTTTTGTCAATTTTTATTCTCAGTATGTGCTATTCCATGGTTTGTTCAGATGATCTAATTCTTTTGATTTTTGCAACAGATAAGCTAAATTTACACAGCATGCTAAATTAGAATGCGGTTCATGCAGTATACATATACTGTAGGTATAATGTGTCACATCAACATAATCTCAATTATCTTTCCTAGGTTTGGTCGTTGACTTTTGCTAATGCAGCTACTAAGAGACAAATTATCTACTTACAGTATGTATCTGTATAATTATCACTGTGTGAACAAAGCTAAAATTGTACACTCAAATAAATCAAACAGTCAAGTGTTTCAGTCAAATAATGACTAAATATAAGCTATACTATACTCAATAGGTCTTGTATCTAAATAGGACTACGAAATTCATTAGATAAGCAATGCCAGAGCAAAAGAAGAGTATAATTGACCCATAAATCCCCACTTGCACGAAAAAATATATTAATCTGTCAAAATCAGATTTTGTGTTGTTCCAAAGTGAATATGGCTATTCCACTAATCCATAAAAATGGCTCAGATTATTCATGTGTCTAATTATAGTTGCTATAATTTTATTTTTCATCTGCAGTAAGAATTGCCAGTGGCTGAATGTGAAAACTCTCATTATTTTGGTTTGACACTCTCCCTCGCCCAAAATCCTAGTGGCTGATGTTGGAGGGAAAATAGTTAAGGAAAAGAAACAGATGGGTCTGAATGAACAAACATCTTTAAAATGTAAAAGCATAATATGATAAAGAAAACATCCAGAATTCTCTCCAGCCCTTTTACTACCAGTAGCCATGGGAAGCATCTGTATTTTCTTCTGTGTAAAAAAAAAAAAAGCAATATGTTGTATTTATGTGTGTGTCTTTATACATATTCTTTCCAAAGACTATTACAAGATGTGAATATACATTAATTGTCTGTGTGAGAGAGGGGCTAATGAAGAAAATATATTTGTATATATTGAATGAGAAAATATATTTGTATATACAGTATTAGATGATTAAATGAGTACACTGAGGACAACAGGTAGGGCTGTAGTCTGTCAATCTGGATAGGTAACCAAGAGAGATCAGGACTTCAAGCAGAGAGTCAGTAGCCTTCTGAACTACTTTCCCAACTGACTTCCCTGTATAGATACATTTTCCAGGGTTTTTTTGCCCGTTACCAAATTTGATCTTTCTTTTGCTGGCTTATTTCTGCACAGGTTCCCCTGTGTTCCACTTTATTTTTTTGCATTGGGTTGGAATAAAATAGAATTGCTGCGTATGAAGGCCTATCTAGTGAAATATTTTATTTTCCATAGTTTCTAATCAATTTCCTAAGAGAATCTCACAAGCAGGACATGATCATAATAAAATCTTCTTATGCATCCTTTTAATTTGTTTTAGCATGCTCTCTAGTAAATCGCAACAAATCAGATATTTCTTGGATGTTCTTAAGAAAGCATGACTGCTATCTTAATTATGTTATATTGAAACAAGGCAACTTCAACTAATCTTTAATTAAACAACTAGGCAACACCTTCTGATCTCTTCAAAGTTCTCTCAGGAGGAAAAGAAAGAGCTCTACAGAAGCTTAGAAGAGACTTGGAGCATATCAATTCCATTACATCTGGTGGGGGAAGTAGAATCAAAGATAGGCAAATCACAAGTAGACTGATGCTATGCCATGTACAACTTTACAGGCATCTTGATTGGCAATGAGAAGTCTAATGGGAGCCAATAAAGCTCACACAGAAGTAATGTTATACTATATAAGCAAAATTTGAAATACCAAGAACCACCCAATTCTACCACATTCTGAGCCATCTACAGCTTCCAAATGCTTCTAAGGGAAAGCTCCATGTAAAGTATATTAAAGCAATATAACAGTGACCAAGATATGAGTCCCCAATGAGTAATTCTCTTCTCTAATAATAATTATAAGTATAATTGATGCCCAAGATTTTTATTTTATTTGATAAATTTTATTCCATTTCTATACCGCTCCTATCTCTCCAATGGGACTCAGGGCGGTGCACATGAAAATGTGTACTGTATCTCTGCAAAGCTGTTCCTAGCCATCACTGTTACCTGCTCTTTGGGCAAGAGGCAAGAATCCAAGAAGACTCCCAAGTTGAACACCAACTCTTTCTGGAGAAGTATCATCCACTTGAGTTTCTCAAAGCACACCCAATCTTACCAGAGTTAAATTGAAAGCATATATAGTATTAGTATATACACATCATAGATGGATGGATGGATGGATGGATGGATGGATGGATGGATGGATGGATGGATGGATGGATGGATAGATAGATAGATAGATAGATAGATAGATAGATAGATAGATAGATAGATAGAATATTACCATATGTAATAGTACAATGTACATAACTTACAGTAATTTGTTTGGTAATATAGTATTTACTATATCAAACAAATTGCTAACATTTGATTTCTGGATATACATTAAAGTAATGGCAAATCAACCATGTGTGACATTTTTAGTCTATATTAGTAGTACTATTTTGGTATGTAGCATTAGAAAAATGACCATGGCAGCCTAAGCCATCTTTTCTAAGTAGCTTAAAACATGTCTTTTAATATCTTTCAAAAATGTGCAATGAAGCCTGAATTCTGAATTCTTTCTTATTGCCAGTATTTACTGTCTGGGGTAAACCACATTGGGTTAAGAAACTGAAACATTCTCTGGACTGAAGCAGATTCAATTATAATTGTTTTTGTGGCAGAAAAACATTCAACAAATGTATTTGTAAGTTTCTCTGCATGGGTAGATTTCAAATGAACTGCTGAAACTAGAGGTAAACCAGATGATGGAAAAATTAACAGATGACTGAATGTTGGTAAACAGAATGTATCTTCTGGAAACAGACAAAGGGAATATTCACCAAATTACCAATGAATGGCAATTCCACTAATTATAACAATTTAACAGAATAACAGATTCGGAAGGAACCATAACCCTAATCCCCTGCTCAAGTAATTCCCTATACCATTTCAGTTGAATGGTTGTCCAATCTCTTCTTAAAAACCTAAAGTGTGGGAGAACCTACAACTTCAGAAGTTTAATCAGTCATTAAACTGATTAATCATTTTAACAGTCAGGAAATTTCTCCTTAGTTCTAGGTTGGTTCTGTCCTTGATTAGTTTTCAATTTGAGAGACATGATGCTCTCATTTCTGGCAAGGTCTTTTGCATCATCCTACTTGGGCAACTGCTGGCTTCAATAGGCAAACAACTTTTGGAAACACAAGGAAGGTTTCACCATGAACAGTTATGAATAGCATGGAATCAGATATTCTTTGATAAAAATCAATGTAGATGTAAAAATCTGAAGTTCACAGGCAATATAGCATTGCTAGTGCAAACAAATATACAGTATGTTGATTGGGCATGACCACTAATTTGGAAATAGAAGCCAATGAAACTGGAATAAGGATCTTTTCCTACAAGGTGGTAACATTCAAAGAAATAAACTGGTTGTCAAATGTCAGTGTACTGAGGATGTGCAGTTAACTCATCCCTACAGGAAGTATTATGGGGAGACATGATAGCAGTGTTCCGATATCTCAGAGGGTGCCACAATGAAGAGGGAATCAAACTATTCTCCAAGGCACCTGGGGGCAGGACAAGAAGCAACGGGTGGAAACTAATCAAGGAGAGAAGCAACTTAGAACTAAGGAGAAATTTCCTGACAGTAAGAACAATTAACCTCTGGAACAGCTTGCCTCCAGAAGTTGTGAATGCCCCAACCCTGGAAGTCTTTAAAAAGATGTTAGATAGCCATTTGTCTGAAATGGTATAACGTTTCTGCCCACGCAGGGGGTTGGACTAGAAGACCTACAAGGTCCCTTCCAACTCTGCTATTGTATTGTATTGTATTATCAGAAGTGGTATTCAGCAGGTTCTGACCAGATCTGGATAACAGGTAGTGGAAATTTTGAGTAGTTCAGAGAATCAGTAAATATCACCTCGGACTGGCCCCATCCCTATCTATTCTCTACTCCCCAAGTCCCAACTGATTGGGAGGAAATGAGGATTTTGCAGTAACCTTCCCCTGCCATGCCCACCATGTCACAGCCACCATGCCATGCCCACCAAGCCACACCATGCCCACTAAGCTATGCCACACTCCCCAAGCATAATCAGTAGCAAAGAAAATGTGAATCCCACCACTGAGTATAATGTCTAATGATAGAAGCGCTAAGGCAAAACTTACTGCAGGACTGGGAAAAACATTGTTTCCACAAATGTACCCAATTGTTCTTTATCAGCTATCAAGACTAACTGCAATATAATTCTGACCCTACCATACTATTATTCTACCAATATCAATAATGGCAGTGAAACTTGGAGGATAATAAAAACAATGGAACAAAAAAAAACCCCTCAACATATCACACCACTTCTTATAAAAGATCTCTGGCATCATCTTCATATTACTAATAAGATCCTATAAGGGAATAGCTTGCACAAGTGCCAGTAAAATGGGATAAAATGCATGATACCCTCTGTTGGTCACATTCTACTATATGTCTTCCAAGGTACAATCCCAAGGCAGCTGTGCATTGCATATCACTTGGAGGAAGAAAAAAGAGACAGATCATTCAGACCTTGTGCAAAATGTTTTAAAAAGTAATAATTAAAATTGGAAATTACTCTAAGCGGCATTGTGGTTAGCAGTTTTGATGGTTTTAAAATAGGAGAGGACAAATGTATGGATTGTGCTCTTACTGGGTAGATGGCTGGTGGATTGCTTGATGATGTGCCATTAAATCATTTTCAACTTCCAGGAACCACAGAGATAGATTTCTCCATGACAATCTATTCTTCTTATCTGTTCTTTCAAGTCTTCCAATGGTGCACTTATTGCCAGGTAACTGAGTCCATCCACCTTGCTGCTGTTCATCCTCTTCTCTTTCCTTCCATCTTTTCCAGCTGATATCTGGTTAATACTTCCCAAATTACAAGCACCACAGCTCAAATTGCTGGGAAAAAAAAGTAAAATAAGTCTTTCTTTTTTAGAGCTAGCAAGATTCCTGCACCAATACTCAGAGCCTGTAGATAGTCTTGGTCCACCATTAGCCTTTCTGAGCTAATAGCAATAGCAATAGCACTTAGACTGATATACCACTTCATAGTGGTTTTACAGCCCTCTCTAAGCAGTTTGCAAAGCCAGCCTATTGCCCCCAACAATCTGGGTCTTCATTTTACCCATCCCGGAAGGATGGAAGACTGAGTCAACCTTGAGCCTGGTGAGATTCGAACTGCCAAACTTCAACTAGCAGTCAGCTGAAGTAGCCTGCAGTGCTGCACTCTAGCCACTGCATCATCACAGGTCCATGGCTAATGGGACTCTTCTTCAGTGGGATACACCTGACTCATTAAAGCTGAATATTTGATGAATCCTTTGCAATTGTAATCATTAATGAAAGTGCTAGTTGTCTCCAGAGCAGGGAGTCAGGGAATGTTGAGATTCCCTTCTTCTAAGGAAGTATATCTGGGGGAACCCCAAAGAAGGGCCTTCTCCATGGTGACTCCCTTCCTTTGGAACATTATCCCTGTGAGATTAGAGTGGCCTCCATGCTGGCATTCTTTCACAAAGCCCTAAGGATCTGGTTTTTGCCAATGGGCCTGGGTAACCCCGAGTAGTATGGAACCTATCAAGTGGCTTGTTTGATTCATTGTTATCGCCAGAAAGTTGAAGCAGTTTTTTGTTTTTTATTGTTTGTATATTTGGTGTTTATTTTTGTAGGATGCCCAGAGTCACTTTTTTTAAAAATAAATTTGTGGAACCAAATAGTATTAGAACAGAAAAGGACAAAATCAGAACAATGAGTTTCATGGCTTGGCCCTACATTTAGATCCATAGGACTGTTTGTAGTTATAAAACAAGACAAGCAGAATGAAAAGTAAAGAAAGATCAATAACCATATTCAGAAAATTTTCAGCTTCTTGTGATTAAACTTAGGTTGAGATCATAACTCTTTGTTGAAAACCTGTAACTCATGCCCAGCAATTTTCTTGTGTTTGACACAGCAAATATGAACTGAGAACTCTATCGTGCACGTAAATTGGAATACTGAACAGGATTAATACTTCTTATTTTTTCTTCCCATTTCAAAGGAAAATAAATAAGACCTGGGCAATCAGACTGTGACATAGAGCTGTTTTTTCCTCACACAATATTAATTGTGTGTGGATGATTTCTCACATTGTGCAGCTGTGTTATGTTCTTTTATGAACTAGTCAATCCAAAGGGAATCAGAAACAAACACTATAATAGCCAAACATAAATTCCAGTCAATAATATTCAAAATTCTTACAATATCTATAGATTCTTAATGGAATTCTAGCATTAAAAAAATATTCTTCCATGATTTATAAAGTAGAATTTCTGAGTTAGATTATTGTCCATTTTATATACAGAAAATTTTGGTGCCCTCTTCTCACACATATTTATGGCCAGGGAAGAAAGGGTGTTGAATTTCTTTCTAATTTCCTAAATTTAAGGCTATTCCTAAATAAGGATTCAAATTTTAGAATAGATAATTAATATTGATTTTAATAGCAGCATATCCAAGGAATTTAAAGCAAGTTTCTCCAGCCCTACATACAGTTACTTCTTGCAGCAAAACAGATGTTCCACATTGAGTTACATCTTCCTTTTGTAATCTTCTGGCTTAATCGAGAATCAGCTCAAGTGAAACAATTTCCCATTATTTTATTTTTCCATTAAATGTGTATGCCACCAAGTGTGGAATATTCACCTGGTTTATGGGTTTCAGTAAATTTGCCCATTTGTTTATCCATTCATTAATTCATTAATTCATTAGATGCAGATTGTAACTGACTGCATCATCATTCCATGAGGGTGCTGGTCTCTAATGGGGAATTCTTAGCCTCTTGCCAAAATCATTGTCATGTAGACAAAGCATGGCAGTTTTATTCATATAACATCCATTAGCAGTAATTTGCTACAGGTCAGATGTGCTATTCAGCTGGTTCTCTCCAGTTCGGGTGAACCTGTAGCGGCGACTGCAGGAGGCTCCACCCACCCACCCTGATGTAATGCACGACTGCGCAGGTGCAGATGGCAGTGCGCATGCACAGACAAGCATACACACAATTGCAAACTGGTTGAGAAGGTAAGTGAATCCCAGCTCTGCTACAAGTTATTCTCATTTAGTGACCACATTTGGGACTGGCAAATTGGTCGTTAATTAAAGTTGTTTCTAAGTGAAACTACAAGAGTGCTTATGATCTTACTTCAGTTTTTGTTTGCTTTACACACTCACAAAGGTCATAAACGCAAGGGTTGGTTGTAAGGTTACTTTTTCATCACCGTTATTTTATATTTTCTCTTCAACAAGAGAAGTTTTTCATTCTCCTGCAATGTTCAGTTTGTTTTGCAAAGTTATTTGGTGAAGCAAATATTCTTTTAAGAGTGTGAAAATACTTTTCTATGAAACGAGGCATCTTTTCTATGAACCAAGTCCATCTAGGGAGAAGAATTGTAAAGGGTGTTGAAACTGACAAAAATGATAACCATACGAGGTACATATTAGAGCCCCCAACTGTGTTAGGTACACATAATAGGCTGTGGAAACAAGATGCCAGTTTAGAAAAGAAAATTGCATGTTACTTGTGATAAAGCATTCCAATTTTGACACTTCCTGCTCCCATTCGTAAAAAGGCGTATGGTATGGCTTTCAGAAAATCGTTGCACTTCATTTGAATAAAATACGTTTCCTTGGACAATAGGGCTGAGCAAACTGAAAGTCTTTGGTGTTTCACAAGATAAATGACTTTGTGGAGGGAAAATTGCCTCAGCGGTCAAGGAAACCCCATGCCAAACAGTTCAGTCTGCTCTAATCCTCTGTTTAATGGGATGAAGGGAAAATGAGTAATTGTCATTTCCTGCATCTCATGAGGAAACTGGTGTGGCAGGAAGACAGTCCAACTTTGCTGTCAGTTTTATGACAGGATGTCTTAGTGGTTTTTCAGAAACTGAAAGAAAGTTGAGAATATAGGTAAATTTCCAATTTGTAGCATTTAAGAAAGGAAGCACTGGCATTCACTGATTAAAAGGGGGAAAAATCTTTCAATAATTTACAAATTAGTATGTCTATGTATGCACTTGCTTTAAAGAAGATAAAATATTAATGGAAAATGGCCAGAATTCAGTTAGCTTTAATTTGTTATCATCCAGATTTTATATGCAACATATATAATGTAACATGATGTAACGTAACATAACATCTTAACATAGCATAGCATACCACAGCAAAGAATAGCATAGCAACAAACAAAACATAACAACATAACAAAACACTCCCATGGGTGGGATGTCCTGGCAGGTTTTCTTCTCTTGAGTATTCTCTACACTTCCTTTGCATGCTTCAGGGGAATCAGGATTCATAATTGTCACCGTCTCCATTTGAAAAATTTTGCAAAAGAGCAAAAAGAGTGGTTTTTGAGGAGTAGACTCCCCAGTATAACTTTCCTGGTTGGCAGAGCGGTGATAGAAATATTAAAAGAGGATTTTGGTTGTAGCACTTTGCCGGTGACATTAAAGATAGAAAATCTGAGTCATGCTCTGATAATTCTGAGGAACATCCCATGTTTGCGAACAAGAAACGTCACTATAAAGACAGAGAAAATTACCATATTGAAAAGCCCATTGCAAAGTCTGTGCAGAGTGGTATAATGAGCCCCCTAGGAATCCTGCTTGATGTCAAATAAAGCCCCCTCATGGGCAGTACCATGTGACCAGCAGTGTGTTGACACTTTTGAAATGAATGAAGATTTAATAACATTTAACATTTAATTGGATCCTTATTCTTGGTCAGCTCAGTAGAACTGGTTTTCAAGCTCTAAATTAGCTGCATACATTTTTTTTTCCAAGCTAGGGACTATATATATATACATCTCCATGCTATATACTATATACACGGGAAAATCCCCGAAGCCACAACCTGTTATTATTAGGCCCCAATTCAGGGAGGAGACACACTGTTTCCCTTACTGCCCATCGGCTCATCGCTAGAGACCATCCAAACAGCAAGCCAAGAATTACGTTGTATAATATTTTAGATATGTGTGTTAGTTTTATGAGCTGATCAATAAATTAAATTAGAAGAGACCAGGATAGATCTATTTCGAGCTTATTAGCTCTCATCAGCTGGCCATACCCCTTACTGGGATTCGAACCGGGGCTATGTTGCATGTATATATATATACATCCTTTAAATGGCATGCCAAGGACCAGATTCCAATAAGTGGGTGAATAGGCCAGAATCTACATTATTTTAATTTCAATTTAGTAAAATTAATTACTATGATGTATTTAATAATTTTCTCTTTTGCCACATTAACAGTTACAAAGAGGTGGTAATATTGGAGAAGCAACTTCATTAGCTCCAGAGGTTTGTAGCACAGCATAAATTTCTGGAACCTCGGGCGGTGCAGTTCCACTCTGACTGGGAATGGATTCAAAAGGTGGAAGAGATACCTCTTCCCACACAAAATGGATGGAGGTCCTTAACTATGCACTCCTATTAGGGAAGTGCATTATGCAATCATGAGGGAGAGAACCAGTGACTCACTGCCTGTGGATTGCCTTTTTTTATTGGTCCCTTTGAAAGTGTGACTCCAGGCAACTAATTGGACAAGTCCCTGCAGTTTTCTTAACAAGATTTTTCAGAAGTAGCTTGCTATTGTCTGCTTCCTAGGACTGAGAGAAAGTGGCTGTCCCAAGGTCACCAGGCTGTTATCTTGATGCCTTAATCACTATATAAACCTGATATAAAATTGGTAGTAAAAATGTAATATTTTCAGTGCCCTGTCAAAATCTTCTATTTACCCAGCCATTTGTCTGCCTCTTAGATTATTATTGTGATGTTCAGTAATAACAGTAAAGACTTCACCATTTTATTCCACAATCAACATAGTCAGTTTAATTTGTTTTATTTTGTGTGACTAATTATGTGACATCTATATGATCTACTATCTATAAGTAAAAAATGCTACATAAAAATAATCAATAAATAGTTTACTTGATTTTTTGCTAAATAATGTACTGGAACAATGATAAAGTAGGAACTTTTCAAATAGAACTAAGAACCATTGTCCAGATGTCGCACACACCCTCTCTCCTTTCTTCTCTGTGTGTGAGTGTGATTGTGTGTGTCTGTGTGATTATATGCCTTCTTTACTCAAGCTGACATAAATAGCAGGGATCACATATTCATTAGATGTATTTCATAAATGTCTGCTATGTTTAAAACCAAGTTAGAAGCAAACAAAGCAGAAAGCATATAATTCTAGAAATTAGTACAGTATTATTTTGAAGAAATGTTATGACCTTTTTCATTCTATTAATTAAAATATGACACACTTGAAGTTACCATATAAAATATAGTACATTTGCCAACTAGAACAGAATAGAATAGAATAAAAGAGTTGGAAGGGACCTTGGAGGTCTTCTAGTCCAACCCCCTGCCTAGACAGAAAACCCTATACCATTTCAGACAAATGATCTAGTCCAACATCTTCTTAAAAACTTTCAACATTGGAGCATTCACAACTGTTCCACTGATTAATTGATCTCACTGTGAGGAAATTTCTCCTCAGTTCTAAGTTGCTTCTCTCCTTGATTAGTTTCCACCCATTGCTAATTGTTCTACCCTCAGGTGCTTTGGAAAATAGTTTGACTCCCTCTTCTTTGTGGTAACCTCTGAAATCTTGGAACACTGCTATCATGTCTCCTCTAATCCTTCTTTTCATTAAACTAGACATACCCAGCATTCTTTCTAGAGTGTCCACATCTTTTTTTACATCGTGGCAACCAAAACTGAATGCAGTATTCCAAGTGTAGCCTTACCATACCATTATAAAGTGGTATTAGCACTTCTCATGATCTTGATTCTATCTCTCTGTTTATACAGCCTAGAACTACAGTATGTTTGGCTTTTTTGGCAGCTGCTGCACACTGCTAGCTCATATTTAAATGTCTGTCCACTAGGATTCCAAGATCCCTCTCAGAGTTACTACTATTGAGCAAGGTACCACATATTCTCTACCTGTGCATTTTGTTTTGCTTACCTAAATGTAGAACCTTACTTTTGAGGTATAACTGATTGTAATATTTGCTTCCCAATTTTAAAATTCCTTTATTTTATTACTGGGTGCCCTGACTATAAAACTTCACTTAGCTTTTGTTGAGCCCTATTTTAATGCATTGGCACTTTATTTTAACACTACTTACCTCAAAAGCTGTAACGATATAAAACACTGATTTACCAGATTTGAGTGGCTACGGCAGGGAGAGAAATTGTGATCCTTCAAATGTCTTCTGCCAACTTAGCTATTGGAGGTGGAAGGTGCTTGGGAAATGTATGTTATCAACTTTTAATTGCAAAGGAAGGTTCCTGGGTTCTTCCTCTAGTCTACAATTTTAGTTATATCGCCAGAGTCCACTGGACTTTGCTGGCAGTTTAATTTAAATTAACTATCAAGTCTTTGGTGTTCTCTAATATTTGTTGTTTGCTTGCAGACATTTCATTACATTATCAGTGCATCAACATCATCAGTGCATCTCTTCTATAAATTTAAACAAGTATAACAATCTATCAAGGAATACTAAGAACTATTGGGCCTCCATTTCTGATGGATCCTTTCCCAATACTCTGAAATGCCCCTCACAAGATTCAGCAGGATAAACAACACTAATTTTTGATTATAGCCAGAGCAACATATTGTTTTGTGATCAGAGGTGATCAGTAGGGTTAGCAAATTTAAATAAAAATGCAGATTTATTTTTATGAAAACTAAATCACACCCACGCATTTAAACCTTGCATTGCATTTCTTTGTGACAAAAAACAAATAAAGTAGTGACCTTTTTTTTGGCTAGTGCTAGTGCTCCACACCTTCTATTGTTGTCCAATGAAAATAAGACTCTCCATTTCTCTTTCAAGATCTCACTGTGACAGTTGTCAAAAGTAAGATTAAAGGTGACAATGGAAAGTCATGGTTATTATATTGTGGCATCTTCTCTTTCCATTCTATAAGCAAATCGCAATTGGAATGTTTGTAATGTGTATTTTCTTTGCCTAAAAGACAATTAGAATCTGCTTGGAAACCCCAGTTCCCTACGGTGTTCTCCTTCCTTCTAGCAAAGAAGAAGTGCTCCCTACAATGAGAAGCACCTAGAGTAAGAGAAGTTTACTTTTTGTTACTCAGTTGATAAATTTTTAAAAGGTAGCACTATATGCATATATAAACTAAGATTGCTTTTATCTATTTTGATGAGATGGTCAATGAATTATGGCATCTTTAAATATAAGATTATTATGCAAGGTAACTGTAATGGCAATTCAACAGTGGAGATATATTTTCACAGGATGTAAGTTCATATGCCAGATTGATGATTATGTATCTCAGGTGAGTGGTATCTTGAACTGACATCAAGAATTCTTCCATTATCTGATTCTGGATCCATATAGTCTATGTGTTCATCATTATAATTAGCTTCTATAAATACCTGCTGAGCACTTAACATTGTTTTGAGCTCTTTCTAATGCTATGTCCTCAAGACACTCTGCTCTAATCTGCCAAGATGCTTGAAGGGAGGTTAACTGTAGTTTAATTGGTGTACCAGAAGCAAATGGACAAAGTAAGTTCTTAACTTTATATATCATAGTTTGGTTCAGAAGCTCAAAGCAGCACACATAGGGCTTCCTTCTTCTATTTCCCCTCTCACCAAAATTTCCTCTGGGAGTTAGGCTGAACTGAAGTGAGAATGATGGGACTTCAACTATGATTTTCCATGGCTGAGGATAGACTTGAATCTGGGTCTCATTTAACACTCCGGTTTCAGTCACACAAAGCTATGATAGGGTTTATTTAAACATCACCATCCCCTCTTACTCTAAAATAGATCATTAAATCAATATATGCAGAAGGGAAAGAAGCAATGGTGCCCTTTTACTGAAATGCCCTCCAGTCTATAGATGCAACACACTGCCCTCATTTTTTTTTCCAGTGCAGCTATCCACCTGTCTCTTTTCTTTTTACATCTTTATATATAGGGCTTATTTTACATAATTACTCATTTCTCCATACGATTTTCGTACTGTTTTATACAATCACACATAACTTCAAGTCAGTCTTTGTAAGTATGTGCAGTTCTCTTAGCAAGATTTTTGGCAGTCTTCTTCCTAGAGCTGAGAGAGAAACTGCATCACAAAGTCACTAAGCAACTTTGTGTGTAAGAAGGACCAGAACACATGGTCTCTCTGGGATCTATTCTGATACCGTTAGCCATTAGCCATACTGGCTGGCTGTCATTTTGTTAGCCATTCTGAAAGCTGTGAAGTCATAATAAGTCGCTAGAAGGGAACTCCAAGCATTTTGGCAGCAAAAATGTCTCCTTTTTTCTTATTTCATCTTTTGAAATGTCAGTGAAATAACTATAGAACCCTTGCAAAACAAAGTGTTCAGTCTGTCACCAAGTTATCAGAGCCTCTGTATGTAGTTTTGTATCTGTAGCTTTTCCGAATGCAAAGAATGCTCACTCACTTAACAAACATCATGTGCACGTTGTCTAGACATGTTTATTGGGTTAAGGTCCACTTGGTGATATCATCCTATGGGAACTCAGAAATCTGATGATGAGTCCTCCATCACCAAACACAAAACCAAAATGAACTATTGGGTGGGCAAAGGCGAAAGGGCCAGAATCCCAGCTTCTCTAGAAAATCTGCAGTAGCATTTCCAGCTAAACTTTGAGTCAGACGAATGAGGCTGTTGCTGGTTCAATGCCTATGAATAGTTCTAATGTCTGCAATTGAGTAAACAGCCTGTACTTAGTAGTGTTGCACTCCCACTGAAGGTGAAAGAACATAATCTGGAAGTGCTTCTTGATTCAGTGTTCAGTTATCACCGAAATGCCAAGTGTTATCAGTAATACAGGATGCCTTTTCCTATGTACATCTTGTACCTCAGATGTTCTGGGAAGGATAGCTTAACCTCAGTCAAAGATGCCTTTCTAAAACATTATTATAATGCAAGTCAAAATTTATGTGGAACTGCCCTTGAAAATGACCCTTCCCCAAACTACAGTTCCTGCTAAATAATTATAGTAGGATACTGATAAAAACAACTATCAGTGAAGATAAAATGTCAATCAAGAAGCCACAATGATTACTTATTTGTTCATAAGCTGAATTCCAGATAATGAATCTACAAAACAGCTTGATACATTGGCATTGAAATAACTTCTCCCCTTAAATCAGCTCGTCTGTATTCCCAGAACTGAAAATGAGGCATATTTTGTTGTTCCAGCAATAGATTAAATGTCATGGCAATCTTACTGACATTTTGGTGCTGAACTAAGATTTACCTGTTTTAGTGAGCATTTGTGGAGTTACTTGGTTCCATGATCATTGATGAGGTAAAACCATTTTGTGGCTTCCACCTTTATCACTCTGTTTGTTGTTTTGGGACTTTTAACATAGCTGGTAGGTAAGGTAAGGTATACACTGATATGACAAAGTAAATAAAAATACAGACTTGGATGATTAAAACCTGAGTATCTTCCATTTCGTTTCCCAAGACAGCAGCTCTAAAGGGAAGAAGGTTTCATCCCCTAAATCTTGCATGATGCGGCAATGGAAGGTCAAGGCAATGGAAGACCCTTTTCCCCAAACTTTCTTTGGGAAAATATTAATCACATTTAAGAAACCACCAGAGAATTACCTGAACTCTACTTGAGTTCCTTAAAAATGCATGAGTTCCAATCAAAGAGAATATCTTTGGAAGTACTCTATTAATAGATTTAATCAAAAGAAAAAAATATTTTCTTATTTCATAAACCATTACATGAATACAGCAGGCAATCCCTGCTGTTTCTGAAACTGATGGTCTGAGCAGGTCCAATGCATAACTTTGAACCAGTGGTGCGTTGCAGTCTGTACGCCCCGGTACGGGTGTACCGGAGCCAGCCTGGAGCACCAGATACCATTTCAGTATGGTGTTCCAGAGGGCCCGTCCTCCTGCCCTCACTCCTTACCTGTGTTTTAAAGCTTCTGTGCTGCCGCGTACATGCATGGCACATATAGAGCCTGCACGATGCTCCATGGAGCAGCTGGAGCATCACAGAGGTGCTAAGAAGCATGTATGCGCTGCATGTGCGTGTGCACACATTGTGTGCATCCATGAGGATGCCGCCAGCCCCATTCCAACCGTACCAGTTGGAACAGGATGTGAAACCCACTACTGCTCTGAACCCATCCACCAGCAACAGTAAAATCCCCAGGATGCATCAGAATTTGTAAGCCTGAGGCAAGAACATTTTAGAAGCTTCCTTTATCCATGAAGAGTTTATGCTTAATATGATATAATGATGCATTGCTTAGGAATTATATCAAGCTGCTATATCCCAAATCCTTACCACCGAATCCAGTACAAAACAAAAAATAAACTTAGTGAATGTTTTTAGAGGATGATTGGGCCATAACCAATGGAAACAAGCCCATGGTTCCTTGGTTACCTTGGAGACCATATATTGTGAGTTACATTAGCAAGTAGCAGAAGCTTGGTATGGATAGTTTTTGTATTCATTTAGAAAAATATCATTTCTGCTTTTCATCTACTAGACGCCCAAAGCAGTGAAAAATTTAATTGAAACAAAGAAAGAAAGACCACATATATTAAAAAAAGAACTAAAGTAAGATGAAAAATCCCCAAAAGCTAGCATGGGAAACAATTTAATAAATGGGTAAATAAATTCCTTCCTGGAATAATAGAGAAGATAATATTTTAGTGATGTAGCACACATTTTGCACGTCAATCCTGGGTTCATCAGATAGGACTGGCAGAAACTACTGTTTCAGAAATGTGTGGAACTGACTTCTATAAATCTGGATAATGATCCATTAACTTTTGACTTATTGATTTGTTCATATATTGTGTTTTACCTGGTTATCAATGTAAGCTCTTTCTTGAAGTGCACAACATTCTGAATAATAAATCAAGGTCATAGGCTTGACTGTACAATATACAATACAATACAATAGCAGAGTTGGAAGGGACCTTGTAGGTCTTCTAGTCCAACCCCCTGCGTGGGCATATAATAAACTTCAAATAATCCAGCTGAGATTAAAACTGACTTTAATTCTTGTTTGCAAATGCATGTATTAGATGTTCCCCTAATTTGGTTAAACACAGGTGAATACTGCTCAGTCAAGGGTTGGGAAACTACAGTCCCTGGACCAAATCAAGTTTATTGCATGTTTTATACAGCCCAGGATAAGAATGAGAAGGTGGATAGTGTATTGCCATACTAAGCCTCAACTAAGCCTATGAGCAAGAGACAGGCAGAGGGCCAAGGCATCTTGGGCAGTTGTGACCTATTAACAGCCTCTGCTATCAGCCTATTATCAAAAAGGACCCTCCATAGTCCCATGTAAATTAAAAGTGAGGGAGAGGATAAGTGCTTTTGCAGAATTGCAGGCTTACTTTGTTCATGGACAGGAGTTTGATCCTGATCGGCTCAAGGTTGAATCAGCCTTCCTTCCAAGATCAGTAAAATAAGGATCCAGATTGTTGGGGGCAATATGCTTAGAGCATTTAAAGCACTATGAAGTGGTATATAAGTGCTATTGCTATAATGGTAGTATTAGTACTAATGATTTAATACAATAATACAATAGCAGAGTTGAAAGGGACCTTAGAGGTCATCTAGTCCAATTCCCTGCCTAGGCAGGAAGCCCTATACCATTTCAGACAAATGGCTATCCACCATCTTCTTGAAGACTTGCAGTGTTGGGGCATTCACAACTTCTGGAGGCAAGCTGTTCCACTGATCAATTGTCCTAACTGTCAGGAAATTTTTCCTCAGTTCCAAGTTGCTTCTCTCCTTGATTAGTTTCCACCCATTGCTTCTTGTTCTGCCCTCAGGTGCTTTGGAGAATAGTTTGACTCCCTCTTCTTTGTGGCAACCCCTGAGATATTGGAACACTGCTATCATGTCTCCCCTAGTCCTTCTTTTTATTAAACTAGACATACCCAGTTCCTGCAACCGTTCTTCATATGTTTTAGTCTCCAGTCCCCTAATCATCTTTGTTGATCTTCTCTGCACTCTTTCTAGAGTCTCCACATCTTTTCTACATTGTGGCAACCAAAACTGAATGCAGTATTCCAAGTGTGGCCTTACCAAGGCATTATAAAGTGATATTAGCACTTCATGTGATCTTGATTCTATCCCTCTGTTTATGCAGCCTAGAACTGTGTTGGCTTTTTTGGCAGTTGCTGCACACTGCTGGCTCATATTTAAATGGTTGTCTACTAGGGTTTCTTGTCTACTAGGGTTGTCTATTTGGGTTTTTTGTCTGGAGTATGTCGAAGGGCTGCTATATAGGCTGTCTCCATCCAATGGCTATCATGCCTGTGGACCTGCCAGTCATCCTCACAGAGGTGGAAAAGGGTGGGGTCTCACCTTTACAAAAAAAAAGTTTGCTGATCCCCATTCAAATAAAACGGCTTCCTATATTCCTACAGAGGTCTTACATGAAATTTCCCAAATATGAACTCTATGTAATAGAGAGGATTACTCCTGTAAAATAAGGTAAAGCATATTTTTATAGAATTCCTACCCAAAGGCCACAAAAGAAGGTGATAATAGATAAATACCTGGACAAAGTGAAGAATCAAAATAAATATTAGTCTATGTTAGAGCTCCTTTCAGAAACTCAAACTAAATATACCTTTGTAATTTAGAGAGAGTACAACTGTGACTTTATCTGACCTTTTCAAGAACCTTTATAACATTAAGACCTGGCATATGAGTTTTCTTTCTGTTTCCTTAGTTTCTAAAGAGATTAAATAGGAGGCTAGGAACCTGAAACATAAATTGCTTTTGGAGTTTCTCTAGGTGAAGAGTATGTACTTTTAAAATTAGGACGAAGATGGTCTAATCCAATTTGTCCAATCAACCTGGTCAAATATAAAGGCCACAAGTGGGGACTTTTTTCTTAAAATCTTTTATATTGTGAATTTGAGTGGCAGTAACATTCGTTCTGTTTCTGGCAATAATGTGCATTTCTCAAATAGACAAAAAGGAAGCTAGAAAAAACTCAATTTTGTTCTTTTTACAGCTTTCTAAAAGAGGAACAAAATGAAATAATAAAAGCAAAGCTAATACTTACAGGTATTCTTCTCCTTCAACCACAGAAAATATGATTGGACAAGAGGAAAGATTTTCTGCCCCAAATTCATCGCCTCTAACATTATGTAGCCCACAAAAAAACTTAGTGGAATAAGTAGTGTTTGGTCCAAATTCAGTTCAGCATTGATAGATAGATGATAGATGATAGATAGATAGATAGATAGATAGATAGATAGATAGATAGATAGATAGATAGATAGATAGATAGATAGATAGATAGATAGATAGATAGATAGATAGATAGATATGCCTAATTTTATTAGGACTATCATATCTGGGTTGCAGAAATTCAGACAACCCCTAGATTTTTGCAGCCCAGATATGGTGGCTTCAGACAGATGTAGTTAGGACACAGTATCTACAGTGCATGGGGGGAAATCCACCTATTTATTGCAATTACTTGTGGCTTTAATTTGAACAGGTAGACAACAAACAGAATCAAAAACATTGGAGATTGATAGAAGCAGCCTCTAGGTGCATGATCTGGTTTCAGAGTTCACAAGGACATTAAAGAAAAGCTCCCGTAACTATCATTATATATGCTAAAAATCCGGTTGTTAGAAATCATATTGATATATCTTTTATTTCTAGATCACAAATGAGCCTGCTAAAAGCTAGCTTAATTTTATGTGTCTCAGTTTACTGAAAGAACAAATATGGTCTTTATATCTGCAGCGAACTGCATGCAAAAAGTACTGGTCTTTCAGTAATGAAAGATATTATATACCAAGACAATAATTCCAAATATTTTATGAAGTTCTTTATTATTAGAAGCTGAACTATTGAAGGAAACACTCAGAATGTCTTCAGCAACTTTTATAGTTAAAATACAAATTTATGGATAAGATACAAATTCATCGTGAGCAGACGACATTAAGCTAGCAGGAATAGCCAGCACTCCAGAAGTAAGGTTCTACATTTAGGCAAGAAAAACAAAATGCGCAGATATAAAATATGTGGCACATTGCTCAATAGTGGTGACTGTGTAAGGGATCTTGGAGTCCTAGTGGACAATCACTTAAATATGATAGAAATAAATATGAGCTAGCAGTGTGCAGCAGCTGCCAATAAAGCCAACACAGTTCTAGGCTATATAAACAGAAGGATAGAATCAAGATCATGTGAAGTGTTAATACCACTTTATAAGGCCACATTCGGAATACTGCATCCAATTTTGTTTGCCACAATGTAAAAAAGATGTTGAGACTCTAGAAAGAGTACAGAGAAGAGCAACAAAGATGATTAGGGGACTCAAGGAAAAAATATACAAAGAATGGTTGCAAGAACTGGGTATATCTAGTTTGATGAAAAGAAGGACCAGGGTGACATGATAGCAATGTTCCAATATCTCAGGGTTGCCACAAAGAAGAGGAAGTCAAGCTATTCTCTAAAGGCAGGACAAGAAGCAATGCGTGGAAATTAATCAAGGAGAGAAGCAACTTAGAACTGACAGTTAGAACAATTAATCAGTGGAATAACTTGCCTCCAGAAGTTTTTAAGAAGAGATTAGATAAACATTTGTCTGAAGTGGTGTAGGGTTTCCTGCCTAAGCAGGGATTGGATTAGAAAACCTACAATTCTAAACTGAGATTGAGCATTAGGTTTTAATATTTATGTACAATATAATATGCATAGGTGTGTATAGGTGCAAGAGAATTGTGTTAGTTTTCTTTGTTACTCAATCAATGGAACTTTTCAATTTTTCAATCACATTCGTAAGAATTTTGATATGTAATTTTCCTAATATAACTTTGGACTTTGTAAAGTACTACCATTAAGATTTGAATACTTGCTAATACAAAATTTGGAAAAGTGTGAATTTGGAAGAAGAAATCACAGTTACAAACCAATCATTTCTGGCTCAGTAATGCAAGTACAGATAATTCACATTTAAGCCAAAGACACTCTCTCTATACATTCATGCATTTTTCCAACCTCGAAAACAAAGACTTTTAATATTCAAAAGGAAACATCCTATTTAGTTTAAATCATTTGATGATAAGACTTTTGCTAAAATCACATGTACAACCTTTGCCTTTAAACATTTTGAATTATGGCATGAATATTAGAAGGGGGAGAGATAGTTTTTGAAAGATCAAAATTAAATAAGGAATGTAAGAAAAATGGATTTAAATATCAGACTGCATATACAGTTGCTTAGTAAATTGTATACACGAAAGTTTACATATACCTTTTGGATGAAGACAGTTTTTTTTCTTTGGGTTTTTAAAAATCAGTATATTATGCTTCATGAAAGTATTAAAATTGTTAGCATTTAAAATTTTTGTTTGTTACATATCAATTCTAAATATCACTTTGGACTATTTCAAGATGTAATTTACATAGAAATTCCCTGAAAAGGCAATATGATATAGGTTTATAAATTATCAGCACTAGCATTTTTGTCTTAAGTAGAGACAAAACTTGTAACGTTCAATGTAAGTATGACAGAGAGAAAAAATCCATGTTAACTCTGACCCTAACTAACACTTTTTTCTAATTAGATGATGGGAAGGTTGTGGGAAGATTCAACAAGATCTTACTATTTGCTCCATAAAAAAGCAAAGTGAAATATATCCATATGTAATAACACAATCTGGCAGCAAATCTTGCATTTCTAGCTTTGCTAGTCCTGAGCTTATATTTATATCATCTGGCCAATGGAAGAGTGATCTGGGTATAGGGGATATAGTCATCACACCCTTGTCATGGTCAGACCACTCACTTCTCCGGCTCGACTTTCCAACCGCTACTCCCCTCCGCGGGGAGGCGGAACCTGAGTCATCAATTTGGTTCCACCCCAGGCGCCTGATGGACCCTGATGGGTTCTAGGCGGCGCTTGGGCCACTTCCTGTACCCCTGACCCGCGCCCCGATGGAGGACCTCGTGGCCGCATGGAACACTGCGACCACGGGAGCCTTGGATCGGGTCGCGCCCTTGCGGCCTCTCTTGCAGCGGTGAGCCACCCTGGCTCCTTGGTTTACCGAGGAGCTGAGGGTGATGAAACGCCACAAGAGATGCCTAGAGAGAAGATGGAGGTCTACCCGATCTGAATCTGACCGGACACAGGTAAGAGCCCATTTACGGACTTACATTGTGGCGCTGAGAGTGGCCAAACGTCATCATTGTGCCACTCTCATAGCATCCGCAGATAACCGCCCTGCCGCCCTGTTTAGGGTGACCCACTCCCTCCTTCAACAGAGGGTGCGGGAAGCCCCACTACAGGGTAGAGCAGAGGAATTTGTGACTTATCTGCAGGAGAAAATCGCTCAGATACAGAACGAGTTAGCCCCCATTGACGGCCCAGTGGGATTGCACGAGGCAGATCTTGTTTGGGAGGAGTTTGACTCCGTTACTTCCGAGGATATGGACAGGTTACGTGGGCGACTGCGAGCCACCACATGTTGATTGGACCCGTGTCCCTCCTGGCTTGTACTGGCATCCTGGGAGGTGACACGAGGCTGGCTCCAGGAGGTTGTCAACGCTTTCTTAAGTGAGGGTTCCTTGCCTGCCTCCCTTAAAGAGGCCATGGTGAGGCTCCTCCTGAAGAAGCCCTCTTTGGATCCAGCTTTTTTTTTTTTTTTAATTGAAAAAGTTTTATTGGTTTTACATTTTTCCATAGGATGGGGTAAGGGATACAAAGAAATTTTGAGAGCATTCACGTCAAAGTCGTCGGCCCTTCCGGGACTTCAAAATACATTGATAACAATAAAAAACATTTTCCGTAACACTACAAAGTGAAAGCAAGTACATATACCTAAGTTCACAGTTCTATGCTGTCAGTCATTTACAAAAATCCAAATACAGATATTATGCAATATTATTCAGAAAAATCAAGGCAAAGTTATTTTTTAGATCTAAGTCTCTTGGCAATTGTGTCTTCAACCTCTTCCTCCAGGCCCCCAGCGGGTGGGGCCGTGGCCCCCCCTTGCCCCCCTGAATCTTCCCCCAGGACAGAGGAGTGTTTTTTGAAAAAGGCTTCCGCCTTGGCAACTGTTTTAATCCTCACTCTTATAAATAAATAAATAAATAAAGCTGAATTTATTAACCGCTCCCTCTCCCCACAGGGACTCGGGGCGGTGCACAGGGAGAATAAAAACCATAAATATACAAAAATACATACAATTTAAAACAGATTAAACAAACTCCTGTGCTAAAATCCCATTAACTAAAAATCCCCACTCAATATACATAAACAATTAAAAAACCCATAGAGAGAGAGACTACCCTAGGCCGGCCAGGCGGAAAAGATGTGTCTTTAGTTTCAGGCGGAAGGAGCGGAGGTCCGTGGTCGTTCTAATATCGGGGGGAAGGTCGTTCCAGAGGGCCGGGCCCGCCACAGAGAGAGCCCTTCCCCTGGGCGTCGCCCGCTGACAAAGTCTAGTGGACGGCACCCGGAGAAGTCCCTCTCTGTGGGAGCGAATCGGCCGTGAGGATGTGTGAGGCAGTATCCGATCCCGCAGGTAGCTAGGTCCCGAGCCATGGAGCGCTTTAAAGATGATAACCAACACCTTGAAGCGCACCCGGAAGACGACAGGCAGCCAGTGCAGCTCGCGCAAGAGCGGTGTTACATGGGTAAACCTAGTGGTTCCCATAATTGCTCGCGCGGCTGCATTCTGAACTAACTGAAGCCTCCGGGTGCACCTCAAGGGGAGCCCCATGTAGAGGGAGTTACAGTAGTCC
Source organism: Rhabdophis nuchalis (assembly GCA_039707465.1). NCBI lineage: Eukaryota > Metazoa > Chordata > Lepidosauria > Squamata > Natricidae > Rhabdophis > Rhabdophis nuchalis. Next base: position 31,907,369 of record CM077645.1, read on the forward strand.
AGTCGGGATGTCACGAGGGCATGAGTGACTGTGCGAAGGGCGTCCCGATCCAATAGGGGGCGCAATTGGCGAACCAGGCGAACCTGGTAAAACGCCCTCCTGGCCACGGCTGTCACTTGCTCTTCCATAGACAGCCGGGTATCCAGGAGGACTCCCAAATTGCGCGCCCCATCCACAGGGGCAAGATGTTCGCCCCCTATGGCCAGCGTTGGAGAAAGCTGGTTGAATCGGGCAGCCGGAAACCACAGCCACTCGGTCTTGGTCGGGTTGAGCCTGAGTCCGTTACTTCCCATCCAGATCCGCACGGCTTCCAGGCACTGGCACATCACCGCTACGGCATCGTTGGGGTGGTTTGGGGTAGATATATACAGCTGAGTGTCATCAGCGTAGAGATGGTACTCTACCCCAAAACCACGGATGATCTCACCCAGCGGCTTCATGTATGCATTAAACAAGAGAGGCGAGAGGACCGACCCCTGAGGCACCCCACATGTGAGGGGTCTCGGGGTCGACCTCTGCTCTCCTGCCAACACAAATTGCGATCGGCCAGAGAGGTAGGAGGAGAACCACCGTAAAACGGTGCCTCCCACCCCCAACCCCCCCAGCCGATGCAATAGGATACCATGGTCGATGGTATCGAAAGCCGCCGAGAGGTCTAATAGGACCAGGATGGAGGAACAACCCCCATCCCTGGCCCTCCAGAGATCATCCACCAACGCGACCAATGCCATCTCGGTGCTATGCCCGGGCCGAAAGCCGGACTGGCGCGGATCTAGATAATCAACTTCCTCCAGGTGACGGGGAAACTGTTGTGCCACCACACTCTCAACAACCTTCGCCAGAAAGGGAAGGTTGGAGACGGGACGATAGTTGGTTAAAAGAGCTGGGTCCAAAGAGGGCTTCTTAAGGAGGGGCCTCACCATAGCCTCTTTTAGGGAAGCAGGCAAGGAACCCTCACTCAAGGATGCGTTGACAACCTCTTGGAGCCAGCCTCGTGTCACCTCCCAGGATGCCAGTACAAGCCAGGAGGGACACGGGTCCAATAAACATGTGGTGGCTCGCAGTCGTCCACGTAACCTGTCCATATCCTCGGAAGCAACGGAGTCAAATTCCTCCCAAACAAGATCGGCCTCGTGGCATCCCACTGGGCCACGAATGGGGGCTAGCTCGTTCCGTATCTGAGCGGTTTTGTCCTGCAGAAAAGTCACCAAATTCCTCTGCTCTACCCTGTAGCGGGGCTTCCCGCACCCTCTGTTGCAAGAGGGAACGGGTCACCCTGAACAGGGCGGCAGGGCGGTTTTCTGCGGATGCTATGAGAGTGGCGCAATGATGACGTTTGGCCACTCTCAGCGCCACAATGTAAGTCCGTAAATGGGCTCTTACCTGTGTCCGGTCAGATTCGGAGCGAGTAGCCCTCCATCTTCCCTCTAGGCATCTCTTGCGGCGTTTCATCGCCCTCAGCTCCTCGGTGAACCAAGGAGCCGGGGCAGCTCGGCGCTGCAAGAGAGGCCGCAAGGGCGCGACCCGATCCAAGGCTCCCGTGGTCGCAGTATTCCATGCGGCCACGAGGTCCTCCATCGGGGCGCGGGTCAGGGGTACAGGAAGTGGCCCAAGCGCCGTCTGGAACCCAACAGGGTCCATCAGGCGCCTGGGGCGAAACCAGATAGGAAGTTCTGGTTCCGCCTCCCCGCGACGGGGAGTAGCGGTCGGAAGGTCGAGTCGGAGAAGTGAGTGGTCTGACCATGACAAGGGTGTGATGACTATATCCCCTATACCCAGATCACTCTTCCATTGGCCCGAGACAAAGATGAGGTCCGGCGTATGTCCACCCTCGTGGGTGGGGCCTTGAATTAGTTGGGTCAGGTCCATGGCCGTCATGGAGGCCATGAACTCCCGAGCTGCCTCGGATGTTTCCCCCAACGATGGCAGATTAAAGTCCCCCATGACTACAAGTCTGGGGGTCTCAACTGCCACCGTAGCGATCACCTCCAGGAGCTCGGGCAGGGCTGCTGCTACATAGCGGGGAGCCAGGTATACAACCAGCAAGCCCAACTGCCTCCCTAGGCCCCACTTCACGCAGAGGGACTCACAACCGGTAGTCTGAGGCACAATGGTCTCTCTTGGCTCAAGGCCTTCCTTGATAATGACCGCTACCCCACCGCCCCTGGCTAGGGCCCGCGGCTGATGAAAAGCGCAGTAACCTGGTGGGCACATTTCGACGAGGGGAAGTCCCCCCTCGTGGCCCAACCAGGTCTCTGCAATTCCTACCAGGTCCGGCTCCCCCTCTGACACAAGGTCATGGACAAGGGGGGCTTTGTTGACCACGGACCTGGCGTTGCAAAACATCAGCCGCAGGCCCTGGCTCTGTATCCCCTGACCACCTAGCCTGCGGGGGTTGTGGCACCCGACCGTTTGTAACCAACGGCCACGTGCCACCAACCGGGAGGATGGAACTTGTCTCCCCTCGGCCCTGCCCCTCCCCACGACCGTCTGGATTGATATGCCCTCCGGCGGACCGTTTCGTAATTCCCCCCTCATATCGGATCCTTCCGTCTCCTCCCGTCGGCTACTGGTCCGGCCCCTTCTTTCATGTTGTTCTGTCTCTATCTGTCTATGCCCACCCCCCTCCCTGGGACCCCCTAAAATAACCAATAATTTACCAATTAAAAATCCCCTAAGGCCGCGCTTCGCCCGTCTCTCCGGATTAATATATCCATCATCGAGACGGGCCCTCGATAGTGTAGAGGGCCAGACCTGCGAGAGCGAGGACTCTCGCAGCAGTAAAAGGTTAGCTCTGGAGTACATTATACTATGCATAAATAATAAAGTTGTTAATAAATAATTAATAAATAGTTAATGTAGGTGAAATTCATCAGTGGGGCTGGAATTTAAAATACAAAGATTTTAAAAGAAATTAGAAGGTCGTTAGCCAAGATTTAAAGCCCTCAATTGATATTAAAATGAGATAAAGTGCAAACAATAAGGATATAAAGATGGTACAGCTCGCAATGTCAGTTGAAAATAGTCAATCAATGAGTTGTTCCGGCCCAAGATCTTAGGACAAATCCCGTCTTTCGGGAGCATGGCTCAGTTCTCAGTTCTCAGTCTCAGGGGGAAGTTAAGTTGGTCAGCATGGCCAGCATGGCCGTTCGCGTCTCTTTCGGCTCTCTCACCGCCGCCATCTCTATCTCACCTGAGCCACCGCCTTCTCCACTGGCCTCTCAACGCTCCCACCATCGTCGGCCAGGCTTCCAGCGGCCGCTTCAGGGTCCCTCCACCAGTCTCTCGGCACTCACATGCCGCCATCATCCTTTAGCCTCCATACTCGCCATCGCCATCGCCACTGGCCTCCGGCGTTCTCCCCTCTCCGGCGCTCTCACCGCCGCCATCTTCCTCCTTCCCAGAACACCAGCATCCCTTCGGGTGTCACCCACTTGAACCAAATCCCGTGATCAAACAATGTTTTAGACAAGAAGGAAAATTTCCTTCTTGCATCTCTAATCTTTCTTGGGATCTGCTTCAAGATAGCAACCTCTTTTTGTTGGTAAATTAACGGACTTCCTCTCTGCACTTTCAGGATTTCCTCTCTGGTTGACCTTCTAACAAATTTCACATGTATCTCTCTAGGTACTTCATTTATCCTGGCATATGCTGAGTTTATTCTGTAGGCTAGGTCAATGTCCCCCCTGATCTCATCCTTAGGTTTATGTAAATAGTCTGCTATAATTGTGCTCATGAGATCAGGGAGGCATTCATCAGGTTCCTCAAAAACATTCTGAAATCTCAAAAAATATGTCATTCTTTCCATATCAATCCTAGACACATGCCCATTTATTTCCACAACCTCATTAGTAACATTTTTAATCTCTCCCTTAGCCCCCACCAGCCCCCCTTCCAATTCTTCATTCTTCTGTGTGTTTTCCAGCACTTGTTTCCGTGTGTCCAATAACTCCTTCTTAAAGTTAATATTTTCTGCCCTCTGGGCCTTAATTTCTTGTACCAAAGTTTGTATAACAGATTCAAGAGAAGCCATCCTTTGTTCTAAGCTTGCCAGTGCTGATTCTTGTGCCATGATTAGCTGTTAAAATCAATGCCACTAAAATGGCGTTTTCTGGGTGAGGCTGATGAGGCAGATCAGGAGCCAAAAGTTCCGTTCAGGGTTGTAAAGTTGCAAAGTTCAGGAACCAAGAGAGAAACAATTTTCCAACTCAATAAGTATAATAGCGAAGGTACTCCAGAAAAGAAATCACAAATTCAAAAAGAAAAAATTCTTCATTAATAACCAGAGGAAGTCCAAATTGCAAAGAGACGCTGGGAATTTTCCATAAGTGAAATAGTCAGTCAGGAACAAAGAGAAGCCATCTTCCACCGCCCAAGCTCAAAGCCCGAAGGAGAGAGTGGTAAAATAAATTGTTTCAGCCAGACCTAGAGACATTGTTGCAAGCAAACCGCAGATCACTTTCCCTTGCTGCAAACAGTCAGGATTAAAGATTTCCGCTTCCTCACCGCGAGGAGCCATTTTCAAGTGCCGCTTGAGTCCGAGGGGTTTTTTTTTACAAACAAACACCCCCCTTCCAGTCCTTTCAGCCCGGCTGACAGCAGAAAAAAAAAGTTTTAAATCACTCACTCTCCCCCTCGCAGCTGAAGCCCCGAGAAGCCTTCCGACTCATTTGATCAACTCTCTCCATGATCGCGAATGGCGCCGTCTGCCTTTGGCGAAGGGAAACCCCCCCGCAGCATGTTCTCCTTCACCTAAGCCGAGGACAAGGGTCGCTTCCCCCACCGCCATGGGGGGGAGCGTCCCAGGCAAGCCGGCTTTACGGGAGACCCCCAAAAACGGGGCGTCTCGCCCCCGTGGGGGGGCAGAAAAAGCAACAAAATGGCGAGCGAGCGCTAGGCTCGCCCGTCACCGCTGGAGCCGGAACCGGAAGTCGGATCCAGCTTTATTAACCAACTATCATCCCGTCTCCAACCTTCCCTTTATGGCGAAGGTTGTTGAGAGTGTGGTGGCACAACAGTTTCCCCGTCACCTGGAGGAAGTTGATTATCTAGACCCACGCCAGTCCGGCTTTCGGTCCGGGCATAGCACCGAGACGACATTGGTCGCGTTGGTTGATGATCTCTGGAGGGCCAGAGATGGGGGTTGTTCCTCCATCCTGGTCCTATTAGACCTCTCGGCGGCTTTCGATACCATCGACCATGGTATCCTATTGCATCGGCTGGGGGGGTTGGGGGTGGGAGGCACCATTTTCGGTGGTTCTCCTCCTACCTCTCTGGCCGATCGCAATTTGTGTTGACAGGAGAGCAGAGGTCGACCTCGAGACCCCTCACATGTGGGGTACCTCAGGGGTCGGTCCTCTCGCCTCTCCTGTTCAACACATATATAAAGCCGCTGGGTGAGATCATCCGTGGTTTTGGGGTAGAGTATCACCTCTACGCTGATGATACACAGCTGTATATATCTACCCCAAACCACCCCAACGATGCCGTAGCGGTGATGTGCCAGTGCCTGGAAGCCGTGCGGATCTAGATGGGAAGTAACGGACTCAGGCTCAACCCGACCAAGACGGAGTGGCTGTGGTTTCCGGCTGCCCGATTCAACCAGCTGATTCCATCGCTGGCCATAGGGGGCGAACATCTTGCCCCTGTGGATGGGGCGCGCAACTTGGGTGTCCTCCTGGATACCCGGCTGTCCATGGAAGATCAAGTGACAGCCGTGGCCAGGAGGGCGTTTTACCAGGTTCGCCTGGTACGCCAGTTGCGCCCCCTATTGGATCAGGATGCCCTTCGCACAGTCACTCATGCTCTCGTGACATCCCGACTGGACTATTGTAACTCTCTCTACATGGGGCTCCCCTTGAGGTGCACCCGGAGACTTCAGCTGGTTCAGAATGCAGCCGCGCGAGCAATAATGGGAACCTCAAGGTTTACCCACGTAACACCGCTCTTGCGCGAGCTGCACTGGCTGCCTGTCGTCTTCCGGGTGTGCTTCAAGGTGTTAGTTGTCATCTACAAAGCGCTCCATGGCTCGGGACCTAGCTATCTGCGGGATCGGATCCTGCCCCATACATCCTCCCGGCCGATTCGCTCCCACAGAGAGGGACTTCTCCAGGTGCCGTCCACCAGACTCTGTCAACGGGCGACTCCCAGGGGAAGGGCTTTCTCTGTGGCGGGCCCAGCCCTCTGGAACGACCTTCCCCCCGACATTAGAACAACCACGGACCTCCGCTCCTTCCGTCTAAAATTAAAAACACACCTTTTCTGCTTGGCCGGCCTAGGGTAGTCTCTTTTATCACGGGATTTTAGTAAATTTAAATTGGGAATTTTAGCGCAGGGATAATTGTTTAATTTGCCTTTTAAGTATTTATGTATATTTATTGTATTTTTAACTTCCCTGTGCACCGCTCCGAGTCCCCCCGGGGAGAGGGAACGGTCTATAAATTAATTTTATTATTATTATTATTATTATTATTATTATTATTATTATTATTATTATTATTATTATTATTATTATTATTATTATTATTATTATTATTATTATTATTATTATTATTATTATTATTATTATTATTATTATTATATTTATATTTATATTTATATTTATATTTATAATCTCCTTCAGCTCTGAACATCAAGATAATAATCATATTTCCATGTCATGTGTTCTTGGCTTCAACTAAGTCCTAGAAGAGGGAATCAAATTATTTTCAAAAGCACCAGAGGGCAGGAGAAACTTCCTAACAATGAGGACAATTAACCAGTGGAACAGTGTACCTTCAGAGGTTGTAGTTGCTTCATCACTGGAGCCAGACAGCCACCTCTCTGAAATGAATATAGGATCTCCTGCTTGAACAGGGGTTGGATTAGATAGAAGAACTCCAAGGTCCTAATTTGATTGATTGATTGATTGACTAATATATGTCCTTCATTTCAATATATTCTCGGTCATGGGAAGCAAAATGAACAATAGAAATTTCTTGCTGGAAGGTGTTAAAATCTAACATCAGATTCCTAGAAGCAGAAGGGGTTTGCATTTTCAACAAAGAATGTATAAACCAATGCCACCTCTTATTTTAAAAAGATAGCCATTCAACCAACTATTTACAGTAATTATGTGATTGGGAATTCTAGACATTGAAGTCCAAGCATTCTTACAAAAGGCTAGTTTACAAAAAGATACTATGCACATCCTGACCTAGGAATAACTTCTGCTGAATTCTTGGGGAAGTATATGTGGGTAAGATTGTGAGGAGGAGGTGAAGAAGGAAGGCTGAAAGAAAACAGCATGTTCATGGTACATGCAAGATGTTTAAGAAAGAGTCACAAGAATCATGCTATCATTCTCTCAGAGTTCAGTAACAATTTGTCACACATCCTCTCACTTCTGTCGAAAGGTTGACCTTTCATTTATGTCAGCCCCTGTTACAATGGGTATAACAGATGGCAATGAGGAACTTCAGGCTTTGTGAAAACAGGGCAAGAGGGAAGAGAGCTTAAAAACTACACAGTGACAGCTGAGCACTTTAAAAGAATGAATAAATTGTTCCTGGAATTTCTCACTGAAAGCAGGCTGAGTAGCTAACTACAAATGTGCACAAAGAAAGTGCCAGCCGTTGTAAAAATAATAATAATTACATTGAAGAGAGAAGGTTGGAGAGTGGGTATTTCTCCCTAATTGATGCAACCATTTTTTATGCTCCAAATTACCCCTACATGAATTTCTTCCAGAAGATTTCACATCTCCATATGTGAATCTCATTTGGCACCAGGCAATGGAGAAAGAAAAATGGAAAGCAGACAATTTTGTAAAAGCAATTCTAGGAAGGACACAATTGCTACGTCATTGCTTAAAATTACCTCAATCCCCTTCTTAGTTAGTTATGTTTCTATATAACATGTAGACTAACATTCAATTGAAAGGGATTCATTTTGCAAGTACTCACTGAGTAAGTTGCAGCCTGTCTACTTCTGGCTCAGGTACTTATGAAAGTATATTTTAATTGACATTGCATTTTTAGTATAACAGAGTTGGAAGGGATCTTGGAGGTCTCTAGTCCAACCTCCTATTCAGGCAGAAAATCATATACCATTTCAGACAAAGTGTTATCCAATCTCTTCTTAAAAACCTTCAGTAGTTTATTGTATATTACCTTGAAGTGAGTAGGATGTTTCAAATAAACAAATGAACAATATAGGTTTAGACCCAAATGAACTTGACATTCCAATGGGATGAGATATCTTAATCTTAATCTAGCATGTATTCATTTATTTATTAAATTTATATGCCCCACATTTCCCTATCAAGCATTTCTAGGCAGCTCTAACTACTGAACAATGCTAGAACCAGATGAGGAAGACAATTAATTATTTCAGGCTCAAGAAGGAACAGAATGCCTCTTGGGCTTTGTGATTAGACAATTTGGCAGGAATAAACATTGTTCCAAGACAATACAAATGCAGCACATACAAAATTAAGGATCCTAGTCATGCTGATTTGATGCATGCATTTGGGTCTTAACACTGGAGGCATATATTTTAATCATGTGGCCTTTGTTTGAATAACACAGTGCTTCTTTATTATATACTTTATTCATTAAACATGAAACTCAGTCAACTGAACATTCAAAAATGCATCACAAATATCATTGACTGGTGCTAATGGTTGATACGGGTTGCTGCCAGGTATCTTGGTTGATCAACCAAGTACCTTGTTAAAATATACAATGTTGCTGCCAGAGTCCTAGGTATCAACCAAGTACCTTCTTAAAATATATGATGTTCCGAGTAGCACATTCAGTTCCGCTGGTGTTATTGCAGGAAGCTGCAATTTGTTGATGTATCTTATAAAATTATAAAAGTGCCCCGATAACAATGGGTTATTACATGTTTCATCCGTAGTTGCGTAGTTTTGATAGCCAGGTCATGGTATTTTGTGATTTTTTTTCCAGTTCTTTTTCCTCGACTCTGGCATCTCCTGGTACCACAATGTCAATAAATTGTATGTTTCGATTTTCAATAACTGTGATATCTGGTGTGTTATGTGCCAAATGATGATTCATCTGTATTCAAAAGTCCCACAAGATCTTCACCTTATCATTTTCGATAGCTTTTTCCACTTTATGTTCCCATGACTTTACCTGGATGCAGGTAAATTGTAGTTTTTACATAATGGCCAGTGGATTAATTTAGCAACTCGGTCATGTCTAGCTTTGTAATCAGTTTGTGCAATTTTGCTGCATTCACATATTAATTTTGAAACAATTTCAACTTTGTTGTTGCAATGTTGGCAGTTTGGATTGTCAGTGTATTTTTGTATCTTTATATATCATATATATACAATAGCAGAGTTGGAAGGGACCTTGTAGGTCTTCTAGTCCAACCCCCTGCGTGGGCAGGAACCTTATACCATTTCAGACAAATGGCTATCTAACATCTTTTTAAAGATTTCCAGGGTTGGGGCATTCACAACTTCTGGAGGCAAGCTGTTCCAGAGGTTAATTATTCTTACTGTCAGGAAATTTCTCCTTAGTTCTAAGTTGCTTCTCTCCTTGATTAGTTTCCACCCATTGCTTCTTGTCCTGCCCCCAGGTGCCTTGGAGAATAGTTTGACTCCCTCTTCTTTGTGGCACCCTCTGAGATATCGGAACACTGCTATCATGTCTCCCCTGGTCCTTCTCTTCATCAAGCTAGACATACCCAGCTCCTGCAGCCGTTCTTCATATGTCTTAGTCTCCAGTCCCCTAATCATCTTGGTTGCCCTTCTCTGCACTCTTTCCAGAGTCTCCACGTCTTTTCTACATCGTGGCGACCAAAACTGTATGCAGTATTCCAAGTGTGGCCTTACCAAGGCACCATACAGTGGCATTAACACTTCACGTGAACTAGATTCTATCCCTCTGTTTATGCAGCCTAGAACTGTGTTGGCTTTTTTGGCAGCTGCTGCACACTGCTGGCTCATATTTAAATGGTTGTCCACTAGGATTCCAAGATCCCTCTCACAGTTGCTACTATTGAGCAAGGTACCATCTATACTGTACTTGTGCATTTGGTTTTTCTTGCCTATATGTAGGACCTTACTTTTTTCACAATTGAATTTCATTTTATTAAATAGTGCCCAATGTTCAAGTTTGTCTAGATCCTTCTGTATCTTAAGCCTATCTTCTGGAGTGTTGGCTATTCCTGCCAGCTTGGTGTCGTCTGCAAATTTGATGAGTTCCCCATTTATCCTCTCATCCAAATCGTTGATGAAGATGTTAAAGAGTACTGGGCCTAAAACAGAGCCTTGGGGGACTCCACTGCATACTTCCTTCCATGTAGATGCAGTTCCATTGAGGACTACACGTTGAGTGCGGTTGGTCAGCCAGTTGCGAATCCATTTGGTGGTGGTGCTGTCTAACCCACAATTTTCTACTTTATCTAATAGTAGGTTATGGTCTACTTTATCAAATGCCTTACTGAAGTCCAGGTAAATTACATCAACAGCATTCCTCTGGTCCACTGATTTTGTCACTTTGTCAAAGAATGCAATTAGATTCGTCTGGCATGATCTGTTTTTGACAAACCCATGTTGGCTTTTGGCTATTACTTTGTTTGCTGCTAGGTGTTCACTTATTTGTTGTTTAATTATCTTTTCCAGAATCTTTCCTGGTATTGATGTTAGGCTGATGGGTCTATAGTTTCCTGGAAACTGTTTTTTTTCCTTTTTTGAAGATGGGAACCACATCAGCTCTTTTCCAGTCTTCTGGCAGTTCCCCGGTGCTCCAGGATCTCTGAAAGATATAGTTCAGTGGTTCTGAGATCTCGTCTGCCAGTTCCTTCAGAACCCTGGGGTGTAATTCATCCGGTCCTGGTGATTTCAACTCGTCCAGGGCAGACAGGTGCTCACTTACCATTTTCTTCCCTATTTCAACTTATGTTCCTAATCTGATTTTTCTGGTGCTGTTTTTGATTGTTTGGACTGTTTTATCCCTTTGTGTAAAGACAGATGCAAAAAAAGAGTTAAATAGTTCTGCTTTCTCCTTGTTGCTTATCATCTTCTTGCCATTTTCTCCCAGCAGTGGACCAATTGTTTCCTTAACTTTTTTCTTATTTTTAACATGTTGGAAGAAGCTTTTTTTGTTATTTTTTACTTTTTTGGCAAGCCTTTCTTCATTGCGAGCCTTAGCTTTCCTCACTTCATCTTTACAGGCTCGGGCTATTTGCTGATATTTTGCCTTAGTTATGTCCCCCTTTTTCCACTTTTTATATTTATCCTTTTTGTCTTTCAATTTGTCAGAGAGTTCTTTATGCAGCCATGCTGGTTTCTTTTGGGAGCTGTTATTTTTCTTCTTCATTGGTATTGCGCTGGACTGGGCTTTTATAATCTCATTTTTCAAAATTTCCCAAGCTTCTTGAGTTGTTTTCCCCTTGAGGATTCTCATCCATGGAATCCTTCCCAAGCTCTCTCTGAGGTTATTGAAATTAGTTCTCTTAAAGTCTAAGACTCTAGTTTGACTTTGTTCAACTACTTTTGTTTGCATAATGTTGAATTCCAGTATTTCATGATCGCTTGTCCCCAAAGTTCCTGTAGCTTCTACACCTTCTATCATTTCCTCTCTGTTAGTGAGAATTAAGTCCAATATTGCTGATCCCCTTGTTCCCTTCTCTACCTTTTGGGAAACAAAGTTGTCTGCTAGGTTTGTTAGGAACGTGTTGGATCTTCCACTTGGTGCAGAGTTTGTTTCCCAATTGATGTCAGGGTAGTTAAAATCTCCCATTACTATTGTAGTGTGCTTCCTACATACCTTAGTTAGCTGGTTAGCAAAAAGTACATCCACTTCCTCTACTTGGTTGGGTGGCCTGTAGTATAGACCTATGACAATATCATTCCCCCCCCCAACCTTTAATATTGACCCAAATACATTCAAGATAGTTCTCATCATTGTTGTGCTCTAAACATTGTTTAGAGCACAACTTTGTTTAAAGCACATTGTTGTTTTAGTTTGTACTGCTTGTTCTTGAGTAGTGAATGTTAAACCTTCCATTTCTTTCTCGATGGTTCCACTCTTAAGCTATGCCCATATAAGGTTGTCATCACATTTTTCTTCAATATTTTTCAAGTGTTGTCCAAGCAAAGCATTGGTTTTCCATCTATTTAATCTGCCATCCAGTTGTATTATTATTATTATTATTATTATTATTATTATTATTATTATTATTATTAGTAGTAGTAGTAGTAGTAGTAGTAGTAGTAGTAGTAGTAGTAGTAGTAGTAGTAGTAGTAGTATTTGTTTCCTTTGCCCCCTGAGGATATCTACAGCATCTGTATCTTGGCGCTACCAAAATATTCATTGAAAGTTCTACCTCATAGAATCCTTGATATTTGCTATTTCTGAAACAGCAGCTAAATATAACTAAGAAATTATTTTTGAAAAGCACAGACATTTACAGAGAGTGAACTGGTGAAGCAGAAGAAAAGCAAATTAATGATTGAGGTATTAACTTTAGTCAGCATGGATGGCCCATGTAAACCTGGAAAAATGTTACAGGTTGAATGCAGAGAGATGGTAAAGAAGCTGAACTGCTTGGTTTTCAGTTGTAGCTCTATTAGGAAAGTATAAAATTGTATGCATAAATATAATTGAACTCTTCTTGATCTTTCTTCTTCAAGTGTCTAAATTGAACACAACAATTTATATGCATGGAGATGGGGAAATATTAAGCAGAAAGTTAAAAAGACCACTTTCTTCTCAGCATTGGATAGCAAATATTTTTAGTTTTTGCTTACCCTGGCAATGGGGTACAATGGATAGGAAACCAGAATTTGAAGCTGGGATCTCTTGTATGGTTGGTTTATACATTCTCTTGTTCAAGCAAAGTAAGATAAATGATGTGCCCAAAACTGGCTTGTCATTTCCAGAAGTTTTCTTCCTTTATGAAAGGGATATCTGATTTTACCCCTTTATTCCTATGTTCCAATTCTATTCCATGTGCCTTGGGCACTTAGTCATGCCAGCCACATGACCACGGAGACTTCTTCAGACAGTGCTGGCTCTTCGACTTTGAAACGGAGATGAGCACCACCTTCTAAAGTCGGGAATGACTAACATATATGTGCAAGGGACATCTTTACCTTTACATTGCAATAATCCAATCAGGAGTTGACCTGATTTTGTGTGTGACTACGATCAAAGTCTCTCACTCCAGAAATAGTTGTCATCATTATATTAGATCAGTGGTAGTCAACCTGTTTCCTACCGCCCACTAGTGGGCGTTCCAGCTTTCATAGTGGGTGGTAAGGGTTTTGTCCAATACTGAAGCACTTTCCTTTTTTTAAATTTAATTGACTTCCCTACTTTATAAATCACCATTACTGTGGAACTGGTGGGCGGTTAGAAGATTTGACTACTAACAGAGATACAAAAGTGGGCGGTAGATATGAAAAGGTTGACTACCCCTGTATTAGATGGTGGTGTAAACATTCATGATGTGCAAAGAAATGAAATCATTATCATAAAGATGTATATTAAAGTATGGTATGTAACATTTTGATTAGTGAATTTTGACATCAGTCTTCAAACTGCAATATTTTGATGCATTGGCAATTTTTTTTAAATGCATTAGATATTTTGGTTTTACACAGAAGGCCATATATTTCTTTCAGAAGTGTGTCTGTATTAGGCACATAATGAGAATGCTACACAATCAATTACTTATTACTATGATCAATTCACTTTAGCCAAGATTAAATTACAGGATTGCTCATCTCCCGCCCCCCTTCTTTCTTTGTGTATATCAGTGGAACAACAACAACAAAAGTAACAATGGAGGAAAAAACAGAATATTTTTGGGCTCAATTTGCAGCACAGAAAATGAAATTTCTTAGCAAGGACAAATTTTCTATCTTCAGCTGCATCGTCTTCTCAAGAGGTCAAATTCTGCACAAGGGCACAGTATCCAGAGGAAGCTGATTGCATTCATAAATGTGAAATAGCAGCTCAGACCTGTTGATTTTTCTCATTAATACAAAATTTTTGATTTAATGCTCCATTGGGTGCTGCTAATGTAAACAGAGTGAGCTAACAGTACCATGTCCTCGCTACCAGAAGCTCCTCTCCTTTCTCTGAGTAGGTTACAGCACGAGCGATTGCATAGTAGCAGGCCAAAGACTGAGAATTGGCTGCTATGGTCAGTTTGACCTGAAATAATTCAGACTGTTAGTCACTGAAGCTTATGAGATGGCAGAGAGGTAAGAGGTAAGAGTGGAACTCTAGCAGTTTAACTTGAACATTAACAGCAAGAGGTGGGGGCATCTATTGTTCCCACGATATCAATCAGGAAACCATAAAGAGTATGTTTTCTTGCCTACTGACTAATACATTGACTAGGTGAAAACTATATATGGAGCAGATAACTTTGCCGTGGCTTTTGAAGAAAAAAAAATTAAATAGAACTCGCTAAGCCTCAGTAGATCACAATGCAACTCTTGCATTGTTGCTCTTCGTTTTCATAATTAAGGATGCCAAAAGACCAACAATGGCTGGATTTTTGTTTTCTATTGTGGGAGTAGCATTTAAATAACAAGACTCATCTTGATAATAAGGCGAGCAGGAAGCCTATATCAAGTGGAATGCAACTTAAAACATTGGCTGTATGTTTTCCAAAGTGCACTCAGCTATTCCATCCCGAGGGTCATTTGGCTTGATTGCTCTTTTTGGCCTCTTCCTAACCACCATACTATATCCTCAAACAAGAGAGAACTCTGAGTAAGCTCTTCCATTAGATCAGATAGCTGCAATGTTTTTGTGTTTGCAATTATCATTTTGTCTTTGATATTTGGTGAGAGGATTCTGCTTCATAAAGTCTGTAGCATGCTACTTTTTGTGCATTTATAATAGATGAATCCAATGGATTAAGTAGTTAGTAACATATCCCAAAGTCATGGAACTACATGGTACATTAATATCAGAATGATAACAAACCCTATACTAACTTCCTTGTCTCTGTTTGGTTTTTGAAAAAATGCATGCAGAACAGCTAATTAAGCTTGCACCTTAGTGATCAGATTAGCAACTTTAAACAACTCTGGAAGACTTAATTAGGTAGAGTAGAGTAGGGTAGGGTATAACAGAACAGAACAAAAACAAAAAAAAACAAAAAACAAAAAACAGAACAGATGGATGGGAACTTCAAGGTCTTCTAGTCCAACCCGCTGCTTAGGAAGGAAACTTGATACCATTTAAAATAAATGTTTATCCAATATCTTCTTAAAAACTTCTGGCAATGGAGCAATCACAAATTCTAGAGGCAAGTTGTTCCACTGATTAATTGTTCTGTCAGGAAATGTCTCCTTAGCTCTAAATTGCTTCTTTCCTTGATTAGTTTCCACTCAGTGCTTTTTGTTCTACCCTTTGGAGAATAGCTTGGCTCACTCTTCTTAGTGGCAGCCCCTGAGATATTGCTATCATGTCATCCCTGTTTTTTTCCCACTGCTCAATTATTCAGGCGGCATTAAGGTTTATACAGTCGTATATGCTAAGAACAGCCTCTTGGTTGCAGGACTGTCCTGAATCCTATCATCTGACTTCACACATTGACTTCACAAGTAACCAGAACAATTCATTATATTGAGAAGTTGTTTTTTAATCCCTGGCTTGCTTCAGCCAGCCTTGCTTCAACTTGTTTAAGCAACTTCTTATCGAATCATGGAGAGCTGAGCTCCAATCTGTCTTGTGGTGGGAGGTACATGCATCAATAATTGAATCATTCAGTCTCCTGCCTCTACACCCATCCAAACTATGATCTCCAGATCAATTAAATATTTATTATATTTATTAACAAGCCATCCAACTCCCAAAAGTCCCAGCCAAATATCCATCTCGTTTAAATAAAGAAGATAGTCTGCCAATCAGCTAGATCCCAGGATTTTGTACTTTGATTTTTTTAAAGCACATTACCATTTTTAATATGAGGATGAATAATATATGCAATATAGAGAGTAATCGCCATTCTTGCAAAAGAATTTATCAGTTACCAGCTGCATCGTCCATAATTTGAAATGCCTGTACCATTTATTGCTGTCTCAGGTCAAATGTCACCTTTTTTGTTCAAGTGCTTTGGGTTTTCATTATTTTTTAAAAAATTAAATAAGTAGTAACCTTAGTTGTCCAACATTGAAATTTGATATTTGTCCCACAGATTATAGAATAGCACCA
This sequence comes from Rhabdophis nuchalis, assembly GCA_039707465.1. Taxonomy (NCBI): domain Eukaryota; kingdom Metazoa; phylum Chordata; class Lepidosauria; order Squamata; family Natricidae; genus Rhabdophis; species Rhabdophis nuchalis. The sequence continues at coordinate 31,923,562 of CM077645.1, forward strand.
CTTTTCAAAGTGGTTCCAAATTAATTAGAATTGCAAGCAGCTTTTTTTCATTACAATTATCATAACTTACATAATAGAACCAATGCCTCTGTGATAAATCTTAGATAAGGTGTGCATTCATTTACTTTGTCTGATTTTAATTTTGTATAAAATTAATTTTAATGGCCAAGCATTAACACATTAATTAGATAAGTACAGCAATTAAAAACAGAATTTTCTATCATTTGTATTCATCTTTTCATGCTTAATCTAGAGGCTTTATAGTGCTGGTTAATACTGTATGTTTTATGTAGAACCTTGGTGTATATCTTCAATTTGACCATTTATATGCATGTATATTACTGAAATCAAAGTTATAAACATGCTGTGATTTTTATTAATATCCAGGGACCGCGGACAAAAAAGTAAGATGGATCAAAAATAAACTTTAAATTGATTTGTTTTTATTTTATTTTATACATTTACATTTAGTTAAATTCAGTATAGTAAGTTTTTACCTTCTATCTTAAGCCCCAAGCAACTGACAATACAAAGCAGCATGAACTACATGGATTTCAGCAATGCATATTTAATGCATTTCTGAGAAAAACATAATCCTGAAAATAGTACGAAATTTGCAGGCTGACCAGCATTAACCATATTTAAGCAGGGTTTTTTTGAAACATTACTTTTCTATGGCCTCCATTTTTAGAGTGAGGTCCTTCCTCTCACACAAATGGAAGTCTTGCTCTCCAGCCAGTTTCTCACAGTCTTTCACCTTCTACTGCATTAAAAATTAAATTTTGTGTTAAGTTTTCAAGAGACCTTGGCAGCTATATTCTAGGTTTCCAGGATTGCAAGAATCCCTGAGGTCCTTGAGTCTTGATCAGTTGATCTTTGTCACTTGATATTAAAAGAGATTAAAAACAAGAATACAATCTTATTTAAACTTCCATGCAATACTATCTTAGACACTTTTTTTTAAAAAAAAATTTTTTTAAACGTTATCCCCTTGGACTGCAAGTTGACCAAATTGATCAATCCTAGAGGAGATCAACCCTGCCTGCTCTTTAGAAGGCTAGATCCTGAAGATGAAACTCAAATACTTTTGCCACCTAATGAGAAGGAAGGACTCCCTGGAGAAGAGCCTAATACAGGGAAAGATTGAGAGCAAAAGAAGAGAATGCCAGAGAATGAGGTGGCTGGATGGAAGCACCAAAGCAGTAGGTGTGATCTTAAATGGACTCCAGAGGATGGTAGAGGACAGGAAGGTCTGGAGGAATATTGTCCATGGGGTCGCGATGGGACAGACACGCCTTCGCAACTAACAACAACAAAAAACCTTTTTTTTTTTAACGAATGAAGGCAAATACTGTATATGTGTCCCAGGATAATGTTGCAGGATCCAATCTGGGTTGTCACCAGGACCAGAGGTTTAGTCTTCTGAGTTTTTGGACTTTTGCTGGAGCCCATCCTCAGGGAACTTCTCTCTAGCACAACCGGTTTTCCTGAACCAGGGCTAACTGGCAGAATACCATCTCTGATCAGCACATAAGAAAAGCCCTGCTGAATTAAATTCAATCAATCAAAGTTCATTGGCAGGACATGTTTCTTAGGTGTTCTGGGTTGCATATGTATCATTCTGAAATGTGGAATGATTCTAGTCAATTCTAGTCAATGCTACTTGATGTGGCAAGTAACAACCAAATGTTGGCCTTAGCATCCTGATTCAGAAGTTGTATAAAGTTTATTATCTTTTCAGGAGCAAATTATTTTATGGTATTTATGTCCTAACAAGAAGAAAAAGAATAATATTTTTGCTTTTACTGTTGTTTTTCCAGTATTTTTGCTATTAGGTGATATTGGATAATTGTATTTCATTTGTTCTTCAATTGTTACCTTTAAAATCTTTGGGACTTGAAAATTGTTTGGTTACATAGATTTAGATGGAAGAGTAGTGAAGTGTAAAAATAGTAAATTGTATGACATAGCTAACTTCTCTGTACTATAGCACGGAGAACAGCCAAGGTCTCTATTTTTTTGAAAGTAGTTCCCAAACTGAAATGAATGTTTTAACGCCAGTAGCTTTCATGTTGTTTTAAGAAAATAACATAATTTTTCATTCAGACAACATGACCTAAATAGATCACGACATCCTCTGAATTGACAAACGCATCCTGACACCCATTGTACCAATATTTGGGATATAAAATAGAACCATCAATTTTTAATTTGGGAATATCCTCACGGAGATCACTGTATATAGATCTATTGGTGTTATACATAATACTATTTTGCAGTTCTTCCAGAAATGTTTTGAATAAAAAATGATCTTACTATCATGTTAAATTGTTCCCATCTGGTATATATTACAGCCTTATTATAATTTTGATCTCTTGCCCTTTCTTTAGTTCTCAGCTAATACAGATACTGAGCAGAATTGTTAAGTATTATGGAAACTGCACTCCAAATATATCAAGAAGGTGACAGCTTTAATAAGTCTGGTGCATAGTTAACACTGTTAATATTAAAGGGGAAATAATGAAAAAGTATGTGTTTTCACTAATCATAAAGTCTTTCAGCAACTGCTATGTTTAATACCCTTCTTCATCATTAACTTTACCACCTGGACATCAAGCAGAATCAAGAAAGAAGAGAGCAGAATAACAGAATTGGAAGGAACCTTGGAGGTCTTCTAGTCCAGCTCCCTGCTCAAGCAGGAGACCCTACACTATTCCAGAAAAATCACTGTCCAATCTCTTCTTAAAAACCAAGTGTTGGAGCACCCATGACTTCTGGAGGCAAGGCGTTCCACTGATTAATTATATTGTTTGTCAGAAAATGTCTCCTTAATTCTAGGTAAGAATTAAGTTTCCATCCATTTTTTTATGTCCTGCCTTCATGTACTTTGAAGAATAAGTTGACCTCTTATTTGTGGCAGGCCTAAAAATATTATAACACTATCATATCACCTCTAGTCCTTCTTTTAAGCTAGATATACCCAATTCCTGCAACTGTTCTTTGTATGTTTTAGCTTTCAGTACCCTAATCATCTTTGTTGCTCTTCTCTGCACTGAGTCTCAACATCTTTTTTTGTGGCAATCAAAACTGGATGCAGTATTCCAAGTGGTATCAGCACTTCATGTGATCTTGATTCTACCCCTCTATTAATGCAGCCTACGATTGTGTTGCCTTTTTTGACCACTACCACACCAGCTGGCTTATATTTAAATGATTGTCCACTACGATCCCTGCAGTTACTACTATTGAGCCAGGTACCATCTATTCTAGATCTATGCACGTGGTTTTCCTGAAATTCAGACAGTGAGAAAATAGCATAAATCGTGATACCTGTCTATCAGTGTCACTTTACATCTCTAGAAGCTTTAGAACACAGAATTGTAGGGTTGGACAAGAGCTTGGGGGTCTTCTAGTCCAACTCCCTGCTTGAGCAAAAGACCCTATACGATCTTAATCAAATGGCTGTCCAAACTTTTCTTAAAAGCTTCTAGTAATAGAGAAGGCCCAATGTAAAAGATGGCTTCCATGTCTGACACCCATAACTTCTGAAGGCAAGTTATTCCACTGGTTAATTGTTCTCATGGTTAGGAAGTTTCTCCTTAGTTCTAGAGTGCCTATCACTCGCCCTTGGGCACGTTGGAGAATAGGTCTACCCACAGCTGTTGATTGATTTCTCAGTCTTCAAATATTTATTACTCAATCATTCTCCTTTTGAAAGTTCTGCAAATGAGTTTGTGCGCAAGCACATGAGTATCTGAATGAATTCCAAGTATTGTACAGCAACATTATTACTTACATTATTATTACTTTTACTACTATTGCGTAGTAATGCAAATATTATTTATTACTGGACTTCATTCTCATATAAATGTGGACCAAGTATTTTTTTAGAAATGTAATCCAGGAATTACAAAGTCCTCTCTAATGAGAAAGAATAATACTGTTGGAAAACATTTTCTGCTTGGCATAGCATTAAAAGATAGCCTGAACTTGAATGCTCTCTTCCTATCCCAAAGCTAACTCTTGAATGCTTGTTGGATATCAGTAAGAAGTAGACATATTAGAACAGAAATATGCACTGCCTAAAGCTATGGAGAATGTTAACTGAAGGGAAGCTATGCTTATTTGTATTATAGTCAAAGTTTTTTTCCCCCCAGTATTCTGCCGGATATGTTATATTGCCACTATGGTTATTACCCTATACAAAACTATTATTTTGTAAGCAAATATAATCTGATGCAACCAAACACATAGCTCTTCAAGGAAAGTAGTTTATCACAGAGGTGATTTACTGAGACAGACATTTATTCAATCTGCCTGGTGCTTGAAAGGAAATGTATAACCTGAACTGGCATTTTAGTCTACCTGATGCCGAAGATCCACTGGGAAAAGGTGGAATTTCCCAGATGTATTACAAATTTCCCCCGCAATGAAATAAGTACATATCTTTGGGAAGCAACCTAGAGAAAATTACAGTTTATAAACTCTCTTATTTCTTAATAAAACTGAGACTGGCTTAAGGGCAATGCCCAGGAATTCTAGGCTCAAAACTGGTGAAATGAACCTTGAAGATGTTCTTATGTTCATTAGTAACACTCTGAGCTCAGAACTATATAGTTAGATCAGGAGTCTCCAAATTTGGCAACTTTAACACTTGTGGACTTCAAGTCCCAGAATTAAGGGTTATGGGTTGTTAAGGGTTATTAAGCTATGCTGGCTGGAGAATTCTGGGAATTAATAACTTAATAATAATAACTTTGAATTTATTAACCGCTCCCTCTCCCCACAGGGACCCGGGGCGGTGCACAGGAGCAACTAAAAACAATATAAACAATAGATACAAAAATATATACATTAAAACACAATTAAACAATGCTATCCCGTGCTAAAAAATTAAAACCCATTAAAATACATTTAAAATCTATAGACAGAGAGACTATCCAAGGCCGGCCAGTCGAAAGAAATGGGTCTTTAATTTCGTACGGAAGGAGCGGAGGTCCGTGGTCGTTCTGATATCGGGGGGAAGGTCGTTCCAGAGGGCCGGGCCCGCCACAGAGAGAGCCCTTCCCCTGGGCGTCGCCCGCTGACAAAGTCTAGTGGACGGCACCCGGAGAAGTCCCTCTCTGTGGGAGCGAATCGGTCGTGAGGATGTATGGGGCAGGATCCGATCCCGCAAATAGCTAGGTCCCGAGCCATGGAGCGCTTTAAAGATGATAGTTAGCACCTTGAAGCGCACCCGGAAGACGACAGGCAGCCAGTGCAGCTCGCGCAAGAGCGGTGTAACGTGGGTGAACCTGGTGGTCCCCATAATTGCTCGCGCGGCTGCATTCTGAACTAACTGAAGCCTCCGGGTGCACCTCAAGGGAAGCCCCATGTAGAGAGAGTTACAATAGTCCAGTCGGGATGTCACGAGGGCATGAGTGACTGTGCGAAGGGCGTCCCGATCCAATAGGGGGCGCAATTGGCGAACCAGGCGAACCTGGTAAAACGCCCTCCTGGCCACGGCTGTCACTTGCTCTTCCATAGACAGCCGGGTATCCAGGAGGACACCCAAATTGCGCGCCCCATCCACAGGGGCAAGATGTTCGCCCCCTATGGCCAGCGTTGGAGAAAGCTGGTTGAATCGGGCAGCCGGAAACCACAGCCACTCGGTCTTGGTCGGGTTGAGCCTGAGTCCGTTACTTCCCATCCAGATCCGCACGGCTTCCAGGCACTGGCACATCACCGCTACGGCATCGTTGGGGTGGTTTGGGGTAGATATGTACAGCTGGGTGTCATCAGCGTACAGGTGGTACTCTACCCCAAAACCACGGATGATCTCACCCAGCGGCTTCATATATGCGTTAAACAGGAGAGGCGAGAGGACCGACCCCTGAGGCACCCCGAATGTGAGGGGTCTCGGGGTCGACCTCTGCTCTCCTGCCCGCACAAATTGCGATCGGCCAGAGAGGTAGGAGGAGAACCACCGTAAAACGGTGCCTCCCACCCCCAACCCCCCCAGCCGATGCAATAGGATACCATGGTCGATGGTATCGAAAGCCGCCGAGAGGTCTAATAGGACCAGGATGGAGGAACATCCCCCATCTCTGGCCCTCCAGAGATCATCTACCAACGCGACCAATGCCGTCTCGGTGCTATGCCCGGGCCGAAAGCCGGACTGGCGCGGATCTAGATACTCAATTTCCTCCAGGTGACGGGGAAACTGTTGTGCCACCACACTCTCAACAACCTTCGCCAAAAAGGGAAGGTTGGAGACTGGACGATAGTTGTTTAAAAGAGCTGGGTCCAAAGAGGGCTTCTTGAGGAGGGGCCTCACCATGGCCTCTTTTAGGGAAGCAGGCAAGGAACCCTCACTCAAGGATGCGTTGACAACCTCCTGGAGCCAGCCTCGTGTCACCTCCCAGGATGCCAGTACAAGCCAGGAAGGACACGGGTCCAATAAACATGTGGTGGCTCGCAGTCGCCCACGTAGCCTGTCCATATCTTCGGAAGTAACGGAGTCAAACTCCTCCCAAACAAGATCTCTCTCGTGGCATCCCACTGGGCCATGAATGGGGGCTAGCTCACTCTGTATCTGAGCGGTTTTCTCCTGCAGAAAAGTCACAAATTCCTCTGCTCTACCCTGTAGCGGGGCTTCCCGCTCCCTCTGTTGGAGGAGGGAGCGGGTCACCCTAAACAGGGCGGCAGGGCGGTTTTCTGCGGATGCTATGAGAGTGGCACAATGATGACGTTTGGCCACTCTCAGCGCCACAATGTAAGTCCGTAAATGGGCTCTTACCTGTGTCCGGTCAGATTCAGAACGGCTAGACCTCCATCTTCCCTCTAGGCATCTCTTGCGGCATTTCATCACCCGCAGCTCCTCAGTAAACCAAGGAGCCAGGGTGGTTCGCCGCCGCAAGAGAGGCCGCAAGGGCGCGACCCGATCCAAGGCTCCCACGGCCACAATGTTCCATGCGGCCGTGAGGTCCTCGATCGGGGCGCGGGTCAGGGATACAGGAAATGGCCCAAGCGCTGTCTGGAACCCATCCGGGTCCATCAGGCGCCTGGGGCGGTACCAGATTGGTGACTCTGGTTCCGCCTCCCCGCGGAGGGGAGCAGCGGTCGGAAAGTCGAGCCGGAGAAGTGAGTGGTCTGACCATGACAAGGGGGTGATGGCTATGTCCCCTGTACCCAGATCACTCTTCCATTGGCCTGAGACAAAGATGAGATCCGGCGTATGTCCACCCTCGTGGGTGGGGCCCTGAATTACTTGGGTCAGGTCCATGGCCGTCATGGAAGCCATGAACTCCCGAGCTGCCACGGATGATTCGCCCAACGATGGCAGATTAAAGTCCCCCATGACTAAAAGTCTGGGGGTCTCCACTGCCACCGTAGCGATCACCTCCAGGAGCTCGGGCAGGGCTGCTGCTACATAGCGGGGAGCCAGGTATACAACCAGCAAGCCCAACTGCCTCCCTAGGCCCCACTTCACGGAGAGGGACTCACAGCCGGTAGTCTGAGGCACAATGGTCTCTCTCGGCTCAAGGCCTTCCTTGATAATGACCGCTACCACACCTCCCCTGCCTAGGGCCCGCGGCTGATGGAATGCGCGGTCCACAAGTCTTAAAGTTGCCAAGTTTGAAGTCCTTTGAGTTAGATGAAAACAAGCTCATGAGTATTCCCAATGAAACAACGTAGATAATATTATCACATACAACACCCTCCTCCCCATGCTTTTCTGTCTTGATTCAGTCATATATTTGTTTTTAAATGCATATATTTTCAGCTCATGGAGCAGAAGAAAGACCACTAAAAAGCTTAAGAAAACAGAATGATTAATTCTGGCTATGTTGTGGCTGCTTCCCAATATGCATCTTAACTTGCTTAACAGTAAACAGTTGTTTAATCATTATAACTTAGGCAAACAGAAAAATCATTAGCCATGCAATACCAAGTCTTAAGCTTTTTGGTATAATTTCATGAGCTTTGACCAGAAGAGGAGGAGCAAATGCAGAACCCTTGTATCATTGTACTAATGATATACTAATGATGTGACTCACACATTTGTATCATTTGTAAAATGATTCACTACATAATTATATAAATGTGATGAAGACATAATGCATGCCTCATCATATTGACATCATGCTGGATGCTGCTGAATGCCAGTTTCTTAATTAAAGCATTTCTATTTATCTTTTAAAACATTCCTTGCATCTGGATTGTAAATTGTGTTGTCACCTATTCGTGTTATTAAATATAATAGGGAAGAATCTGCCTAGCAGAAAGGGAGACCTCTGATCCACTTAGGTCAATAATGGCTGCACTGACCGCCAGAGCCCCTTTTTCATCCTGCATCTGGAGATACCATGGACTAAAGCTTGGATCTTCCACGTGTCATGGCCCACCAATAGTGGGTTTTGGATCCCGTTGCAACTGGTACGCCACAACGGGACTCAGCATCCACCATGTGAATGCGGTGCAGCATGTGCGCAGCATGCACATGTGTACTTACTGCCCACGATGCTCCAGCTGCTCGGCGGAGCATTGTGCAGCTACCATACGCTCCGTGCGTGTGTGTGAAAGGCTCAAATAGCAGTATGGAGAGCGGGCAGATGGGTGGGCCTTCTGTAGCACTGTAGCAGAACAGTACCTGATGCTCCCAGCAGGCACCATTATGCCTATACTGAGGCATACAGTCGTATCCCACCACTGTGGCTCAGCCAGTGGAACTGGTAGCAGATTTGGACAGTGAGGAGGTTGGGAAGGAACATGGGCCAAGCCTGGAGTCCGGGGAAGACTCTCATGAGGGCTCTGTGTCAGAGGCAGAGAGGGGACCAGAGCCTTATGCCAGTTACCAACTGCCTTGAGAGTCAGACATCAGTGAAGCAGATGAACACTTTGAGCCTATTCCCAGTGTGCGTATGTGCACAGTTGCCAGATGAAGGGAACAGCTAAAGAACAGGGGTTGACTTGGGAGTAAGGCCACAGGTGGAGGATAAATGGCTCCTCTCAGAGGAAATAAAAGAAGAGTGAAAGGGGAGTGGAGTTTGCAGGAGACAATTAGTTCGCTTCATTGGTTCATGACTCTCCGAGACTCCTTGCCAAGTTTTTGCAGATATCGGCCTGGCAGCTCTCCAAGCCAGATAAGGTCTGTAAATACTTCCTTGAAAAACTTTGCTGGATGTGAATGAGCAGAATTCACAGTAAATTAATAAAAGGGTTTTTTGTCAGGACAAGGAGTTTGCTTCATGCTCTGGGGAAGCCTTGGTCAGAACACTGCATGGGAAGTTGTATGACTATGTAAGTATGGTCCAACCGTTCTTAATTCCAGCAGTGACTACTAGCAGTGTGGTCACCAGATATTCTTGAACTGAACAGGTTTGGTAAGAAGCAGGCATGAGGCTGGTTCCCAGTGAAGTCTGAGTAAAAGAAATCAGGATACAGTGTTGAAGAAAGAGATATGAGAGATAGTAGACTATCTCAACATACATACAATCTCATCTCAACACATATATACAACACAATCTTAACACAATAGTAAAATTCTGAACACAGTCAAAATTATTATATAATTCAATTGGAGGAACAGAAACCACAATACTCTTTATAAAATAAAAGTTCCTAATGTTTCTCCTATGGAAAAAAGATGAGAGGTAATCCTCAGATGTGAAAGATAACAGCAAATCCACATAATGTTAATTATAGATGATATTTGCTCAAGTGACATATTTGAGTCTGAGTGGGAAAGTAGCACAAAAGGCATGGGGTGCCAGCTGTATCTTAACCTAACCAGAAAAACCGCCAAGCAGAATTAGAGACACCTCACTGAAGGTTAAAAAATCTAACCCTAAAGAAAGCGCTTTCGTAGTACAATGGTGGCAACATCTAGAAAAAGAACATAACTGAGCAGATAACCATCATAGTGTTTTTAGACATTTATCGACTACTGTAATGCTCTCTACATGGGGCTTCCCTTGAGGTGCACTCGAAAGCTACAGCTAGTCTAAAACGCAGCCGCGCGGGTGATTATGGGAGCCACTAGATGCTCCCACATAACACCGATCCTGCGCGAGCTGCATTGGCTTCCTGTGGCCTTTCGACTGCGCTTCAAGGTTTTGACAACTATCTTTAAAGTGCTCCATGGCTCGGGGCCTAGTTATATGCAAGACCGCCTCCTGCCCCATACATCCCTTAGACCGATATGCTCCCACAGAGAGGGCCTTCTCAGGGTGCCGTCGGCCGGACAATGCCGACTGGCGACACCCAGGGGAAGAGCCTTCTCTGTGGCGGGTCCAGCCCTCTGGAATGACCTACCCCCTGAATTACGTACCATCTCCGACCTCCGCCTCTTCCGCCAATGTCTTAAGACATACAGTATTTGTTTCAACAAGCCGGCCTAGCCTAACCTCCCATGGGGACTTTTAGGTAGTTTTAAATTGGGTTTTTAAAATTTGGTTTTAGTGCAGGATAGGATTATTTAATAGTTTTTTAAATTATATTTATTGTATTTTGTATGTCTTTTAAATTTCCTGTGCGCCGCCCTGGGTCCTCTGTGGAGAAGGGCGGGATATAAATTTAAATAAATAAATAAATAAATAAATCCTGGTGCAACAGTATATTGTGATTTCCATTCAGTTCAATGGAGGATGACAGAACCAACGTTCAGACACATTTTTCTCTTTCCTTCCTTCTTTGCCAATATTATGACCTTTTCAAGGGACCGTTGTCTTTGTATCATGTGTCCAAAACAAGCATATTTGAGCTTTGGGAGCCTGGCAAGAACTCTAGATTGATTTATTCTATGATCCATTTGTTTGTTTGCTTGACTCTGGTTGGCATTCTTAAGAGTTTTCTCCAATGCTAAAATTATAAAGCATCAATATTTGTGTGTGTGTGTGTGTGTGTGTGTGTGTTTCTTCAAAGCCCGACTTTCCTTACAGTTTCAGAAGAAAACCATACAGTTTCAGAGGAAAAACTACCATTTGCATCATTCTAATCTTTGTAGGTATAGACTCATCTTGACATCTGAATCTCTTTTCCAAGGTCTTCATTACTAACCTACAAGAAAATATCCACTTAAAATGTCAAATGTGGCATTTACTTAGAAAATTTAATCTTCCTAAAAAATAAAATGACATCAGTTTGCATAACAGTGTAGAGAAACAAACATCTAAGTTTGGCACAGAAGGTTTTTTTTTTAGGGAAACAACTGCAATGTAGGAAGAAAAGAATATTCTCACGTACCAATGTTTAACACTTCTTTTCTTTGTGGGGACCATGGAATTGGCCACAGCAGGGAGCAAAAATTACCCAGACTTGTACTACTCTGGTGAGGGTAATCTGAACATTTTGTGGGGGGGGGGGGGTTCCGTTGGTTTAATCCATAACCTACCTGTTAACCAAGCAGAGAAGTAGCAATATCAAGCCAATAACTAACATACTCTTGCTTTGGAAGTGTTACGATACCCGGAGGTCTTGTGCAGTGCCCCCCAATCTTTTGGGCACCATGGAGAAAGGTTTTTCCCATGGACCAGGGGGGTCCTGGTTTTGTGTGCTGTCTGCATCCTGCGAATGGACCATCACTTGTTTGCGTGGCCCAGTTTCTGGCATGCTGCACCCCAGTACTGGTGCACAGATTGAGGGTTGGCGACCCCTGATTTAGTGAATCTGAAGTCTCCTCTGATCTTTCTCTGATCGTGTGGAGGTATACCATTACCAAGGCAATTGTGAAACCATTGTTAAATATAGAATAGTGAACTTTTTTGAGGGGGTATCCATATCTCCTAAAATGTAGTCTGTAACCTGCTATAAATATCTCCCACATTAGAATGTATCCTGAAGAGAGAAAGGAAAAGGTGCTGCATTCAGCTGTCCTAATATTTCAGAATACATGCTTTCCATGACCACCCAGGAGGTGGACTGTGTTGGCAACCCTTGGAAATTAATCACCTATCAAAGTGATAGGAAATCTTGAATAGTCTGGGTGTCTTCCAGTACTAAATATTTTGTTTTAATGAAAAAGCTCATCGACACCATTAGATTGGTGTAAAAAAATTTGCATTGTTCGAATAACATTTAAGAAGTGCTACAATATTTTATTTGTAATAGAGAATTTCCACACTACCAGCCTCAGTAATTCAAACCATTTATTTGAACACAGCTAGAAACAAAAATCCTTTTTGACAGAGAGACAGGATTTTATTCCCAAGGCTCAAACACACTTAGAAAAGGACAGTAGTTAGTTTCTGGTTCTCTTCAGCATCTTTATATTTTCCCATAAGTGTTGTTTTCAATATCTGATTACCATTGCTGTTTTAGTTTCTAGTTTACACATATTTTACAAGGGCAAGCTTTAAATTTGAACACTTGAACATAGAACATAGTTCAAACTTTAAAATATGAACATTTGCTTTTAACACATATACATACACTAGCTGGATACACGTGCTTCACGACGAAACTATGTGATCGGGCTATGCAGGAGAAATTCAGTTCACAATTTGTGACTCAGTGGTGGTCGGTGATTGAAACACATAAGGGAATAGCGCTCCCTCTGCCTTGAGCCCAGAAGCGGTTCCATAGGTGGAAGGCGTAGATATTTTGTTGAAGTACCGACTTTTAGTACTGTAAGGGACCCCAGACCGCTTCTGAGCGAAGGAGTGGAACATCTGCCAGTTTGAACTGATGTAACAGAATGTGAGACAACTGGCAGTTGGAACAGAGTTCTTTTCAGTGGGGAGGGGGAGTAGAACTCCATAGCATCAGAGCATGTTAATTACTGTATAAGAAATACTAATGATCTGAGGGTCATTTTTTTTAAAAACCTTTCTTAGTGAGCATCTAGAAGCCAAGAAGAACATATGTGCCAAATTTCAAGTTTGAAGACTTTACAATTCTGGATATTTTGTGATGAGTAAACGAGCTTGTTCTGGCTGGCTTGTTTAGATCCTGTGATTTCTTTATAGCATTAAATTATTGAAGATGACAGTAGTTACAAGAAATTCACAGGTGTGTTTTGAGCATCTGTTTGCTCAGGTACTTTAACATCGGACAGCAAGGTTGCCCCATTAGCCATTATAAGACTGAGCAAAGAAATGGCTTGAAAAGATGGAGAAATAAATGAAAGAAAATATGTACCAAATGCTATAATACAGAATCCAGTACTTCAATGGAATTTACTGAAGAATTTTTCTGTCAGTTTTCTGTCACATTGACTAATTTACTTGCATTTATATTCCAACCAGATCAAGGCATCTTGCTTTTTCCATGAAGCACAGGCTTTTTGATTTTGGATTTGGAAAAGAGTTTGTTTCACCTTAGGACTATTTATAGGACATGAATCCTAAGGCCAGTACAGAAATCTAAAATTCTGTGTTTCCTACTGATTTACTGTTAGTAATCAATAAATGACAATTTGAGAAAAGCACTACTGTATGGAGAGTGCAAGTGTTATCAAGCTTAAGAGAAATAGAAGTCTGCATTTCATGGTGGTTTCTTTAAAAATTTGATTTATTTTGCCAACAGTACTGTCTATTCTTAGTGAAGTTATCTGTTTATAGGTCTTCTGAAGGAATCAAGACAATATAGCAATAGCACTTAGACTTATATATTGTTTCACGGTGCTTTAAAGCTCTCTCTATGTGGTTTACAGTGTCAGCCTATTGCCCCCAATAATCTGGGTCCTCATTTTACCCACCTTGGAAGGCTGAGTTAAACTTGAGCCTGATAAGATTCAAACTGCCAAACTGCAGGCAGCTGGCGGTCAGCAGAAATAGCTGGCAGTACTTCATTCTAATCACTGTGCCACCATGGCTCTTATATAGTATATAAGTATATAAATAAATACTGTCTCCCCTATCTTCTTTTCAGGCTGTTTTTGTGCAAAACATATTTCTCTATTGGGAAAACTCCAAGAAAGGATGTGTTTGTCTGACCATCCCTCCTTCCATCCCTTCCTCCCTTCCTCCCTCTTTCCCTCAATCTATCCCTCAATCTATCCAGGGATAATGTTTATGAAAATTCCATTGAGCTTCGGTTTTATCCTAGCTAAGGAAATAGTCAAATAAGTGCAGTGGTTTTGTGGATGATGAGATACAGTTTCTCCTTTGGGATCTTTTTTTTTTCCAAGGGAGAAAAGACAAGTAAGTGAAAATAATATTCAGCATCGAGACAAGAAGATATTCAATTTCATGAGGGAAGCTTAGCTTCTGGAGAACAATGATAATGAAAAACAGATTAAAGTTTTATTAATATTAATATGAATGTTGTACTGATTATTACTTTTGTACAACTGGGTCCAAATTAACTTTGGAACTTTGGAAAGAGTTTGACTTATAAGTTACCTGCATTAGATTCAGCAGCTGTTTAAATCCACCTGAGCTAGTGTGGAATATGGCTAGATCTAACGCGTATAGGCGGTCCTCGATTTACAACCATTAACTTAGTGACAGTTCAAAGTTACAGCCGCACTGATTGTGACTATTTTTCACATTTATGGCCATTGCAGAATCTCCCTAGCCATGTGATCAAAATTGGGCACTTTGCAACTGTCTTGTATTTATGGCAGTTACAGTATCTTTGGATCATGTGGTCACATGCATATTTGCTTAACAACCTCATGGCTCATGTATCAATTTGAATGATTAACTTAACAACTGTGGCAAAAAAAAGTTGTCAAATGGGTCCCAAAATATTTAACATGCCATGTCCTCCCGCTTTCAGTGCTGTTAGGGGTTGAATGGGAAGCAACGGGTTGAAACTAAACCCTGGCAAGACCGAGTGGCTCTGGATTTGGGGTTTGTTAGCTGAGGAAGAATTGCCACCTCTGTTTGCACAGACCCTATGCATAATCTGTGGGTTCTCCTGGACACACAACTCCTGCTTGAAGAGCACGTGGCAGTTGGGGGTTAAGAGAGCCTTTGGGCAACTGCGGCTTGTGTGCCAGATATGCCCTTTCCTGAACCAACAATCCCTATTCACTGTCACTCATGACCTAGTCAGTTCCTGTCTTGACTATTCTAACATGCTCTACATGGGGCTCCCCTCTGGAAACTCCAGTTGGTGCAAAATGCAATGGCCCGCATGGTTTTGTGCAGACCCCAGTGTGCACATGTATTACCTCTCCTGCGGGAGCTGCATTGGCTGCCAATTTGCTTCCAGGTGCAATTCAAGGTGCTGATTGTTACTTTAAAGGTCTTCATGGCTTGAGACCAGGTTATTTGAGGGATTGTCTCTTGCAGGTCACATCTACCCGATCCATTAGAGCAGGGAGGCAGAGCATGGTGCAGGCCCCATCTCCTAGGGAGATACACCCGGTGGGACCCATAAGAAGAGCCTTCTCCATGGTGGCCCCCTCTCTCTGGAACATCACCCCCCCCACACACACACACAAAATAGAATGGCCCCCACTCTAGCACATTTCTGTTGAAGATCTGGTTCTACCACTAAGCCTGGGGAACCCAGAGCAGAATGGAGCCCATTATATGGCTCATGTGAGGTGTTGTTGCCGGTACGGGGCTTGGGGGTGATTTTATTATATTGTTATATGACTCTTTTTAAATTAGTTTTATTGCTGTTATATGAGATTTTATATTCTGTAAACCGCTTTGAGTCACCATAGAGGTGGGATTCTACAGGTTCGGACTGGTTCGGGCAAACTGGTAGCTCCAATGATCAGCGGGGAACAAACCAGTTCAATTCAACAATCAGCTCAGCCAGCCCACCTGCCCCTGCTCTATCCTGGTCCTTTATTTCCTGCTTTCTAGCTCATCTCAATCACGTGACCCCGCCCCAGGGTTGACTTACTGTTGCTGCCTTGGAAGGTAAGCAGCTTAGCTTCTAAATGCTCCATTTTGGCACTGCACATGCACGCAAAACACGCATGTGCGCAAAGCGCATGCTCACCAAACTGGTTGTTAAACCACCAGCATCCCACCACTAAGTCACCATGTGCAAATAGGTGGTAATATAAATTTCCTAAATAAATAAACAAATATCTGGCTTGCTTAGCAATGGAAATTTGGGCTCAGTTGTGATCATAAGGACTACCTGTATTAGTATTTTTAGAACCCGGCTTCAGTGGCTAAAAGAATGTGGATGAACCAAAGTAGTAAACATATATCCATATATGTAGGTCAGCCCTCAAATCCTATGCCAACCATTTGAACTTGATCAGCGAGGGTCCTAGACTGTCTGCCAGCAACTGGACCCTAGATTATTCATTCCATAACCCAACACCAGCTTTTATTACTGGCATCCCAGTTAATCACTTGTTATTACTGTAACGCTCTCTACATGGGGCTCCCCTTGAGGTGCACTCGAAAGCTACAGTTAGTACAGAATGCGGCCGCGCGGGTGATTATGGGTGCCTCAAGGCAAACCCACGTAACATCTCTCCTGCGCGAGCTGCACTGGCTGCCTGTGGCCTTTCGAGTGCGCTTCAAGGTGCTGATGACCATCTTTAAATCGCTCCATGGCTCGGGGCCTAGCTATATACGAGACCGTCTCCTGCCCCATACATCCCTTCGTCCGATCCGCTCCCACAGAGAGGGTCTTCTCCGGGTGCCGTCAGCGGGGCAATGCCGGCTCGCGACACCCAGGGGAAGGGCCTTCTCTGTGGCGGGCCCGGCCCTCTGGAACGACCTACCCCCCGACCTTCGCACTATCTCGGACCTCCGCCTCTTCCGCCAACGTCTTAAGACGTATCTATTCCAACAAGCCGGCCTAGGATAGCCCCTACTTCTGACTTTTAAAATTAAAATTAATTTGGTATGGTTTTAAAATGGGTTTTTAGCACGGGTCTAATAATTTAATATATTTTAATCGATTTTGTATTTTGTATTTTGTGGTTTTAATAATGCCTGTGCGCCGCCCTGGGTCCTAACAAGGAGAAGGGCGGGGTATAAATTTAATAAAATAAATAAAATTAATCACCTGTGTTACCCTGACTTTAGCCTGACACCAAGTAAGGAAAGTTAGCTACAGCTCTGAAATCAATTTACAACAGGGGAGCTTTTCACCGAAGTGTCCCTTGAAGCCAGGAAGTGCCATCCTTTCCTAAGATGCTGCCCAAAGAGCTAATTATCAGTTTTAGAAAGCGATGAGAAGATTCAGTGTTTGCTACATGAAAAGGCTACATATTTCCCTGAGATGCCTGACATCACACTGTAATTATGGATTCATATCCCATCCTGTAGAAAACCAGCACCTGGGCGGAGAGAAAGGCCTAGGCTACCCAATTATCTACAGAATAAGAAGCATATTCTTTTTTGGGAAAGTAGAAGAGTCATTTCATTATGCAAAATTCAAATGTTTCTGCTGATTTTTTTAAAAGAATGAGATAAAAGGGCTAAAATATAGATAGGTGACCCCCTGTTGGTGCATATAATTGGCTATACTTTAGATTAACCAACAGCTTCTGTTCTCTTCTGTTAATTATAAATGAAAATCTGTTTAGATGGAAATGTAGAGGGCAATCCAATGCTCCAATGATGGAAGCACCCAATAATTCTGAATGTCCTGCTGGTATCAGAGCAGAAGCAGGAAATGTGAATATCCAAGTGAATGTACAGATACATATATACATGAGGTTCTCGACTTACAACCTTTATTTCGCACAATGGCACTGAAAAAAAGTGATTTATGCCCAATTCTTGCACTGCCAACCATGGCAGCATCCCCATTCACATGATCAAAATTCAGGCACTTGGCAAATGGCATGTATTTAAGATGGTTGCTGCACCTGGCATCATATGATTGCCCCGTGCAACCTTTCAAGCCAGCTTCCAACAAGAACAGGAAATGGGAGAAAGAAGCTGGGTTCATTTAATGACCGCACAATTCATTTGACAACTGAAGTGATTCACTTAATAACCTTGGCGAAAAAGATTATAAAGCCAGTGCAACTTACTTAACAACCACCTTGCTTAATAACTGAAATTCTGGCTGTGATTGTGGTCGTAAATCAAGGACTATCTCTGTAGGGATGGACTTGTTCTCATACTATTCTAAGTAAATGGCTGGGGACATGGTAGAAGGTTGAGCTTATAATGAATTGTGTTGTTTGCTATGATTTCTTGTAGGGCATTTTCAAGGTTAGAAGATGTGGCATCAAGAAAATTGGCAGGCACCTTTAAGAGACAAGACAATCTGATGGTTTCTCCATCTCTAACTTTGGAAGGAAGAGAGCAAAGACTTCTCTGGCCCTTTGTAAGTTGCTGCTCCAGAGATCATGGGATTGCCTTTGAAATAGAAATAGAAATAAACTGTGTTTAGAAGTTTAAACAAACAGAGCTGTATTTTCATAATATGCTAAGCACATTCTGGGAAGAGTTTAGGTTGGCCATGTAGCAAATTGTGTAAATCCAACCCATTTGAGCTGTTCAATTTATTTGCAAACCTGAAGGTGAATTGATTAACTTTAATACAGGGGTCCCCAACCTTTGCAACTTTAAGTCTGAAGGACTTCAGCTCCCAGACTTCTCCAGCGAGCAAAGGAGCTGAAGTCCTTCAGACTTAAAGTTGCAAAGGTTGGGGACCCCTGCTTTAATGCATTGTGCAATGCAGCTACCAACATTTCACTATAGTGAGGAAGAGAAACCCAAGTGCTCTGAGTGTCGGGAAAATCTGCTGTCGGGAAAATCTGCTGTCGGGAGCCATTAATTATGCATGTGTCTAAACTTTCCAATGTTGTTTTCTTAACCTACATTTCTCCCCACTGGGAGCCAGAAAGTCTACTCTGAGGGAGAAAGATGGAGCTATTCCATTGTTAAGGTGAGTAGCACTGTGCTAAAAATGTTTTTGGCATGTTTTCCACAATTCTCTTTCAATTCATTTGAAAAGAAATAACTAGGAGGCTTTTCTTCCCAAAGGCAAAAAATGCCTCTAAAAATCCTCATGGCTGGAGACAGGGATTCTTACCTTATTTAACCATCTTTAAGCCTCCCTGACTTTTCATGCACTTAATAAGGTGGCTTTTTCAGAAGAGATAGCAGGGGGAAAGGCAGGCTAGAAAGTAGTTGGTGAGAGAAATCTTTGAAACCAAGTTAGGGCAGAACCACATTTTCAGCTCTGTCCTCCCACTGCAGCACTTTGCAAGTGCACCCGACACCTAATCTTTCCAGTTGTTTCTGGCCAGAATTATCTTAAGATATTAAAAGTTAATGGTCTCATGCACTTTGTTCCCTCCCAGTAGTCGAGTCGCGACATCCCGACTCGACTACTGCAATGCTCTCTACATGGGGCTTCCCTTGATGTGCACTCGAAAGCTACAGCTAGTTCAGAATGCAGCCGCGCGGATGATCACGGGAGCTCCTAGACACTCCCATATAACACCAATCCTGCGCGAGCTGCACTGGCTTCCTGTGGCCTTTCGGGTGCGTTTCAAGGTTTTGACGACCATCTTTAAAGTGCTCCATGGCTCGGGACCTAGTTATATGCGAGACTGCCTCCTGCCCCATACATCCCTTTGACTGATCCGCTCCCACAGAGAGGGCCTTCTCAGGGTGCCGTCGGCCAGACAATGCCGACTGACGACACCCAGGGGAAGGGCCTTCTCTGTGGCAGGCCCTGCCCTTTGGAACGACCTACCCCCTGAACTTTGCACCATCTCCGACCTCCGCCTCTTCCGCCAGTGTCTAAAGACACGTTTTTTCCATCAAGCCGGCCTAGCGGAGGTTACGCTGTGACTATTTTAGATAGTTTTCATTTTGGGTATTTTAATTTGGTTTTTAGCGCAGGATGGATATTTAATAAGTTTTTAAATTTTCTATTTGATTTTTGTATGTATCTTTTAAATTCCTGTGCGCCGCCCTGGGTCCTCTTGGAGAAGGGCGGGGTATAAATCTAATAAAATAAAATAAAATAAATAAATATCCCTGGTTGCTATGCATAGCACATCCTCTCCTTCCAGTGGCTACTTTTAAAAAAGCAATCTTCTACTTATTTATTTAGTTTG
The DNA here is from genome assembly GCA_039707465.1 of Rhabdophis nuchalis. Classification (NCBI taxonomy): domain Eukaryota; kingdom Metazoa; phylum Chordata; class Lepidosauria; order Squamata; family Natricidae; genus Rhabdophis; species Rhabdophis nuchalis. Next base: position 31,943,498 of record CM077645.1, read on the forward strand.
TCTTGCATGTACAAGGTAACAGGAACAAGAGAAAACAAGAATAAGAACACAGGAAATGGGTACAAATAAATGGGGACATTAAAAAAGGCACATTAGGCACACTGGTGCATTTATGCATGCCCCTACTGACCTCTTAGGAATGCAGGAGGTCAACAGTAGACAGCTTAAGGTTAAAGTTATGGGGGTTTGAGAATGTAACAACAGTCAGGTAGTGCATTCCAGGCGTTGTTGCTGAAGTCGTATTTTCTGCAATCAAATTTGATGCGGTTTACCTTGTTTGTATCTATTGTGTGCTCGTGTATTGTTGCGGTTGAAGCTGAAGTAGTTGTTGACAGGTAGACATTGCAGCAAATAATTTTGTGTACTACGCTTAGGTCAGACCATATGCAGTGTAGTTCTAGGTTGTCAAAGCCCAAAATTTCAAGCCTAGTGGCATAAGGTATTTTGTTGCGAGTAGAGGAGTGGAGTACTCTTCTCGTGAAATACCTCTGGACTCGCTCAATTGTCTCAAATGTCTGATATATAGTGCAGATTCCAGACAGATGAACTGTATCCGAGAATTGGTCTAGCAAAGGTTTTGTATGCCCTAGTTTGCAGTACAATATTACTGGAGAAGAAGCTTCACAAGATTGGGTTAACAACTCTTAATGCCTTTTTCACAATGCTGTTACAGTGAGCTCTGACACTTAGATCATTTGATAGGAATACTCCAAGGTCTTTGACAGAGTGGGGTCATCTATGAGGTCGTATCCACCTAGCTTGTATTTGGTGTTTGGGTTTTGTTTTGTTTTGCCAATGTGTAAGACAAAGCATTTGTTGGTTGAGATTTAGAGTTGCCCATTTTTTGACCATTCAGACAAATGCAGTGATGACCCATGAAGTCAATGGACTATTCCTAGAAGCTCATATTTCATTCAACCTGACATCTCCTTATGGAGACCCTTTTTAGTTTCTGCCCAGGCTGGAGAAAGCATATTTCCTTTGATTTCCTTTCTCAGAATAGGGTTAAGCCTCCTTTCCCCTTCCCTTTATTCCTTTATTTATTTTCTAAATGCCAGTGAGTTGCAACATAAGAACATTGCTACTTTCTCTCTCTCTTTTTCTATGAAGCTAAACTTTACATTCTTTCTTAATTTCCTTACAGAGTTTTTCATGGATATAAATGAAGGTAGGAATGAAAGAATGATCTATAATGATGATGATATGTTATTCGATCATCTATTTGTCTGTCTGTCCATCTATCCATTATTTATCTATCTATCTATCTATCTATCTATCTATCTATCTATCTATCTATCTATCTATCTATCTATCTATCTATCTTGTTTCCCTGAAAATAAGACCTCCCTGCATAATAAGCCCAAACAGGCTTTAGAGCGCATGCACTAAAATAAGCCTTCCCCCAAAAATAAGCCCTCCTCAAAAATATTGCAACACAGCAGCAGCCATGAAGTGACCATGCTTCATGCATCCTGCACCTCAAAATAATAGGACCTCCCCAAAAATAAGACCAAGCTCTTATTTCAGGAGTCAAAAGTAAATAAGGTCCTGTCTTATTTTCGGGGAAATACGGAATCTATCTATTGTCTGTCTGTCTCAAAGTCATAAACATACCTAACATTCCTGCCTCCTATTTTTATAATAGTGTAGTTATAAAGGAACAATCAGAGGAAAAAAAGTGTTCATTAGTGTTAAACAAATGAGGGAGGTACGTGTGTTGAAGTGGGTGCAAACATGGGAAAATAAATGAAAGCCATAGAGGCTATTGAGAAAGGAGTAACCCTTAAAGGGAAAGGGAAAGCACTGATAGACCAATGTACACAAAAGCCAGCCAACAAAACATGCTTACCCTGCATAGATGGGAAGGGCAAAAAGCAGAGAAAGGCCAATCAGATTTTGCAGGAGTCATAATCCATATTGAGCATCAGTTTATTTGGCCAATTTATTACAATCTGGATTGGAATGTCTGAGGTTGTCTTAAATAACAGACAAAAGTTGTAAAATCATCCAAAATGATGAAGGTAGCTGGAACAGCTCCCATATGAGGAAAGACTGCAGTAATTGGGGTTCTTCATCTTAGATCAAAGGTGCGCAAGAGGAGGGGAGACAAGATAAAAGTATATAAAACCACACATGACACAAATAAGAGAGAAAAAATTATCTACCTCTCTCACTGTGTTATGACTTGGGGTCATGCACTGAAACTAAATGCAGAGAAGTCAATGACTGATGGAAGGAAATGCTTTTTAGTCAGCGAACTGAAGAATTTGCTGCTGGCATCTGTGGCAACTGGAGCCAATTAGAGTGGTTCAAAGGAAAACAGGACAGATTGACAGAGGACCAGCATCTCAGACTACCGATATTGAGGACTGCTTTGTACCCCAAACTTTCTAGAAAGCATCCTTCCCTGATGGGAACCAATGGTGGATGGGCCCATTTCCCTCCCCTCCAGCTTGTGAAAGATCTAAATACAACAAGCTGCCAGTTGCATGGTGCAAAAGGTTATACTAAATGGTGCTCTGGCCTGATCTAGCTGAGTCCCCACCCTCCCCCTGTTCCCTTGTAATCTGTCTCGGTTCTATGTTAGGGCCCACAATACAGTTTCATGAATTTTTGATCAACACTACAGGAAATCATCAATGTTCAGCAATTGTTCCATTTCAGTGGTTCAATCAAAAAGGGCTGTAGAGAGTTGCATTGTACCTGTTCTGCATGGAAGATCACTGAGGAATCACATACGAATTTTTTTTTGTGGGGTGGGGGAGATAAAAAGTGAATACCCAGTTAAAGATATGTCTATGACAGTGGATAATTAACATCATCCACAGGGAATATCTGCCTATTAGGTACTTCCTATCAATTTCCCTGTTTTCTTTTCAAACCGTTGAAGTTTCTTTCATTCTAAATGATCTTTCTCCTCCTTCCTTTCCTGCTTGCTGTATTAGGGGGCTTGCGATATGTGGCACACGTTGCTTAGTCTTTCTCTGCAAGCGTTTGAGTGCCAGGCAGTCACAAAGGTAATGGCCACCTTTTGGTATGTCAATCTTTGACAACTAAAATGAGGACCTGACACAACCGCTGAGCAGACGGTGCCAAATCTGCTTTCTTTCTCCTGAGCTGGAGGTGAATTACCTCGAAAGGAACAATTCCACATCCAATTATGAGCCTCCAGGGATATGTGTGTCAAACTTGTTAACTGCTTCACTGCATTTCCTGGCTCTAAGAGGTCAGCTGCAGGAACGGAAGTCAAAGTCAGGTGTCATTATATATCTGCTGGAAGATCCAATTATACAGGTTTATTTTGGTACACTTTGATTTTTTAATAAAGTCATTTTGAGGCAACATGAAAAATCTACACTCAGGGCCCAGACTACCCTTTTTGTAACCTCCAGAACACCTGCTGATTATCATTGTTGATTATACAATTCCGTCCCACTCTTGAAGCAGAGAAAATACTTTAAAACTATAGTGTAAGCCTTATAAGGGGGACTTGTAAAGATCGAAGAAATAATTTAACACTTCCCTCGCTGATCCCAGAGTCCTGCATGAATAAATGATACCTTGAGTGTCACACAGTAGTGGGTTCCTACCTGTGCAGCCCAGTTCGGCCAAACTGGTAGTGGCATGCAGGCTTCGGTCACAGAACCGGCAGTGACCTAGGATAGCCATGCCTCCGAACCAGTTCCCTGGTTACCGGAGTCGTCATCACCATCTTGTTTTTGAGTTCTCTGTATGTGCAGAACAATTTCTATTGAACTGCTCATGCGCGCACAGCACGCATCCAGCACGTGCACGAAGCGCATCCATGAGTGAACCAGCAGTAACGATGGCAAAACCCACCCCTGGTGTCACCCCCATCAATGTTCAGTGGTGTCTTGTGCACCAAAGATTCTTTCCCCATTTCAAGAGGTTGTCCACCCTTGCCCTTGGAATAGTTCTTTGGCTGTTCTGGATAAATGTTCAGGGTTCCCCCCCCCCCCCCCCCAATCTGAGGTATGGGTGCCTTTATTCTTGCTGTGTCTTTAATGTATTTTTTATTTACTGTTCTTTGAAAATCTCAATGAATAAACATATGCAATGCAATTCAGATATTCAGTTCAACAATGACTGTCCAGTTTTAAACTGACAGATTACTTTTTCATAGGCCTTAGAGCTATGTAAAAGTAATCCCTTGAAAGTTCTCCGAAACTAATTTTATTACATTCTTGAGATAAAGTCTTAGCCTTTGGTTATTAATTGCATACCAATGTTTTGACAGCCCGAGGTAGTTTTTATATTGAGCTGTTTGAGGCTTATTCCTATTGTGAACAGGTGTTTTCTTTCTATTGTTTTATAATTAGTTTTTAACATTTGGAATGAACCACTCTTTGAGGGGTATTATATAATCGTAATTGAAGTGTATTTAAATATACTGTATTAAATACAATTTGGATTATAACTTCATATAACTTGTGTCCGTTTGTATACTATCCAGCAAGGGAGATGGGCTGTTTCTAAATGTGATATAAAAAATAAAATAATAAAAATAATGCTAAGCCTAGGCAACCCTTCAAAACCCCACCGAGCTATGTTAGAATGCTTTTCTCCAGAGATAAATTCAGGAACATATCTGAATTGCACAGATTAATAATAATAGTAATAATATTTTATTGCAACCGTAAAGTTTAAGCAATATGCCTGCTACTATTCTGCTAATAAATAATGAAAAATGAAAAATAATTTTGGAGAAGTGGTTAAAGCATGGGTGTCAAACTCAAGGCCGGCGGGCCGAATTTGGCCCTCAAAGTGCTTATATCTGACCGATGGGGTCACCCTTGAAACAGGAAGAAACCAGCCTGCACTGCCTCTGCCAGAGAAAATGGAGCTCGTGAGGGCTGTATACAGCCCTCATGAGCTCCATTTTCACTGGCAGAGGGTTGAAGGAGGCTGTTGCAGCTGGAAACGGAGCTTGGGAGCCCATTTTTCACTGGCAGAACACTTGAGCCACCCCAGGCACCCCTGACGTCAGTGATGTCCAGCTGGTCATGCCCACCCTGGTCACATCTGCCCCAGCCCCCTGAGGTCAAACACAAGAGTGATGCAGCCTTCAATGAAATTGAGTTTGACACCCCTAGATTAAAGCATTAGGCTAGAAACCAGAAGACTGTGACTCTCATCTTAGAATCACAAAGTCACATGGGTGACCTAGAGCCACTCTTTCTTTCTCAGTTCTAGAAAGCAGGCAATGACAAACACTTTTGAAATCTTGCCAATCCCAAGAGTTAAGACTGGTAGACGAAGAACACACACACAAACAATTTGAATGATTGTGAACTGTGTGAATTGTGAAAAGAAGCTGGAGTTAAGTGCTGTCTAGACCAGGGGTAGTCAACCTTTTTATGCCTACCACCCACTTTTCTATCTCTGTTAGTAATAAAATTTTCTAACCACCCACAGTAATGGTGATTTATAAAGTAGGGAAGTCAATTAAATTTAAAATTAAATTAAATTTAAAAGAGGAAAGTGCTTCAGTATTGGATAAACCCCTATAGCCCACCATGAATGCTGGAACGCCCACTAGTGGGCGGTAGGGACTACCACTGGTCTAGACCAAGTAAAAAACTGGGGACTAGAGGAAAAAGTAGCACAGAATGCAGCATAGCTATTTCAAATAAGGAGGCAGTTTGGTCTGTGTCTCTTATTTGTTTCAGTGATTTTGCTGTCCCTGCCATAGACTCTGAGTGGCTCACAATAAAATAAAGCATCATGCAACCTGTAATAAAATTTAATGTAATTGAGAACATAACATTATAAAAATCAATACAATCATTCAACAGTCACCCGAATATCATGCATAACACATCCTGCTACATCTATTTAACAAAGACCTCGGGGAAGAGATGGACTTCACTTTTTTTCCCTGCTGAGATGGGGAATAATTTAGCTTCTGGGAGAGAAACTATGGGATGGAGCTGAAGGGGCCACTGAAAAGGGCTGTTTCTAAGCTCCTGTTCTGCAGCGTGGCTGGAGAGAAGGACCCAGAAAGAAGCATTTCTTCATGCTCCAGATATATGATAAGAAAATTCTATTACTTGGAAAAGGTGGTCTTTCATATGATGAAGAAGGTAAAACAAAGACATAAATGGCTATGCAACATAGAATAGAATAGAATAGAATAGAATTCTTTATTGGCCAAGTGTGATTGGACACACAAGGAATTTGTCTTTGGTGCAGATGCTCTCAGTGTACATTAAAAAAAAAGATACATTCATCACGCATCATAAGGTACAACACTTGATAGTCATAAGGTACAAATAAGCAATCAAATCATTCTAGCAAACAATCAATAAGGATACAAGCAACAAAGTTACAGTCATAAGTGGGAGGAGATGGGTTATAGGAACAATGAGAAGATTAATAGTAATAGTAATGCAGACTTAGTAAATAGTGGATGGCCCATTGAACTGCATCCCCAAATTTATTGTCAGCAAATATACTGTAGCACTTTAGCATAAGTATTATTGTGCTATATTTATTTTGTACTGTTAGCAAGTATTTTTCAGTTTGAGACAGGAAACAGACCACCTCTCTTTAAAAGAAGCTTTTAGCAATTCTTACATTCACTCATCCATTCCCTTCCTAGAAACTCAAAGGGGCTTTATCAAAGGGATCTAGCCCACAGGTGGCTACACTTTTACTATTGAGCTCCCTGCCCAATTCCTCCTACCTCAAATACTCAAATACTTGTGGCTGTATGCAAAAAATATGAAGTTGGTGATCTTTGATTGTATTCTAAGTCTTTTCTAGTAGTGCATCTGTGATCGAGCAGCAGTACTGGAGAGTCTTGAAAAAGATGTCCCTTCAGAATAAAAGAATTGGAAGAGACCTTGGAGGTCTTCTAGTCCAACTCCCTGCTCAGCTAGGAAACTCTATAAAATTTCAGACAAATGGTCCTCCAATCTCTTCTTAAAAAGTTCCAGTGTTGTGGCATTCACAACTTCTGGAGGCAAGTTGTTCCACTGATTGTTTTAACTGTCAGGAAATTTCTCCTCAGTTCTAAGTTGCTTCTCTCCTTGATTAGTTTCCACCCATAGTTTCTTGTCCTGCTTTCTGGTGCTTTGGAGAACAGCTTGATTCCCTCTTCTTTGTGGCAGCCCCTGAGATATTGGAACACTGCTATCATGTCTCCCCTACACCTTCTTTTCATTAAACTAGACATACCCAATTCTTACAACAGTTCATCTGTGTTTTAACCTCCTCCTCAATACATCTATGCGTTCTATTTCCCTGGTTTCCACCTAACTTTCAATTATTCGTTTCTTCTTCCCCACCCTCACCAAACCAGCATACACTGCCTGCATCTTGCTCTGCTATTAGCAGAACTGCACCATCTTCCAGCATTTTTAAGCTCACAGAAAATGACTGGGAGTGCTGCAGGCTGAAGAAACAATTATTCCCAACCTTTTGATTCCCCTGAGTGCTTCTTGTCCCAAGTCATTTTGCAGTCTGGCAAAACACATACACATACACACACACACACAATTTGACTGCAGGTTCACTGCGCAGTATACCTGACTTTCTTTGTGGGGGGAAATGTGTTCAGACTATGAAAACCTATAATTACACATGGAGCACCTCTCTGAGGGTACAGTATTTCTGTATATGTGCATATGTGTATATATACAAATGCACATGCATACAGATGGCCCTGACAACTCAAGTTCAGAAATCAAAACAATAAAAACTAATGAATGGCACTGATCAGACTAGTTGCCTAGTTAATAAGTTCCTTTTTATTCAGTTTTCCAATATCCATGAAAGGATCTTGAAATAATTAAGGACTTGCTATTTGAAATTAATATGGCTTTTTGACTTTATTGGGGAACAATAGGTGAGGACTGCCTTGGCTCTTAGGTTTTAGATGCATGTCAATACTTGGTCTTGTTCAGATGTCTCCGATCTCTGTAAAGCTAAAGAATAGGCACAAAAAGCCCACTATAGTGCATGTCATATATAAATAGTATATCATATATAAATACCACAGGGACAGTTTTCAAGGCAATAAGCAATACATTAGTGTCATTAGAAAGAACACCAGGCAGTGTGAGGTTACATCAAATGACCTACTTTTCAGATCCCTCTTCTACCTGGAAGTATCTTAGCTAAATATCTATTCTGGTTTAATAATAGAGGGTGAGGTGCTGCCATCAACAAAAAATTGAAAAGCACAATAAGCAGGCATACATGTATCGGGGTATGGTTTACCCATTATATTGCCCATAGTATTATGAAAAAAAAATTAACGCAAATAACTATTTATATACAAACATGGATTTTAACAAGTTTATCTCTTCTTTTCTTCGGGTTCTTATTTTGAAGAACCATAATTAGGTTTCAATTTTGCCATAGCAGTCCAAATTTCTTAAATCAAGGATTTCATGATAAGCAATTTTCTCTCTCCCTTACTCAAATAATGGATTTCTGATTCTCACCATATTCCAATGCTGACATCTGCTGGACCAGAGTGTTGCATCAAGTCACTCTTCAATGTTTGTGTGAATGTGCTTATGTTTTAAGGCAATCTGTGTGTCAATGTGTGGGTGTCTCCGTGTGTGGGTGTGGAATACAGGAAGAATAAAAAATAACTACTGTACCTCATTATATTTTTAAGAAAGCACTTTCAAACAATTTAACTTTGACTATATGATTATTATTATTTTTAGTGTTGTGGTGCTCTAGATACAGATATATAAAAGCAAAGGATAATGTAGATTGTACAAATAAGGGAAGAAAGTACAAGAAAAGAATTCTCAGGGATGGTTGACATAGTCTGGACTTCAAATTGCTCTCAAAACCTTTTTCTTCCAACAAGCTGGGCTGACATAACACATGATGTTTAAATTCACATTTTTATTAATTTTAATCAGGGTTGGGTTTTTTTTCCTTCACTTTTAGGCCAAAGTTTAAAATGTCTTTTAAATTTTTTTTAAACTTTTATATATTTGTTTTTATTCTGGCTGTACACCGCCCTGAGTCCTTCAGGAGTAGGGCGGTATAAAAACCCAATAAACTCAAACTCAAATATAAGGAGGAGGCCTAGTTAAGTGGTAGATGAGAGATACAATACAATACCAGAGTTGGAAGGGACCTTGGAGGTCATCTAGTCTAACTCCCTGCCTAGGCAGGAAACCCTATACTATTTCAGACAAATGGCTATCCAACACTATATTGGAACACTGCTATCATGTCTCCCCTAATCCTTCTTTTTATTAAACTAGACATACCCAGTTCCTGCAACCGTTCTTCATGTTTTAGTCTCCAGTCCCCTAATCATCTTTGTTGCTCTTCTCTGCACTCTTTCTAGAGTCTCCACATCTTTTCTACATCGTGGTGACCAAAACTGAATGCAGTATTCCAAGTGTGGCCTTACCAAGGCATTATAAAGTGGTATTAACACTTAATGTGAACTTGATTCTATCCCTCTGTTTATGCAGCCTAGAACTGTGTTGGCTTTTTTGGCAGCTGCTGCACACTGCTGGCTCATATTTAAATGGTTGTTTATTAGGACTCCAAGATCCCGTTCACAGTTACTGCTATTGGGAGGTGGGGGTGGGTTAGGGTGGAGGGTGGGGAAATATAAGTGGATAAGCAATATAGAGATGGGTATAATGGGATATGGTTATGTTATGATGTATATATGCTGAATTAACCTGGAAGAGGGTGTTAGGGAGAGATTGATGTATCTTACACTAAATTTATATCATGTTGGTCGGGGGTATAATACTCAATATTTGAATGAGAATTTTATTTTAAGACGGGGGGAGGTGAGGGGTATACTTTTTGTATGTGATTTTATATTATATGTCGGGGGGGTAAAAGGGGGGAAAACTTGTCTGAATAAAACTTTTGCAATAAAAAAAAAAAGAAAACACAGTTACTTCTATTGAGCAAGATACCACCTATACTGTACCTGTGCATTTCATTTTTGTTGCCTAAATGTAGAACCTTACTCTTTTCACCATTGAATTTCATTTTATTAGATAGTGCCCAATGTTCAAGTTTGTCAAGATCCTTCTGTATCTTAAGCCTATCTTCTGGAGTGTTGGCTATTCCTGCCAGCTTGGTGTCGTCTGCAAATTTGATGAGTTCCCCATTTATTCCCTCGTCCAAATCATTGATGAAGATGTTGAAGAGTACTGGGCCTAAAACAGAGCCTTTGGGGACTCCACTGCATACTTCCTTCCGTGTAGATGCAGTTCCATTGAGGACTACACGTTGAGTGCGGTTGGTCAGCCAGTTACGAATCCATCTGGTGGTGATGCTGTCTAACCCACATTCTTCTACTTTATCTAGTAGTAGGTGAGGTGGTGAGGTGAGTAGATGAGGGCTATAGATTAGAAAAGGGGTGTTAAGCTCAAGGCCTGTGGACCGGATCCAGCCCGCAGGTGCTTAGATCTGGAAACAGTGAAGGACTGGCCCATGGTGCTTCTGCTTAGAAAGGCGCAGCCCTTCCAAGCTTTGTTTTTGGCTGAAAGGCCTCCTGCAGCTCTCTGCCAGCGAAAACAGAGCTGGGAAAGGTCACACAGCCCACCTGGGCTCTGTTTTCACTTGTAGAGGGCTGCAAGAGAATGTTGCAGCTGAAAACAGCCTGAGCTGGCTGCACATGGGCCTCCAGGCTCCATTTTCATTGGCAAAGGGCTGCAGGAGGCCACTGTGGCCCAAAACGGAGCCCATTTGCTGGCAAAGTACTGCAGGAGGCCATCACGGCCAAAAACAGAACCTTAACAAGTGATGTCAAGGTGGCTACACTCATCCTGGCACTCTGCAGCCCCCTATAGTCAAACACAATCCTGATGCAGCCCTCAATGAAATCGAGTTTGACACACCTGGACTAGAAAGTGAGAAAGCACTCTGAGAAGCAACAGCAAGCAATTTCAGTGTTGTTGCTCCCATAGATTTATAATCACCAGAAATTTAACTGAAACAGAAATTATGACTGTCTGGTGGATATTTATGGAATGAATACTGGGAAGACATCTGTTTTAAATTTCAATTTTATATCTGTTCAGTAAAGACCAAACTAGGACTGCTGTATGTAATACCGGTAGTCTTCAACTTACAGCAGTTTATTTAGTGATGGTTCAAAGTTACATCAACTCTGAAAAAAGGGACATATGACAATTTTTTACACTAATGACCACTGCAGCATCCACATGGTCACATGGCTGAGAACTGACACATTTATGATGTTGTAGTGGCCTGGGGAGTGTCACACGATCCCCTTTTGTGACCTTTTGACAAGCAAAGTCAATGAAGCAATCAGATTTACTTAACAACTGTGTTACTAATTTAAGAGCTGCAGTGATTCACTTAACAAAGGTGGTGAGAAAAGTTGTAAAATGGAGGAAACTCACTTAACTATGTTCTCACTTAACATAAATTTTGGACTCAATGGTGGTCGTAACCACCACTCTACTACATGATCCAGGCCAGAAGAAGTGCCTCAGTGAGGGCCCAGCGTGGACTGGTGGCCATACCAAGAGGACTAGGAGAATCCAGACTCCAGCACTACATTTACATGATTAGATTAGAACATAACAGTAATAGGTAAATTTAATCTCTTTTCTAAAAAATCTGTTACAACAGATTCTGGGCAATGATAATAGTTGATGACTAAACTAAACAAAAAAATGGTAGGAGAAATATTTTAGTTGGTTTATTGCTCTAACAGAACATAATCTTCCAAGTGTTTATTCAGACATTATGCTATATTCATAACAATACAACACTATGCCCAGTAGAGCATGCTTCTCGGTATGTTTTGTAGTCCCAGTCCTGGTATAAATGGATAGTGTTGTAGAAATAAATAACGCTAGCACACAATTCTGTTATCATGGGAACAAGAATAAATTGCTTATAGAGTTTGTTTGTTTATCAGCTGCCTCAATTGCTGAAGCAATATATGAGAATATACAAAGATAGGAAATAATTTAAAACAGACGTAAACATAGCCAATACTAAGAAAAATATAAATCAATCATATCAGAGGAGAAACAAAAATGCAAAATAGAAACCCCCCGTTAGGTCACAATTTATCATGTCTTAGGGCCAATTGAAAAAGCCAACTCTTTAAGGCTTTCTAGAGAAACTTCAGGAGAATTAATTCAAAGAGCCTAAGTTAGTTTCATGGCTTGCCATTCTGGTTGTTCTGACCTAGGCTTCCCAAGAACATGAAGCAAACTCTTGGTCCCAACAAAAAACACTTTTATTAACTTACTGTGAATTCTGCTCATTCACATACAGTCTTTCAAGGGAGGATTTAGTCACAGACCTTGTCTGGCATAGAGACATCCAGGCTGATATCTCCAAAACTTGGCAAGGAGTCTCAGAGAATCACAGGCCCATTAAGCGAACTGATTGTCTTCTGCAAACTCCATTCCCCTTTTGCGCCTCTTTTATTTCCTCTGGGAGGGGTCGGGCCATTCATTGTCCACCTGTGGCCTTAATCCCAAATTGACTCCTGTTCTTTAGCTGTTCCCTTCACCTGGCAACACTGCGCATGCACATTGGGAAGACTCCAGCTGTTTGCTTGCCTCACTGATGTCTGAATCTGAAGGCAGTTGATAACTGGCACACGGCTCTGACCCCCTCTGCCTTTGACACAGAGCCCTCATCAGAGCCTTCCCCAGACTCCAGGATTGGCCCATGTTCCTCCCCAACCCCATTGTCCGAATCTGCTACCAGCTTCGCCTTGATGGGCAAAGTCAAGGGGGAAGAAGTTAGTTTCATTTTACAATAGAGTTATTAACTTATCACCTGCGAGTCCAGAAATATAGGTTTGGGCATAACTCACTTTACAACTTTCTCTTGGCAATGGAAATTTGGGGATCAGTTATGGTCGTAAGTTGAGGACTATGTACTTACTATCTGTATCTGCTTTGAGAATACAACTACAGGCTAACTCCTATACAGGGCTTATAAAGAAGCAGCACATTAATCTTTTCCAGTAGAAGAACTAGAACGGAGTGGTTTCACTCCATCTGTTGATTTTGAGCACTCTCAAAATCTATTGAGAACTCAGTCGAGTTTGAGGTTTCATGGATGGCTAGAGAGCAGAACAAATAAAATGTTCTGTTGAGCAAATGTGTTTTATACTTGGTAGCATTGGATCCCACCTGGTTCTTCCCCGTTATCCAAGAAAAGTGGTATTTATTCTTTCATTCATTAGAAGCATGTAACAGGAATAAATAAAGATGAATCAATATGATTTGAAATCTGACATTGGGGGAGTGTCATCAAAAGAAATTGTTGAAAATTTTAAGACTGTTTAAAACTTGAAGTAGTTGGTTCCATCAAATCCCCTTCTCTTTCTCCAGAACTTTATTTACAAATGAAGCACCATGGGTATAAAATAATTTATATAGCACTAAAACTTTGTTTTCAACTTCAATTGGATGGAAAGGTACATCATCTGTGTGTGTGTGTGTGTGTGTGTGTTTGTGTGTGTGTGTGTGTGTGTGTGAGAGAGAGAGATCGAGATCATGGCCCACCTTATGGTCCAAGGTTCATAGGGTAACTGTTCTGTCCCACAGGCTTGGCTGCTTGCCACTGCTTAATTACAAGATAACAAATGCTTTGGCTAAGAGCCCAGACAACTCACATAATTCCAAACACGACTAGAAGGCAGACTTTTTTCTCAATTTCGAATGGTTGCTTCTTGCAAATGTCCCCTCCCAACGTCTCACCTATAAGCTCTTTTGGGATGGGCCATTCAGCAACCATCTGGCTCTTAATCATTGTCTGCGAGCCTGCCTCCGATGTAATTGCTGCCTCTGCCTCTCAGCCCTGCTCACTCTTGCATCATGGACAAACTGCCTTTGATCCTCCCCACTGCTCCATGACCCAGGTGCCTCCTGGTGGCCAACCAGCCTCTGAGCACTCCCTCATCCTCCAGAGCAGACTCATAGAGCTCTTTGCTAGAAGAGTCAGCAGCTCATCCGGAGCCAGCTGGGCCACAACAGGTAACCATTTTTAAATCTGTGTGCCTCAGGTGGGTTAATTTATAGAATATGTCCAAGACATATGTGTGGTTTGAAATTTGGCCAAAGTTGTGGTCATATGACTATCATTTCAAACACCCTCAACTACTTCCTACAAGGAAAGTCAATGGGGAAATTGGCAAGAAGTCTGAAGTCACTCCTGCTCTCAGTGTTGTTGGTTTTTTTGTCCACTTATGGTCATTGTGTTTCTCTGTAAGGGTAAGGAAATCTCTCTGAAACCATGACCATGGGTCACATGTTATCTAATAATAAATACTTCACTTTATTATCTGTTTGAAATTAATTAGAAATAAGATATCATAATTTTACAACAACTATTTTATGAATGCCCATAAGTTCGCTAGAGCTCCTGTATCACCTCTGTAGATCTCAAGCTCAGTTCATAGACTTGGGTTCACACATTGGTAATTCAACACAGATGACTTCACAGTGAACTCAGTCATATTCAGAGGGAAACAATTGACTAGTATTTGTGGTTCTTCACTTTGTGAGTGTTAGCATCATACTATACTGTACTAAAAGCCTATAAATGGAATGAGCTTCCGTTACTTGTCCCAGATTCTGCCAACCTAGCAGTTCGAAAGCATGTAAAAATGCAAGTAGAAAAATAGGACCCACCTTTAGTGGGAAGGTAACAGTGTTCTGTGTGCCTTCGGCGTTTAGTCATGCCGGCCACATGACCACGGAGACGTCTTCAGACAGCGCTGGCTCTTGGGCTTTGAAGCGGAGATGAGCACCGCCCCTTAGAGGCAGGAATGACTAGCACATATGTGCGAGGGGAACTTTTACCTTTACCTTATCCCATAAACTAAATGTCAGCCTTTACACAATGAGCTGTACCGGTAGAGATAGTGCCCTCCCTTATCCCAACCACAAATGACAATGACACCAAAGAAACCCTCTTCTCTCAAACTTGGAAAGAGAAAGAAAGATAATTAAAAGAAATTTTATTAGGGCAATTTAACTTTATTTATTTTTTCATACAGCTATAGCAGTAATAATAAAATAAGCATAAAAACAAATTGCAGCCCAGGACAGAGTACATAAGTAGGAGCAACTACCAAGCAAATTTAAGTCTGTGATTACATAATAGTAAAAACCAAGCACACCTGTCCTTTCAGCAGATGAAAGTTATAGGGTTGCAAGGAAGTGCAACATGTACTAATTCATCATTATGAATTATGAGACAGAATAGATCCAATCATTGGTTCCCTTCCCCCCTCACTTTGGCTTCATGTAGTACATGGTTTGTCAAGTGCTTTAGGTTAAAAATGGTAAATTTGAAATGGTGTTGTTTTTTTTCACCTGCTAAAAGAACCGGATCACTACAGCAATAAAAATAATTACATAACAACTACAGCTATGATGGTTTTGTTTTGGTTTGCCTGTTGACATTTTTAAACTTCTTTAGTGTGCATGTGAAAGTCAATATCGCTTTCTCTGTGTATGTGTGTGTTTGCGCTAGTGTGTGAATAATAAAACTACTGAAATTTTTCAGAAACTGGTTTGAATAGAATATATATTTTATATCTATTTATATTTTCTTTTTCTCTCTCTTTCTCCTTGATACTTGAAACATGCAGTAGTTGTTTTGAATAATGTAAGACATATTAGATCCATGATTTACCTTTAATGGTTGGAAGTACCTGTTTTTCTGAAATTTCATTTTTAAAAAAATAATTTTTATTTTTCTTGTCTCATCAGAAATTATCTTCAGGCAGATTTAGACCAGTGCAGCTTTTGTTAGTCATGAGAAGGATGGCCAATCTTTCCAGCTGAAAGAATCCTGGCAAACTAGAAGCTGTTCACATAAAGCAAAGCCACTTTTTCAAAGGGGTATGGAGTGCTAATTCTGTGCCACTTTTTTTGCAAGCAATTTTGTTCAGCCTGTCATTTTTATAAGCCTTAACAAAACTCCTTGTATTTATAGACATTTTTATTCAAAATAAGATCTTACTATTATACAGGTTTCTCTCTTTATTTTTTTTTTATTTGACTATATACAGAAGTGCAAAAGGTCAACCTTCTCTCTATACTTTCCCACATGCTAAATTGCAGCATAATCATCCCTCAAGAGTATGCACAAGCACTCACACTTATTATAATTCTTGTTATACGTAAACTTTTTGAGTATTTGGATTATCAACAAAAAAGTCCCTTGATCTACTGATTATGCAGCTTATTTATAAGAAGGCCTGATATTCAGGGATTTCAAAAAATATTTAAACAATATTTTAACATTTGAAATGGATACAGTAGAAAATAAATTTTACTCTAATATCTAAGAACTAGATTTTTTCTTTTATAATTAATTACAAACAAAATAAATCATCAAAATATTACTCAGTTGTCTGCCAGGATCATTTCAATAGCAACAACTTAACTTCTTACTTAACAATGATTATATAAGATATCCATATAAAAGATCTTTGTTCTTTTAATGAAAACTAGACAAGAACTAACAATGACTGATATTCTTACATTGTAATATTAAATCAGTAAAATATAAATCATTTAGTTAACAAGAATACGAATATTCATGACTCTACATGTAAATTCAAAACTGCATATGCTATGAAGAAAAAATATTTTTAATTTTTTTTCATATTTTGAAAAAAATTCATCAGTAAAATCTAATAAAACAAAATTCTATAAACTTAAATGGCATTCATCTGGTAATAGAAAATGAAAATGATCTAATAAATGTACGAAATAAAAACTACCATTTTAACAAGGAAAAATAAGTCATATTCTCTAAATGTAAGTAAACTACAATAACATGTGAAGTCACCTATACTTTCTTAACACGATTGAAATTACATTGGTATGGGTTTTAACCCGTAATGTAATAATCTAAGGCTTTAATAGATGTACAGTACAATCAGTAAAATCAACACATCATTCTTTTTTTTTTTAACTAGAAAGCATCTCTCAAGCATAAAAACTTGCAAGTAAACTTGGAAGTATGGAGAATTCTAGAACCGAACCCTCACCTCTCCCATTCTATGCGACGCTACCAGAAACCTGGCCCCCACCTTGAGCTTTGCTTAACAGAGCAAAATATATCCTTTACTAACTGCAACATCCAAACCACACAAAGGATTTCCTTTGGATGAATCCATCTTAAAAACTTGAATGCACATCTATTTTTTGTTTCATTTTGTAAAGGCTTTCTAAGGCTATAAAGCAGTTAAATCTCAACAGAAGAAATCACATATAAAACTCACCCGATAGTTAACCCACCCAGCGCCTACTCTAATTAACATTTTCATTGATTGTTGATTATTTTGGTTTTCTTTTTAATCAGGCATCTGATGTCAGTGCTTTTCTCATGATTTAGAGTCACTATTTTTTTAAGTGTGTGACTTTGAAGTGATGCATTGGATCAGAAAAGCAAAACCCATCTCCTTCAACACGTTTAGAGTCTCTTGGACTTTTGACAGAGGTTAGAAAATTGAAGCAAAATAAAATTATTTACTTTTTCTAATATTGTCTCAGAAATGGCTCTTCCCTTTTTAAAAATATTGTTTGTTATACAGTATACTTTGCAAAACTATTAAAACTACAATGGTTTATAATAATTTATAGCTTTATATATCCAGTATGTGTAGGAATGACCCATATATCTACTCTGGTTTCTGCTTTTAAAAAAATAAGAAAAACAAAAAATGTGCTGTCTATTTTTAACTGAGGTGGCCATTTCTGAGACAGCTTTGGTTTGAAACGGAAGGGTGCCCTTTGACTGATTACCTACTAGCAAAACAAGCAAAAATGTGGCTCTTAAAGTAACACTGAAGAAATAATACTCTACTTTGATTACAGTCTATGGCACTTCATGAAAATCTTTAACAACACGGTACTTAAAGCCATTGATGTGCTTTAAAAATATACACAGTTGTGGTTTTACTTGGCACATTCATCTCTGTCAGATACCTCTTTTACCACTTCTTACAATCTATTACATTTAAAAATATTACTCTTAAAACAAAAAAGGAAAAAATTATACTGTGCATGCACGGTCTCTTCTATAATGGCAATTTTAAATACAAGGTGCACCTTTTGTTATTTGTAAACCTTGAGATAATAAACTTACTTTAAAAATTATATCTTGGTCTACAGACGTACCAATACATTATAGATCTATGGCTACATCACAGTCTGTCTTTTCAAAATGACGTACATGATTATGTAGGAAAAGAGTCTACCAATGCATACGTCAGCTGGGTATGCATTGCATACTTGTGTGCTAGAAAAGATGGACAATGCTGTAGTCTTTAGACTAACATTCTCCAACCTGATGCCCTTTAGCTTTCTTGGGTCTACAACTTCCAGGATGCAATCCAGATTTATAGATCAACGCAACTGGAGGGCACCAAGTTAGGGAAGGCTGCTTTAGACAATATGATCACCCCAGCACAAATATCTATTCAATGTACAAAGTATATAGGCAACAGTGTGCAGTGAATTTCCAAGTTGTCATTTCATCTTGTTAACATGCAATATGTGGATGTCTTACTGCTGAGGAAATTTGGGTGCTGTTATTTTACGGTATATACATTATGGCTAATGACCTGTCCTGATTCTTCACTCAACCACGCTGTCCTCTTCTCTGTCATATGATCTAGAAAAACAAGGAGACCTTTTTAATCTTAAACAAGTATTACATTAAATGTTAACAATTCAATCTAACGGAAATATTCAGTCAAAAACCAATTATTTAAATAAACATATATTTAGAAGCCCTTTATGAAGACCACGTTCCGTTGAGAATACTAGGAAAGATAGAAGAAAGAGAAGAAGGCCATCAGCAAGATGGATAGACTCAATTAATATAATCCGTTCTAATCTTGATTGCAGGAAAAATGATTTCAGCAATAGAGTAGTAAATGTGTGGAATATCCTACCTGATCCTGTTGTTCGTTCCTCTAACCCCCATACCTTTTACCTTAAACCGTCTACCGTGGACCTTGCACATTTCTTAACAGGTCCCTAAGGGGCTGTGCATAAGCACGCCAGCGGGCCAACCATCCCTGTCCTACTGTCCCATTTATATATAGTCTTTTTATATGTTTATGGCTATGTTTTGCTTATTTATATCCATTTATTTGTACCATTTTTTCATGTGTTTTCATACTTGTTTCCTTGTCCTTGTTGACAAATAAAATAAATAAACAAAATAAGTAAATTAAATATAGGGGGAATATCGAAAGACCCGAGGGACCAGGAGAACACAGGTAATTCTAGAGAAGTCTATGTAGTTGCTAAAAGTCAAGGCACATAATCAAATCAATTTAAAATATCCTGAATAGGAAGGAGTTTATGACTATTTCCCCCAGCTAAAACTAAATTGGCAGTGAAGATATGAACTTTATAATACTTGTGACTAACTGCAGCAGCATCTGCGTAATGTTCTCATTACAAAACATTGTTGAAAGCCATTTCTTCATATTTTTCTAAAAAACATAATGGGGATAGGTGGCCCAATGGCTGATTATTTACATGAATGACCCAACCATGGGTCATTATGGTATGTCCTTCATCCATGTGTTAACATTTTATATCAAGTGTTTTAAAAAAAATCTTACAGAGTGCTTATTCAGGTACTCTGAATATTGGGCCAATTAAAAATAAAATTTAAAAAAATAGGCATCACATAATATTCTTTTATTTAAGAACATAAAAGAGCACTCCTGATCAGATCCTTCCTGCATTATAAGCAGGACATGAATAAAAAAATCTATTTTGTGTTACTGGCTAGGAAATATTATTGAGGATCACATGATTTTTGTAACCAGCAGGAATAAATAGCAAAAATCTCACTAAATTTGTCTAATGCTCTTTTTAGATTCTTCCATCAACAAATACCATAGTGTAGTCCCTTCAGATTGCATGGAATAATCAGCAAAATATTTCCCTTATTTTGTATAAAACTGTCCATAAAAAATGAAGGTTAAATTCACATGTAGATATATTTGTTTTGCCATTTGAATGCAGATGTATTGATGTTTGAGTAAGTGTATAAAACAATGTCAGGGAACATCAGTTTAACCTCCTATATTTTCTGAGATGTCAACTGTTAACATTAATTAGTTTCAAGTGTTTTTGTATCATCTGAATCTTCTTTTATACAGAAAAGATAAAAGATAAATGTAATACAATAGGCATCCAATTTTACAGAAACAGAAAGGTACATACACAATTACTGGCAATCATGTACAAGGACAATGGAATGCAAATCCTCTCAAAAGTATCAAAGTACAGTAATATGCACTTAAGATACTTACTGTTTGATGATTAAGTGTCTACATCTGTGTAACATACTTGTGGCTAGTCAGATGTTCGGCAGATATTATGGGAATCTATTAAAATATAAACTTTAATTGATATACTATAATAGGATGTCAAATGAAAAACTTCAGAGTTCTGAGTTATGTAATTTATGTTAACAGAAACCTAGGTAGCAATTTAAATGAGTACATTCAGTTAAGTAGGGTATCAACCATTATTGGCTGTTTAAAAGAAAGATACACTTACAGTTAAACATTCATGCAGTCCAGTCATTTCAAGCACCCTTTTTGTTGGCCTACACAGAAATTGTATGAACTAAGGTTGTTTCAGTTTTCTGATTTTAACAATTGGCTACAGAAGCAAACTCTCAGGCTGTGAATTTTTCATATTCATTGCAAAATTAAGGTTATTACTATAATTATAACAGTAACTGATGTCATTGACTGTTTAAAAAAGAACTGAAATTCAAGTGAAGGGCTCAGAAGAATGCAGCCCTGGGACCTTGTACTACACCACTTTTTACAAATTTTCCTTAGGGGTTGGTTAGAACATCTAAACACTTGGCTATCCCTAAGAACATTTTCTGTTGTTGCATAAGTTATCCATTTAGTTTCTTCTTTTTGTTGTCTATGGATTTGAAATGTTTGCTCATGCGGTTTTACAATGAAAATATTTGCAATATAATCCTCACACGCCACTGAAATTGGAGAAAGAATATCTACTGTTTATAACAGAGTCTCCTCAAAATCAATCAAAGGAAATTAGCAAGGCAAAGTGCACAAAGTACTTTCATAACAGATCCATTTAGGCAGCTCTCGATTATATTCAACTACCAAACAAAGCAATTTTTGTTGTTAAAAATGTTTGTTGGCAGTAGAGCGGGATGAAATTTAGAACTTCCGTTATGGAGACTGATATAATTGATGCTACTCTTTAAGTGTTGTTAAAGGAGGATTTTTCTTGATTGCTCTATAATTACTAAACATTTTTACTTTATTAATCTAATTGGTGGTTTAAGCTAATTCTAAAATTATCTCAACTACTTTTGGGCACAGTCTGATAAATATTATAATATTCACTTTAATCCCTGAATATAGAAATACATGTAAGTCCTCAGTTTCTTAAACGGATAATAGTTCACAAGCATTTGCATGAAAAAGTTAAATGTCAAACAGATAGGATAAAAAAAACAGTACATTCATAAAAAGAGAGGCTCAGATCAGGTTCTACTACATAGTTTACTTACTTACTGTTGGCTTCAATTACTAGAGGACGAAAGTTCCAAAAGTAAACGAACTCTTCTAAATCAGCCTGATTAATTTTTCTACACAATCCCTAATATTCTTTAACTATATTCAATAGTAGCCTTCTCCAATTTGGCTCCAATATTGTCCAGATGCGCTGGGTGTTAATTCCCCAGCAAGTAGAAGAATTGGAATCTCCAAAAATATGAAATGTCCCAGATTGGGGAAGAGTAATCTATACATTTCCAAATTCTCTTTTTGCACATAAATGTGTCCCAAGTGTAATGAAGCTTCTCATACCATTGGTTTGCTACTGCAGCAGAAAGAGATGTTGCATCCAGCTGTCTAGAAGCTTCAAGAGTAGTGCTGTCAAAACATACCAAGGAGCTTCAGCACCAGTCAGTAAAGAGGAAGGGGCCCAGGTCTCAAGTACTTATGCATGCATGAATATTGCATTTGGTGGCTTTGCATCATGTCAGCATTGCTCATGTATTATATACATATATTGCTTATATATGTATATACAAAGAATAGGTTACAAAACTTGACTGGAGCGTATTATGAGGATCCAGAGAAATATGCATGAAATGACCAAATTGTACAACACAAACAAAACCTCCAGAATCTGTATAGGAGAAGCCTTTCTAAAAATATAGAAAACAATATTCAGAATCAGCTGCATCAAGAGATGGGGGAAAGAGAAAGAGGAATTTTTCTCCATCCTTTTCTCCCTTCTTTCCTTCCTCTATGAAAAATAACATGTCTGATGAATAAACTTTTCATTATTAATGCCTAATGAATACATCCAGGCAGTGGTGGGATTCAAATAATTTAACAACTGGTTCTCTGCCCTAATGACCAGCTGGGTAGGCAGCACTTGGTGGTCATGTGACCATGTGGGGGTCACCAACTCAATGTCATTCAGGTCGATGGGCGTTTTGCCTTAGATGTTACAATGTAACAAGGGTTAACCAGAGAGGCAGTTTCTGTAAGCAGGACAATAAAGATTAGGCTAGAAACAATACCAGAATTTTTCCTTCCTGTCTCCTTACAGGATTATCCCTGTAAAGTGGAAAAAAACAAAAGGAACTTTCTTCCAACAAACGGTTTTCCCGAATAGGTGGGAACTGGCTGAATTCCACCACTGCATTCAGGACTCCTTGGTATGCTATGCTAGTAATACTTTTCTTTGTTGTAAATTAAACATCAAATTGCTATACTGTAAAGAAGATAGTAGGTTTTTTTTTAACTATTACTATTCAAAGATATGGCATATCTGAAATGTACTTTTACCTTGACCCCTTTGTTACTGGCATTATGTAAAATCACCATTAAAGTGAAAATGTGGTTATCTTGATCTGTCCAAAATGGAAAATGATCTTAACTTATCAAAAATGGAAAGTAGATATATCTACAGTTGTCTTTATGTATGAAAGCATGACAATCCGATGGTTGCTCTCCATCAGGTGTTTAGCCATCAAGATAAAACTGTGATTCTTTTGACACTCACAATTTGGGTGTTTGGCAAGTGGCTTGTATTGGCATCTGGTTGTGTCTTGAGGTCATGTGATCGCTATTTGCAACTTTTGCTGATTTCCAGAAAAAAACAACGCTCATTGGGAAAGCTGAATTCACTTAACAACTCCTATAAAATTGTTGCAAAATAGGGTTCAATTGGACTTGACTTGTGATTACAGCTCATTGTAGCTTGTAAGTTGAGGACTATTTATATCCAATTAATCAGTCCCCAAATTCCTGCTCAGTATGGATGTCCCAGAACATCTTATGACGCCAGTTTGGGGCAATAAACCTGTATTAGAGGATCAGTTGTAAACTATCCTGTGTCATAATAGGCAAGCTGGCCAAGTTGGGTTGCTGATGGGATTACTTTTCCTTGCTTGTGTCTTTCCCATTTTCCAGCAGAATTCTGAAAATACTACTGAAATACAACTGCCAACAGCTGTAGCCAGCATGACCATGATTGGGGATGCTGGGCATTATGTCAACAGTAGGATAATTAGAGATTCCTACTCATTCAGAGATTTTCTTGTATTTGGTGCTCCCCAAATTCAACAATTTTGTATATTAACTTTAATGTTCTGGAAGGTTACAATGGAAGAGTTGTAAATTTGAGACCTGGCCTACTAAGTCGCTAACATTCAGATTTCCAAAACTTAATTTCCATATTTCCAATGCTTTCAAGCTTAGTTCAACAACTCTATCGTCACCGCACAGCATTTATGCAATCTCAAGAACAGCATGTCAAAAGAGTGTTCTTAATATTTATTTACTTTCTCGTCATGTGTTTCTCGGAAGACCTCAGCCAAGCTAGGGCCTTTCTGCTTTGGCTATCATTTCACAGAAAATAATACTGGCCTACTTTAAAGAATTAGCATTTGTAGCTTAAGTATACAGCATAAATGAACTTAGAACATCCTGTGGTACTTTGTGGTATATCAAGCTTATTGTTGTTGGCTCCAGAACAGATTCCCAAATTCCTCCAAAACCTGCCACTGGAATATTATTTTAGTACGCATTACTATGTATATGCGTATGACTATGTATGCATGTAAATATGTATGTATATAGCTGTTTAAATTAAATCTCTATTAAATTAAACCAAATTTAGGTTTTTTTTTCTTGGCTCTGTCAGTTTCTTTGTCCTGGGTCTGCCTACTCTTTGAGTTTTCCCTAGTTTTCTATTCATAGATTAGATGTTGCCTTGGTTTGCAAAAAGTTTACCATTCTACATAGGAAAAAAGTAATTGTGATCTTATATCCTCCTATTTTCTTTCTATACATCGGTTCTTGTAACAGTGAACGTGGATGTGGGGGACAAAGGCAAATGATTTATCATATGTTCAGGAAAGTCTTATTGGAGACTGGGGACAGAAGCCCAATTAAGCTATGCTGCAGATCTAAAGAGAATGTGTAGGCCAACAAGAAGTATAAACCGATGAACAAAAAAACCAAAACAAAACAAAAACCATAACCCAAAAAAAATAAAAGAAATCCCCATGCTCCTCAAAAGCACCGATTCTGAGTTATGTTTAAGAAACAAAGCTGTAAATTAGCAAACCTGGTTGGCTGTGGCAGTTGCAGCGAAGGGGACGCTTGTGGCAGATGTTGTTGCTGCAGACACAGTGGCAGGCGTAGCGCCGTGCACCATGGGAACTTTTGGAAGGAAAACCATATAAGCAAACATACAGAAGAGTGTAGCAGTATGGGAAACCATGGCAAGAGGTGGTAAAATGGTCAAGTATGGTATTTATATCAGCAGAATAGCCATGGGGCGAGATACCGCCACCAGCGAAAAGGACATGCAACCATAGCGCAAAGCGGGGCAACATTCCAGAAAGCAGGGTGGGGACAAAGGTAAAAGACAAAAGGGAAGGAGAAAAGGGAAGGGAAAAATGCTTATTACCACTGAATTACCAAAGTCAATACAATAAAGTTTAACTATTTCATTTTAGACCCAAGAAACTACAAATAGCACTCTCATTAATAGTTTGAAAATCTTAGGATAACCATATTCCCAATCCCTCCCATTTTAACTTCTGATATTATTAGGATATGCTGAAATAAAACTCTAATTCTGCATTTCTTGCATTAAATGTGTAACTAGCCTTTTCTGTTTTAAACACAAAATAATTTTCTAAAACACTGGAACTCAAAGTCCAGTCAAAATCCACCAGAACTGATAAAAAGGGACAGGGAAAATGGGGCATAGAACAACTTCATAATGGTAGGAAGTAAATGGCTTCTAGGTAAATTGTGTCAATTAAATAAAGCAAGTGCATTTAATTGACAAGTGTTAGTGCAAGGGAAGAAAAATGATTTTGCACAGTAACTCTAAGTTAAAACCTAACAGTGGATTTTGAAAGTCTGTGAGCTGCTAAACAGGTTTAAGATAATCAAGAAACAAAGCTGGCACCTACCAACACTTGTAGCGGGTGTCATGCACAATATTGAGCCTGCCCATCATGCATTGCAACAGGAAGGTGGATTTGCAAAGGGAAAAGAATTAAAACAACCCATCACACGTGTAATTAGGAAAATCTCATTTGAACAAAGAAGGAAAAATTGGTTATTATGGGAAAACAGTGGCATGTAACCAATAGCACAATCAAATCAAACAGCAAGGTGGTGGTAATTAGAACTAGACTTACATGAGCAGGGCAAGGAGAAAGCAGACTGAACTGTGTGTTGGTATTTTGATTAAAATGAACTATTAAGTTAAAAGTAGGTTCTAATAACATAAGGAGAGGTTTCAGTTGTCCAATGTTGACCTTTACTTATATATTGTTTTATATTAAGTTTGATTTACAGGTACTTTTTATATGCTAATTCATGACTAATGTGAATGCAGAAAGAAGCAACAATGTGCTAGTGCCACATTAAGCTTTGCTTTTTAACTGGCAGATGTTTAAGCTTCAGGTAGAGGCTGGGTAAATCTAGATATATTGCTGTTAGTGTATTTGAAGGGTGGCTAATACATAACATTAAACCATAACTTAGCATTATATGAATGAATGTCCAGCTCTGATTTGTAAGGTGCCTCAAGGGCTTGGTGTTTTCACTCTTCCTATGTAATATCTAAATGAGACAGTTCAAGGACACGTATACTCAGTATGTTAATGGTAAAAGTTGTGTATCTTGTTTCCTAAACAACTAACAGCTATCAAGATCTTGTTCCCAGTGCCTCAAAATTGTTCGGATCTGGATGAAAAGGAATAGTCTTAGATTAGAAAGATTAAGTGATTATGCGGGAAGAAGGTTTCTCCTTCCACAAGGTCCCTATAAGGTCCCTTCCAACTCTGCTATTGTATTGTATTGTATTGTATTGTATTGTATTGTATTGTATTGTATTGTATTGTATTGTATTGTATTGTAATTCCAAATCCAACCTTTTCTTGTTTCTCAGGCTGTAAATGAGATTTGTACTTTCAGACTTTCAAAATTATGTTAATGTAGCTTTATAATAGAGTAGAATAAGCTCATCTGGTTGTATTTCCACTCTGGGCTATCTACTAAAGCTGACATCAATTTTCCTTAGGTCATTCATGGTTTGACTATCTCTCAGGTCATCTATACTGTAACTTTTTCCAGATGTTGCTCTTGAAGACCACTCAGAAGCTATATTTGGTCCACAATGAAGCAGTTTGTTATTCCATGTATCATCCTCGCTATGTGAACTGCAACATTTTCCAGCTGGCTTCTTAGAGCAAATTTAAGTGCTGATTGCCTTTAATGGTCTAGGGCAGTGGTTCTCAACCTTCCCAATGCCGGGACCCTTTAATACAGTTCCTCATGTTGTGGTGACCCCCCCACCAACCATAAAATTGGTGTCTTGGTTCCTAAGACTATCGAAAATATGTGTTTTCTGATGGTCTTAGGCGACCTCTGTGAAAGGGTCATTTGACTCCCAAAGGGGTCGCGACCCCCAGGTTGAGAACCACTAGTCTAGGGGCAGCAATGCCGGATTGCATGGCTCCTACTGCTTTGGTCCATCCTGTGTGTTCTGCTTTGCTTTGAGTCCCATCAGCTAAGTGATGGCATCTAACAGGACTCAGGAAGGTTTTTTATGTCACACCATCTATTATTCAGAACAGCATCCCCATGGAGATTCATACGGCTGCCACCTTCTCTGCTTCATAGACTTTAAAAAACTGTTGTTCTTATTCCTCCAGGCTTTGGGTCAGAGTGCTTGGACAGGGCTCTTTGATTTGTGGGCAATGAGGTAGTTGTTATATTGTCTTTTGACAATGGTTTGTTCTTGTGAAGCTACCCAGAATAATTTTGGAGTTAGGTAATCTAGAAATTCATAAAACAATAACTAAGTAATATAGTTTGAAGGTGCTTCACTTGGAAATTAACCATTTAATATATTTAAATGACTCCTGTTATTACAAGGAAATATCTCATCGAAGCATTAGTTACTTTCCCCCATTCTGATTGTTCCCAGATATATTAGGATTTAATTCCCAAAATTTTCAGAGCAACAGTGGCTCAGAATTGCTCATGTTGTACTCCTAACACATCTGGAAGCAGTCATATATTTAAAAAAATCCTGAAAATAAAATCAATTAGATAAACTACTATTTATTTTTTGTAGATTCCCTCCAGTCCCTCTAGGATTCCTATACATATAAGAAAATTCAGTGAAATAGATATTAAAAATTATGGGTATGATGACTATTTGAACATTGTTAACTGATATAACCTTCCCTAGTTATCTAACATTTAAGTGTTGCTAGACTAAATTAAGTCATGATATTCAAAGTGGAAATTGCATTAAATTATTATTTTTTAAAATTCAAATAATATGCATTAATTCATTTAATTCTTGGGACATAGATGTCACTGGTTTTTTTGTTATTGCTACTTTTGTTATTATTGTTATTATTATTCATAATCCATTATCCAATTATGGTACCCATGCAGGAATATAAAGATATTTCAGTTGACTATCATGTTCAAACTACAAAACTAACATATTTTCAGTTTTAAATTGCAGTCATCCTCCTTCTTCATGTCTGAAACCAACACACACTTTTGCATAGAATGTTTAGCAAATGAACATAAGGTAGCAATGAAAATCTGTTGTGCTTTAACTTGCAGGAATGAAAAAGATATTTGTGTAGGACCCCTTTGTTAATTAGTCACTGAAAAATGAAAGGCAATCACTACAATGCTTACCCTGATTTCAAAAGATGTGAAACTAATTTATAAATCCAAACCTTATCTTGCATTTTAGTTGAAGACAAAAGTTTGAATCATAGCCAGTAAAGAAAAATAAATAATAATATAACAATATTTCAAAACTAAGTATTTTTCTAGCACAATTCAGCATATGGAAAATATTATTCTCACTGCGCTATGCATGTTAAACTCACTTGAGCAAAGGGGTCTTACATCAGTTAAATATATATGTATATATAAAACAACATAAGAGGTGTAAAATGAAGGATTAGAGAAGAGAGAAAAAGATTTCAAATGCTGTTTTGAAACATGATTGCACACTTCAGAGATGCAGATTTTCAGATTATGCTGAAAAGCACCCAACACCTTGCTTCCAAGAAAACATATGCAGAATTTGCAGTTTAGCAGCAAGATTGTCTCTTTGGGCATCTGTGTATGTTACCCTTCCCATGCCTTTTTTTAATCATACTTAACAATGAAATGCCTCAGACCTTGAACCTAACTAACTCATGGGAAATTATTCTAATGACCTCATTTGGGTCTTTTTCAAAGGATATGGGAAATGCCACGTACCTGGTGGGAGGAAGGCTGTATGCTGTTGCAACTGCATGTTTGCAAGAGCTTGCTGGTATTGGAAAATACCAGCATTAAAGACTGCAGTGGCACCATTGGTTTTTTCAAGCGCAGGCCTCTTTGGTAATGGGGGGAGTACAGCTTGAGGAATCCCCTATTGATAGATGAGGATAAGATAGCCCAGTTAAGAAGAAAGAGAAGGAAGGTAGGAAGGAAGGAAAAGAGGAAGGAAGGAAAAGAGAAATAAAAATGAGAAAAAGAAAGAAAGAAAAGATAGATAGAAAGAAATAGAAAAAGCAAGGAAGAAAGAGAAAGAATAAATGAGAAAGAGAAAGAAATGAGAGAAAAAGAAAGAATAAAAATGAGAAAGGGACACAAAGAAAGAAATAAGAGAAAGAAAAAGAGAAAGAAAAAAGTATAAAAGTGAGAAAGAGAAAGAAAGAAAAAATAGAGAGAAAAAGAAAAAAAGGAATAGGGAGAAAGAAAGAATAGGGAAAAAGAGAAATAGATAGAAAGGAATAGGGAGAAAGAAAGAATAGGGAAAAAGAAAAAAGAAAAAGGAATAGTGAAAAAGAAAAAGAGAGAAAGAGAAAGAGAAGAATAAGGAAAAAGAAAGAAAGAAAGAAAAAAAGAAAGAGAGAGAGAGAGATAGGAAGAGAATAGGGAAAGAGAAAGAAAGAAGGTGGAGTATGGAGAGAGAGAGAAAGAGAGAGAGAGAAGAAATAGAACAGTCAGTATAAAATACAGCAATTGAGCACCACCATCTTTTTTTTTCTTTTCTATTTACATCCTTGAGCAAGCAAGCAGCAGAACAGACTTTACAATTCAAAGGAAGAGCAAGGCCGAAGCTTTGCAAGGAAGTTTTATTACTGCCCTTTCAATATGGCACTGTAAGTGCTCGGGAACAGTAAACTAGCACTTTTTTCACTATAAAAAGGTTCAGGTTTTAGTAAAGAAGCAGGAATACCAGGGAGGGGAAAAAAAAAAAAGCTGCACTGCTAGCTCCATGAGGATTGATAAGTAAAAGCCATGTTAAAGAGAATTTTATAGAGTGAATGAAACAAAGATTAATATAATATTAAACTTTACTCCCATATCCCCAAAGTCTGTCTACGCATGCAAAAACAAAACAAAACAAAGTGCCAAATCATGCTGGCACTTGCATTACAAATGTTAAATCTACATAAGAATATTGTTAAGCCATGCCAACCAAACAGATACAAATATATAGATCATATATATTTTACACATTTTTTTAAAAAAATCCTTTAAAAGAAAAAAAAACACCCATCTTCCTTGATTTAAAAATGTCTACAAGGTGATTAAACTGAATGCAGAATCCTCCGATTTCAGGATGGGATGGCAAATAAACCTTCTTTCCATCACCTTCCTCACAAACGCAACAAAGGAAGCCACACTCAGTTTTAATTTGAGCTCACATTACTTTATAACAGGAAATAAGGAAAAAAAATTACTTAGGAATTAAATTTTTTTTAAAAATTAATTTGTATCTACAGTAAAGCTACATGCCAAGCTAAAAGGTGAAAGGTCATAGTACCAGGTCAAAGGTTGCCTCGAGGGGTCGCTTCAGTGATTTGACAGCCGACTGAGTCTTAATTAGCAGGCAGCGAGCACATGATGGCAATGGGCCAGTGGGGTTCAAGCGCATTAACATAAACAGCAAGCAGAGGTGCATCATGGGGGCAGCAGTGCATTTTGGGTAGGTGAGAAAAAAACAAATAAAAAACAAATCATCGGAATGCCATATACAACGAATAACAAGACTAAGCATGCACAATAAAGGCACTATTGAGTTGTTATTGTGAGGATATACCTCTAGGTAGTTAAGTACACACAAGGTACTCTAATGGGGAAGGGGAGGTTGAAAGAAGGAGTAAGAGTGAGAAAGAGCCTACTTTCTGTATTTTGGGGCTAATCTTCATAAACACAGAAAAAGGTCTCTCTTCAGTTGTCCCTTTCAGCATTGCCAATATTGCACCGCAATGTTTCATGGGAATATTTAATGGTCAAATCATATAATTATGTAAAAAGAAATATAGGATCAATGTTAAAATAAAGGCAGTTTCTTCAAGCTGGGCGTGAGTTCTGGTTACATCATGGATATATCCATATCATTTGCCTCACAAGAATTTAGAAGTAGGCCTTCTCCTCAGATATTTTTTTCAACTTCAGGCTATAATTCCTTAGCAATGTGCCATCCAAATATTACCCTGGTTGGCATTTTCTATCAGCCAAAGCTGGCTAAGAGCAAGAAACTAGGAGCTCTCACCTAATGCTAATTATCATCTAAAGCAAGGGTGTCAAGCTCACAGCCCACGAGCTTGATGCGTCACACACTGGCCATGTCCACCCCCGGTTTAGCAAAGAGGGAAAAGTAGTGATGTGTCACGTGACTACAATGTGATACCGCGAGTTTGACACCTCTGATCTAAAGAATAAAAGTAGACCCAGTTAAACAGGGTTTTCTTTTATCCCCTACCAGAAAACACAGTTTAGACAACTGGTTCATTTTCTAATTTCTCCCAGTGATGTGATTGTGCTGATCCATGTCACAATCAAAATTCCAGTAATAGTATTACAATAATTATAGTATTATAATAGTATAATAATAGTTATTATTTATGATAGCGGAATTCAGAGACGCACAATACCCAATATTTTATTCAAGTTATTTTATAGTCACATTGATAGAAATGCCTGTTCTTCAATACTTCAATAAATTATTTGTCCCCACTCCACCTCATTCAATTATATTTATTAAAGTTATTGCACATAATACAGAGTAGTAATCCATTTTCTACTTTCTAAAATTTCCTCTCTTTTCTCATTGTACTTTCAAGATGTTTCAGAATTCCTTTAGAAATTCTTCTCTAGGTATTTTTGACTTTGATTTACTATTGCAAGGTGGTGGGAAAGTACTATTTGTCTTTCTTTTAAATATTTTTGTAATGGTCTAAAGTCTCCAAGACTTCTCATGTTTCTTGGGTCTGAAAATGCCTCAGGAACGACTTCTGTCATGTCTGTCTTTGGGATTTTACCGAAGGGTGAGATGCCAGGTAAACTGTACATTGCCAAGATATGACTGCACTGAAAGGCAGATATTCGCACACATTCCATGGCCACCTCAAAACATGTAAGGGCAAGAACGCCCCACGTGAGAATTCTACCAACATTTTTTTTCCTAGTGAAGGAAACCGAAATTCTTTGCCTTTAAGCTGAGACTATTAACATGGAAGAAAATATTTGCACATATAAGCTTAGATATGTTTATCAGGACATATTCAAATGCATGCTTAGTGTTCAATCTCAATGAGCTAGATCACTAATACTCTGTCCTGCCGTATGACACAAGAGAGTGAAGTTGTGTGGTATGTGTAAGTACTGGATATGTGTCACTGCAAGTCACCATATACAAAATAAACCTGAAAGACAGAAAAGACTAAGAGGATCCCTGAAAGATGTTTGTAAACTGTAGCTAGATTCAGAATCATTAAACACTTATTTAGAGTTGCTGCTAGCTAAATGTAATCTAAGCTATTAAACTAAGCAAATTCATTTGTTTATTAAATTTGTTTGCTGGTAGTCTCATCTCAAGGTGGCTCTGTTTAAATGAATGCACAAAATGAATTCTAGGAGGGGGAAAATCCCTTCCAAGGAAAACGGAAGGATAAGTAAGACCGTATATGATCAATTATACAAAAATTTGCATGTCTTTGATGACATAGTCCTTTGCAGATGGAAATGGAGACAGAAAATGACAGATCATGGGATCTACTGAAGAATGCATCAGCTCCTTGTGTAATTCTTAAGTAGCAGATGATGTAAAAACTTGCCAGTCAGGGTTTATAGGCATGCGTATCAATAATATCAATGTACATATGATACTAATACCATAATAAATGACTGCTTCTCACTAAGTAGTATCAATGCAAAGCTAATATGTACATCTTGCATGTACATCTATGCACAATATACACATAATAGACAAACCGACTACATTTTTTAGTAGAATCTGACACTATGTAAGAGCAGACTCGGCATCACATGCTTGTCAGCTTACTGAGGTGGAATGGGATACGCAAACCATCCTATCTTTAGTAAGGGGGTTCAATTCATTAACAGTGCTCAGCGGCTAACAATGAGACAGATATATTTGATTTCTTTTCTGGACTTACCATGGCTGCTGCAGTAGCTGCTGCCTGAGCAGCTGCCGCTTGATTGACCTGGTACTGGGCAGCTTTGATCTTAGCTTGCAGATGGGCTGGAGGGTGAAAATATTTGCACTTTTCCCTTGAACATCTCCCTTTGATGTAATCCATGCAGACAGTAACAGTATTGTCGTTGGTATCAATCATTGCACTGTCAGCAGGGTGAGCAAACCGGCAATCATTTTCTCCTCTGTTACAGTTGCCACGCTGATACTCTCGACATACCTATAGGCAGGAATAAAAAATACAAGCAGAATTACATCAGGAAAGAAACTAAACCCAACAAGTTGAAAGTTATCCTGGAACAACAGATAAATAAACCTCAACCATTCAGTTTTGTTTTACCTTGAGAAGATATCCTTGTCTTTTTATGCCTGGATGAGCTTTTTAATTCCCAATCTGATAGTTAGGCTTAATGTATGTAACTCAAAAGCTTTCCAAATTTAAAAGCAAAATATTTCCAATTCAATCATACTACTGAAAGGGTCCAAATGAGTTGAATTTTTGCATTTTTGTGGTTATTTCAGGCAATGGTTGAGAAATTTACCTGCATTCTATGTAGTAAAAGATAATCTGTTCTTCATGGTTTTAATGGAAAATATTTTGGTTATGCCATTGTCTTTATTTATTTAATATCCCACCTTTATTTTTTTGTAAACAACACAAGGCAGTGAACATTATCTAATGCACCTTCTTCCACATATTTACCTCACAACAACAATAACCCTGTGAGGTAAACTGGGCGGGGAGAGAGTGATTGGGTGAAGGTCATCCGGCTAGCTTTCATGGCTAATTCATGGCTGAATTAGAATTCATGGCCTTCTGGTTTCTAGCCTGGTGCATCAACCATTGGGCCAAACTGAATCTCTTTCTTTTTACCTATTTATTTATTGAATTATTTGTTTGATAGTTTTATTCCCATCTTTCCTCAAAGTCCTTACATAGCTTTGCTTCTTTTTGGCCTCTCAATCAGAGGTGGGTTGCTCCTGGTTCAGCCTGGATTGAGCAAACCAGTAGTAGTGGTGGCAGGAGGCTCTACCCACCCGCCTGGACACTTGTATGCATGTGCAGAAGCTTTTGCGCATGCACAGAAGCATTGCATGCATGAGCGAACCAGTAGCAAAAAAACCCCAGAAACCCACTACTGCTCTCAGTGGCAATGGGAACCCTATGATGTATATTGGGCAGAGAAACAATAATTAAATCAAAGCCATCAAGTGTATTTCCATGGCTAAGAATGGACTTGAACTTAGGTTTTCCTATTCCTAACCCAACATCTAACACACTATGTCACATTGGGTAGTGTGTCTTTTCATATATAGCCATGTATCCAGGAGTCCCAAATTTCAATTAACATACCATGAAGCTTCAGGCTGTGGGAAATATGTATATATAGCAGAATATAACAACATTAGGAATGGTCCCCCTACCACCTTCAATAATATGTTCAAAATCATCATTCCAAAGAATTTCTATGCATAGTGAAAATAAGGTTGAAAAGAGATATATCTTTTAAAAAACAAAGCAACCCTTATAAGAAATTAAAGTGTACATTTTGGCACAGCATTTTCTGAGCGCTATTAGCTACATAAGACATTAGCTGCATTTATTATCTCTGCTGTTCACAATTTTGACACAAGAGGGGGCACAGGTACATATAATTTGTTTTATCTTGCTCTTCACTTTCCTTTTAAAATGCATTTACATTCATAGTGTTTTTTCAACAGTAATAGTTGAAAATGAATAGTGAATAATGAATAGTTTTTCATTATTAAGATTAAAACTGTAATTTAACCTGCAGAAAGGGCTATGATGAATATTTGAAGGTGAACCAAAGAAAATGTAATGTGAACATCATTCTCTTGCAATTATTTCAGACTTTATTGTGATCATACTAAATGAAAGTTAAGCAAGTATCAAGGAGAGACATCAAAAGGTTTCCTTCAATCTGCGTGCCCAAAGCAAATAGGCCTCCCCACCACACACACACATTCTGAATTCAAGTGCACCCAATTCTTAGAAAATGCACGGTCAGTCCCTACAGTATTCCTGACAAGGTTTTGGTGGTTTGCCTTTGCCACCTTCCTAAAGCTCAAAGAAAATAACTGGATTGGGTTATCCAGCTAGATTTATGCCTAAATCTGGATTAGAACTCAAGAGTCTTTCAATTCCTAGCTGGGACCTTAATCGCTCCACCAAATTAGGCCTTAAGATGGAGCAATTTAGATACTGATACTGAGTGGTAGGAAAGAATCACTTTAATTGAAAAGCCAGGTATACTTCTAATAATCAGCAAATAGTCCAATCTGCAGGCTATGCTCAAAGTGTCTTATAATATGCATGGAGAAGACAAACAACCATCGGCTTAAAAACTGTGGAAAACCTCTGGAAAAACCTTGCCAAAGAAATTGCAAGGACTTATCTAAGCAGTGTCCAAAAAGCAGATGTGATTGAAAAGAAGGGGGGGGGGGGAATATAAAGGACATACTTTATGAAACAGGGTTTCTTGAAAATTGCCTGGGATGGCAGATTCTTCCTAGATTGCCTTTTAGGCAGCACAGTGAAGTCCAGGGTGTCAACTGATAATTACCAGTCTAAAATTCACAGATTGCTGAAGACAGAAAGGTATCTGACCATGTGTGAGGGGTCCTGTGTCTCTAAAGAAGGGGTCTCCAACCTTTGCAACTTTAAGTCTGAAGGACTTCAGCTCCCAGACTTCTCCAGCCAGCAAAGCTGGTTGGAGAAGTCTGGAAGCTGAAGTCCTTCAGACTTAAAGTTGCAAAGGTTGGAGACCCCTGCTCTAAAAGTCCGGAAGATGACCTTCACAGAGATGCCTAAGCTCCCCTCGTCAACAGAATGGTGGTAAAATATTTTCCAAATCCCAAACAACCAGATAACATTTGGGCATAATTCGCTGAATTCAACTACCAGAAGGAGAAAGAAGTAAAACACAACTAGACATGCAAATCTAATGTTAGTGTGGGACTGGTTAGGCAAAACCAATCAATTTCTCAGGAAGGCTAACATTAGTTTTATATATAATAAGAAAATGGCCAGATTGTGAGAAGGACGCAATTTTCTTAGATTCATGTCATTTCTGGGTTGTTAAAGCTACTTGGGAGGTAAGTTGTGTTTGGATCCAAGGCGTGGTGTTGACATATGAGGGAGGAGGTAGTTTCTCTGAACTTAAAAGAGACAGTAGTTGCTTTTTTGTTTCAGTCAAATCCCTATTTGTTCATATAGTTCTGAAATGGCTTCCTATCCATGCACTGACAGACCAGTTTAACTTTGATAATTTTTTATATTACATCAGCCCATTCTCAGTACTATAATGCGAGAGAGAGAGAGAGAGAGAGAGAGAGAGAGGGAGGGAGGGAGGGAGGGAGGGAGGGAGGGAGGAAGGAAGGAAGGAAGGAAGGAAGGAAGGAAGGAAGGAAGGAAGGAAGGAAGGAAGGACTGATCTTAACTATTTTAAAGTTCTTTACCTGGAAATTTATAGGGTTATCTCACTGGTTATTTAAAAGAAAAATAGCGTGAAGGTGCACAAAATTCATACTACTCATAGAGAACACAATTAAATTGCATCAATCAGCCTTCTAGAACTGGTACCTTCAGGACACTCTAAAGATAGAAGGCTATAGTTCCGTGACAAGACAATGCTAACTATTGTTAGATCTCACACATTGTGCTAAGTGATTTGTTTGACTTGGATTTAGGGTATCATGTGAATTCAGTTCTTGTGAACTAAGCTTTGTAATTATAATTCAGCATTTCTATGACCTAGAGAAAAACTGCTTATTCAACTGTAATTAAAACATTCAATTGGTTGTTACACTAGGTCTATTATCACCAGTCAATTCTAATAATATTAGGCTAGATGAATCAATGCTTAACTCAAGGTAAGATAATTTTACCTTGGAATTCGGAGAACCAGAATCCGAATCCCTCCAAAATACAGACTGAGGCCTTAAATGAAGTCATTTATAAAGATAAAGGTATCCTCAAGCCCAGCTGTTATCAGGTAAGGGTTACAGCTATGTCCTAATCTTGCCAATTCTAGGATATTTCTCAACTTCCCAATTCACCTTGCATATCTGATGTTCCCAGATTTGTTTTCCCCTTTCACTTCATACTGCTTAGTTCCTGGGATTAGCCATGATTGCCTTGATGATGCCATTTAGGAAATTTAAATGGAAATATTATTGAACAGGAATGAATAATGTACTTTTATAACTACATCTCAGGGTAGAGATTCAATGTGTTGATGAAAATAAAATTATTTTGACTTATTTCCTCACCAGTGTGTCCAGGATAAATAATAATCTACCTTACAGGATGGTTGTACAGAGAGACTGAAAAGAAATAGGCAAATATAAGAATACTATGTAAATGTTGGCAGTAACATATCTGTAGTTGGGTGGGAGAGACTGACCAAGCCCCACACAAATAGCTTCTGCCTATTTATAGTGGGGAAAGATGTTATGATGGTTGAACAGGCAGAGCTGATTCATTATCAAAATAATTGTTCTGAAGAATGGGGACTGCCTGTCTAAAGCAGCAGCTCGAGCTTCCAAAAAAGTTGCAACTAATGCCCTAGAAGGAGATAAAACAACATCTGGTTGGTTGGCAAGGCGGTTCCTTTGAGAACGGTGAAAATGACAGCAGAACTACTGTGCTCCATTTCCCTACTTAACACACAGCAGAGCAAGAGTCCCTCTCCAGAGACAAGTGCTCTGGACTCAGCAAAACAAATATAAGCAGATCGAAAATTGCCACATTAGCCCTGAAAAAGAAAAGCACTTCCATCCATTCCTCTCTCTTTGCATCCTTCTTGCTGTGCTTTTTTTCCAATTACTAATCAATGTAGCAGACACTCCACAGGCCCAGCTTACAGTTACAACTCTTCCAGTGCTGCTTGCAAATGTCAACCCTGAGGAAAATGTTTACAAATGGGTATTCCTCCCCTGAACCTGCCCTTTTACCTGAGTGTGTATGACCCAAAAGGAAGACTGACTCACCATGGCTAAATTTTTATTAAAAAATTCAGTACTCCATAATTATGGGAATATTATTTTCTCTAAGTATTGATGTTAACATACAGATAGTCCTCAAATTATTATAGTAATTGGGACCAGAAAATATTATCATAGTACCGTAATAGTAATTTCTTCTGAAGAGAAGTGATGTGGTCATAAAGCATGTCCTATGTCTGCTTCATTTAGCAGGGTAATTCTGGAATTCTGTAGAAGTGCAAGCTGAAGTGGAAGGCAGGGTTAAATGTATCATCACTTTGGAATCAATGCATTGTCACAAGAAACTCAAGTTCAGTCCCCTGGGAATTCCGCTGACCCTTATCTAGCACCAATTTACCTTTGACTAGATTAAATCTAGCTGACTAGATTTTTGTATTACAGAGAACAATACCAAACTCTTCTGTGCTTTGAATTTAACAAATGTCCCTGGTTATTTGCACCTAACATATTCCCTGCTGCATATTCCCTGTAAGTGAATTCCATTCATTATTAGCAAAGGACCCACCCTGATCCAAGATATTCCAAGCCTTGGTAAGAGACTGCTTTTATGCAAGACCTTGAAGACATGGCTCTGTCAGGTGATCTGGGTATCCCATTCACAAACAATTCACAACTTTCATTCTGTTGCCGCCCATGTGGTAGGGGCTGGGATGTGGATTATTATGGACTTTTAATGTCATACATTGACCAGAGTCATTGTATGTGAGGTTTCAATTTGCTTAATAAATAAATAAACTTTTGGGACTGGTTGTCCCTTAATTCAGCATCACTGTAACCTCAAATGATTGCTGAACAAATGATCTGAAGCCAAGGACTAACTGTACACTGTCTAATTCACTTCCATTTAGTTCCCCTGATCAACAAAAGTCACTATAGCAAATCAGATGTTTTCCCAAGTCAATAATTATGTTACCTCTAAACAGGGGTGGGATTGAAAAATATTAGCAATGGGTTCTCTGCCTGGTTGCTGGGTGGGTGTGGCTATGGGGGGTATAGCCTATTTGGCTTTCTGCACCATGGAAGGTGGGCATTTTCACCCAGGCACCGGAGCGTTCTTTGAATCTCCGAGAGGGCAAAAAGGCCCCCTCTGGGCTCCAGAGGCCGGAAACAGATCCGTTTCTGGACTTCCATTAGGCCCATTTTTCACCCTCCCGGAGCCTACTAGGCATGATGAAAGGGCCGTGTGGATACTCCTGGGAGGTGAAGGGTGGGCGAGATTAAAATTAACAACTGGTTGGCCCAAACTGGTTCGAACCAGCTGAATCCCACCCCTGCCTCTAAATTGAGCTACTTGTTTCCCGAACCAACCAGAATCCGATAAAATGTAACTTACATTCCTGGTCTGTATAGGAATGAAAAATCAGTAGGAATCTTTACCAAGGAAATTAGAATGTCTAACTGGCCAATGAAATTTCATACAAGCAGGTCCAGTTATATAAAATATTAAACTAACTACACTCAAATAAGTTATTTAATAGGGACATCTACAGTCATTCAGTTGACCTGTCTTGTGGATCTAGTTCTCAAAGAAAAAGGGATGAAGAAAAACAACCCAAATGCCTTAAAAAGGAAGCTACTCCAGTATAGAACTCTTTGGCAACACAAAATAGACTTACGACACACTTATGCATCATAGTACTGGAGCTAAATCTATTCTGATCCTCTGGTCAAT
Source organism: Rhabdophis nuchalis (assembly GCA_039707465.1). Lineage (NCBI taxonomy): Eukaryota > Metazoa > Chordata > Lepidosauria > Squamata > Natricidae > Rhabdophis > Rhabdophis nuchalis. The sequence goes on from CM077645.1 coordinate 31,983,278, forward strand.
GGGGAGGAATCCCATTAACAAATTATCAGGAAAGATTGACAATACTCTTTCTTAGAATTATGGAGATTCTAAAGGCTTACTCTAAAGAGCCAATTTGGTATATTGGTTAAATACCAGATAGAAACCAGGAGTTCTAGCCCTGACTTTCAAAGCCAGCTGGTTGACTAGGGCCAGGCCATCTAATCTCTCTCAGCTGTAGGGGCAAGGTAATGGCAACCAATGTCTTGCCAAGAACATTGCAGGAAGATGATGCACAGGAGATGATGCACATGAAGACAAAGAAAGGAGTAGATATTTTTTAGTTTCCTGAAAGATTAATCTTGCCAGATAATGTAATTATATATTGTCTGAATCACTGTAAAATGATCTGACTTGTAGGTTAACTTGATGGTTGAAACTACTGTAAAAACAAGTGTTGCATTGGGTCAATGGTTAAATAATCCCACCTGGTATAAAACAGCCCAGTTCCCCCACCTCTCTAGCCCAAGGTGTAAAAAAGATGGCTTCTATTAGTTTCTCACTTGTATCACTCATAGTTTCTCATATCTGACACAAACATAAAATAATGATTTTTTTTCTCATGCTACTAAGAAATTTCTCTTTACAATTTACAAGTGCTAGGGTGTTATATTAGAAGTCTTACAAGAATTTGCTAGAAACGGAAAGCTTTCTAATGCAAATATATTTGCCAAGATTTTGATGGCTGTTATTTTTAAATAAGAATTGTTGTTTTCCTTCCTTGTATAAACTCTTTTTTTATGACCCTGTAATCCAGGGGTTCCCAAACTTGGCAACTTGAAGACTTGTGGACTTCAACTCCCAGAATTCTCCAGCCAGCAGAGCAGAGCTGGCTGGAGAATTCTGGGAGTTGAAGTCCACAAGTCTTCAAGTTGCCAAGTTTGGGAACCTCTGCAGTGTAATCCCTTAATTCAGGATAGAGTCAGGGCAACTTGACGCTGTTTTTTTTTTTTTTTTACATACTGTTACATAGAGCAATAACATCAGGAAAATTTAAAGCTTTTGATTAAATAATAAAAGCAACAACAAAATGTGATTTCCGCAACAATGGCTCTTTGCAGGGCATTTGCAGGGGATATGTGATAACTATATGTCATGTAAATCACATAGGGGATGTGGTGACTCAGTGTCTAAGACACTGACCTTGTTGATCATAAAGGTCGGCAGTTCGGCATTTAGAATCCCTAGCATCACATAATGGAGTGAGCTCCCATTACTTGTCCCAGCTTCTGCCAACCTAGCAGTTCAAAAGCATGTAAAAATGCAAGTAGAAAAATAGAAACCACCTTTGGTGGGAAGGCAACAGCATTCTGTGTGCCTTTGGCATTTAGTCATGCGGGCCACATAATCATGAAGATGTCTTTGGACAGTGCTGACTCTTTGGCTTTGAAATAAAGATGAACACCGCCCCCTAGAGTTGGGAAGGACTAGCATATATGTGCAAGGGGAACCTTTACCTTTAGCTTACATCACATAATTCATATTACTAGTGCAACAGAATTGTGATGCACCTAATATCAACATGGCTTCTGCCAATAGCTGTGATGGCTTCCTTAGACTTTCCAAACTGTTAATAATACAGGAAGTCCTCATTTAGTGCCCATAATTGGCATTGGCAGTCTGCTTATTAAACAAAGAAATCTCTAAGTGAAGCCACAGTCCAAATGCCTCTCTTGTAAGGATGAGCTGGTGGTTTTACTTTTCTACAACTCCTGGTCAGATCCATCTCATTTTCAAACTCCTTGATGACTTATTCCTCCATACCAAAATAGATCCTCTTCTATTTCAGTTATTACTAAGCTGGCTTACAGAGTTCTTACCCTTTAATATAATTTCTTTCCAATACTCTGTGGATTGTAAAAAGAATAAGCAGAATGACTAAGCACTATGCTTGCCTCCTGTCTGTGTTTAGGAGACAAATCAGACGGAGTATGGACTAGCATAAGGAACACTTCATTGTCCAAGCTGCAGCTGAAAACTGGCTGAGGGCTGGCTTTACTAAAATGTGATAAGATGCTGAAAAGGTCCGTCAAAATCTCTTAGCTTAGAAACTATTCCTGGCAAAGGAGCACATACACTATGACTAAGATGTACAGATGGCAAAAAAAGATGATCAATAACAATAAGGATTCAAATTTGCCAATGACATCTTTGTCATTCTAAAATAAACTCAAATTGAAATCACTCTTCAAAACTTTAACTTCACATGCCTAGGGATGAGATTTACCAGAGACAGAGAAAAGAGAACAAACTCCCATTCCTGACATCCTCACCAAGGCACTGTATAAGGGCAGGATGAAAAACCAAGTGATCCTGAAAACTCACCTACATGGACCAAATCTGAAACTTCCAACAGCTACACATAAAATAAGATGCACATAAATCCTCATCAACTGAAGCAAAACACATTGCAGCTCAGTAGCACCGAGAAAAGCAGTGTTCAGCTACTTCTCTAGTATAGTCAATAAGAACTCCCCCCAACCTTCTCCAAAATTTCAATTTAAAAAAATTGCACCAGGAAAGAAACTGAAAACAAACACCCTTTGTCAGATAAAATTTCATGAACTTTCATAATTTAACACTACAGATCTTGATAAATGTAATTAGAGATTTTTGTACATTTATACCAGGTTGGAACATATTGACCTAGAGAAAACCTATCTGTTTCTGGTTGCTAAAAGCTGACCTTGGCTTTATACCAGTGATGGCGAACATTTTCGGCACCGGGTCCCCAAACCAGAATGGGTGCGTGCATGCTGCAGTGCCAGAAACCCAAAGACCAGCTGGCTGGTGTGCATGCATGTGCCGGAAGACGGGATGGCATTTAATAATAATAATAATAATCTTTATTGTCATTGTAAAAATTTGTGCGCCGGCCACGAGGTCTTTGGGTTTTTGGCACTTTGGTGCATGTAAATACTAGTTGGCTGGTACACATGCATGCACAAAGACCAGCAGTCCTGTGTGCATGTGCGTGCTGGAAACCAGAAGAACAACTGGCGACAGGGCGCGTGCCCACAGAGATGGCTCTGTGTGCCACCTCTGGCGTGTGTGCTATAGGTTCGCCATCACGGCTTTATACAGTATCATCAATACCAGGGCTAATAAAACTTTAGGCGGCTAGAGCTATTGTTGTTGTTTTTTAAAAAAACTTTTTTGCCCAGCTATTGCATAGAAAGGTGGCTGATCGTATGAGAGAGAACAGGGGCAGAATTTTGAATCCTTTTCCTTTCACTGTTTTGGGGAGGGAAGGAGAAATTGTACAGGTACTCCTAAACCAATGACCACAATTGAGACCAAAATTTCCATTGCTAAGCAAGACATTAAATGAGTTTTGTCCCACTTTATGACCCCACTTGCCACAGTTGTTAAGTGAATCACTGCAGTTGTTAAGTTAGCAACACGGTTGTCCAGTGAATCTGCTTTCTCCATTGACTTTGCTTGTTGCAAATGGTGGTCACACGACCCTGGGATACTGCAACTGTCATAAACACGAGCCAGTTGCCAAGTATCCAAATTTTGATCATGTGACCATTAGGATGCTGCAACAATTTCTAAGTGTGAAAATTGGTCATAAGCCATTTTTTTCAACTTTGAATGGTCACTAAATGAATGGTTTTAAGTTGAGGACTACCTGTAATCTTTTTCTTCCTCTAAAAGAAAGGTATGGCACAATCATTCATCATTTGAGATAAGATTTTAAGGATTTAATTGCAGTTATGGGCTCTGCGGGCTGTTAAAAAACTGGCTGGAATTTGAATGAAGTTCATTAATTGCCTATAAATTTGCTAGAGACAAAAATGTTAACATCATGAAAGGATGGGTTACCAACTTGTGTTTCTGCAGCCCTTCAGCTCTGTGAGAAGAGTCTGCTGGAATTTGGTCACAAAATAGTCAACTTTAAATCAGTTTAATTGGCAGGTATGGGGGGGTATGCTTAAAGAATGGTTTTTTTTGTGTTTGAGGTTTTGTACACTACTTTAACATGAAAACTACAGGGGGGGGAAAGCTGAAAAAATAATTTATATAGGCCACCCAGCATATTACGTAGGCCACTGGCCTATCTACTTTGCCTATTCAAAGACTTAAACATACTCAGCTCTGCATTGGAGTCCAGTCCTATACCATACCCAATACAACATGCTCAACTGGGCAAGTTAAAGATCTGGCATCTGCACCAGATGTTAAGCTGAGGTTTAACCTTATTACTATTATTTTTTGCGAGTCATCGTATTTGAAGCCTTTCCATTACAAGCCGTATACTTCGCTTGCAATGGAAAGTATTGTGTAAACACAGAAGATGGCTTAATTCAATAAGCCAATTAAGCACGTTGTGTGAATCTAGTCCTAGTTTATTGCTGATGAAGATCTATTGCTTTTAATGTTGTTCTTGTTAGGAATAGTAATGTTTTGATAAGTACGGAAATTGGTGGGGTTTGAAATCCATTAGTTCCTTTTCGAGAATTAGCCCGATACGTTATAATCACATTATTATACTGCCGATGGCCAAAGGCTTTTCTCTGAATAGCACTTCCTTCCATAAAATATCCCAAGTAGGATTACATTTAGAGAATCAATGAGCCATACCTGGCTGATCAAAACAACCATAACTGGGAGGCAAATTATTTCCTACCTCCAATCTGTCCGTCCGCATTAGCTTCTGTGCTGCTGCTGCTGCAGCGGCATTAACTGGCACACCAGGATTCCCTGCAACCAGCATTGGTGCTGTTGGCAAGATCTCTGCTGGGACCAAGCCAGGAGAAACTGGCCCCAAATAGGGGTTAAAGGCTGTTGAAGCGTTGGTGGCTAGGCTTGGTGCAACTGAAAACATTGGCTGGTAAAAGAAAAAGAGAGAGAAAGAAAGCAAGAGAGTCAAAATGTAAATAGTAGTCCCAAAAAGCTTTCTACATTAAATCATTTTGAAATAATGCAACATTTATGCATGCAGACAATGGTGTTAACTGACCCTCTCATAAATGGAAGAAGCTTCCTGTTCAAGGAAGGCATTTGAGCCAGCAACTGATCCCAGGAACTGTAAGGGAAGGAGATACAAT